>CM070624.1:57553521-58753521 GCA_036346255.1 Ampelocalamus luodianensis
TCGTGAATAAAAACAAGTTCAAAACTCGTCTCAAACATTGATATTCCCAATGTGCTTTACCGCCAGACCAACCCACAAAGAAAGTTAGTCCGACACACACCGCTGGACCTGAAGATGGCGAACCGCTCATAAATTTGTACTACCTGGTAGTCCACACCTCCATCCTGTCACAAAGTCTAACCTATCAACCTGATCATCAATGTCGAGACTCCATAACCTACTAAGTTAGGTCCGTCCCATCAGGCATGTGGTCGTACAGTAAGGCTCAGTTCAATGGCGCATAAAGTTAAGTCCTTAATTGACCAAGGCAAGACTTCCATTTTCTAACTATGCCACAAAGATTATCATCCACATTCACGAAGTCCACCAAATCACTTAAAGTCCACCAAATCACTTAGTATCCACCAATTGCCTCAATCTAAATCTTTTACCACCCAGTTGGTTTAATGCAACATATGCTATCACAAAGTAATAACACATAGTACACAGTTTTACACAAAGTTCTATAGTCACTTAGTCAAATTTATAATTGCAACTCAAATGATATGTGTGACTCGTAGCATGGCTAAGCAATTCTACTCGTTTCTAACCAACCCACGTTGGTGCTAAGATAATACCAACTAAATAAACCAATCTAGGGTGACAAAAGGTTATGACATACAAAAGACAAGTGGATGTAAACAGATTGGATTAATAACTAAACTGTAACAGCCCTAACTTAGGGTTTGTATTTCAAATGTAAATTATGAGGAGAAATAAAAACCTTTGATGCCTCATGAAATCATTTGAGAGTTTCTACAATTTCCTAGCAATTTCCAATTTTTAGAATTTAATTCTTGTGATTGGAAATTGTTGTCAGCTAAATTCTTAGCTTTCAAACTTGTGATCATCCTCTGAAATTATTTTTCCTATCATCTTGATCATCCTATCTACCTCCTGAATTATTTCACAATTTTAGATTTTATTTGCTATTTCAAATGGCCAAGTCAAACTAGTTTGAAATCTGGTCAAACCTCTGAACAGCAGCTTGTGAATTTTATTGGGAGCAATCTAGTGCATGAAAACTCCTGGAAAATTTCACAAGGTTGCCCTCTTTCCAGTAAGCTCCCATAAAAATTTCAGAATTTTGGAGCTCAGAACTACTCTAAAAATTCTCAAACCCTCTCGTCTTTTTAATTCAAATCCGAAATCATCGCTCCTCGGTTCAAACCCCACTTGGCTCGAGTCCGACCGCACCTAATGGACTCGGTCGCACCGCCTAGTTGCACCGCGGCGAGCCCGATGGTCGTCACCGTCCGATGAAGATCGAACGGTCCACGTTGCTTGCCTCGTCGACCGTCCAATGCATACACCAATCTCGGCCGTCCCATCTCGATCTAGCGGTCGACAATCTTGATCGAAGTCAAACCAGCTCATCGCGCCGCATCGCAACCTTGACTCGCGACCGCTTGTCACAATCGCCGACAAGTGGACCTTACCGTCGAGCCCGCTCGCCTTCTCCGCACCACCGAGTCGACGGCCGCTCTCATGCTCACCACGCACTCGTCGCCACCACCTTTTGTCCTCGTGTCACCCGAGAAGCATCGCCGGTCTCATTTACCCACCGAGTCCATCCACTACCTTCGCGCCCATTCTCGTGCCTTCTCCGCCCAAATTTCCTCCGCGCCGAAAAGAACCCAGCGTAGTACCGCTAATCGGAGCCGCTTTGAGCCCGTGTCCGCACCATCGTGATCTACTCTACTGCCGCCTCAATTTGCCCATCCTGATCATCAAGATCCGGTGGATCGCCGAGCAACTTCATCGCCTTCGCTTCCGGCAATTTCGGCCCCGCGAGCTTGCAAGCGCTCGGTAAGTCTCAAGCCTCGCGTTTGGTTCCACTTGATCGCAATGCTCCACCGATGCTCTAGGTGGGTTCGCTTGTGTCTTTGATGCATCTCTGAGGGTGTGCGACTTCTTCTTCTCCGAGCACGGTGATCCGCCGCCAGACACTCCGGCGCCCCGTCCTCCTCCGCCATCGGGATCGTGGGCGACGTTCCCGGTGCCATCGCGATCTCGGTGCACGCCCCAAGTCTCCTCGTGGACCATAGTGGCTCGCCTCTAAGCCTCTTCTTCGCCTCCGCTCCGCCGCCGTGAACCCGATCCGACGCACCATCGGACCGCGATCGCCGCCAACAAGTTCGTGAGGTTGCCGCGCACCGGAAGTTCCACTTTCTCGCCCGAAAACCTCCGTTAGCTAGATCACCCGCACGCGCCGCCGCGCCGTCCCGCGCGTGCGGTGAGCCGCCGGAGTTTAGTTATCGCCAAACTTTGTTTAGTTATGTCACCGACTTGTGGGCCCTCTCAATCGCGTTTAGAAATCCTTTAATCCAATCGTTATGTTATTCTTTAGTCACCGCCATGTGGGTCCATCTTTGTCGGCTGGTGGTTGTGCAGCTTTGATGCTACGTTTTCTCGTGGGAAACGATTTCGTGTGAGTATATGTTAGAAGTACACTTTGATAAGTCAAAGACGATTCTTAGAATACGCCGACGCCGCCGTTATTATGCTGGTCAAGTTTGACCTAGTCGCGTGCCGCGCTGGTCCACTATGCGTGGTCGTGGCTAGCTCGTGTGGTAGAAAAAGGAATAAATGTTTAAGTATTTCTGTAATGTGTTTTCAGTTGCACTATTAATTCATTGAAACTTAGAAAATGCATAACTAATTCAATTTATCTCCAAATCGCATGAAAACAGTGCTGGTAATTTTCATTTTAAATGTAGTATTTACTAAAATTGTGTTCACCCATGTCTCTGATAGCAAGAATCTGGTTATCGATTAATTGGTGTATTGTGTATTTTCCAAATTAGAAAATTCATATCTTTCTCAATAATTGTCCAAATCCAGTAAACCCAACTTTGAAAATTTTCATTTTTAGTATACTAATTATCGAATAGATTTTAGATACTATTTCTGCTTCTTGAAAATTTGTTAAGTAACCGATAAGTGCTTTGATGTGTATTTAGCTTAGAAAATTCATGGAAGATTCATAATAACTTCAAATAAATTATTCTCTGCTTCTAAAAATATGTTAGATCATGCTTAGGCCTGTGGTGAATTTTGGTATGTTTTGTTGTTGTTGTGTGTTTGAGCTTTGTTGATGTTATTCGCTCTATTCACGTTATTTGATTCTATCGTTAGGCTTCGATATTTGCGTAACCCCAGAACGACCTCCGCAACAAATTGAGCAACAAAGAAATGTGCAAGCGCTTGATCATGATAATCCCAAGATTTTAAAGTCTAATATTTTATTTCAAATGTATGTATGCATCGCTAAATTTGTGTTAAATTGGTTAGTTAATCCTTTAGATGCATAATCAGAGGCAAATGATATTCTCTACTACCCGAGCCTAGGGTATTTGCTCGTGATTAGAGATCGGATGATCTCTTGTCACTTAGTAGATCCGGTCAATTTGCTTAGACATGCTTAGCTATCAGAGAATCAAGGTTATCGACTTTAGTCGGTAGCCTTGATCACACAAAATTATTAAAACTTTATAGTTCAAAGATTTTGCTATGTTACTTGTGAAAACTAAAATGAAAACAAAATGATTTGGACTTGGGCACAACGTAAGATTGGTGTGATCTTTGGGTGTACTCGAATGGTGCCCAGCCGCTTAAGGACCGAGCGTTACTTGCGCCACCAGATCGAGCATTTTGGCGTGCTAACCACACTAGAGTATATGGGACCTCTCTTGACCTAGTACTTTGGCGTGTATTGGCCCGGTCGCAGAGGTCGCAGAGGGACGGAGGTGGGAGCATGGTAGTTGTCCAAAAGCTTTATCCCTGAGTGGGTAGTTGTCTTTTTCGCTTTACATGTGTGTTTATGGATTTCTATCCATACGAGCGCTCGTAGTTAATACGCAATATTGAAAAAGTCTCGTAGGACTTAGCCGTACAAAGATACCTTCGAAGTGTGCTTTGGCTTAAAGGCGGTCCAAGTGTGGGTACATTGGTACACCGCAGGTTCAAACTATTCGAATAGCCTCGCCCTAGGTTATGGACACGCTCGGACACGCCCCGCAAGAACTAGACTACAACATTTAAATTAAAACTTGATGGGTGGTACGAACTGGGATTCGTTATGTGGTGGTGACTATTGGGATAGTCACTTCTAGGTGGTCACTTGTATCTATCTTTATTTCGCAGCTATTTCAATATTAAAAATGAATTGTAAACTTGCCTTCAAACTCAGACACATTATTGCAAACAAATCCGCTTTGTGCAAATGAAACATATGGCCTCCACCAAATAAGCTCGCATGTAGTCTATGAACAGTGCGCTAGTTCACACGCTAGTTTAAGCGGTACAAAGACAATCTTTGTACTTGGATGCTTTGCTTAATGTTTTGTTGCAGAGGAAGAAGGTGAGCCCCAAGGGCCTCACTGCGTGAGTCAGGTTGCCATTTCAGGACGATCAGACTTGGCGGTCCTGGGCGGATGCCTTGTGGGTTGGAGGCACGCGATTGGCTTTGTTTATAGCCATCTTATGGCACTTTTGCTTCCGCTGTCCGCCTTGTTTATTTGTGTATCTTGTGGCTGTCTGCCTTTGTCTGTAATAACTCTACTATTTGTTTATCTTCCGTTTGGTAGTGTAGTGTTTGGACTCTATGTTTGGAATGGAGTTGATGTCTAATTTTGTACCGAGGTGTGTATACCGTCGAAGTATACATATTCGAGGATCGATTTATTTGATTTGTGATGCTAGGACCGTGGTTGGTTACATTACAAGCCAAATAAATTGGGGTCCTCACAAAGTTGGTATCGAGCCATTCGACCGTGAGCAACCCAAGCTTAGTCGCCTTTAGGATATTTTGAAAAAGCTTAATTTCAAAGTATAAAAGGGTTTATGAAAACCTAGGCGATTCTCGATTTTACTCCTTACCTATCTTAGCCTTCTACTCTCATCTTACTCTAATTTGAGTTTAAAACTTGGTTTCTCTCTTCCTTTCAAAAGATAGTTACTACTATGGAATCACTTTGGAAGAACCATAGAGAATTAGTCTAATTAAAATTTGTGGGAGCATAAGGGTAAGATATGTATGAGTTTGCTAAGTGTCCGATTTTTGTCAATTGGTTTTGTAACTTAAAAGTCTTGTGTTTGTTTTGTGCTGTTAGTAAGTTATTTGCAAGTGGGTGTCGACTTCGTTTTTTGGCTATTGTTAACTTGTCTTAGTGAAACAGATGGCCGGAGAACGCGTGGCGCTCAAGAGGTCGGTCATGATGAGGAGCTTCCCCTCCTCCGACCATGGCCGAGGTTCTCGCCTGTCGAGCGAAACCGCATGGACCGACGCGCATCTTGGAGGTTATTGCTAGAATACCTCCACTCCCGCGGTGGTGGCGGCCACCGACTACGCGGGGACTTGCAGAGTTCCTCCGCACACGTACCGCCGACTTTCTCCCGCCCGAGGACCCTCTCGATGCGATGATTGGTCGCGCATGATTGAGCGAAGCTCAACATTGCTCGATGTCGTCGAGCAGGATAAGGCACTTTTCGCTGTCCCCACCGCCTTGAGGGCGCAGTGACTTTCATGGTGGGAGAACTACCTCGCCATGCACCGCCGGGCCATGTGGTCGCGGGAGGAGTTCAGTCGCTGCCGGGCCCACATCCCGATGGCCCGATGAAGTCAAGAAGAAAGAATTCCTCGCGCTCAAGCAAGGGCGCAAATCTATGACGAGTACTTATACGAGTTTAATCATCCGCTCGTTATGCCCGGGAGGTGGCCTCGTATGAGGCTAAGCAGGAGAAGTTTATGGATGGTTTGTCCGAGGAGTTGCAGACAAGCTATCTATTGTGGACTTCTCTCGACTTTCGTGCCTTGGTAGATAAGGCCATTGTTGCCGAGCATAAGGCAAAGGCGCCGGCGAGTCTCGCAAGCCCAAATGGGAGGCGACGCCTACTCACACCACCGGCCTCACTGGCCCTCGGCCGACTCAGCACCAGGCCCGCTTTTTGCTCCACCAAGACGCGAGGCCATCAGACTAGCCTCTCGCCCACCGCAGCCGTGTTTCAACCACGCGGCGCTCGCGATCCAAGACAGCGGTGGCCTCCGCAATCCGGCCGCCGAGGTTACTTGTTTTCGCCGCCACAACAAGGGCCACTACGCCAACACTTGCCTCGAGTGTTGCAGTAGCCTCGCCCTAATGGAGGACGCGGCAGGAGTGGTCACCCACCGACCAAAAGATCATCCAGAAGGCCTGTGGGTGCGGCAGCAATGTCGAGTCAACCACCTTTCACCGAGGAGGCTCAGGAGGCGCTTTATGTCGTGATGGGTACACTTTGTTAATTCTCGCCCTGCCGCAGATATTTGATTACTGAGCATCGTATTTTTTATTTCAAGATCATTTGCTGCTAGTGGTCTTCACTATGTTCCTTTGGGAGTTCCTTTGCTCATCCGCTCCGGGCCTGAAATGAGAGCCGATTTACAGATGTCGGATGTTCCTATCGTAGTCAAAGGAGGGATTTTTGGCAAACCTTATTCCGTCTTTCGGTTGAGTCCGATGTGATTCTGGCATGGATTGGTTGTCCCAACACTTGGGGCAAATCGATTGTGTGAAGATTGTCTATCTCATCACTCTTCAGCGCAGCAGTCGGATTTTCGCCACCGCAGGGGCCACATCTATGTGCATCGTAAGCGGCCACCTTGCGTATCGTGGATGTTCCCATAGTATCCGACTTTGTGGATGTCTTTCCGAGGATTTGCCCGGATGCCTCCGGTTCGAGACCTTGAGTTTGTCATTGAGTTGCTGCCCGGCATGCCTCTCGATTTCGGGCGCCAGATCGAATGCCTCCCAATGAGCTAGAAGAATTGAAGAAGCGACTTGGTGAGCTCCAAGCAAAGGGCTTCATCCGTCCCGCCATCTCCTTGGGGTTGTTCGTGATCTTGTGAAGAAGAAGGACAAGACTTTGCGCATGTGTGTTGATTACCGCCCTCTCAATGAAGTGACGGTGAAGAACAAATATCCTTTGCCCCGCATTGATGATCTTTTCATCGCTTGATCGGAGCCTGTGTTCTCAAAGATTGATTTGAGAATGGGGTATCATCAGTCGATCAGATCTCAAGATATTCAAAACAGCTTTCACTACTCGTTATGGTCCAGATTTAGTACAACCGCCATGTCCTTGGCTTAACCAATGCTCCACTTTTGTTCATGAACTTAATGAATTCAGTATTCATGGAGTTTTTGGACAAATTTGTGGTGGTCTTCATTGATGATATTCTTATTTAATTCCAAGATCAAGAAGAGCATGTTTGAGCATCCAAGATTGTTTTGGGCAAGTTGCGGGAGCACCACTATATGCGAAGTTCAAAGAAATGTGAGTTCGGTTGAAGGAAGTGGCATTCTTGGGCCATGTTCTTTCACTGGGGCATACCGTGGATCCAAGAAGGTCGTTGATGTTCTATCTTGGGTCACCAAGTCGACCATCGATGTACGGAGTTTTCTCGGTTTAGCGGGCTACCGCCGCTTTATCGAGAACTTCTCCAAAATCGCTAAGCCGATGACCGAATTGCTCAAGAAGGACAAGAAGTTTGGGTGGTCCTCTGCTTGTGAGGAGAGCTTTCGGAGCTCAAGCAAACGATTGACTTCACCCACCCTACTCTTCCCGATATCCATAAGAGCTTCGATATTTATGCGATGCCTCGTCGAGGACTTGGATGTGTCCTTATGCAGAAGGCAAGGCGCTTGCCTATGCATCCAGCGCTTGAGACCTCATGAGCTCAACTATCCCACCCATGATTTAGAGCTTGTTCGCAGTGGGTTCATGCACTCAAGATTTGGCGGCATTATCTAATCGGTAACCGCTGCGAGGTGTATTCCGATCACAAGAGTTTGAAGTACTCGCTCACTCAAAGATCTCAACCTCAGCAGGAGATGGCTGGAATTGATCAAAGATTATGACATGGATATTCGTATCACCTGCAAGGCCAATGTCGTCACGATGCAACCGAAATAAAGGTGTATTTGCAATACTTTGATGATCCAAGAGCAATTTGCCGCACTTCTGCGGAATTTCAGCGCCTCAACTTGGGTTTGGTTGAGCATGGTTCCCTTGCTTCCTTGGTTGTGCAACCAACCTGGTGGATCAAATCAAGGCAAAGACAATCGAATCGATGATGGTGTGGGTAAAATCAAGCGAACATCAAGAGTGGATCGACGGTGTTTCACGGAGGATGAGTATGGTGTTGTGTGGTTTGGGCGCGGCTGCGTGGTCCCAAAGGACCCGGAGTTGCGGGACTTGATTCTCCATGAGGCCCATGATTCCCCCTTGTCTATTCATCCGGGGCCACCAAATGTATCAAGATCCGCATCGGAGATTCTCGTGGACTCGCATGAAGCGCGAGATTGCGGTGTTCGTTGCGGATGCGACGTTTGTTGTCGATGTCAAGGCCGAGCATCGCATCGGCCAGTCTTCTTCACCCTTGCCTATACTCGCAGTGGAAGTGGATTACGTAGGCATGGATTTTATCAGCGTTGCCCTGCATTTCTTCGGGAAGGATGCTTTATGGGTTATCATTGATCGGTTGACGAAGGTGGCCCACTTCCTTCCAGTGACGATCGAAGATTGATGTGAATCACCGGCGGACCTTTACATATCCCGCATTGTGAGCTTGCATGGTGTGCCACGAACGATTGTGTCAGATCGTGGCTCTCTTTTCACTTCTCGGTTTTGGCATAGTCTACAGGAAGCCATGGGGACCCGTCTTTCGTTCAGCTCAGCCTATCATCCTCAAACTGATGGTCAGACGGAGCACGTCAACCAGGTGCTTGAAGATATGCTCGTGCTTGTGTTCTCTCCTATGGGAAGAATTGGGAGAAGTGCCTACCGCTTGCCGAGTTCTCCTACAACAACTTCCAAAGGCTAGTCTCGGTATGGCACCATTTGAGGCTTTGTATGGGCGGTTGTAGAGAACACCGTTGAACTGGCGGTGAAAGGCGCTCTTTGGTCCAGATTCCATCAATGAGGCCGAGAACCAAGTGCAGTTGATTCGTGAGCACTTGCGCGTAGCTTAGTCCAGGAAGAAGAGCTATGCCGACCGGCGTCGCCGTGAGTTGAGTTTCAAACCCAATGACTTTGTGTATCTCAAAGTCTCACCTTTGAAGGAACATCGCGTTTGATTGTCAAGGGCAAATTGGCCTCGGTATGTCCGGACCCTACCGCATCATCGATAGAGTGGGGCTGTTGCATACAAGCTAGAATTGCCGCTACACTCGAGGGAGTGCATGATATTTTTCATGTATCGCAATTGAAGAAGTGCCTCCGTGTTCCAGTTGAGGAAACGCCTTTGGAAAATATTGATGTGCGGAAGATCTATCTTATCGTGGCGCGCCATTCGTATCCTCGAAGAAGTCGAACACAGAACAAGGAACCGTGTGATCAAGTTCCTTAAAGTTCGGTGGTCGAACCACTCAGAGGATGAAGCCACACAGGAGCGGGAAGATCGCGTCTCGAGCAGACATTACGATCCTTCTTCTCCCATGATCGAATCTCGGCGAGATTCACTGTAAGGGGAGATTTGTAACAGCCTAACTTAGGTTTGTATTTCAAATGTAAATTATGAGGAGAAATAAAAACCTTTGATGCCTCATGAAATCATTTGAGAGTTTCTACAATTTTCCATAGCAATTTCCAATTTTTAGAATTTAATTCTTGTGATTGGAAATTGTTGTCAGCAAATTCTTAGCTTTCAAACTTGTGATCATCCTCTGAAATTATTTTTCCTATCATCTTGATCATCCTATCTACCTCCCTGAATTATTTCACAATTTTTAGATTTTATTTGCTATTTCAAATGGCCAAGTCAAACTAGTTTGAAATCTGGTCAAACCTCTGAACAGCAGCTTGTGAATTTTATTGGGAGAAATCTAGTGCATTAAAACTCCTGGAAAAATTTCACAAGGTTTCCCTCTTTTCCAGTAAGCTCCCATAAAAATTTCAGAATTTTTGGAGCTCAGGAACTACCTCTAACAATTCCTCAAACACTCTCCGTCTTTTAATTCAAATCCGAAATCACTGTTCCTCGGGTTCAAACCCCACTTGGGCTCGAGTCCGACCACACCTAATGGACTCGGTCGCACCGCCTAGTTGCACCGTGCGAGTCCATCCACTATCCTTCGCGTCCATTCTCGTGCCTTCTCCGCCCAAATTTCCTCCGCGGCCGGAAAAGAACCCGAGCGTAGTAATGCGCCTAATCGGAGCGACCTTTGAGCGTGTCCGCACCATCGTGATCTACTCTACTCGCCGCCTCCATTTTGCCCATCCGGATCATCGAGCATCGGTGGATCGCTCGAGCAACTTCATCGCTCGCTTCCTGGCAGCCTCGGCCGCGAGCTTGCTAGCGTTCGTAAGTCTCAAGCCTCGGCGTTTGGTTCCACTTGATCGCAATGCTCACCGATGCTCTAGGTGGGTTCGTTTGTGTCTTTGATGCATCTCGAGGGTGTGCGACCCCTTCTTCTCGAGCACGGTGATCGCGCCAGTATCAGTCCGGCGCCGTCCTCCTCCGCCATCGAGGATCGTGGGCGTATCGTTCCTGGTGCCATCGCGATCTCTAGGCGCGCCTCCCCAAGTCTCCTCGTGGACCATAGTGGCTCGCCCTCGGAAGCCTCTTCTTCGTCTCCGCTTACGGCCGTCGTGAACCCGATTCCGACGACCATCCGGACTCCGCATCGTCGCCAACAAGTTCGTGAGGTTGCTGCGCACCCGAAGGTTCCACTCTCTCGCCCAGAAACCCTCTGGTTAGCTAGATCACCGCGCGCCGCGCCGCCGCCGTCGCGGCGTGCGGTGAGCGCCGGTGGGTTTAGTTATCGCTAAACTTTGTTTAGTTATGTCGTGACTTGTGGGCCTCTCTGTTAATGTCGCGTTTAGAAATCCTTTAATCCAATCGTTATGTTAGTCTCTTAGTCAACGCCATGTGGGTTCATGCTTTGCCGCCGCTTGGTGGTTGTGCACGCTTTGATGCTACGTTTTCTCTGTGGGAAGCGTATTTCTCTGCAATAAGTATATGTTAGAAGTACACTTTGATAAGTCAAAGACGATTCTTAGAATACGCCGACGCCGCCGTTAGTATTCTTTGAGTCAAGTTTGACCTAGTCGCCGTTTCTGCTGGTCCACATGCGTGGTGGTCGTGGCTAGCTTCGTGGGTAGAAAAAGGAATAAATGTTTAAGTATTTCTGTAATGTGTTTTCAGTTGCACTGTTAATTCATTGAAACTTAGAAAATGCATAACTAATTCAATTTATCTCCAAATCGCATGAAACCAGTGCTGGTAATTTTCATTTTAAATGTAGTATTTACTAAAATTGTGTTCACCCATGTCTCTGATAGCAAGAATCTGGTTATCGATTAATTGGTGTATTGTGTATTTTCCAAATTAGAAAATTCATATCTTTCTCAATAATTGTCCAAATCCAGTAAACCCAACTTTGAAAATTTTCATTTTTAGTATACTAATTATCAGAATAGATTTTAGATACTATTTCTGTTCTTGAAAATTTGTTAAGTAACTGACAAGTGCTTTGATGTGTATTTAGCTTAGAAAATTCATGGAAGATTCATAATAACTTCAAATAAATTATTCTCTGTTTCTAAAAATATGTTAGATCATGCTTAGGCTGCTGTGTGAATTTTGGTATGTTTTGTTGTTGTTGTGTGTTTGAGCTTTGTTGATGTTATTCGTTCTTATTCGTTGTTGTTTGATTCTATCGTTAGGCTTCGATATTTGCGGCAACCCTGAGAACGACCCTCCGCAACAAATTGAGCAACACAGACCAGACAAGCGCTTTGATCATGATAATCCCAGTATTTTAAAGTCTAATATTTTGTTTCAAATTGTATGTATGCATCGCTAAATTTGTGTTAAATTGGTTAGTTAATCCTTTAGATGCATAATCTGCAGGCAAATGATATTCCTCTACTACCCGAGCCTAGGTATTTGCTTGTGATTAGAGATCGTTGGATGATCTCTTGTCACTTAGTAGATCCGGTCAATTTGCTTAGACATGCTTAGCTATCTGTGAGAATCGGGCGGTTATCGACTTTAGTCGGTAGCCTTGATCACACAAAATTATTAAAACTTTATAGTTCACATTTTGCTATGTTACTTGTGAAAACTAAAAATGAAAACAAAATGATTTGGACTTGGGCACAACGGTAAGATTGGTGTGATCTGCTGGGTGTGATCGGAATGGTGCCCGAGTCGAGTTAAGGACCGAGTTACTTGCGCCACCGTCTTGAGCATTTTGCGTGCTAACCACACTAGAGTATATGGGACCTCTCTTGACCTAGTACTTTGGCGTGTATTGGCTCACGGGTCGCGGGAGGTCGCGGGAGGGACGGAGGTGGGAGCATGGTAGTTGTCCAAAAGCTTTATCCCGAGTGGGTAGTTGTCTTTCTGGCTTTACCATGTAAGCGTATGGATTTCTATCCATACGAGCGGCTCGTGAGTTAATACGCAATATTGGAAAAAGTCTCGTAGAGACTTAGCCGTGCCGACATACCTTCTAAGTGTGCTTTGGCTTAAAGGCGATGCCCAAGTGTGGGTACATTGGTACACCCGCGGGGTTCAAACTATTCGAATAGCCTCGTCCCAGGTTATGGACACGCTCGGATGCGCCACAGTAAGAACTAGACTACAACATTTAAATTAAAACTTGATGGGTGAGTACGAATGCTGGGATTAGGTATGTAATGGTGGTGACTATTGGGATAGTCACTTCTAGGTGGTCACTTGTATCTATCTTTATTTCGCAGATTATTTCAATATTAAAAATGAATTGTAAACTTGCCTTCAAATCAGTATTACATTATTGCAAACAAATCGGCTTTGTGCAAATGAAACATATGGCCTCCACCAAATAAGCTTTGCATGTAGTCTATGAACAGGTTTGCTAGTTCACACGTCGATCTTGCGGGTACAAAGACAATCTTTGTACTTTCGATGCTTTGCTTAATGTTTTTGTTGCGAGAGGAAGAAGGTGAGCCCCAAGGGCCTCACTTCGTGGCGTGTTGCCGCTTAAGTGGGCGACTAGACTTGGCGGTCGGTCGGATGCCTTGTGGGTTGGAGGCACGATTGGCTTTGTTTATAGCCATCTTATGGCACTTTTGCTTCATTTATCCGTCTTGTTTATTTGTGTATCTTGTGGCACATCGGCCTTTGTGCCGTAATAACTCTACTATTTGTTTATCTTCCGTTTGGTAGTGTAGTGTTTGGACTCTATGTTTGGAATGGAGTTGATGTCTAATTTTGTACCGAGGTGTGTATTACGCTCAGAAGTATACATATCTCGAGGATCAGTTTATTTGATTTGTGATGCTAGTACCAGGTGGTTGGTTAAGCATTACAAGCCAAATAAATTGGGGTCCTCACATAAACCTAAAAGCATTTAAATAATTACTTAAAGTAAATGCAATACTTTGAATCAAAGTAATTTTGAAAACTGGGATTCAAGATGATCAAAGGTATAACTTGCCTTGGAAAAGGGCTAGGTACTGTTCTTGGTCTTGAGGTGCTTCTTCTCCTTCAAAGTTCCCCGAAGTATCGACGTCTACTCGCAAACGAAGCAAATAAACAAAACAAATAAATAACAGAGGAAAAACAAACTCCAAAAATTAAATAAAAAATCTTAGATAAATAGATTTCGAATTTAGATGAATTTAAGAATTTGAATGAGCTCAATCGAAGTTCGAATGCAAAAGATATGGGCTTTGGAAGCTTGAATATAAAAGAAAACCCTAAAAACTGAATTAACAGATTAATCCGAATTATTTCTTAAAAGAAAAATCAGATTATTGCGCAATGCTGACATCAGCAAAGGCTTTACTGGAATAAGATAAATGAAAAATAAAATACTGACACGTGGGACCCACATGACAGTCTCACAGCTCATGGTAGACTAGGTCTACCGAGCCTCGGGATCTGGATACCATGGCCGGACACGCGCGGGCACACGCGTGTTTATTTGACACGGCGCCACGCACACGACACATAGGCTTGGGCGCTAACACGACATTGAGGTGGCGACTAACACGGCTGCCACGCTGGACTTGACGACAACGGCGGCTCTGGACCGATAATCGCCGTGAACGCGGCGATCTGGCGATGGGTGGTACCAATGGGTAGAGGATGCTATTGCAATTCTAGGGGTGCACTCACGGGTGGTCGAAGACATCGGTGGTGGCCGGCGGCGAGGTCGAAGTAGTGGAAGGTCCCGAGTGTTGTTGGACAAGGCCTCCGGTGGTGCTCCGACGACGTGAAAGGGTCCCTGAGGAAGCTCCGACGACGGTGATGACAATGACGCAGACCACGATGGCTTGGCGACGTCGACGACGGCGCAATCGAAGAAAACAAGGGCAGCGGCGGAAAACCTAAAACTTAGATTGTGGCGGCGCTGGAGCTCGAGAGGTGTGGCGACTTTAGGGCTTTTGGTGGGGGTGCTCTGGCGATCCCGATGGTCCTATTTATAGGCCGAGGGCGTGTACTAGGTGGCTTAGGCGGCAGGGTTCAATGGAGTCCGAAACGAACGCACGAAGAAATATGGGATGGAGACGAATTCGGAATTTGAATTCAGCAAAGCAGTGCGGGAGATAAGGATAAAATTCTCTGCGGTTTCTAGAAGGGATTTAGTTGGATAAAACTCGTGTTGTCGTCACGGAGCTCAAGGGGCGACAATGGCGGACGCGGCGGACACGCGCACGGGGATGAAGACAGCACGGGGACGAAGAAGGGTGCGGGGCCCACTTGTCAGAGATAAAGGCGCAAACGGACTCCAAAAGATCTGACAGTCAGATCTTGATCGGATGATCCAAAGTGGAGTAAATGTTCGGACCTCCGAACGTCTCAGCCACATCTGACCATTCAAAACCAATCGATCGCCCACATCGCTTTGGACATTTGGACCTCTGGACGATCCAACTCCATCGGACCGTTCAAAGCAAATCCAACGGTTGAGGCGAAACGCGCGTGTGCGAAGAGAGAAGACAGCCGGTGGGGGTCCACTGTCGGTTGGAGGCAAGCTACCTAGCGGGTGTTTGCATGTATGGGCCAAAGGAGATTTGGGCTGGGTTTCGACCCAAGAGGATTTCTTAGATTAATAATAGGTTTTCTATTTTAGAAAATAGCAGAAATTCAAATAAGCAATAGAAAATAGCAAATGAACTCACAAAAATTCTAGAAAAATCTAGAAAATATATCTGAACACACAGAATCCAAATAAAATAATTTTGACAATTGTTGATGTTGACTTTAATCATGTTAAATTGTTTTGATACTAAAGTCCATGTTTAAGCTTTTGAATTAAATTCAAATAAAACCAAATAGTGGATTTTCTTCCTACCAACTATTCAAAGAATTTTAAAAGCTCGAAAAATTAGGATGTTCTGATTTCCACCCGCTAACTTTTAGAGAACTTGTTGACGAGGTGAATGTTGCTCTTCCTAAGAGAATGAATTGAGGCGGAGTCCATGGTGCGTGATCGAAGGTAAGCCATTGACATCAGTAACGCTCAAAGATTTCATCTGCATTTCCAATTGCATTTATCTCAGCGTCGAGTTGAACAAATGCGCTTAGACATCCTAAAGATCTTCAAAATGTTATCTGAGCAAACATTTTACAAAGATATATCCTCTTTGTATCCTTTTTGAAGAAATCACCCATAATTAGCCATGTCTCCCAAACAATCATAATACAGCTACTCATCTAATATAAAATCAATCGGTAGATCGCACTTCCCTTCCCCCACACCATAGAAAAATAGAGGCCTTACGATTATATCAATTCAAACCATGAGGGAATTGCATCCTGTCTATCTCTGACTTTGTTAACCATATGTTTCTGAAATACACATTGAGATTTGCCAAAACTCAAGAGAATGAGACGGAAAAAGGCAAGGTAATGAAAAGGTAAAAGAAGTGATCCTATCTGGGAAGTTCTGTGCAAATTAAATAGATTAATTACCTTCTGAACCTTTCCCTTTGACGAGTGGTAGTCAACAACATGAATATCCAAACTCTCAAACACTTTTAGACGCTTCTTGATTGTCTCAATGTTATCATCAACTCGTCCCTAAATCGCATACATGAGAAAAATGAAAAAACAAATAGAAAAAAATAGAGAGATCAATATAATTTAGATAAATATATCTATTGCCAAATTTGCAGTCCTCAACCTGTAATTTTGGCTCTGTGCAATTTATACACCTTATCTTACAAACTAATGAAGTTGGCGTTTCTTTTCTTCAATTTAAATAACATATGAAGAAAAAGAATTTATGTGTAACAGGGAAATAAGTGATGGATAAGTCTCGTGTTAGGCTTTTGTAAAGGCGGCATCCTTGGTCGTTGTTAGCATCTCTGGGACAAAGATCTTGACCAAACATCTAGGGCAGTTGTTAGCATCTTAGAGGACAGCATCTAGGACAAGTTGTTAGCATCTTTAGGACAACATCTAGGACAGGTTGTTAGCATCTTAGACTAGCATCTTGGCATATGCTTGGCTGATTAGCAGCCTATAAATATGTATCCCCAACCCCTCAGGTTGGCATGGCATTGTGAAGAGAAATAACAAGCTAGAAAATTGCCCCATCTCCAAATGTCATCCTCTCCATGAGAGTAAGGATCTTGCTATCACCAATAGTAAGAGTCCAGCGACTAACAAGTGGTATCAGAGCTATACTATCCTGTAGCCTGAGCATCTCCTGCTCATCTCCTTCTCGGCCTCACAGCGACCCTGCCGTGCGGCGGCGGCTCATTGTCCCCTGCTCACTCCTCTCCGGAGACGGCAGCTCGTCAGAAGCAGCCCTCTCTCCACGCAACGCCCCGATGCGCGCCATGTCCGCGGCGATCTCAAAGCACTTGATGCGCCTCGAGCACGGCGTCGCGAACGGCCGAGCTCGCGCGGCAAGCGGCCCGGCGGCGAATGGGCGAAGACCGCTGCGAGGCGGCAAGGCGTCGAGGCTGGCAACGTGAGTCGCGGCAGCTAACAGGCGAAGGTGAAGCGGCGGCGGCGGATGCAGCGCGTCGCGACGGCGGCGGAGGTCGAGGCTCGCGCGCGGCGTCGGTAGCTCCATCTCCGCCGCGATAAGCGTCGGCGAACCTCGACCGCAAGTGGCGAGCCACAAAAGCGAGCGGCGCGCGATGGCGGCCGCGACGCCCACGAGCTTGCGGCGGTCGAGACGAGCACGGTCGCGGGTGGCGCCTCGGAGGAGCGCGCACGCGGTGGCGCTCTTGAAGGAGGCGCGCCACGGCGGTGGCGCTCACGGAGGAGGCGCTCGGCGGTGGCGCTCTGGAAGAGCGCGCCGCGACAACGGCGGCGAGCGGGTCGATGAGAGTGCGCGCCTTCACGAGCGGCGTGGCTCTCTCCCGGACGGCACCGTGGTTTACCACGGGTTCGGTCGTTGTCGGGGCGCCACCGCAGTGGTGGCCTACCCTCACCAAGGCCAACTTCGTCGAGTGGGCGCGGTGATGAAGGTGAGCTCGAGTGCGACACATGTGGGAGGCGATCCAGATGCGGCGATGTCGACCCGACCAAGATCGACGGCGCCGATGCCCTCATCAGCGTGAGTCCGCCGAGATGCGCTTCGCTCTCCAACAAGCGGATCGCCAAGGAGGCTTGGGATGCCATCGTTGCGGCGACGCGCCGGCGGCCATCGCGCCGCAAGTCCACCGCTGCGCACGCCGCGCGGAGTGGGAGAACTCGGCCTTCAAGCGGTGAGGACGTCGATGACTTTGCTCTCGTCTCAACACTGCATTGCGAAAGGCCGTGCGATTCGGCGATGACACCTACGGCGAGGAGAGCGTGGAGAAGCTCTTCGCAGCATCCCGAGAAGTACAAGCGGATGGCTCGCTCGATCCAGTCTCTGCTGGACCTCTCCACGATGTCGATCGAGGAGGCGATAGGTCGCCTCAAGGTCGTCGACGATGATGAGCCCGGCGTCTCGGGACCCGACACCGTTGGCGGAAGCTCCTCCTCACTCGGGAGCGATGGGCTACGGCGAGGTGACGGGGAAGAAGGGGGAGCCTTCTTCCCGACGAATGGCCACATGCGTGCAAGCGCGGCAAGCAGCGCAAAGACGCCAGCATGGGCGCGAGGACGTCTTAGGGGTGATGACCGTGGGCGCCCGGGCGGCGCTACCGGCAAGCAAGCCGCCGCGAGGCGACTCTTGCTACAAGCTGCGGCAAGCTTGGTCATTGGGTCGGGATTATCGGCGGCCACGACGCGGCGGGCCCACGTCGCGCGAGCGGAGGAGGAGGAGCGGCGGCTCGTTCATTGCTCGGCGAGCATCGAACTACCTCCGCGGCACCGACCATGGCGGCTCTCCTCCACCTTGACGAGCCAAAGCACACACCCTCCTCGGCGATTCGGCGACAAGGCCCGGCGGGTGGTGCCTCGACACCGGCGCCACCCATCACATGACCGGTCGACGGGAGTTCTTCGCCGAGCTTGACTCTAGCGTCCGAGGCACCGTCAAGTCTGGGGACGCCTCCGGCGTGGAAATCAAGGGCGTCTGCTCCGTCATCTTCACCACTGATCAGGATGGTTCGATTCCTCACAAGGAGACACACAAGACTTAGGGGGAGAATGATGGATAAGTCTCTGTGTCGGCTTTTTGTGTCGGCTTTTTGTAAAGGACAACATCCTTGACTGGTTGTTAGCATCTCTAGGATAGCATCTTGACCAGCATCTAGGACAGGTTGTTAGCATCTTAGAGGACAGCATCTAGGACAAGTTTTTAGCATCTTTAGGACAGCATGTAGGACAGGTTGTTAGCATCTTAGACTAGCATCTTGGCATATGCTTGGCTGATTAGCAGCCTATAAATATGTATCCCCAACCCCTCAGGTTGGCATGGCATTGTGAAGAGAAATAACAAGCTAGAAAATTGCCCCATCTCCAAGTGTCATCCTCTCCATGAGAGTAAGGATCTTGCTATCACCAATAGTAAGAGTCCAGCGACTAACAATAAGCAATGTATTACACTATTCTTTAGGAAAGCTATGTTTCGTGTAAGTAATAGCACTAACATTACACCTACAGAGTGCATCGTTCTCGAGCATCACATAGTTATGCCTTCATTTGTTACGAAGGAAATGCATGCATATGCATCTATGCGATTGCATAATGCCTATGATACACTAGCGATCTTAGGCATGCATATTAATGTTAAAAATGTAAAGACATTTATACACAAATGATCTCTATACTGAGTAAATAAACTAAAACTCGCAAAGCTCACCCATCAGTAGCCATTAGTAGCCTTCCAAAAAGTTGAACAAAAAGCGATGAGCATCATGGACCTATCCATCTCATTACGTACTATCTCGATTAATAGGAAATCTGGACCGGTAATGCAATAGTCAAGCGGAAAACTTACTATTCTTTCAAAGGCGATTCTGTTTTCCTCACACCTTGGGAAACCATCAATAAGAACCCTTTTAGCATTCCTTGATTATATCTAGGATAAACTCCCTGAAATGTGCCACACAAAGTGGCAAATCAATGCATTTGATCTTTTGTGTACATCATCATAAGGCTATCGAGGATTAAGCGACAAAATATTACCTTTTTCACTGCAGACGATATTTCATTCGTAGAAGATCGCCAAAGACTTGAAATGAGCAAATCCAAAATTTGAAGCAATCCTACTACATTGTGTTCCTTTCCCGCTCCCTGAGCCCCCTATACGGGATCTTGATTAGTCATGTGAACATGTGAAATTTTAACCACGTGACTAAATCCAACTTGAAATTACACCTGATTATCATTGATAGGGTCCTCAATTTCTTGTACAAAAAATTTGCTTAAGTTTTACAAATGTAAAACTAAACCGCATCTCGGAGTAAAAATAGGAACATTACCTAAGACCAAAGCAATGAGCGACATTGTGGAAGCGCCACCATCACTTCCCTACGAGAAAAGAAGAGGGCACAAAACTTGTCAATTCACAAGCACTCTGCGAGACACGGTTGTAACAAATACAAGCGAGTTTCTGAACAATTAAAATTACAGTGAGATGTGAAGACCACGAGCGATTCAAAGCAACGAGTTCTGCGAGCAAAATATCGAATCCATAGCGCCAATCGATTGGAACAAGAAAGGCAAACATGGAGATGCATCGGATCAATTGTAGAAAAACAAGCGGGATAAATCTTGCCAACGATGTAAATCGCTCCCAAAGTCCCAAGATTTCTCTAATAATAAAAGTCACATAAACACACAGAAGGGGAAAGGAAGAAGGGGGGAATCCATTTTTCGTAGTCAGTAGTGTCAGGCATGTACACGTAACAGCAAACATTATTTCGGTCTTAGCGACACGCCATTTCGGTTTCTCAGGTTGGGATCAAAGAGCTAGTGCAGGGATCACTCAAGTAATAAGTTCGCGCATGGATTCAGTTCGGCCTCTCACGTCGGGACATAGTTCATTGGGTGATGTTGGTTTTCCCCTCAACCTTTTCTTTTCATATTTGAAATTTTATTCACGTGCAGATAGCCTATTTTCATATTTGTACATAGCCGTTGTATATATAGTTCCAGATCACGAGTTATCTTGTAGTAGCCACGGGTGGAGACAGCGCTTCCAGCGCTGCCCCCCGCAATGATGATGCCACTGCCATGCAGCAGTTATTGGACGGTGCCGACTTGGGTCCTGCGCCGCCGATGAGCACGGCTCCAGCTTCAGCGTCATTTTCTCTTTTTTTTAACGATGCAAGGTCAAATACTATCGACACTATCAAATTTTGTTAAAATATAAAGAGCTAAATGCAAACTTTGAGTTCATGAGGGGGGCCATGGCCCCCACCATCGCCCTCTCGCTCCGCCACTATGTAAAAGTTGCAATACAAATTTCTACATTATTCACATGGTGATTCTCCACATTCCCCGCGCGTTTTGCCCAATCGCCTGTGGACGAGTACCTCCTGGACTGCACCCGGTCACTCGCGCGGGCTTTATCCTGGGCCGCGCCATTGGGAGGCCACGCAGACGCCGTTTAAGGTCTCACGCACGTCGCGCTCGAGCGCTTCACGCCATCCAACCCCATGCGCCCGACCCCTGTTGCCATTTCGATGCCAACATGTGCGGAGTTCCGCCGTTCGCGTTTGGCCGCCTCGTTCGCTCGTCTCTCCCAGCCGCATAGACGTGGAGCCGTATTTAATGCACCGTCCTGTCATCCAGCACACGAACATCACGTCCTTCTGTGAGGCGCCAGCTTCACCACCACGACCAGGTACGAGACGCTGCTCTGCTCGCCACGCCATGCCCAACCGTTTAATGGCGATCCCCGCCCTGATCTTTGTACCTGCGCCATAAGCGCTCGTGCGACTCGGCCGTCGCTGCGCTTCTTGATGCACATCCACTTTGTTTGCCGTTTCGTGATCCTTCGCCAACTCAGCGTTTCGCGCTGATCAATGGGCCATGCCACTGTTTTTACTGTGTGTTCGTCACTCTCTGCTGCGTTGGGTAGCTTTTATGGTTGCGGTTGTTTGATTGCTCTTCTTTCCTCAGCGACCTGCCTTTTCGACTCGTCTGTTTGGTGCTTTCTCCAGCCCGGTTTTTTTTTTTGCTCGAGGGTCTTGTTCAGCGAGTTTGTGCCCCATTTCTCGACTTTCTTGTTCTCTGTTGCTCTCGGTTCTTGCAAACAGAGCTTTATGTTACCTCCTTGTTTTGGCCTTAGGTTTCATCTGTTGATCGTTATGCAGGTGTAGGCTCCCTTGGTTCAGCGGTGGTTAGGCCGCGAGTCGTTGCTCGGACCTGCCTTCCTCGGGTACACGCCTGTGCTTGTTTTTTTGGGTCTGCGTTCTACAGTTGTTGCGCCTGATTGTCCTCTACTCTTAATTGTCTTTTTCACGTTTGTCTGGTTTGTGCGATCTTCAGGTGCCCGTGCGAGACCTCCGTCGCAGTCCAGAAGAGCAGGTGTTTCTTTACCTATCTTCTTCATTTCTGACGAGTTCTTGTTTAGTGCTTTTATTAGTTTGTACTGCTGATTTCCTTTGTTCACCGTTTTGCCTTATGCGTGCTTCGTCGTTTTACAGGTTGTGCCTCCTGGTATCCTCTTCGTGCGCACAGCCACGTTAGGTCGTACGTGTTCCGGTTTTGTGCATCCTCTCCGTTCGGCCTTCCTTAAAAGAAACAACGCAGGTCGTACATTCTTCTTCGTTCTGCTTTCTTAAATTAGGTTATACAAAATATTTATGTGCCTACTTCATGTTATGTGCTTTCAGCCCATGTACTTGTCATGTATGTACCTTGCACGCTAGGTTTGTTACCCGTTTGTGGGTTTTCATGTGGTTCTATGTTCCTTCCAGCTTGATTTCTTTCCTTTCCTGTAGGAAATGTGTTCCCGTATGCTTAGCCGTTCATGCGTGCTTCGCACGTCATGCCGTCGAATGCATTTAAGAACAGTCTCGTGTTTTCTTTCCTTTTTGTCTTCGGTTTTTGTTTGTCGCTGTCGTTCACGTAAGCTTCTTTTTCCTATTTTGGATTCGTCTGTTTGCTTCCTTAGCCAGTCTGCTGCTCTGTAGTCGTTCCTCGTTGCTGCTGACCCACATACCAGCCCGTGCTTTCACCTTTCTTTTGCCTGTCTGTATTTGATTTCCAGTCATCTCAACCAAGATGTCTGCTCCATCCACGCCCTGCATGGATTAACCGCCTATTTTACTTCCGTCACGTATAGTGGCGCTCACCACTGCTCGAATAGGGATACAAAGATGTCGGCCATGCATACATTCTGATTCATGCTTGGTTTTCGCTCATCACTTCTCCAGATTAGAAATACCAAAATGTTTTTGATGCATACATTCTGATTCGTACTTGGTTTACTCTCTTCATATTCCCTTATTGGCTTGTGCTTCCAACTGATTATGGTTACGATGATCGTTGCCATTACATATACAGCATACACTCTGGTATGCGTTGTTCATGGCTTTCTCTTAGGTGTGATACATGCACAGATGTCGACGCGTCGTGCACGTCCGGTTGTATCCGGTGTGTCCTTAATTTCGTCAACTTTCAATGTCCTCTTGCTTCTGCCTGCCGGTTACATCCGTTTAATCTATGCGCCTTGTTGATTCTCTCTTGCTCGGCCGGTCTTGTGTCAGTCAGAATCTGAGCCGTCTACTTGGTTAGGTTCTACATCACATCTAGGTATGTCTATTTTGGCTATGCCTATGCCAGCCCCCGACTGATGCCCTATGCTAACCTATCGCCACGCAATGCGCCGACGTTTGCTCGTTTTGTTTTGCGAAAAAAATGGTGCGCCGCTTTCGGTCTATGTTCTCGCTCCACATCACTATACGTTTCTATTTGTTCTCATTTCCTCTATTGTTGTACGCCAAAGACTATTTGTTCACACACTTTCCTGTAGCCAACACATCTACCTCATTCTCTTTCCTTAATGTTTGTCTTACATAGGACAAGCACAGCTCCATTCGGCCAGACCAACCCCTATTCGTAACCATGGTATTACCATTTAATACTTCCTACCACTGGCTCGGCATTTCATTTGGTCTATACAACTTTGAAAATACGTCTACTATCGCTCTTCCATGCTTTCTGTTGTAGGAGGCGTTACTACCATCTGTTCACCCCAACTTGCGCGCGAGTGTAGGAAGAGGCTCTTGGCTAATAAGCGCCGATTATTAGCTGCTCAAGGTTTCTCCTTCACTGTCTCTTCCCACCACGGTTTGGCATTTATTCCACACAGACTTCCCTATTAGCCTCTTTTTGGATTCCTTGTGTTTCTCAATTGCCTATCTTTCCTAATTAACTCCACAGGTGCTATACCACGTGGCCCAACCATTGGCCCTATATCATCCTTGCCGATTCAATACACGGAGACTCTTAAAGGTTAGGTTTCGATGCTATAGCTACTTGATACCAGAGCCAAAAAAAAAACATGTGTGCTTTTGCAGTTATAATGTTTAGGTCTTTTTGTTGCTCCTGCTTGCAGCCACATATCCACACCGTTCTTACTACGGCGCACCGGACTACGCATGCCGGTATTGTTCGCAATTTTACGGTACCAAGAAGCGGTTATCTGGTAGAAGTTCGGTCACTCAGCGGCACATTGCCTACAATTTGTGCTGTCGTGGTGGAAGAATCTCACTACCGGCATCTAGGCCATGGCCTTCGCCCTTAAAAGAACTTATACGTTTCAACGGAGGCTCTAGATCTAATCATTTCATGCGTTTGATCCGGCAATACAATTCACTCTTCGCGTTTACTTCTCTTGGAGTACATATTGGTAGAGGTATCAATACTGGTAACGGTCCTTATATTTTCCGAATCAACGGTGTAGTTCATCACCGTACGGATCACTTTTGCCATCAAATGGAAACAGGCCACAATACGCTCAGCTTTATATCTATGATACCGAAAATGAGTTGCATAATAGAATCATCATTTTTGACGTTGCTGAAGGCCATCGTGAACAGCCTGATCCTTCAATTGTCAGCGCTCTCATTGCTATGCTTGATTCTTGCAATCCTTTGGTTCAAAGCTTCAGAATGGCTCGAGATCAGCTACTTTCTCTAGATGCACCAAACATATCCATCCAGCTCATTGGTTCGGATTCATCACACGGCAGTCGTTACGCCCTACCAGCTTCCTCAGAGTTGGCAGCTTTGCTTGTTGGTGACTTCCCTACTGATGTCTCAACGTTTGACATTGTTGTCCAAACAAATGCAGGACCATGCAAACAAAAATCGCTGCTTCATCCAGCTTTGATGTCTTTACAATACCCCCTTCTCTTTCTATATGGTGATAAAGGATTCCATCTCGGTATTAGATATAGAGAGGTCGATGATTCCCCTCCAGGAGTCTGAGAATTTGTCTCCATCTTTGCGCTTCTCTTTGCTATTACACCACTATATGCATGGGAGCCTAATCCTTTCACTTGCTCTGGGAGACTCTCCGATCAGATTATTGTTAATGCTTACTCCTGCGTTGAGTCAAACCGTCTTACCTTCCATTTTTTTCAATCAAGACAAACTCAGTTCTGAGACATATCAAGGTATAACAGATGCGGTTGCCAAAGGCGCTCAAACTGGTAGAGATGTTGGTATAAAAATGATCTTGCTTGCTAGCTTCACTGGAGGCAGAAGATACATGGTTCAAAATTACCATGATTCCATGGCTCTGTAGGGGCGTCGGTGCTCGGACTTATTTAGCACATTCACATGCAATCCAAAATGGCGAAATAGTGAGGCGCCGTCTTTGAGCAGAGACGTGATGTCCTCTCGATAGATCGACATAGTCACTAGGGTATATCATATGAAGCTCCAAGAATACCTATGGACATTAAAGATGGTTACGCTTTCGTACCTGTTGCGTGCGTGTATTTGGACCTCTCATCCTTCCTTCACACCACCAACATATTTCTTCTAACTATTGGGACCCTCTTTTTCCTCGACTTTTCCGGTGATTTATACTACGAATTCGGAAGAAAGGCCTACCACATGTTCATGTGCTTAAGTGGCTCAAAGATCGTGGGATGTACCTCGCCGATTTTATTGACACCCTTATTTCGTTGGAGATACGGGATGTGGCTCACGATCCCTAGGCTATGCTCTTGTCGAAGAATTCATGATGCATGGCCCTTGTGGAGATAAGAACCCTAGATGCCCTTGTATGAAAAAAGGCAGGTGTTCAAAATGGTATCCAAAAGAGTTCCATGCTTTGAGACAACAATCGTCTGAGATGGCTTTCCAATATATCGTCGTCGGGACGATGGAAGGTTTATCGTAAAACACAGTGCCAGATTGGATAACAGATTTGTTGTTCCACACAACCTCCCGTTGCTGAAGAAATATCAGGCTCACCTCAATGTTGAGTGGTGCAATAAAACAAATCTTGTGAAATATCTATTCAAATATGTCATGAAAGGACATGATTAGCAAAACATGGCATTACTGAACCAGCAACAACTCACGATCGCCACATCCAAATGAAAGCGACCTATTTGTGTTGATGAGATAGATGAATATATCAAGTCTAGATATCTCTCACTTTGTGAGGCGAGTTGGAGACTTTTGGTTTTGAGATTCATGCTAGGACACCTTACGTAGAGCGCTTAGTGTGCATTTACCCGATATGTCTAGGGTATCTTTTCTGAGGATTCCACTGCGCCTAATATTCTTCCTGACCCCGACGCATCGAAGACCACCTTAACTGAATGGTTTGTTGCAAATCAGCGTAGCGTATCGGCAAGGACTCTTACCTATTGTGAGTTCCCCACAGCATGGACATGGAACTCTAATCGTAAGGTTTGGTCCCCTAGGAAAAAGGAGCCAAAATTGGTAGAATGATGCATGTACATCCAGTGCAATGAACTTTTCTATTTAAGGATGCTCTTTGATGGTTGTCGTGGTGCATTGTGTTCGAAGATGTAAGAACACCTGGCGTTGTCTATGCCACATTCGCTAAACATGCGGATCGTGGCCTCATCGGCGATGATACATAATGGTATTCACTTTTGTGAGGTCATGTTTGGGCCACGTCTTCACGGCTTCGACATCTTTTCTTGTCCATTGTTCGATTACAATGTCATTGGCGATGTCGCCTCCTCTTCAATACATCTGGCGCTCTATGGTGGCGATATCGCATACGAGATCGCGGTTCACTAAGCGTCTGATTCCATGGTTCGAGATCATTCCTTGCGGGTCCAACTTTTACACGAGCTTGCTTCCTTTTTCTTCCAACGGTCTCTCCTTGGAATCCTCGACCTCTCAATACCATCGGATGGATCTGAAGAAAGCGGCAATAGGCTCATTCTTTGAAGAACTTTGTTATGACAGATTGCAACTCGAATCTCAAATAGGTCCAATGTACGAGAGTCTAAATAGCGAACAACGATCAGTTTATGATAAGGTCATACATTCGGTCTCCTATGGCCAGCCATGTATCTACTTTGTCTCGGGCCATGGTGGTACAGGGAAAACATATTTGTGGAACGCTATTATTTCCAGGTTAAGATCCGAGGGTAGAATTGTCCTAGCTATTGCATCCTCTGGCGTTGCAGCACTACTATTGCCCGGTGGCCGCACCGCTCACTCACGGTTCAGAATTCCATTCGACCTCGATGATCAAAGCCTTTGCAATATTCGTCGTGGGACGGTCCTTGCTGAACTCATTCAAAAAACTGAACTTGTGTTATGGGACGAGGCACCGATGACACACAGAAGGTGCTTTGAGGCTTTAGACCGTACCATGCATGACATTTTACTCCCCGATAACCCCTCTAGCATAGACAAACCGTTTGGTGGGAAACCAGTCGTGCTTGGAGGTGACTTCAGACAGATACTCCCGGTTATTGCAGGAGGCACCCGTAAAGATATTATTGCATCTTCACTTGTTAGTTCACCATTGTGGCGTCATGCTCACATCCTTCGCCTCAGTACCAACATGCGGCTTACAAACCCTTCTATTTGCCCTTCTGAACGCAATGAATTGTCGCAGTTCGCTCGTTGGGTGCTTGACATTGGAGAGGGCCGTTTGCCTATGCACACAAAACCAGGCGAGTCCAAACCAACATGGATAAATATACCACCTGAATTGTTGCTTACACCTAGCGCCGATAACATGTCAGCTCTTATTGATACCATCTATGAAGACTTTGCTGGTAATTACAACTCAATGTCGTATCTTGCGTCACGGGCCATTGTAACACCCCTCAATGCTTTAGCTGACAAAATTAACGTATCCGTCCTTGAAAGGATTCCAGTTCCTTGTAGAGAATACCTTAGCTATGATACCGTCACTGACGCATATGATGAAGCTGCTGACGTTGACCTCCTGTATCCAACAGAATTCCTAAATTCAATCGTCATCAACAATTTCTCCCAGCATATCCTTTCACTAAAGGTCAGAGTACCCATTGTTCTCCTCAGAAACATTAACCAAAGTCTTGGCTTGTGCAACGGGACACGCTTGTTGTTAACCAGACTAGGGGACCGTGTTCTTGAAGCTACAATCATGACTGGAAGTCTGGAACACACATTGGTCAAACAGTTTGTATACCAAGGATTATTCTTAATTCAAAGAGTCCACGGTGGCCATTTACGTTGAGCCGGCGTCAATTCCCGATAAAGATCTGCTATGCAATGACTATAAACAAGTGCCAAGGCCAGACTCTACAGAAGATTGGCGTGTATCTCAAGGAACCAGTTTTCACGTATGGCCAACTTTACGTCGCTGTATAAGAGTGACATCCAAACAAGGCCTTACCATACTTATTGAAGATGAAGATGCCTCACCCGTATCAGAAACAAAAAATATCATATACGAGGAGGTTTTACAGTTCCTCTAAGGACTGCTTTAGATTTCTTTGATCTTATTCGTTCCATATATAGAAAACGCCTTACGCAATCCCCATATAGTTGTTTGCTCTATCAACATCCGTAGCCCATCCTGCCTCCTTCAGCTTCTCAGCTGTTCTCCCTGTTATTGGCTTATGTCACATTACTTATCTTTATATACCGCTTTGTATCTCTAAGCAGCGCAAACTTGAACGATCGATGTGCCACCTTAATGTTATTCTACCTTCTTTGTATACGCTTGCCTTACCACTCTTCTTATTACTGCAACTCTTTATATGACTCTCTTTTCTCCAAACATGCTATTCATCTGCTAACCAAAAAAAAATGTGCTTCCATTCCTTTCGAAATCATCTGTCTTGTTATACTGACGCACCCACAATACAACACATTTAATTGCCATTTTATAATGCTACATACTGATAGCACCTATCATTGTTCGATTATTTTAGAACCGTCCTCATACTCTTAGAACTGCAGGCCACCAAAAAAAACCTATCGCCTATGTGTTGTTCACAGCTATCTCCGTCTTATCACTTTGTATGTCTACCTCATATGTCATTCCTTATTTATATGTTCACCTGCTTGTAGATTTAGCAGAAAAAAGTCCTCCCTCGGATCATGCTTACTTCATACAGACACCAGAAACTACCTGTCCTTATTCGTAGCAATGATTTCTTTACGAATTGCTTAAGGCATTTCGTTCCTTTCTTGCTCCGAAATTAACAACTTACCAATAGAATTCTACAGGCAGCATATTCGATACAGTGACTTGATTGGGTACTCCTTGCCTTATATACGATCATCACCATGCTCTATGATACCATTTATACCACTCCATTGGCTTTATCTGACAGCAGATGCAGCACGTTCTGTTAAAGGATGTAACATAGGAGTCACACCATTGGCGCATACGTGTTAGAGTAACCCGGTTCTCCGAATATATCAATGATGCACAACCTGGAAAGGTACCTCCTACGTCTTGATATGGTCTTCTTGGATGAACAGGTATACTACCAATGCCTCTACTTTCATATTCAGTCCACCATCGCTACTGCCTGTCTCTTCTATTAACCACCTCTTCATTAGGGCACAAAGATGGAAGCCCAAGTTCAGAGAGACATCATATCTCTTTGACAAAAAGCTAAAAGAAGATCATGTCTACTACATAGAATATTTCGAAGTTGCAAGTGCAAGGCATCTTACCAAGCCATTGGTGGCCTCATGGCAAGATTTACTAGATACACAAAGATAGAAGAGATTACGCCTATACCAGCACTTTCCCACTCTATGCGTGTGCAATAGACTCATTTGATATCCTCAAGACACGCATTGGACAGAAAAGATTCCTCTCGGGTAACTCGTAGTTAACTCTCACTATTTTCATACTTCTCTCTGAGATATCAACATTGCCTTCATGTGCTCCCATACACATTGCTTACCCAACTCTCATTCGGTTAACAAAAAATGTCCCTACAATAGCTTACCAAACAAACTCACCCAAAAAAAGAGTCCTGCTACCACATTCCAGGTGAAAAATGCATCACACTATATCAACCGCTTTTGACAACTATATACTACTATTACCAATTCAAGTTTTGCCTTTCACTTTTGACGCTTATAAAATAATTGCTAACACCATCATAGTATTTATGTATCATAGTTGGAACCCTGCAATCCTCTAACCTTCGCTGTCTCTTCCTGATAGACACAATTGGACTCATCACAGCCATTTCACATGTAAAGACAGTACTTGCGAGAGGAACCATGAAACCAGTTCGCAACATCAAGATAACTGATGGCAGGTATGTACCCCAGCTTATATCCCCTGCACACACACACTTATCTTAACGCTATTGCAGCTCTACTATTAGTACCCACCAACTTAGGTACATACGTTCTACCTCTCCTCCTATAGCACAACATCGCTACAATAAACCTAAATCTACCCATTTGCTCATTTCGAACATAGAGAAACTGCTACGGTTGATCTATGGGGATCACACGCAGAACAGTTTGATGCGGAACAAATCCAAGCTATGTCGACGCAGGGACCTGTGGTTGCCCTCTTTGTAGCCATGACTGTGAGCACTTACGAAGGTAAAAGTAAAAAACGCTGCCCAATGAGCCCATTCTTAATTGATGTTTTCAGAATTCTCTAACATTTGCCACACACGCTGTTCACCTCCTCCATTCGCTTGCAGGCCAGCTCTCTCTTCAAGGAAGCTCAATTTGCAAGTGGTACACCAATATTCCCATTCCTGAGATAATTAACGTCTCTACAAAACAGGTCTTCCCGTTTGTACAGCCACAGAGCAGTTATATATTATTGTGCAGCTGCCTTTGCTCCTGTACTTAATGTACATTTTTACGATCCAGCTTCGCTGGCATGCCGCATAGCCTCACATGGTTTGGCCAGAGTACTGAGCAATCAAGACCTCTAGCAACAACGGTAGCCCATCTATCTACACTAAATGCACATGAAGTTGTGGTAAGATACTATTGGCGACATTACAAAAACATTCTCCAGTACATTACTTGACAACGTTTCACATTCTCTTCATGTTTTATGGCCTACATAATCATAGGGCCGCGCATACAATGTGGACATTGTCATTGAAGATCTCACCCCGAACAGTGCATGGTGGTATCTCGGCTGCGGTCAATGCAAAAAAGCCACCATTCGTATTGGTGAAGGTTACAAATGTCCTAGATGCAGTGCCACAACAACAGAAACAAGGTTACCGCTTAATCATTGTCTCTAACCAAATCACAGATTTACCAATCCTATTCAAGAGTTGTCTAACCCACTGTCGCACATCTCACGTGCTATACATATAGGTACAAGGTACCTGTTCGGGGCAGAGATATAGAACATGATGATGAAGCTGAAGCTCCACTTGTAGAGTTTGTTTTCTTCGGTGATATGGGTCAGGAACTAATTGGGATTCCGCCTTTGATCCTCACAGCAGACTCTCCCAACATAGCTGGATTCATACCTCCGGAAATCACAAGGCTTTATGGTAAACGGTACAAACTTAAAGTCAGTGGATCACGCGGCTCACTGCAAAGCACAACAGCATCATTCCAAGTCGACGCCTTCTCTATTCTGCCAGCAACACCTCCAACTATACTCGCTCCTATCATTGCCGACAGACTCTTAGAGTATTCAATGCCTATACATGATGCTTCAGCTAGCTCATCTATCAATGCGCCTTTGGAACATGCTCTCTCACCTGCTGAAGCTGTTTCCCCATCGCTAACCAAACCAGGTTCAATTCCAATGACTCCAATGCTACCAGTGCATGCAAAGCCACAAGAGACTACACCTGCTCCAGCTCCTCCGACAGAACTTTCAGAGGTTTACACTGACTTATCGATTTAGCTTACTATTGATACTCACTGAGCATACCAACTTTGCATCGTGTACATGCTTATTACTTCCTTTGTTACAAAGCCTGTCCAAGATTCTTCAGCACCTGCCAAAAGACTTTGCCCTGATGACTCACCGTTGTTGAGAATAAGAGCATTTTTCGAATTACTTTAATCCAGAAATATAGTAGATAAAACATGATGAATATTCTAGCCACTTTCACAAAGCAAGTAAGCAAGAACACTATAGACATACTAATATCGAATTTAACGAAACTAGCATATCTATCACAGTGTTCAAGGTAACAACTAGTAATATTACTAACCAAGAAATACATATGAAATAGACATACCGGATCGGTGGAAGGAGCAGCGATGAGTGGAAGCGGCACCGGAGTCTTTGTGAGATCGTCGTTTGTCATGGCGTAGTGGTAAGTAGTCGTGCGATGGGCGTCGCGGTAGTAGTCGTGAGCGAGAGTCGAATGGAGAGGAAGCGTGGCGATCGCGCGACGCTCCCCAAAACCTTATTCGCCCTTGCTCGTGCAAGCCTTCAGGACGAGGGTTCCGAGGCTCGCTCTCCGTGCGATCGTACACGCGCTTGCCGGATGGAGATCGCGGAGACGACAACAAAGAACGTGGTGTCTTTCGTGGAAGAATTGGAGAACAACACTGCTGTTCGAGATAATGACTATATATAACAATCGGACGGCTTGATCACCATTACTCACTAGTAACGCAAATTCTTCGCCTAGTCAAGAGGCGAAAATGGTCGCCATTACTCACTAATGCGGCGCAGCCGTTCATCGCCTAGTCAAGAGGCGAAAACGGTCGCCATTACTCACTAGTAACACAGAACGTTCTCGCCAGCCATCGGTGCTGCGTTCTTTTAATTTGCAAAAATGAAGAGGCCAGAAACAGTCGCAATTATTGCCAGTCGTTTATTGCGAGTCGGTGCGTTTCGATTTTCGAATAGATAAAGAAAAATGCGCACGCACCCGACACGCCTGTGTACGCGCGCACACGCACCCGCACCGCACCGCACCGCACCGCACCGCACGGCTCGGCTCGGCTCGGCACGGCTCGGCGAGGCGAGGCGAGGCGAGCAAGCGCGCGCGTGTATTGGCTCTCTCCAATTCCACAAGAGGACTCCCACGTTTCACCTTATAAATTGGTGTAACTCCCCTTTAACTCTCCATATGGGACTAGAAAGGTTTAGCACATGCACATGGGCCTTTGGGATTTTCCAGAATTTAATTAGAATTAAAGTTGGGCCTAGCCCATATTAAATCCAACAATCCCCCACCAGATCCCAAGGGCACATGTCAAATTCCTTGATCCACAGTATTGTTTTAATATATCAGTGTTTCGATGGAGACCGGTTAAGGTTGAACATCCATCTAGAAACAGGCTACGATTATCCACAACGCACAATGGACTAAGCCTTGAATTGGCGTTTTGTGTGAAAAGTTTCACTTAAGTCCTTAATCGATACTAGGTGCCGGGCATCCTCGGGTTGGAGCATATAAGTCATACTCCTGGCCTATTCATGAGCTTCCTAGAGATTACCCTATCTCATAGACTGTGACTAGCAGTCGGGCTCATATAGGTGTGTTCTTTCAAGACTGCTCTGTAGGACAGCATCTTTGCTTAAATAAGCCACAGAACACATTAAGATAAAATCAACCTACCATACAGATTTAGGAGAGAATTGCATCTCCAATGGAGTGGGTCTATAAAGGTACTCTCCTCCCGATTAACCAAAAGCTTGTTTCGCCAATCCTACTTCACGGGATCTCCGATCATATAGGATGGTTACCACTATGGTATAACTCACGTGGGTCTCAAACCCATCTCCCTTGATGCATTGTCTATCACATTCGTGATAAACCCTTTGTGAAGGATTCGCGATTCTTAGTGTTTGGATATAATCCAAAGCTATTACTCGGAGTTTCTCATTTTCTGACAGGACTTGATCTTCTCTTCACATGTCTTGATGATTTCATATTATCCTTAGAACTGCTCACCTTGACGATCACATCGATTGTCACAATTCATCGAAATAGCGCATGCGGTTTATCAACCACCGGCAGTCCATCAAGAGCTCACGAAGCCATTCGGCTTCAGCGATGGCGATATCTAATCTTTGTGAGTTCTGCTTCCATTGTTGACCTCGTTAAGATGGTCTGCTTGCAAGACTTCCATGAAACAGCGCCACCTCCAAGTGTGAAGACATATCCACTTGTGGCCTTAATCTCATCAGCATCAGATATCCAGTTTGAATCACTATAACCCTCTAGTACCCTAGGGTACCCGGTATAGTGAATGCCATAACTCATATTACCCTTTAGATAGCGCATTACCCTCTCAAGAGCATGCCAATGATCATCTCCCGGATTAGAAACAAACCGGCTTAGTTTGCTCACAGCAAACGAGATGTCAGGCCTGGTACCGCTAGCTAAATACATAAGTGAACCAATTATCTGAGAATATCTCAATTGGTCTCTGGCTATTCTCCGATTCTTCCTAAGCAACACGCTAGGATCATAAGGTGTTGGAGAAGATTTGCAGTCGCTATAACCAAAACGACTCAGAACCTTTTCCACATAATGAGATTGCAACAATGTAATCCCACCATCATCACCTCTCAACGACTTGATGTTCAAGATAACATCACTACCCCGGATCTTTCATCTCAAAATTCGAGACAAGAAATCCTTGACCTCCTTAATCACATTAAGGTTGGTCCCAAAGATCGATATGTCATCAACATCTGGACATAGAATGACTCCTCGCCCCACCATGGCGATAATACACACATCACACCGCTTCATTTACAATAAAGCTGCAGATGTTAAGGTTCTGTCGAATTTTTCATGCCCTTTGCTTAGGTGCTTGTTTAAGACCATACAAATATTTCAACAACTTGCACACCTTTCCTTCTTGACCATTTACTACAAATCCATCCGGTCGTTCCATGTAAATTTCTCGTCCAACTCTCCATTTAGAAAAGCCGTCTTAACATCCATCGATGAATGAGAAGACCGTGTGAGGCAACGAGAGATAGTAGTACTCGAATAGTGGTCAATCTAGCCACAAGTGAATAAGTATCAAAGAAATCTTCGCCTTCCTTTTGGGTATAACTCTTGGCCACTAGCCGTGCCGTATACTTCTCGATAGTACCATCAGGCCTAAGCTTCTTTTGAACACCCACTTACATCCTCTGGTTTACAACCATAAGGGCGCTCGGTGATCTCCCAAGTTCCATTAGAGATAATGGAATCCATTTCACTGGATTGCTTCCTTCAGTATTCGCATCCGGAGAAGCATATGCTTGAAATGGTACTTGAGTATCATCCACAAGGTACACAATGAAATCGAGAACCAAAAGACTTTGCAGTCCTTTGTCTTTACTCTTCCTCAGAGTTTCATTGTCTTCCTCCTCGGGAATTTGATCAGGGGTTTGCTCAAAATATTCCATTGGAATGGCAGGTTCAGGAGTTGTATCAGGCTCCTGACTCGATAAACTAGGCATATCTTTCATCGGAAAAATATCCTCAAAGAAAGTAGCATCTCTGGACTCCATAATTGTACCGACATGCACGTCAGGTACTCCAGATTTCACCACTAAAATCTATATCCAACGCTATGGTGAGCATAGCCTAAAAGACGCAATCCACGGTTTTGGTCCAAGCTTACGCTTTTGAAATTGGCACGTTGACTTTCGCCAAACAACCCCAAGTGCGCAAGTATGAAAGTGATAGTCTTTTCTTCTCCCATTGTTCAAATGGAGTTATCTCTTTATTCTTTGTGGGAACCCTATTTAGGACATGACATGAAGTCAATATAGCCTCCCCCCACCATGCCTTGGAAAGACCCGATGTGTCTAGCATGGCGTTAACCAAATCAGTTAGAGTACGGTTCTTTCTTTCGGCAATCCCATTTGGTGGGGTGAATAGGAGCGTCCTCTCATGGATTATACCATGTTCCTCACAGAATAAATTGAACTCATTAGAAAAGTACTACGCCATACGATCGAGACCTAACCTTTTGATTTTCTTTTCAAGTTGGTTCTCGACTTACGCCTTATAGATTTTAAAGTAGTGAAAAGCTTAATCTTTAGTTTTAAAAGATACACATAGCGAACCTAGTGGAATCATCAATCAAAGTCATGAAATATCTCTTACCACCTTTTGTCAACACACCATTCATCTCACACAGATCTGAATGTATGAGTTCTAATGGTGCCAAGTTTCTTATCTCCGCGGCCTTGTGAGGCTTACGAGGTCGCTTTGATTGCACACAAACTTGACATTTAGAACCTTTGGCAAGGGTGAATTTCGGGATTAACTCTAAAGCAACTAACAGCGTCATGCAACCAAAATTTATGTGACAAAGTCGTGAATGCCAAATAGTAGTCTCATTACCACCGAAAATATGATTCACAACATTATTACACAAATCTGAAGAGATAGGCGGAACAAGCCTCCGCACACATAGCCTTTACTAACAAATTGTCCACATTTGGACATTACAAATTTATTGGACTCAAATACGAGTCTAAAGCCATCTCTACACGAAGAGATCCGCTCATGAGATTCTTATTGATGGATGGCACATGATGCACGTTCTTGATTGCACAATCTTTCCCGAAGTAAACTTGAGATCGACCGTGCCAACACCATGAGCGATGGCATGTGACCCGTTCCCCATTAGAACTACCAATCCCGAGTGACACGGTAAGAAGAAAACAATGAAATATCAGCACACACATGTATATTAGCACCGATGTCTATCCACCAATCGGTAGATTGACATACGGAAAAAGCGATGAGGTAAATTACCATACCACAAGTTCCGTCTCATGAGTACCAACAACAACATTGGCGGACTTGGAATTCGCCTGTCGATTCTTCACACCCTTGCGTTGGCGCAATCCTTGGCCCAATGACCAGATTCGCCACACACAAAGCAAAGGCCATCCTTTGTGTTCTTCTTCTTCTTTTAAAGCTTGTTGTTTGTGCAGTCTTGTTTTTGCCTTTGAACTTTGAGCTTGACCATTCTTTTTCTCGCACCACATTGGCACTACAATGTCCCTCATTTCCTCTAGTGTGTGTATCTTTTGCCTTGCCTTTTCTTCAACATCAAGAGACCCAATGAGATTTTCAACAGAAAACTCTTGTCTCTTGTGTTTCAGAGAAGTAGCAAAATTCCTCCACGAAGGAGGAAGCTTGGCAATAATGCCTCCCGCGACAAACTTGTCCGGTAACACACACTTGAAATGCTCAAGTTCTTTGGCCATGGATTGTATCTCATGAGCCTGCTCAACTACCGAAACGACCATCAACCATTCTATAGTCATGGTATTGCTCCATGAGATACGTTCCTTTGCTCGCATCCGAAACCCCAAACTTGGCCTCGAGTGCATCCCACATATCTTTCCCATTTGTAATCACCATGTATGCATCAACTAACTTCTCACCAAGAACGCTGATCACGGCACCTTTAAAAAGGTTATCAGCAGCCTCGAACGCTTGCTCCTGTTCAGGAGTAAGTGTTCCTTCAGGCTTGCCTTTTGCCACATGAAAAACGTTCATGGCAGTTAGCCAAAGCACCATCTTGGTGCGCCACCTCTTATAATTCGCACCATCGAATTGAGAGGGCTTAAGCGCAGCAGCAAAGCCAGTTGATGAAAAATGCCTATTACAATAAGGTTTTGGATTGTTGAGAATAAGAGCATTTTTCAATTACTTTAATCCGAAATATAGTAGATAAAACATGATGAATATTCTAGCCACTTTCACAAAGCAAGTAAGCAAGAACACTATAGACATACTAATATCGAATGAAACGAAACTAGCATATCTATCACGGTGTTCAAGGTAACAACTAGTAATATTACTAACCAAGAAATACATATGAAATAGACATACCGGATCGGTGGAAGGAGCAGCGGAGTGGAAGAAGCGGTGAGTCTTTGTGAGATCGTCGTTTGTCATGGCGTAGTGGTAAGTAGTCGTGCGGTGGGCGTCGCGGTAGTAGTCGTGAAAGTAGAGTCGAATGGAGAGGAAGCGTGGCGATGCGCGCTAACGCTCCCAAAACCTTATTCGCCTTGCTCGTGCAAGCCTTCAGACGAGGTTCGGAGGCTGCTCTCCCGGTGCGATCGTACGCGCTTGCCGGGATGGAGATCGCGGATCTGACAACAAGAAGCGTGGTGTCTTTCGTGGAGAGAATTGGAGAACAACACTCTGTTCGAGATAATGACTATATATAACAACGGACGAAGCGATCACCATTACTCACTAGTAACGGCAATTCTTGCCTAGTCAAGAGGCGAAAGCGGTCGCCATTACTCACTAGTAATGCACGAAAACGATCGCAATTATTGCCACCGTTTATTGCGAGTCGGTGCGTTCGATTTTGAATAGATAAAGCAAACGCGCACGCACCGACACGCCTTTGTATGCTGCGCACGCACCGCACCGCATCGCGAGGCGGCGGCGGCGGTCTTGCGCGTATTGGCTCTCCAATTCCACAAGAGGACTCCCACGTTCCACCTTATAAATTGGTGTAACTCCCCTTTAACTCTCCATATGGGACTAAAAATGTTTAGCACATGCACATGAGCCTTTGGGATTTTCCAGGATTTAATTAGAATTAAAGTTGGGCCTAGCCCATATTAAATCCAACAACCGTTGCCTCAAACTAGCGGTGACACAAGGTACATCCCTCACCTGCTTTAAGCAATATCAACTTGTTACGCCCTCTTCGTTCTGTACTGTAACATCTGATTATTACCTGAGGGCAGTACGATGCACTTGAGAAAGAAACGCACGGTCATGAAGAAACTAAACATGGATGAGCCTTTAGCACCAGGTTATACATACGCAAATTTACACACCTTTAGCTGTTATTTGTAGGACAACTGTGATGTTTACAATTCCTAATTTTACTTCGTTCATACAGAAATCCTGTGTACAGGCAATGACTTCACAACGAAGAGCTACACCTTTTGGTAAACTACGTCAGACCAAGCATTTCTGCAAAAAAAAATAATGTAAACATGCAAACTGATGGCCACCGAACATGCTGTCTATTTCTTAGACCAAGCTGTACTGCTCATGTATATTTTCTAAGACATTCCACCAGATGCTAAATGTATCTGTTCCTTTTGCTGCTATGTTAGTGCACCTGTCATCACTGCTTTGAGCTGTTCGTACACGTCGTGTGCTTACAGCCCCACGGATTCTATGAATCAGTATGCTTCCATACATACGAATATCGGTACCGGACCTCACATTATTTGTCCATACACGCCGCTATGTTACACACGATGTCTTACCTTTACGTAGATTACATTTCGTTACAACTATTTATAAGTGAGGATCTACTTATATTGCATTGTAAACCGACCTAACCCTCACATCACAGGTCCTAGCACATACATATAGCTACCTGCTAACACGCTGGCGACCGTAGCGCGGCGTAGCGCGCAAATACGTTCTAGTAGAGTAACATTTGTCATTGTCCGCACGAGTGGGTAAGTCTTCCATGATGGGGTTGCTCCTCCCGTCCTGATCAGCAAGTCTCATGTCGCTGAAAGATGCGGCGCGGCCCGAGACACCATTCGGGAGGTCACCGTTGCCCATCGGAGGAGTTGGGAGCGTACTGTAAGAGGACGCGACGGCGCCAAACGTAATATATTTTGCCGAATTTGCCAAGTTGGTGAACAAGGATTTTGGGTAGTAGCCCACCGCTGTGGGGACACTGTTGAAGCCGTAGTACACCCACCAGTCTCCACTTGATTTGTCCTGCCGTTCATCAGGATTCAGGGCAAGCAAAATAATTTAAGGATTCCCTTGTTGAAGAATAAGCAAATCCCCTGGCTTTGACTATAAAAAAGAAGTACAATTTTATTTGCTAGCATGGTTAAAAAAAAACTATAGAAATTGTCGTCGAGAATATAGCATGATTTCTTTACAAAAAAAAAAAAAAAGAAAAGAATATAGCATGATTCTAAAATATATTTATATTCTGTAGGCGTCCATTCTTAGCATCAGAAACTGGGTCTAGCACCCGGTTGTTTCATATCCATCTCTCTGTTGTATATACGTGCATGGGTGAGTAATTGTGTGTGTGTATATATATATATATATATATATATATATATATATATATATATATATATATATATATATATATATATATATATATATATGAAGCCTTTTTCTACTTCAGGTGTAGTTACTCCTTATTCCGTATCTCACAGCGTAGGGAGTATCTTCTTGTCGAGAATATGTATGTGTAGTATACGAGTATATAAGACCACCTAGGTGGTATTCACACCTTTTTAGAGGTGGTATGTACAATTTTTTAGACATACTCCTTTTTACGTCACATACTCCTTTTTATATGCGAATATAAAGGTATTTACAAAATATGCTAAAAACTATAAACTCTCTTGCAATTTTTTCGTGTGGTTCATATTGGAGTATCTTATAATTAGTATATGAGTATACCCAAAGTCATAAAGGAGTATGTCAAGTTCTTTTATGTGGTATATCAAAAGTGGGAGTAACTACACCGGGAGTAGAAAGTATTTTTCCTATATATATATATATATATATATATATATATATATATATATATATTGACATACTCCTTTATGACTTTGGGTATACTCATATACTAATTATAAGATACTCCAATGTGAACCACACGAAAAATTTGCAAGAGAGCCCATAATTTTTAGTATATTTTGTAAATACCTTCATATTCGCATACAAAAAGGAGTATGTCTAAAATTGTACATACCACCTCCTCAAAATGTGTAAATACCACTTATATGGTCTTATATACTGTATGCTACACATACATACTCTCGGTTGCGCAAGATACTCCCTACATTGTGAGATATGTGAGATACGAAATAGGGAGTAACTACTCCCGGGAGTAGGAAAAAGGCTTCCTATATATATATATATATATATATATATATATATATACACACCTTCAGAGCCAGTTCACTTGCCTAGGATTAATCCAAAATATCATTTTTCACGTAACGTCCAACATGTGTAGAAGTGAGGATGAGAGTCGCCATAGTGTTCGGGGTAAATGTATAAAAAAAAGGATGCAGATGAGAACAACATAGTCTTAAATGCAAAGGGCAAGAACATAGAAGATGTGGAAAATTAATCCAAAAAATGTTAAAATCTTGTGGCAATGCTCTTCTTTTTAATTTCTTGTTTGACAATTAAGTCATAGTTTTCTTTCCAAATTGTTCCATTTAAGATCCAACAATAGTCTCTAGTTTTTGTGATAAGTAACGTAATGCTAGAAAATAATCACATCTTTCACTCACTTATTAAGGGGCACAATTAGAACTCACTCGTCATTAAAAAGTCAAGTTGTTTGTCTTCCAATATTTAGTTAAGTTTAATGATCTTTCAGACATTTATTGCCAAGTTGTCATGGCATCATTCCATTAGCCTGCTAGCTGCTAGTAGCAATTGCCAAGTTGTCTTTCCAAGAAACAATGCATACGGATTCACAAGCTTCCCCTCTTTCAACTAAGAAGTGTCTAAACAAAGCATCTCTTCGGTATTTATGATCCAAGTGTTGATATTTTAATTGAATTCAATCTGATGCCTACCGTTTCAAAGATGAGGTGGCACAATGAGGGTGCTTCATTAGTATTCAATTTTAGAGTAAACATGGATTAGGCATCGTATATTTCAATTCATGCCATTTAGGTTGCTAGTAAATTATTCTCAGAAATTCAGTAAAGGAAGTTCTCTAGTAAGATAGTAGGTGAATCATCCCAATGCTACAGTTCCTTCAATTGTGGAATTTCCAAGTATATTATCCACCTTCTGACACCATGTCTATGGGATCCGTTCCAGTATTATGATTATCAATCAAACCAACGCATTAAGTAGGTTGAGGATTCGTTGCCCTGGTAATGATAGCATGGCCCTTTCGTACCCACATATGTCACACTATAGCATCTACAATAGATTGTTTCTTAATTTGTTATTAAGAGGAGAGAGGGTACTCAATCTAATAAAAAAAAAACAAGTCTTCTAATAGATTGTTTCTTGAGCTTGTGTGTAAGACTTTAATTGCTACAAATATACATGATTCTTGATGATTAATAATGAAGTACAACTTTGTGGTCTACATGTTTTAGCTCATTTATCATATCAATAATAAAGTCAAACTGCACAAATGATCGGGTGGATATTTTGCTTTAAGACAGTGGAACCCACAAAATGCGTTTTTAGGTAACAAGTAAGTCTCCAATAGAGTATTTGGTTGTTTCTTGTGTCTTGGTATTAACAATTTGATAGTTTCTTTATCTAGAAACAACCTTACCTTCTCTCCTCACCTTCTCTCCTCCACATGACCTAAATGCTGATGTGGCAACTCCTTAGTAACAGCTGACGTGGACTGTTATAGATGCTCTAGGTCGCCGATTTATTACTACAACTTGTACACACCTTATGCAGTTTAGAATCATTGTTCTAGACCGTGTCATGACTAAGAGCTTAGTCGTACTCTATCTATCTGACAATCGTATACTACTTGTTACAATACTGTAGAACATATATGTCCTACCAAAAATCATCTACTAATACCTTGCACTCAAATTGATCGAATTAAAGGAACCTGATTCAACCATGCATGAAAATAAGTAGAAGCTTATACAAGGAAATGATTTAATTTAACACATATCTACCACTATTTTTGACCTTCTTTTTTTCCTTTTCTCATTTTTTTAGACGATGCAAGGTCAAATAGTATTGATGCTATCTAATTTTGCTAAAATCTAAAGAGCTAAATGCAAACTTTGAGATCATGAGAGGGGCCATGGCCCCCACCAGCACCTCTCCTGTAACATCCCAAGTTTTGTCTTGTGTTTCTGTAACAGCCCAAATTTCAAATTTCAGTAAAAATTAAAAGTTTATTAATTGTTGTGGAATTTTCTGAGATTTTAAAAAGCTTTTTATAAATATTTTAAAGCCAAAACAAATTTATTTACAAAATTAAAAGCCAACATAAAGTTAGAAATAATTTTATTAAGTCCAAAACAAGAATGGGAATTTCTGTGAATTTTTCCATAATTTTTGGAATTATTTTGCTATTTTCTAAAGCCTAAATGAATTTCAGAATTAAAACAAATAGAAAAGCAAAAGAAAATCAAAAACCCTGTTTGGGCCGAAACCCAAAGGCTCCGTCCCAAACTTCCTCCCGCGCGCGGCCCGCACAGCCCAGTCGCCCGCGCCCTCTCTCCCTCTCTCTCTCCCACCGTCCGATTTAAATCGGACGGCTGCCAAAACCCCCACGCCATTCTCTCTCAATCTCTTCCTCTCGCGCCGTTGGATCAAGATCCAACGGGCCGAAGATCGTCTTCCTCCCCGCGTCTCCTTCCTCGCGCAGCGCCACGTCTCCGCCAATTCCGCCGCGCCCGAGCTCCGATTTTGCCACTTTTCCAACCTCCTCCCCTCTCGTGGTCGTGCGCAACCGCTCCCGCGCCGCACGCCGCCCCCACTCCTCCCTCGTTCCCCTCTTCTCGTGCACGTTTTCGCCGAAACCGCCGCGGCGCCCGCAACCGCCGCGCACGATCTCCACCACCTCCACGCCGCCTCGGACCCTCCCGGCGCCTATAAATGGACGCCCCGCGAGCCCCTTCTCCTCCTCCACCTTTTCCCCTCACTCACTCCCCCTCACACGCTCCAGCGTCGCCGGAATCGCCCGTGGAAGCTTCTCCATCGCAACTGCTTTCTTCTCTGATTCCGGCGCCCCGACGACGTCCTCGCCTCTCCGACACCACCATCGTCTTCGCCGCGACCTCGCGCACCCGGTGCTCGCGTCGCCTTCCCCGGAGCGCCGCTGGATCTCGCCGCCGCCGCAAGACCGACGTCGCCACCGCCTTCGTCCTCGTCGCCGGCCACCGCCTCAATCTTTCTCGTCGCTGTGGTGAGCATCGCAATCGCCACCCTCTCCTCTCTCTTCCGGTGCCCTCGCCGGACACCGCCGCGCAGTACAGCGCCGGCGACCCTCGGTCCTGACGCCGGCGTTGGCTCTGCCACCGTGGCTCTGCCACGCAAACGCCACCGTGTCGCCACCTAGCGTCGATCCGGCGTGGATCGGCGTGGCACCATCTCGGCGCAAGCCTCCCGAGCCGAAGTCCCGTGGGCTTAGTCCACAAAAGCCGTGTCTATGACACATGGGGCCCACTGTCAGAATTTTATTTGTAATTCTTTTAATTTCGAAAATCCCTCGCTGGCATTAGCATTGCGCAATAATAGATTTTTCAATAGAAAAATAATTCGGGAAATTCAATTAAATTTCAGAATTAGGTTTAAAACTTCTAAAATTCATAACTTTTGCATATGAACTCCAAATTGAGTGATTCAAATTGAAAAATTTATATAAAATTATAATCTAGCTAACTAAACCAAAATATTTCAATTTAGAGTTATTTTGAACTATGTTTTTGAATTTATTTGAATTTGAATATTGAATTTGTCGTATTTTACAGTATAGAATTAACGACTCAGGAGAGTTCGATCAAATCAAGATTTAGAATTCCAAGGAATCGACCAAGGCAAGTTACACCATTGACCATATTACCCCAGTATTTTAAGTTATTTTCAGTTTTAAATTCTTTATCGCATGCATATGTTGTTATAAATATTTTAATATCCTGTTTTACATATAGTTAATTCCATGTGTTATTGTATGGCCAATTTGAATGTTGTATCTGACTACCTTGATACCATAGGCAAGATAATACCAAAATTAAACATATGCGTAGCCAAGCTTAGTTCACACTTATAGAATTTGGGAGGGTTTACACCAAATTTCTATAAATTTGTTTCAAACTTGATATTGTGGTATTGTCTTACCACATGGGTTTATAAATGGAGTTTTATTCAAAATAAAATCAAAAATGGGTTTGGACTTGGGCGAAATGGTCGGAATGGTGGGTGCAGGTTTATGCACGGGATTGATCTGGTTAAGATTAAGGCCCATGGTTTGTAGGAATGACGCCCAAGTCAATTGAGGACCGGTCTTTGAGCCGCTTATTGCTAAGCCATATCGTACTACCACATATCCTGCATGGGCAGGATTTGGCTAATTAATTTGTGATGTTCTAGTGTATTTATGTCATGTGATTATGTGGGTGTCGGTTAGACATTTTATTCCCACTTGGCGCAAGAGGGGCTTTGGAGGCAGTTAGTCAAAGGGGCGAAACCTTAGTGGGCATGAATATGTTAGGACGAGAACATTGTAAAGGCCTCATGGTAATTGCTCACCACACGCCTACGGAGCGTGAATTGGCGACATAACGAGCATGTCACCTCGTGTGGGTAAAGTTGTACCAACTCTGCGAGTAGAAACTATTCAAATAGCGCGTCATGATCATGGACATGCTAGCGGGCCACTTAAAGTTAAATTATTTTTGGTTTTAAAACGCTTTATTAAATGCTGAGGATGGTCAATCCTTATGAAAAATTGGGTGGGAAGCCAAGTGTTAGGAGGGGATCCTTCACTAAAACATTGGAGGTTATCCACATTGTAATATTGTCATTTCAAAATATGATTTTAATCTTAGTATAAAACTGCCTTAGAAATTACTATGATTATTTACACTGAAAATGATGTTTATGCAAAACAACCCCTGCCATACTCAATTGTTACCTTATGCATGCATTTAAATTCAATATTGGGTGTAACTTGCGAGCACGGAAGTTGTGCTCATCCTTGCTGAATAAATCTTATTCAGGAGAAGATTTCTTCCCTGATGGTGAGGATCCGAACGAGTAGGCCTTGACCCAGACGATTGCCTGTGGCGCATCGTGTGGCTCACCTTTATTATCATGTTTCCGCTATGTTTATTATTTGATATTTGATACTGTTGTTCAGAACTCAGTTGTATTAAACAATTAATTATTAAATGTCATTTACGCTTTCGTGATATGAATGTGATATCCATTTTTTGAGACTATGTACGCTGGAAATCCTGGACCGGTGTTTGAACACAGAGAATTCGGGATCCTTCGTTCCCGGGTTCGACAGTTTCAAATGTAAGAAAATATGTAGAAATTAAAAACTTTTCTTACATCTTGTATTTCCTGTATGATCTGAAAAACCCTTGTAAAGGAATTATGGAAATACAAAATCACAAGTCATTTTGACCTAAATCTTGCCTTTCAAAAACCTTCTTGTCAAACTGTGTGATCATTTCTTGGAAATATTTTTCCTAAGTTCTAGGGTTAATGTGTGACCCCTCTGAAAAATTTCACAATTTTTAGAAATTATTTGAACATATTTGGAGGTCAGTCAAACCCTAGCTCAGCACCTTGCAAAAATTTTGGAGGAAAAATCATTGCATAAAAACCTCTGAAAATTTTATACAAGATCAATATCTAAGTTAGCAAGCTCCTGTAAAAATTTTAGAATTTTTAGGTGAGCACCGCGTGCACCCAACTCTCCCTCCCTCGCTCTTGTTGCTGTGGTTTGCCCGAAGCACCGCACTCTGAGTTTAAGCCCCGCATCAATTCTTGTCCCAAAGTTCCTTAAAACATTCTTCTCTCTCTATTTTAATTTGGTTTCGCAGGAGCTACCTCGTTTCCTCTTCCCCATCAGTCCCGGCTGACCCCTTCGCCGCCGTCCTCCTTCGCCTTCGGCTGCGAGTTTGCCCACCGCCATTTGTCGTCCACCGACCTCCTCCTCCAGTCTATCTCCTTGTTCTAGTGAGTTTCATGTACCCTGCTTTCTCTTATTCTTTTGGCCAACGTCCAGTGCCCTGTTCTGTTATTTGTTCTTTAGACCATATCGAGCAGTCGAGTCCTTCCTTCTCTTTCGACCACTGTTGAGTAGTCGAATTCCCCTTCTCTTTCGACCACTGTTGAGTAGTCGAATCCCCCTTCTCCTACGACAACGTTGAGTAGTCGTATCCCTCTGTAACCTTTCCCACGACAACGTTGTGTAGTCGTATTTTTCCTACGACCACTTCGAGTAGTCATATCTGTCCTTCTGACCACTTGTAGCCAAACTCTTTCTGACCAAGTAGTCATTCCGACCAGTCGAACCTCCTTCCAACCATATAATTCTCAACTTCCGAGAGCCCGTTCGAACTCCAATTCGAGCGATTCAAATTTCTAAATTCATCTAACTTCCAGATCTAGCTATCTATGCTAAAATTATTTAATTTGGAGTTCATTTGATTTCATTTGTATTTATTTGAAGTTTATTTGAAGTCGGCTCATTTTCGCGTGTAGATTTTGACAACTCCAAGGAACCCGAATACTTCGAAGAAGTAGATCCTCAAGCATTTGAGCAAGACAAGTAATACCTTTGATCATATTGAATCCCAGTATTTCAAAGTATTTAAATTCTATTTTAAACTATTATTGCATGTGTATTTAAATTCAAGTAATTTAAGTCTCTGTTTTAACTTTATAGCTATTCCCAATTTCTTTGTACATCCACACTTGAATGTTGTTTGAATCACCCGTGATGCCTTAGTTAAAAGCTAGTTGGTACATTACTATGAACTAGAACATGTTGCAAAAACTATGTGCCTAGTCGAAGCTTAGCTCAAAAATATTTACTTTGGGGAATTTAGCCACAAATTCAACTATACTTTAAAATGATACTATGATATTGTCTTTACCATAGAGATTTATAAAATGGTTTGACTTGTTAAACAAAATAAAAATTGGTTTGGACTTGGGTGAAATGGATGTTTGGATGGGTGCATGTCTATGCACGGGATCGACTCATTTCTATGGTCAAGGCCTATGGTTTGTTTGAAAGTCGCCCAAGTCAGTTAAGGACCGGTCTTCGAGCCGCATCTTTCTATGCCCCATCGTACTACCACATGTCCTAAGTGGGTGGGATCTGGCCAACTAATTTGCATCGTTTCATCGTGGTCGTGTCATCCGATTGTGTGGGTGTCTTTTATGACCTACTTTTATGTATTCCCACCTGGCGCAAGAAGGGGCTTAAATTCGACGGGTGGTTAGCCCAATGGAAGCAAAACCTTAGCGAGGCGGGACTACGGCGGGATGGTGCATTATAAAGGCTTTGTCATATGCTCTAGACTGCTCACCTAAGGCAGTGAGTGGTGGTATCGACAGATGCCAAACAAACTAGAGAAGTCGTGTCGTGTGGGTAAAGCTGTACGACCTCTGCAGAGTGTTATGAACTATTCGAATAGCCGTGTGTCCACCGTCAAGGACATGCTAAGCAAAGCCACTCAAAGTTACATTTTGGTTTTTGTTTTCAAAAGACTTCATCAAATGGTTTTGGATTTATATCCAATTGGGTTTTGGACGGTTAGCCATGTGATAGGAGGGTATCCTTCATCACTTGTTGATGAATGTTATCTGACTATAAAACTTAAGATTTAGAAAATGAATTTTAGCTATGTAATAAACTGCTTTAGAAACTTAGTATAAATATTTAAATAGAAAATGTTACTTTATGCAAATTGAGCCATATAAGCCTCCCATTGATAAGTGTGTCTTGCGAGCACGGTTGTTTATGCTCACTCTTACTTAATTCAAATATTGTGCAGGGAAAGAATGCTACGAGGAGATTGAAATCTTGGATGACTAGGTTGCGCCTCCAGACGATTACCTATGGTGAATCGTGTGGTCTACTTTGCTGTTTTTACTTCTGTTGTAATCTGCTTGTTGGTTTTATGCCCCTTTTGTAACAACTCAAAGTATTTTGAATGACGTTGTATGATTGTGTTATTATCACTGATCATGGGACTAGTGTGGAATGCACGGAGAATCCAGGATTTTTCGCTCCCAGGTTTGACAAGAGGTGGTATCAGAGCCATATTGATTGTAGGTCGTAACCTAGTTAGAATAGCTGTTAGAAGAAAGATTTCAAAAGTTATTTTATATAACAAAAAATATAATTTATTCTCTCCTCATCTGGATCATTCATCTACTCTTAGCTTCTTTTAGCAATTCTTCCTTACATAACCCTCTTTTCACAATTTTATAATGTTAAATGGATCCTCTTTCCCTTGAAAATTTTCATAGATGGTCTCACGATTAGTAACCATGGTGAGACTACAAGGCCTGAAGTCGTCAAGAGGACCTCGTCGTGCAGAGACCCCCGAAGACCGCAAGCACCGAGTAGAACGTTGTATAAGGCTATTAAAGTTATTTGAAAAAGCTTCTTGAGTGGTCGTAAGTCTTGTTTCGACCCCCCTAGTCGTAAGCTTTCCTACGACTAGTCTCTAGTCGTTTTGTTTGGGTTGTTTGTTTCGCTCTATCCCCCTTAGTTCCTCCTCTCTTTTCTAAGTCTTTGAAGATCTAGCAAATGGTGACTACTCGCAACGGCAGTGGCAGCACCAGCAATCAGGACAGAGAGAATGCGGGTGGCCAAGAGAACCCAATTCCACCGCCACCACCCCCTCCAGTTGAAGGACCTGGTTGGTGCCAAATGATGGCCAACCAGACCCAATTGATTAATCTGCTCGCACAATCGATCAACAACACGCAGAACTTGCAAGCAGTAGCATCAGCTCAACCTCAAGCTCACGGCCCACCTCCTACAAGGACCAACATGTCTGAGTTCATGAGGATGCGTTCCCCGACCTTCTCCAGCAGCGTCGAGCCAATGGAGGCTGATGATTGGCTCAAGGCAGTTGACAAGAAACTGGATATGGTCCAGTGCACTGATCGTGAGAGGGTTCTGTTCGCCTCTCACCAGCTGAAAGGACCAGCGTCAAAGTGGTGTGACAACTTCACCTAGTCTCACGTTGATGCTCAGACCATCACTTGGGATGAATTTGCGCAGGCATTTCGCCGTGCACACATTCCACCGGGCATGATGACCCTAAAGAAGAAAGAGTTCCGCACCTTGCGCCAAAGCAACCGCTCAGTCAATGAGTATTTGCACAAGTTCAATCAGTTAGCCCGCTATGCACTAGCAGATGTGGCGACTGATGAGGCTATGCAAGAACTTTTCTTGGAAGGGCTCAACGATGATCTCTCAGTCCGCCTCATTGCTCAAGACTACACCAACTTCTAGTAGTTGATGAGTAAGGCTATCTGTCAGGAGGGCAAATATCTAGAAATGGAGAATCGCAAGTGAAGGATGGCATCCCAGAAGTTCAACTCTGGAGGTTTTCCCAAACCTCGCACCACCCAACCTCAGCCACCTCAGCCACGTTATGTTGCTTTAAACCCAGGCCTGCTTTTTACTCTGTAAGATTTAGCTGTGCTTAGTTTACTGTGCTACTCTTTATTCTTGAGCTTGCAACAACAAGCAAAAGATTTACTATTACACACTAGCACATGCTTTCATATCAGCGTGCGGCACACATTAACACATTATGACACTAGGTACTATATATATGGAGAGCGTGCGTGTACTCCCAACATATTTGATTTGTCCATGCTTAATGGTATACACATTTATCCAGCACTTTGTCTATGGAGTCAACTATTCCTGAGCAGTGTGTGTAGCCATCGACCTTCTTGTAAAGCTTTCCATGACCAGCGCAAGGTTTGTACGCAGTCAGCGGTGACATGGGTATCGTGCTTTCCCTGACCAACTCCTGGTTGATGCTCCTCCACTGCTCCTCTACAAGGCAGGATAGCTCTTCCTTAGCTCGCTCCACCGTCACACCGTGCTCTTTCACATAGCAATCAATGGCCGTAGGAACATTACTTCTCTCCTTCTCACACTGCCAAAAGAATAACTAAGGAGATCAAACTAGCTGGCTACTTCCTCTGTTCAAGAATACATGATGTTTTGGACGTCGACACGGTTGCAACTTTGATAATTACTTTTTATATGAATATGCTCATATAATAAAATAGAATTATTATATTATGAAAATATTTTAAATGACTAATCTAATAATACCATTTTCACATGACTAATACAAATAGCTTTTTATACGTCAGTGATCAAATTTAAGTAAATTTGACTACATGCTTTTTAAAACGTCATATATTTCTAGATAGAGGGAGTAGTTAGTTGCAGTACTGGATATGCATGCGATGCGTGGAACATACACGGTAAATTTGTATAGTACAGTCAAATGTGTCACCTACCTCATGTCCAGAAATGTCATCCATTAGGCGTGATATCATTGCTGCATTCTCTATGACTTTTGGGAATGAGATTGCCCAGGTAAAAACGTCATCGCTTGCGCCCATTCCTGCGAAGGATATGCATGCCAATGCCCAGTAGAACGTGGATATTGGAGTGACCTTGAGATGGTCATGTACAGGTGGCACTTGCTCCTCTTCTCTCCATATCACCTCTTGTAACATGCATTTGCTCACCTTCTTGATCTACGCATTTGGTAAGCAGGAGCGTGTTATTTCCACAGCAAGTGGCTTTGATTTGTATGACACAACATTTGCATGACATATCATTAATTGGCTGTGTAGGAGTCAAACAGGGGTGTGGGTGAAGTTCAACCCATCACAAAAACCCTGGCTAATTAACAATCACAAAAACCCATCATGAATGAATAAGCTAATTAAGGCAAAGCGCTGTCTGGAATACTTTTCCTAGCGGGCAACCGTGACCCATAAGCACTCAGACCTGGCTGCTCCTAAAGATCACAATTGCCTGACAGGTAGTCGTCGGGAAAATATTCCGCGACGGTGATCTAGACAGTGACAGTCAGGGATAGCCATCACTTACGGTCTCCTTAGTGAAGTCAATTCCCAAGGGCGATGCACCGTCAGCCAAACATTCTTGCAGCGTCTTGGAAAGGAGGGACATCATATACCCGAAACACTTACCTATGCGTGACGCAGCTTCTTCATCCCAACTATATATTATTGAGAAATATAATGTAGCATTAAAATGACAGGAAGCAAGTAAAAAAACCCGAAAAGAAAGTTAATATAGAACTAGTTATTAGCACAAAAAGTTTGTATATATGTATTTTAATTGCACTTCATGCATGCATATATGTTCGAAAAGTGATGACTAAGGTAAATGGCTACAGTACGTTCCAGATTTCTATGTCACCACATTAGTTTATAGTTTGCTAAATTGTTTTACATGTTCTCGTATAGCCTTCTAAACCTAAAGTATATCCACTTAAGCATAATTTTACCCAATTTTTTTTCCTTTGGACTGCTTGGTTAAACCGGCGAAGCTCTTCAAGGTGACATAGCCCATAAGAATCATATGTATCATCAAAAAATGAAAATATCTTGATAATTTTTGCAAACATCATCCGTGCCTTGGCTTACTGTGGCTCATAGAAAACACCGAGTGCCCAGAAGTAACACTCCACTGGCCGCTCTCGTATGTACTGAACAAGCGTGCTCCCGTGATTAAGCTCCTTATATATACCACCTTTGGTACGTAATTAAAAGTACAAGCGATTAGGCATGACGGGACAAGATTTATCTGCCCACACTTCAAATTAAGGTAGAACTTAAACTCAAACTTGGGTGGGTGGGCTCACAAACCTTATGTGTCCACCGTTGCACCCAAGACAGTTCTCATAAAAATTACTGTTAATCTCTTTAAGTTTAACTATATGTTACCTGTTTCAATACTGCAAAATAATTGTAATTTGTCCAGATAAGACTTGTTAAAAATGCCAAAACGTGTCCAGTACGTGCTGCTATGCGGGTGTATATTGCACTTGTATGATAATCTTTTTTTTTTATGGAACTTGTATGATAATCTTAGTGAGATTAGTTTGCTCACGGTGAGATGCTCTTGACCTCATCACGGGGCATCAGCTGCAAGATGTGAAAGTCTAGTTTCGCAAGCTCAAGTATATCGTGGTTGATGTCCCAATCCTTCTCATAGATGGTGATGCAGAGCTTGGCCTCCAGCCTCTTCATTATCCGCCACGTCGACGAAGACGGTGCATGCTGTACTTTCACCAAGATGGGCTCATGTAGTTGGCCACCTTTCGCAAGGGATGATAGGCAATCCGCGGTGAAGACGATTGCGTTGCTGAGTAGGCCCTCGTCACATTTACCGAGATGAGCTGCCTCGTACAGGTTGAGTAGAGCATCAACGTCAGATCGCGGTCGTCTTGAACTCCCATTCTCTTCCTAAACAATACTATCACACCATCTCGTATCTGGGCAATCTCTTATCACGCCACCACCCGCGACGTGACTGTATTGTTTGGTCACGCCACCACCAGTGGTGTGACAAGAAGTGTTATTTTAGTGAACTTATCGTATGGCATGACAATGTTATTTTGTGACGACACGGATGGTGGAAATAAAGTTCAGAGGTTAACTTTAAAATAAAATTTAAATAAAGGTTAATTAATACAATAAGTTCTTTTTTGACAATGCAAGGTGAAATAGTATTTGATGTTATAAAATTTTGTTGACATCTAAAGAGCTAAATGCAAACTTTGAGATCATGAGGGGGGCATGGCCCCCACTAGCACCCCCTCCCTCTGCAACTGCATAAAAGTTGTAATACAAATTTCTTCTCTGAAGAATGTCTTTGAAATGGTGATTTATCAGTGTAATTTGTTTTGCGTGCAAATGTTACAATGGAAACTTTTGGGGTTCAGAACTTGGAGCAGCTTATTTAAACCAAAGCAAATCTTATACATCACCCAATCAACTACAAACTATTATTTAGTCCAGACAAGCAACTAATTTCATTTTTACAGTTGGTGCTATGATTTGAAACAAATCTTTTATTCACTCCTCAAACTCACAGGAATGACACGACTAAGTATATAAGCAAATATGCCGCTAACACGTCTCAACAACCTGATCCGTAATCTACTCCACACGACCAGGACGTGTACAACGTTCCCACGACGTGTTTCACGACTCAAACTCTACATGCATTACATGCAAGATGTGCACATACTCAGTGACACTATTACATACTGGACTACCTAATCAACATGCACCACTACCATGCATCTACATGCAGCTCACAATCTTGACTACTAACTCCATGACTACAATAGAGTTATCTATGGAGGAAATGTGTTTACATATCGATTAAATGTCGGACAACTGTGAAGTCGTGTTTGTTCTTCTTTAGGGAATCAAGGTATATTACCTTATTCCTTTTTGGTAGAATTATAATTAGAATCTAGTGGAACCTACACAGGTATGTCACCATGGTCATTAAACCTAAGTTTGTGTTGCTTATAAAGTACAAATTAACAAGTGTAGCCACTAGTGCAACACTTACCTCTAGTTGTAGGGAAAAAGTATGAAATCCTTATCGCGGTGAGCCAGCAATGACGTTGTCATGTAATCCTCGATGAAGGTTGTATTCTCCTTGATGCTTTTCATGGAGACCAAGTGTGGGTCGATGAAACCTACCGCTGATTCTCTTACTTCGGCTTCAGAAATCATGTGTGTATATATATATACAAAAGCAAGGAGTTATATATAACATTTATCGGTATTATACGAACGTAGACCATGATTGTACACACTTACAGTGTCCAGCATCGCATGAGTGAGACGTCGAGGGCGTCGAGGTTGAAGAGATCAAACAAGTCCTCAAAGGTCACCGTGAAGACATAGTCTTGAACCTCGTGGTGAAGATGATCTGACCCGAACTTGACATTGACACTCGAGCACCGTTGTCCATCTGTCTTGTTGGCCTGTTCCATGTACTAGTCATGCAATCTCGTGCTAGCCATTCCTAGGATTTTGAGGCGCTCTACCATCTTGAACAACGACTCACCTAGCACGAATTTTTGGACCAACGACAAGAAAGGGATATCATCGGGTGTCTTCGATTTGCCCTTGCCGCCTCGCTTTTTAGAGGTTGACTTCACGGGTGCACCTAACTCTGGTGCTGGTAGCTCCCGTGGACTTGGCAACATTACAGGACTTTCTTGTGAAGTTAACACTGGTGCAGATAGCTTCAGGCAGATGTCCCTCTTGGACCACTAGATGAATATTCCAATGGCTTGCCCTAGAGTCACGACCTCGTCAGTTGGGGGCATGTGCAGCGGGACGATGTCGAAATTGGCATTAACATCGTCCACATTCACTTTTGCGAAACCTCATACTAGATTTACACCATGCACTAAGGCCCCGACACCGGATGGATACGCCAAGCCCCAAGCGGTGTCGAGAACGAGGCATATCTTACTTAGAGTTTGCACTTCGTAGCCACCTACATAATGATACAAAATTAGCTACTCCAACAGACCGAGTCAATGGATCAAGCATTCCAGAGATAATAATTATTACCATGATGTCATTGATAGGAAATCAGTCGTCGCTTTGTGCGATAGGGTTCGACGCGCAGCTACTCTGAAGGTTGGGGGCTGGCTAGCATAGTAGCGGTGTGGGGGCTTCCAACTGATTTCCCCTAAGCCTTTCCTCAAGGCTCTCCATTTGCTGTTGTGTCTCAGCTCATGTGATATCTCGCATCTCCTATCTGAGGGATTCACGAATCTCCTCTCGTAGCCATGCATCACGCTCGACTTTAGCTCTCTTCCTACTCTGATACGCTTCGGAGTCCTTTGGGAATCCCTGTTTCCAAGGACCATAAAGGCAAAGGCCTCTCATGCGACTCGGGTGTTCCTTGTTTCCCAGGGCCACGGAGAGTATATCTCTCTCCCTGACGTGCCTGGAATGAGCCTTGGGAATACTGTGCACTCAACGCTTCCTTCAAGAGCCCGACATGTTATTTCACTTCCTCTGAAGTTATGGAATAAATACAAACTAGGTAGTTCGATATCTTACCATGCGCTGGGACACTTCCTCGTCTGCGGGGTTTGAAAAGGAGATGGCCCCCGAAGACACGGTAGATGACCTCGCTCTTATCCAGTTACGGGCGCACTCATCACGTGTAAGGACCTCCCTCGGGTTCACCAGGAGTGATCTCCCAGGAGGTGCAGCGGGACCACACAGAGTGCAGGAGGTCCTCCAAGACCACCCGAGGAGGTCTCCAGGTCTTATCGGAGTGCCTCTAGGACCACCTTGGGGAAAACATTGAGGGTCCACCCAGAGGTCCGACAAGGCACCCGATGGTCCCAGCCTCTGTGCTCACTGAGCTAGTCGCAAGATCAGTTCAGCTAGCTCGCACAGACATACATTGGTGTGATCAAGTCCATACAACAAGTTAAAGAAGAAGCAATGGACAACTTATCATATATTAACTAAGACCTTTTGGTCAAGCTTATTAGAGGAGGTTTTGCCGCATGGCTTACAACAAGGAGCACTTTGCAGCGGGAAATAAAAACACAATCGCGTAGAGCCAATCGACAAGCCCACAGGCTATCGAGTGGAGGATGTCCCCTATCACGCATGGCCTCCAAAGACCTCTTCTTCATGGAACTTTGAGCTCCCTGGAACTTCCTATTCTGCTGATCAAACAGAGGGCACAAGCCATGAGTGCTTTGAATGTACTCAGCAAGCTGTGGGGAAATGTATGCACATCTTATTCATGCGGGGCTTGCCAAAACAGAGCTATAGAGTTAGTTTGCAGAAAGAAACATTGACAGGGAAATAACATAAGTAGATTGCAAAGCTCAAGTTAAAAAGAGTAATACATAAATAACATTTGTTTTCAAAGGAGGTCGTGAGCACCAACTCACTCCCAAGACCACTCCCAAACAGCCCTGGTCGCACCAATGACCGGGCGTCAGGGCACCCGAGCACCTGGACTACCCACGAGCGACCATGACCTCTCTGGGCGGCCAAAGTCTCTTGAAAAACCCACGGCCTCTCGCGAGTGCCGAGGATCTCATATTTTATAAAAGTCTACCCTTGGGCAAAAATCACGGGCAATGTCCATAACCAAGGACTTAGCTATTCAAATATATTATTACACTATGCAGAGGTGTACAACTTTACCCACAGGTTACGACCTCTCTAGCGGGGTGGTTCCCGTCGAAACCTTGCTCATTTCCGAAGATGAGTAGTCTAGAGAGCGCGACAAGGCCTTTACAAAGCTTGGAGCTGGCTCAGAACTACCCGCTAAGGTTTCGCAAATCCCCCCTGCCGGGTTATTGGGTGCCCCCTCTTGCGCCAGCAAATCACACGCTCAACCACAACAGAACCAAACCAACCCCTTACTAATTATTTGGCCCAGACCACCCCCATAAAGTGATCTTGTGGTTGCGAAAATACGGATCATTGGAACACAAGGTAAAGTCCTTGAGTTCTTTGCTCAGCGAGATCATCCACACCCAATGTGACTCTAGGGCACCACCTAGAACACCCACTACTCACTCCGGCCTTCTCGTCAGAGCATAAAGCGTTTTGGGTTTAACCAAGCGGAGGACCACCAAGTCGAGCGCACAAGTTTTAATATTAGCGATGTCGCACCGCAAATGGCACAAGCTGGGCATCACACCCCAATGGTACATCGGTGGCACCCACCACAGTTCCATAGTTCAATTAGTCAAGATTATTAAGAACGAACCATGATTCCCAAGACCAACGGATCTAAAAGCAAGGCTAAGCATATAAACGATACCAATGTTGGCATTATCAATATGAGACCAACTAACAGTATCCATTCTAAGTCGTCCAAGAGGAACATGGCAACATGTTGAGTATAAATATCAAAGAAGCCATAATGTCAAATGGGAAACAGCTACTGCCCAAACTATTTTTATAAAACTAGCCATGTGAGATTATACCAAAACAAGGTACTTTTGTAAAATAGGTTCAATATGGTCAAAGGTCCACGACTTGCCTCTGTTGATGAACAAAGCTTCGGTTGAGGTAGCTGGATCTACGATCTCCTCAGCAACAACCGGGATCTACATGTTTGCTAAGAAACCAAATAAATAAAGCAACTCCAAGAAATCCAAAAAATTACTTAACTTAAAACCGGAGGAGGAGAGGTCCACAGAGAAGGAGGTCTGAGAGGGAGATCCAACGAGAGGAAGGTCCAATCCAGGAGGTCCGAACCGAGAGGAGGCTGGGAGCTCACCAGGATAGGGAGAAATCGAGGGAGAGGATTAAGTGAAGGACAAGGAGGAAATGGGTGCCCCTTCGTGCACTATTATGGTACAAAAAGGATTAGAATAGGTAAAGGAGGGGACAAGAGAAAGGCTGACAACACAAAAAGGGCACAAACTTTTGCAATAGAAATAATGTGACAAGAGGTAGAAAAGGTACTGACAGGGCTGACAAAGGGGATAGGTCAGGAATGACAAAAAGGCCAGTCAAGCTAGGGCGAATAGACTAGTCAAAAGGGGTGGTCTTAACCCGCAAAGGTGGTCTTCACAAAAAGACCAAAGGTCATGACCACATAGGGTGGTCTTTGCAAAAAGACTAGAGATCTTGACCTCAAGGGTGTCTCAACCCGCAGGGGGTGGTCTTTGCAAAAAGACCACGGGTCTTCACCTCAAAGAGATCTCAACCCGCAAAAGGTGGTCTTTGCAAAAAGACCACGGGTCTTCACCTCAAAGAGATCTCAACCCGCAAAGGTTGTCTTTACAAAAAGACCACAGGCGGAGGACAAGGAGGTCCTGCAGGGAAGGAGGTCAAAAAGCGCAAGGAGGTCCAACGAAAAAAAAGAAAGGGGAGGTCCAACGAAGGAGATCCAAAAGAAGATGTCTAACGAACAAGGAGGTCCTGACCAAAAGGGAAAATCATGACCAAGAAGAGATGTAACCAACAAGTAGGTCTAAACCACGGAGAAGGTTTAAACCCAAAGAAAAAAGGCCTAAACCACAAAGGATGTTCAAACCGTAATGGAGGTCTAAACCAATAGAGGAGGTCTGGACCAAATAGGGAGGTCCAAACTCAAAGGAGAGGCCTAAACTCAAAGGAGAAGTCTAGACCATCAAAAGGTCTAAACTCAAAGGAGGGTCTAGGCACATAAAGAGGTCTAAACACAAAAGCGAGAGAGGTCTAGACCTGCAAGAGGTCTAAACACAAAAGAGAGATGTCTAGACCTACAAGGAGTTCTAAACCAATAGAGGGACTAAATCACAGAGAGATCTAAACCTCAAAGGAGGTCTAACTCACAAGGAGCAGGGCCGAGGGGAACACGGGACAAGATAAGAAGGGGAGAAACCACTCCAGGGCTTAAACCATTCCAAATAAAACCAAACTCGAAATAGCTAGCAAAGAACTAGAATTCAACAAGGAATGGGTTCTCAGAAAAGGCTCGACTCGTTGGGAGGAGATCCAACAGGTGAGAAGGAGGTCCAACCAAGAAGGTGGTTTTTTACAAATTGACCAGTAAGGACTAAGAGGGTAATCCTTGCAAAAAGGCCGGGAGTTCCCGAGGGCAAGAGGCCCCGAAGCCAGGGAGGTTCTAAGGACAAAGAGGTCCTAGCAAGAAGGAAAAGTCACGGCCTAAAGGAGGTTGTGACCACAGGGAAAGTCTAAACCAAAAGTTGTGGTCTTAGACCAGAAAAGTGGTCTAAGCCCAAAAAGGGAAGGTCAGGAGCCAAAGGGAAAGGTTTAGACCAAAAGGTGGTCGTGACCAGGAGGATGGCCCTTGTAAAGACCAAGGAGGTGGTCTTTACAAAACTACCTAGGGGAGGTCCGAACGACAATGAGGTCCTACGGGCAGGGAGGTCTTGGACACAAGGTCCAACCTAAGAGGGTGGTCTTTGCAAAAAGACCAAAAGGAGGTCGCCACCAAAAAGGGGTCGCCACCAAAAAGGGGAGGTCGCGGTCCTAAGGGGAGGTTCTGACCACAAAGGATGATTTGGACCAGGAGGGTGGTCTTTACAAAAAGACCAGGAAGGACCCAGAAGGTGGTCCATGCAAAACAACCAGGAGGAGGTCCAGGGGACAAAGAGAAAACACACAGCAAAGTTGGGTCGTCCGATCTTGATCGGATGGTCCTCAAGAGGCACAGCGCTAAAGCAGACCGCGCAAAGGAAAAAGGGAAGGTCTAGACTCAAGAGGAGGTCCAGATGCAAAGGAGGTCCCGACGGAGGAGATTCAAAGGAGAAAGATCCAACAGAGGGGATCCACGGAGGAGATCTGAATGAGGTCTGAACCAAAGGGGAGGCCCTGACGGTCAAGATCTACAAAAGGGAGGTCCCGACGGTCAAGATCTACAAAAGAGAACTCCTAACGGTCAAGATCTACAGAATGGAGGTCCTGACGGTCAAGATCTACAGAAGAGAGGTCTTGACGGTCAAGATCAAAACAAGGGGAGGTCCTAATAGTCAAGATCTATAGAAGGGAGGTCTTAACGGTCAAGATCTACAAAAGGGAGGTCCTGACAGTCAAGATCAAAACAAGAGGAGGTCCTAACGGTCAAGATCTACAGAATGGAGGTCCTGACGGTCAAGATCTACAAAAGGGAGGTCCTGAAGGGAACAAAGCATTCCCCAATTTGGATTTCGGAGACCAAGGATATTTGAAACATAAGCAGAGCTTAGAGTATCTCGAGCGATTATGACCCAAAGAGGAGGTCAAAACCAAAGGAGATTCAAGCAGAAAGAGGTCTAGACCAAAGGAGGTCTAGACATAGATGGATGTTTAGACCAAAGGAAGGCCTAAACAGGAAGAGATACAAACCAACAAAGAGGAGTGCGGACTAAAGGAATCCAAACAAAAGATACAAGGGAGGGGTCCAAGGGGACAAGGAGGTCGACTCAGAAGGAGGTTCAACTCAAAGCGGATCTGGACATAAGGGCATGTCTAGACAAAAGGGAGGTCTGAACATAAGGGGCATGTCCAAACAGAAGGAAAGCCTAAAGGAGGAAAGCTAGGCCAAAGAACATACTGGGCGAATAGGAAAGGGGGGGTCTAAGAGCCAAAGAACAATAGCAACTCAAGATCAACCAAAAAGGATTAGTTGAGGTTTGATTAGTTCAAGTTAGAGCTCCACATTTCCAAAATCTTCAAGTTAAGTTTGAGTAATTGACAAAACCAAATAGTTATTTTTATTTTGAAATCTTTTCAAAACTCTTTGAACAAACATGACGTTACAAATTTACTCCCCTTAAAGGGAATCTCGACCCCGAGATTCGGGCTAACTAGACAATAGGTTGGGAAACTGGATTTTGCTCACTCTTCTGACAACTTTCTCTTATGAGCGATAGAAAACCACAACAGACACTACATACTTACCAGGATTGGAGTTTCGAGCTGGTGGGCTTGCTCATAACAACATGGTTCACTTGGCCTCTTCTGAAAGAGCTAGAGTGCAGCGACTTGGCTTGAAAGTTGGAGAGGGGCTTGCTTTCGCGGGTGACACTGAGGGCAGTCGCTGGTGAAATGACCCCAAAGATGGCAGTTGAAGCACTGGTTACCTTCAGCAAACTTGGTGCTTTTGGGCTACTAGCTGCTGGTGTTGGTGCTGTTGTCCATGGTGCGAACTCCTGGAGTAGCTGGGTGAGGTGCTGGTGTAGAGGTCCAGAAAGCAATGGGAGGAGCGGAGCTACCAGGATGCAACACACTCTCCTCGAAGATCTACGGAGGACCTGACCACAAAACTCTTTTCAGTGGGCACTTGTTGGCGTAGTGCCCCTTTTTCCGGCAGTTGAAACAAGTAACACCTGCGGCACGAGAGGGGTTCTTCTATGTCGGGCTTCCCAATGATGTGCTAGGGAGCAACAAACTGGTCAGCTGAATCATGGTTGCTTTTGGAGGCATTGGCAGGCCTAAACTTCTGCACTCATACAACTGCGACAAGATTCTTCGGTTGTTCTTACCACCTGCGGCTGGTGCTATGGTTGCTATCATAGTAGCTTTGGGGATGACGTCTGGGGTGACTTCTAAGTGTTCTTGCGGGCAACCCTTGGCAAAAAAGGTCCATTTCTTGGCACTTGAAACACTGATTTCCTGCCCCTAATGTCTTGTCCTGCAACGATCGGCCACCAAGATTGGCACGAGACGCCTGCCCTTGGTTCATCATCTTTCTTTTGTGCTAGTTGCCCTGGTAGCAGCAGGTAGCTTCTAAGCTGAGTGCTTTGGGGTAAACTTCTCTGAGGTTTGGCTCCTTTGATCTGGCTTCTGAAGCTGGAGTTGCTGGAGGTGGTGGTGGCATGGCAGCAATTTGATGGTTCTGGCTCACCATTGCCATAAGGGTAGCAACAGTCTGGCCCTGCTGGTGCATTATGCTGACTAGAGCTATAGTAACTTGAGTCTGTTGAGTCATCATTTGATTCATATTCTGTACCACAACACTCATCAACTGGGTCTGAGCTGCCAAAAACTGACTCAAGCCTTGGTCTGCTACTGAGGCCGAAGGAGGTGGTGCCTGAGGGTTGACACTGACATTGGGGTCCACTGATTCACTAAGACTTGCCGAGGTGCTGGTCTGGTCCATCTCTGTTGGTGAACAAAGCTTCCCAAGTTTAATAGATGAGGGGGAGAAGCACCATAGGTGAGAGGGAAAAACACTTAGACAAGATAGAAAAAGGGAGGAAGATGGAACAACCTAGTCGGGGAAAATAGGTTTAACCCAAAAGAGCAAGTGGCCGAGAGGCCAAAAGAGGCAAAAAGATGCAATATGACCTCCTACTGGAGTCTTATTGCACGGACTAACGACACGACAACAGGTAGGACCACTCTACTGGAGCACTTCTAGCTTAACTTAGGGGGAAGGGTCGACTAAAACAAAGCTCGATCCAATAGAGTTGCTAAGATAAGGAAGTCAATTTAAGTTAGAAAACAAAGTTCCAAAAGGGATAAGATGCAAGAACTGGAGAGGGAGACAAGAACGAAATAGAATAAGAGGAGAAAAGAATGAGGCAAGATGAGAACAGAATAGAACATGATAAGAGAAGAACCACTAATCAAGTTTTCAAGTTGGTTTGATTTAGAAAATTACTTTTGAAACTGACTAAAACGACCATGCTAACTAAGATTGTGTCTTGTAGTCAATATGGAGCTCTGATACCACCTCTGTAAGGACCTCCCTCGGGTTGCACCAGGCGAGATCTCCTAAGACCTCCCAAGAGGTCCTCCAAAACCACCTGGAGGTCTGGGAGGTCCTCCAAGACCACCCGAGAAGGTCTCTAGGTCCTATCATAGTGCCTCCAGGACCACCTAGGGGGAAACATTGAGGGTCCACCCAGAGGTCCGACAAGGCACCCAATGGTCCCAGCCTCTGTGCTCACTGAGCTAGTCCCAAGATCAGTTCAGCTAGCTCGCACAGACATACATTGGTGTGATCAAGTCCATACAACAAGTTAAAGAAGAAGCAATGGACAACTTATCATATATTAACTAAGACCTTTTGGTCAAGCTTCTTACAAGAGGTTTTGCCGCGTGGCTTACAACAAGGAGCACTTTGCAGCAGGAAATAAAAACACAACCGCGCAGAGCCAATCGACAAGCCCATAGGCTATCGAGTGGAGGACGTCCCCTAGCACGCATGGCCTCCAAAGACCTCTTCTTCATGGAGCTTTGAGCTCCCTGGAACTACCTATTCTGCTGATCAAACAGAGGGCACAAGCCATGAGTACTTTGAATGTACTCAGCAAGCCGTGGGGAAATGTATGCACATATTATTCATGTGGGGCTTGCCAAAAGAAAGCTATAGGGTTAGTTTGTAGAAAGCAACATTGACAAGGAAATAACATAAGTAGATTGCAAAGCTCAAGTTAAAAAGAGTAATACATATATAACATATGTTTTCAAAGGAGGTCGTGAGCACCAACTCACTCCCAAGACCACTCCCAAACAGCCCTGGTCGCACCAACGACCAGGACGTCCGAGGCACCCCGAGCACCCTGGACTACCCACGAGCCAGCCATGACCTCTCTAGAGCTGGCCAAGGTCTCTTCGAGAAAACAGCCACGGCCTCTCGCGAGTGCCCAGGATCTCAAATTTTATAAAAGTCTACCCCTTGGGCAAAAATCACCAGGCAATGTCCATGACCAAGGACTTGGCTATTCGAATAGATTATTACACTTTGTAGAGGTGTACAACTTTACCCACAATTCATGACCTCTCTAGCGGGGCGGTTCCCGTCAAAACCTTGCTCATTTCTGAAGATGAGCAGCAGTCTAGAGAGCGCGACAAGGCCTTTACAAAGCATGGAGCTGGCTTAGAGCTGCCCGCTAAGGTTTCACAACCCCCCCCCCCTGCCGGGTTATTGGGTGCCCCCTCTTGCGCCAGCAAATCACATGCTCAACCACAACAGAACCAAGCCAGCCCCTTACTAATTATTTGGCCCAGACCACCCCCATAAAGTGGTCTTGTGGTTGCACGAAAATACCCGGATCATTGGAACACAAGGTAAAGTCCTTAGTTGCTGCTCAAGCGAGATCATCCACATCCCAATGTAACTGTAGGGCACCACCTTAGAGCACCCACTACTCACTCCATGCCTTCTCGCCCGAGCATAAAGCAGTTTTGGGTTTAACCAAGCCAGAGGACCACCAAGTCTAGGCGCACAAGTTTTAATATTAGCAGTATCGCACCGCAAATGGCACAACTGGGGCCTCACACCCCAATGGTACATCAGTGGCACCGACCACAATTCCATAGTTCAATTAGTCAAGATTATTAAGAACGAACCATGATTCTCAAGACCAGCAGATCTAAAAGCAAGGCTAAGCATATAAACGATACCCATGTTGGCATTATCAATATGAGACGAACTAGCAATACTCATTCTAAGTCGTCCAAGAGGAACATGGCAACATGTTGAGTATGAATATCAAAGAAGGCATAATGTCAAATGGGAAACAGCTACTGCCCAAACCATTTTTATAAAACTAGCCATGCGAGATTATATCAAAACAAGGTACTTTTGTAAAATAGGTTCAATATGGTTAAAGGTCCACGACTTGCCTCTATTGATGAACAAAGCTTAGGTTGAGGTAGCTGGATCCACAATCTCCTCAGCAAAAACCGGGGTCTACACGTTTGCAAGGAAACCAAATAAACAAAGCAACTCCAAGAAATCCAAAAAAGAACTTAACTTAAAACCGGAGGAGGAGAGGTCCAAAGAGAGGGAGGTCCGAGAGGGATATTCAACGAGAGGAAAGTGCAATCCAAGGAGGTTCGAACCATAGGAACTGGGGGAGCTCACCAGGACAGGGAGAAATCGAGGGAGAGGATTAAGTGAAGGACAAGGAGGAAATGGGTGCACCTTGGTGCACTATTAACAGGCAAAGGGAAATGGGAACACCACCAAAAGGAAGTGACCAGATTCAATGGTAGTGTGGCAGAGGCACACTGCTAGATGGTACAAAAAGGATTAGAATAGGTAAAGGAGGGGACAAGAGAAAGGCTTACAACACAAAAAGGGCATAGAATTTTGCAATAGAAATGAGATGACAAGAGGTAGAAAAGGTACTAACAGGGCTGACAAAGGGGATAGGTCAGGACTAACAAAGAGGCTAGTCAAGCTAGGGTGAACAGACCAGTCAAAAGGGGTGGTCTTAACCCGCAAAAGTGGTCTTCACAAAAAGACCAGAGGTCATGGTCACATAGGGTGGTCGTGATAAAAGATATTGGTCTTTGCAAAAAGACTGGAGGTCTTGACCTCAAGGGGGTCTCAACCCGCAAGGGTGGTCTTTGGAAAAAGACCACGGGTCTTGACCTCAAAGAGGTCTCAACCCGCAAGGGTGGTCTTTCCAAAAAGACCACGAGTCTTGACTTCAAAGAGGTCTCAACCCGCAAGGGTCGTCTTTACAAAAAGACCACGGGCGGAGGACAAGGAGGTCCTGCAGGGAAGGAGGTCAAAAAGCGCAAGGAGGTCCAACGAAGGAGATCCAAAAGAAGAGGTCCAATGGACAAGGAGGTCCTAACTAAAAGGGAAAGTCGTGACCAAGAAGAGGTTGTAACCAACAAGTAGGTCTAAACCTCCGAGAAGGTTTAAACCCAAAGGAAAAAGGTCTAAATCACAAAGGATGTTCATACCGCAATGGAGGTCTAAACCAACAGAGGAGGTCGGGACCAAACAGGGAGGTCCAAACTCAAAGGAGAGGTCTAAACTCAAAGGAGAAGTCTAGACCATCAAAAAGGTCTAAACTCAAAGGAGGGGTCTAGGCCTGCAAAGAGGTCTAGACCTACAAAGAGGTCTAAACACAAAAGAGAGAGGTCTAGACCTACAAGGAGGTCTAAACTAATAGAGGGACTAAATCACAAAGAGATCTAAACCTCAAAGGTGGTCTAACTCACAAGGAGCAGGGCCGAGGGGAACACGGGCAAGATAAGAGGGGAGAAACCACTCCAGGGCTTAAACCATTCCAAATAAAACCTAACTCGGATTAGCTAGTAAAGAACTAGAATTCAACAAGGAACGGGTTCTCGGAAAAGGCTCGACTCGTTGGGAGGATATCCAACATGTTGGAAGGAGGTCCAACCAAGAAGGTGGTTTTTACAAAAAGACCAGAAAGGACTAAGAGGGTAATCCTTGAAAAAATGCTGGGAGATCTTGAGGGCAAGAGGCCCCGAAGGTAGGGAGGTCCATAGGACAAAGAGGTCCTGGCAAGAAGGAAAAGTCGCGGCCTAGAGGAGGTCGTGACCACAGGGAATGTCTAAACCAAAAGGGGTGGTCTTAGACCAGAAAAGTGGTCTAAGCCTAAAAAGGGAAGGTCAGTAGCCAAAGGAAAAGGTTTAGACCAAAAGGTGGTCGTGACCAGGAGGATGGCCCTTGTAAAGACCAAGGAGGTGGTCTTTACAAAACTACCTAGGGGAGGTCCGAAGGACAAGGAGGTCCTGCAGGCAGGGAGGTCTTGGACACAAGGTCCAACCTAAGAGGGTGGTCTTTGCAAAAAGACCAAAAGGAGGTTGCCACCAAAAAGGGGAGGTCGTGGCCCTAAGGGAAGGTTCTGACCACAAGGGATGATCTGGACTAGGAGGGTGGTCTTTACAAAAAGACTAGCAAGGACCTAGAAGGTGGCCCATGCAAAACAACCAGGAGAAGGTCCTCAAGAGGTGCAACGCTGAAGCAGACCGCGCAAAGGAAAAAGGGAAGGTCTGGACTCAAGAGGAGGTCCAGATGCAAAGGAGGTCTCGACGGAGGAGATTCAAAGGAGAAAGATCCAACGCAGGGGACCCACAGAGGAGGTCCGAAGGAGGTCTGAACCAAAGGGGAGGCCCTGATGGTCAAGATCTACAAAAGGGGAGGTCTTGATGGTCAAGATTTACATAAGGGAGGTCTTGACGGTCAAGGTCTACAAAAGGGAGATCCTGATGGTCAAGATCTACATAAGGGAGGTCCTAACGGTCAAGATGTACAAAAGGGAGGTCCTGACGGTCAAGATCAAAACAAGGGGTGGTCCTAACGGTCAAGATCTACAGAAGGGAGGTCCTGACAGTCAAGATCAACAAAAGGGAGGTTCTGACGGTCAAGATCAAATCAAGGGGATGTCCTAACGGTCAAGATCTACAGAAGGGAGTTCGTGATGGTCAAGATCTACAAAAGGGAGGTCCTGAAGGGAAGAAAGCATTCCCCAATTTGGATTTCGGAGACCAAGGATATTTGAAACACAAGCCCGAGCTTAGAATATCTCGGGGGCAATTATGACCCAAAAGAGGGGAGGTCAAAACCAAAAGGAGATTCAAACAGAGAAGAGGTCTAGACCAAAGGAGGTCTAGACAGAGATGGAGGTTTAGACCAAAGGAAGGCCTAAACACGAAGAGATTCAAACCATCAAAGAGGAGGTCTGGACTAAAAGGAATCCAAACAAAAGATACAAGGGAGGGGTCTAGGGGACAAAGGTGGTCAAATCCGAAGGGAGGTTCAACTCAAAGGCAGATGTGGACATAAGGGCATGTCCAGACAAAAGGGCATGTCCAAACAGAAGGAAAGCTAGGCCAAAGGACACACTGGGCGAACAGGAAAGGGGGGGTCTAAGAGCCAAAGAACAACAACAACTCAAGATCGACCAAAAAGGATTAGTTGAGGTTTGATTAGTTCAAGTTAGAGCTCCACATTTCCAAAATCTTCAAGTTAAGCTTGAGCAATTAACAAAACCAAATGGTTATTTTTATTTTAAAATCTTTTCAAAACTCTTTGAACAAATGGGACGTTACATCAAGGATCCTGGCAAATGGCAGGTTGGCCTCCCAATGGATTGCCTGCTCGTCCTGGTTCCTCCATTGCAGGATTTTACCTGCATACCTAGCGGTGCCGAGTATGTGGGGGTGCGTGTTTTTTTCCTAGAGAGCCTTGTGCACCACACTTTCACTCCTAAAATCATCTGTCGTCTTCTTCGCCATAAAGTCTTGCCAGTACTCTTCCACGAATGGATACTTCTGGAAGGGCATCATATCCTTCTCCACGTAATCCTTGATAAGTGTGCTCTTGAAGTTCCTCCACGCTTTGCACATCGCAAGCAATGCGTGTTGTCGCAGGGAGGCCTAGTGTTGTTTTGGGATCTCAAAATATTAGAAAATTTCCATCACCAGCGCATTTTTCTGATCTTTGGTCAGCTCCTTCCACGAATCATAGGTGATCTTGACCCGTTCCCTTGCAACTATTTTAACAGTTCTCCAGAATGTGGACGCTGCTCGGGGAGGATTGAGAGGGGTCCCAGACGCATCGATAGCCATGATGGTAAATCGTCCCTTGGGCCTTTTCGATATTTCTCTTTCCTTGCACTTGGATTTTCGAGAGGACGGTGCATCAGACACATGAGGCGATGATGACGGAGAATGAGCAGACGAAATATTCAAAAGAAATATAAACATGTAAATCCTCCAAGTCATTTAAAAGGAATAATATGCTCAACGCAAACATCATGTGAACAAATGAAATCAGCATAAAGCTAAGATCTAACATTTTGATATTGCTCGCAGATGTAGAATTGCACAAGATTTAATCTTGGTATTCTTGCTACTTTAGTCTATACTCTTCATTAATTGAATTTGACAATATTAATTCAAATTTTGAGCTCAAAAACAGTGCTTTACTTATCTGCCGATAGGATCTTTAAATAAAAGACAACAGATAATACTTTCGGTCAACAGAAGATCAAAGCAAAATTATCACCAAAACAACACTCCAGTCAGCCAACAAAACTTGATGTACTGACAGTAAAAAGATCACAGTCTAACAAGTTCAGCAATAAGCCCCATTGACTGAGAAAATAGCATGTATTATTAATTACTAAGGATCACAGAACCTCACTACTACACAAAGGGTCATCACAGACGATTCGAAACCGTCATCACAGACAATTTTTGAACCATCTGAGTTTATATGTCTGTGATGATACGAGGTCATCAAAGACGGTTTTTGAACCGTCTGTGAAAAAGCTATCACACACGGTTCTAAACAAGAATCGTCTATGAAAAAAGCTATCACAGACGGTTCAGAACAAGAACCATCTGTGGTAGCTTTTTTCACAGACAGTTCTTATTTAGAACCGTCTATGATAGCTTTTTCTATTGCAAAAAAAAAACGGGTGCTGAAACCTCGAAGGCTGTTTTGAGGCCCTAAACGACCTTTTTTGGGGGTTTTCACTTTGTCTGAAGCCTCCCAAGCCTCATGAATGAATCTAATATGAATTTATGTATTTTGGATTTAACTTTTCATTAGCTTCGCAATGAGCCAAAGAACGTCGCAATCCGAGTATGTATGCAAAAGTTATGGCGGTTTTTCCAAACAGTGCACGATCTGCTATCTATATTTTTGCCCAAACCAAATAACTCAGCCTGAACTAGGCATGCACAGAGAGCCTCCAACAATAACCACAACATCGCCCACATACATCACAATAGCATCAACTCAATCCATTCACAGAGCACTAACACTAGCTCATAGTAATCCACACACAGAGCAAAGGGGGGAGTAGAGAGAGTGAGGTCGTGGGAGGCTGGGGTGACGAAGTGGAGGAGGCCGGGGGCGACGAGGTCATGGGAGGCCAGCGATGACAAGGCCATGGCGAGGAGGAGGAGACCGGGGGCGACGAGCTCGGGGGAGGCCAGGGGCGATGAGGTCGTGGGAGGCCAAGGACGACGAGGCCGGGGCGAGGTGGAGGAGGCCGCGGGCAACGAGCTCGGGGGAGGCCGGAGCGCAAGGTCAGGGCAAGACGGCGGCACTCAGTTAGAGGAGAGATGGCAGAGGAGGAGATGGAGGTGTGAGGAGATTCGGTTAATATAAAGTGAGTTTCGGCAGCCCGCCCATTAAGTCCAAATTTTTGTTTTCCCGCCCAACAAAACAAAGTATCATAGACGATTTATCTACAAAACCGTCTATGATATGATTATAATCACAGACGGCTCTGAAGAAGAATCATCTGTGATGTCTCGATTATCACAGATGGTTCATGAACCGTCCGTGATAGTTACGTATCACAGACGGTTCGAAAGGAACCATTTGTGATGAGGCATCTAGTATAGCCTATTTTGTAGTAGTGCCTGGAGTAAGCATTCCAATTAGATCTCAAGTTCAAACCCGATTATCAAAACAATTTCAGTACAAGACTATTATCAACAAAGAGCATTCATCTCAAGCCCACCACACCACATTGCAATATATTCTAGTAGCAGTATCAAAACAAATATAATATGAATCACTGACTAGAACATATCAAATGCAAATGGGTAATTAAATTGAAATGTTGTGATACTCACAAAGCAGAAGGCAATCAAAGACACTGAGCAATATGAGCAATGCGTGAGGGGAAGGGGCGTCGGGGTTGGCAACTCAACATCTGTTACCTTTGGGCATGCAGGAGAAGGGCGAGCAGGGAGCATCGGAGTAGCAGGGCGGCGTTGAAGGGGAGGCGCGCTGGGCTCGGGGGAGGAGGAGGTGACGCATGCTCGAGAGAGGGCAGAAGGCGGGCTCGGGGAGGAGGGCGCCAGTTTAGAGGAGGCGACGGCTCGTGCTCGGGGAGGAGGCAGCGCGGGCTCAGGGGTGGAGGCGCACCGGGCTCGAGGAGGAGACGGCGTCGAGGACAGCGGCGACAGGCTCAGGGGAGGAGGGATGTTAGATAAACTTAATCGTTTGAGTGGGGGGTGCAGGCAAATTCTATAGTCTGAATATAAATAGTTCTGGACGTTATAGACAGTTCTAAATCAGAACCGTCTGTGATAAATACACATCACAGACGGTTCTAATAAATAACCGTCTGTGATATCTTAGGTATCACAGATGCTTTGTAGATGAAACCGTCTATAATAGATAATCACAGACGGTTTGCCTAAGGAACCGTCTGTGATATTCTTTTATATTGCTAAGTCTATTTCTATTTATTGGCTAGCCTCAGGAAATGCTAGCCATACCCTCTGAAACAAGCAGAAACACAAGTACACATATACATCCAATTCACATTTATTTCAGAAACAAGCACATCCATTTCACAAAACAATTAACTCAAATGAACTAAAATTCACATATGATACATTCTCACATACATAAATGCAAATTCACATATGACACATTCTCATATACATAAATGCAAATTCAGAACATATGAAACATAAACATTTCATTTATCATTCCACTTGCTTATTTCCTTTAAAAATGAGCCCTTCATGATGATCGACGTGTATGTAGCTAGTTTCGTCACGTTGTTCTTCCTAGACCCTTATGCCATTTCTGAAAGGAGGCAACTCATCAAATTAATTGTATTCTTCCTTGTTCACTACATTCTCAACTATGATAATCCTTTTTTCCATTAAGAACTACATGGGGCTTCTTATTTGTCTGGTCGGTTACATAGAAGACTTGAACAACTTGGTTAGCAAGTACGAATGGTTCATCTTTGTATCCGACACGTTTGAGGTCCACGGTAGTGACGTCGTACCTGTCGACCTTCACCTGTGGGAGATGGACCCAACAACACCGAAACAGGGGGATCTACTATAGAGAGGGTCAGTATAGATTGCTCTAAACTGTCATCACAGACGGTTTTTGAACCGTCTAAATTTATGTGTCTGTGATAACAGGAGGTTATCACAGACGGTTTGTGAGCCATGTGTGAAAGTCACAATACAGATAGTTTTTTGTTGAAACCGTTTGTGAAGGGATACTATCAAAACAGTTTCCACAAACAACTATTTGTGATATATAGGATATCACAGACAGTTCTTGTTACTAACCGTCTATGACTGGGGGACATATCACAGACGGTTAGTAAAAATAACCGTCTGTGATATTCGACATATGACAGACGGTTGTTGGTGGAAACCGTCTGTGATAGTAGCCCTTCACAGACGGTTTCAATAAAAAACCGTCTGTGATAGTCCATTATACCTAACTAATTTTTTTCTAATTTTAGGCTAGCCTCAGGAATTGCTAGCCATGCCCTCTGAAAACAAGCAAGCAGAAAACAGATAAATCACAGATGAATCAATTGTTGACAACTCAAAGTAATCATTTACAACTCAAAATCAATTACAAAAGAATATGTTCAAGTATTATCGCTAGAGTTGCAATTGAATTACAACTACTCAAAGTGAATTACAATTGAATCAATTGTTTGGAGGTCGTTCAGCGGTGTCGACGGAGTGAAACTCTCATTTGGCGTTAATGATCTCCATCTTGATGAAGCCACAGAGCTGTCCTCGAACCTCCGAGATCTCGCTCATAATAAATGCATCTAAATCGAGTATCATGCCCTGTCGCTAGCAGGAGTAAAGTAGTAAGCATATATATTTAAATTTATAATTAGGAAATATTTATTGCGATATTGACAAACCTCTGGATCATTCGTCTTAGCACTCATGATTTGCTGCATATGACGGCAAACGTAGAATGCACATAGCTGATCTTGCTTTTGCTGGTGGCACTACAAAAATACAATTACATATATAGGTATAGTCCGTTCTAGAGGCATTATTACAAAGTGTGATATAGGATTATTGTGTTGTAGCGCGTACCAGAAACCACATCCTGTGTTGTAGTGTGGCGCTCGATTCCTTGTGTGTCCCTCCGTCGGCAACATAGGCGGCGCTGAACGACCTACGTGATTCCAAAAAGTTATCCTCGGCCATTTCAAATGAAGTAAGACTAAAATAGAGTTATGTATGGAGGAAATGAGCATACCTGTTGAGTACTCCTTGCACAAGGGTGAAGTCGTGGTTTTTGTTGGGTAGGAAATCAAGGTATATTACCTTGTTCCTCTTTGGTACAATGACTAAAAGGATTCAGTGGAACCTACTCATGTATGTCGATATAGTCATTAAACCTAAGTTCGTACTGTGTATAAAGTACAAATGAAATTTGTATAGCAAGTAGTGAAGCACTTACTTCTGGTTGTAGGGCACCAGTATGTAGTCCTTGTCGACCTGAGTAAGCAATCCCGCTATTATGTATTCTTGACATAGGATGCGTTTTCGACGATGCATTACTAAGAGATCAAGTGTGGGTCGAGGAAACCCTCCAGTTCTCGCCATCGCTGGGCTTCTTTCATTATGTATCTATACATAAGCAATGAGTTGTGGCATTTATCGGTATTACATGAATATAGAACTTGATTGTACACACTTACAGTGTCCAGCATCGTAGAAGTGAGGCATCAAGGGCTTGGAGGTTGAATAGGTCGAATAAGTCCTCGAAGCCCACGACAAAGTGGCCCGACTTGTCGAGGAAATGCTTCTCCATGTATCTGACGATGATTCCAGTTGGCCCGCCTGACCTCTGATCTTTGGTCTTCAGCATGTACCAAATATGCAAACTATCGCAACCTATTCCAGCGTGGGCTAACACCGTGTCGAGGACCAACGGACTTCTGAGGAAGTATTTTCAGGGCTTGGGAGGCGCCTTAATGTTCTTTGATTTTGATTTAGGCTTAACGACTTGCCTGCGGGACGTCTTCCCGTGAGGCAGTCGGAATCGACACGGAGACATGCTTTTCTTGTTCCTTGAGCGTCTTCTCCACTAGAACCGATACGACAGCCTTATGAAGCAGAGGTTGAGGTGGATTCATCTAGGGTCCTGTTGGAGAGGCATGGTCATGTTCCAATCGTGGCACTGCAGGGACCAGGGCGATGTCCCTCTTGGGCCATTGGACATTACTGTACAGGGTATCCCTTAGTGTTATGATGTCATCATTCGGGGGAATCTCTAGCAGGGCGTCTATGAAATTGTCATGTACCATATCCACATGGACCTTGGCATAACCATGTGCCAGCTGGGCGCCATGCACCACTATCCCTTCCTGGCATGGAAACGCCATCCCCTGCCCAGCCTCAACAGAAATAGACCCGACCAGCCTCACTTGGAGCTTACAGCGCGTCGCCTCCTACAAAATGATACACAATTAGCTAAGACGTTCTATAGGTCTATCTTTGGAGTATTACAAAGATGTACATTACCTTGATGTCATCGATAGGTGATTGGACAACGTCGCTATGTTTAGAATGTGGCGTGCACACAGGCTACTCGAGGTTGAGGAGGGTGGCTCCCAAAATAACGGGGTAGCTTGCGACTCGTTGAGGAGTTGATTCATTTGATCTTGCAATGATGTTATCTGTCCTTGAACTTTTGCAGTAAGCTTCGCATGAATCTCCTCTATCAATCGGTCCTCGCGCTCAACCTTGGATCTCTTCCTACTCCTATACGTCTCGGAGTCGTGTGGGAATCCATCCCTCCAAGGTACGTAAACCCCAAGGCCTCATGTGCGACCCGAGTGCTCCTTGTTTCCCAAGGCTGTGGATAGTATATCCTTCTCCCTGACTGCTTGGAAGGAGCCTTGGGAAGATTCAGTAGTCAAAGCTTGCTGCAAGAGGCCATCATGTTATTTTAGACACTATGAAGTTATGGACTTATTAATAACTAGGTAATTCGACATATTTACCAGACGTTGGGACACTGCCTGGTCTGCCAGGTTTGTGAAAGAGATGTTGTCTGAAGACGTGGCTGATGCCCTCGCTCTTAACTAGTTTCGGGCACGCTCGTCTATGATCTCAGCAAATGGCGAGACTACGTTCTCGTCCCGCATCGCCCATTCTGGGAGTTTACCAGTGTACCTAGCAGCGCTGAGTCTATGTGGGTGAGAGTTTTGTGTTTGGAGAGCCTTGTGCGCTGCACTTTGCTCTTGAAATTTGGCCGTCGTCTTCATCTGCACAAAAGGTGTCCCATATATCCCGTGACAAGAATTTATACTTCGCGAAGGGCGTCCGGTCCTCGTTCACGTAATTCGTGATAAGCGTTCTCTTGAAGGTCTTCCACGCATGTCCTATCGCGTACAAAGCCTGCCGTTGCACACGTTCCTAGAGTTCTGGTGGGATCTCGAACAAGTTATCAATTTTAGTCCACAGCTAGCCTCTCTATACGACCTTCAGAGACTTCCAACTTGGTGTAGTTATGGGGACCCGTTCCCTTCCTAGTATCCCGTAGGTGGTCCGAAATGCTGTCGCTGCTTTCTTGGGACTCAGAGGGACCCCAGCGATATTGACCTCCGTGATGGTTATTTCGCCCGCAGGAAATTTTGATATTCCTCTGCCATCTCGCTTACGTACCACTTTCCTCGGAGATCCAGATGCATTCGGTGACGTCGATGACAGCAGCGAAGACGGTGCGGACGCTATCTCGCTTATTTGCTATCTATATAAGTTACATACGCAATAAACTAAAATTTCAGAATTCAAAATGCTGAGAGTTTAAATAAAATGGATTGCAAGTTGATATCCACTAGGTATTTTTTAAGATAATTTCTGTTGGAAACATATTTTATACAGAAAAAAATAGAAGTTACCCAACCAATGAACTAAAATTGCTTTGTAAACAAATTAACTATATAAACAAATAGAAGTTACCCATTGAACTTAAATATAAAATACGTAGTAAAGAAAATTGAAAACTAAAAAGGTACACATGTTAACATCTGCTAGGTATTTTAATGCAGAATATAACATCTGAACATAATAACAGAAAAAAAACATATAGAAGTTGATATCCAATGGTTATTTTGAGATATACATATGTATTATTGAATGATTTTCTACGTGTTTGTCAAACAGAAAGTGTAAAATGTAAGCAAAAGTGCTAATATAACACTTGAACCAGTCGATTCCATCTCCTAAGTCCTAAGTCCTAATCATGTTCAAGCAAAAGTGCAAAAATAGTTATCATGACAATATGAGTGACGAAATATTATGCATGACAAACTGAATTACTGATGGTATACTATGCACAAGCAGCGGCAACTACAAATTTTCAGTTTGCTCAAGTGCTCAACTACAAAACTAAAATTGGAGAACAAACAAGTAGCAGCAGGGCAAGTAACAAACTTCAGCAATAGCGGAATAACAAACTTTCAGTAAATTTTCAGTTTGATTTACACTTCAACAATAGCCAAACAAGTTTCTAGAGAATGGAGAACAAACAAGTAAACAACTCACAGTCGGGGTCGGGGACAGGGAGCAATATGGGCGTCGATGATGAGGAGAAGGGGAATCGAGGTGGCGACGACACGATGTAACGGGGTGGCTAGGCATTGTCGGGACTCGGGTGAAGCGGCGGGCGATGTCGAAGGTGAGTCGATCCCAGGCGGCAAGGGCATCGGCGACGGGAGAAGGGGAATCGGGGTGGCGACGTAGTCAGGCGGCGGGCGCGGCGCGTGGCGGCGGGCGGCGGCGAAGAAGAAGGCGGTGGCGTCGTCGATTCTCCAACCGGTACAAGCACACACACTTAACAAGTTAAGAGGGGATCCATCAACAGCGAGCATGAGACCATGTTGGTTCCAGGATCAGCGACCAACACGCCCATACTCACCTACAACGTCAATCACATCCATACAACATCCATACATTGATAGTTCAAAAGACATACAACATAATAGTTAAATTCTACAACTATTACAATACGGTCGACCGGCCAAATTCAAATAAGAACATAAAGTAGCAGTGAAAGCAATATAAATAAACCAAAAGGTCTAGCAAGTGTTCCCCATAACCCATGGCAAATGAATGGGAGTTAAATGATAGCACTACTCGTCAGCGTCGCCTAAATCGGCGCTAACGAGTTCCTCTGGCGCGAAGTCTTCCTCACCTGAATTTATAGAGCCGGGTTGAGTGCAATTGTACTCGCAAGTCTTACACAAATTAAAATTATGTATGCATAGAGGTTATCAAAAGAAAGGCATTAGTGGCTTAGTTTTGCAGAAAACACAACAATTTACATTCCTAGACCATCTAGTTTGCAAATGCCATTTTGTAAACCATCATTTTAGAAAAGAAGTTCAGAAGACATAGATAATTACATAGATCAAACTATCATGCCCACTTTGATAAACTATCATGCATGAATATCCCATTCATGCCGAAACCAAGTTATAACCATGTCAACTTTTAATTTCAAGTCTAACGATGACGCATACCAAACCAAGTGTTGTCCATAACCGTGGACACGGCTATTTGACTAGATTATCTCTGCAGAGGTGTACTACTTTACCCACACGACTTGACTAGCCTGTAAGCCTCCGGATGCCTCCAAATAACGACACACTTCCTTAGGTATGCCGGCCGGGGAGAATCGAGATACAGTCATTTTTAGCAAGAAAATCCTATTGAGCTAAGTCCCCCTTGTGAGGTGTTCCCATACTTAGTACAAGCTACGGATAGCACCTGCTAAGTGGGCTCACAAGTTGTATTGGAAATACCGATACAATGTAAATAACAAAAAATGATGCTGCCATGCACACTATAGAAAATTACATCGGGTCCTACAAACAAATGATCAAACACAAGTGTCCTTACACCACCTTGGGACTTAGCACAATAAAACCTTCCCCTTACTTAACCGTACGGTACCCATATCCTTCATGTGATAGCACGCTCGTTACTTGGAATGAAAGCCCTTGGCTCGATCCTTAACGGTCCGGACAAGACAACTACATACCCGAGTCTCGTGCATAACAGCACCCACACTTACAACCACTTGTCCAGACCCAAAAACCATTTAACATAACCAAGTTTTTGACTCAACAACCAGATACAATGATCTGGACAAAAAGAAAAGTAAAAGTTGTTATGTGTTTCCCACAATCGACGAGATAATCTCGTCAATTGATCTAATGCGATTTATAGACCCGCAATGGCTAAGTATTCACACAAAACATTCATATTATCACAAGCATATATCTTAAGCATATTTATATTGGAATTATCAAGGATAACCAGCAAGTGTAGGACATAGCTAACTACTTACAACATAATGGTATACAAAAATTGCATGCGAGCAATATCATTGCACTTCAAACACTAGTGTATTAAAACTGGGATCAATATGATGCAAAAATAAAGTTTAAATGATGCTTGCCTTACTGGAACTCGAGTTGTTCGCTCTCGGTGGCGAAGGAATCTACATCGATCGCTTCGGGCTCTATAGAATAAATACATCGATAAACACTGAGAAATACCTTAAAATTCAAATTGCTCAAAAATGCATGAGTTTTATACAGTAGCTAAGTCATGATTTTAGATGAATTTAGGTGCAAAAATTATTCCATTTGGATTTAGTATGTGATAGTTATCATAGTTTGAATTTCAGTTTTTTGAAAAATCTAATTTAATCAGGATATGTTACTATTCACCAAATTTAATTATTTGGTAAAAATTTGCAGAGCAATAGGGAAACAAAGGATTACATAGATAAATAGAGGATAATATTATAAGATCAAAATAATTTGGTTCAATTCATTTGGAGTTTTTATGAATTAGTTATGGATTTTCAAAGTTAATAGCATTTTCTAATTCAAAAATAACTCAGTTTTGGATCACTTAACAAAAACTATATTTTCTGGGACATAGATAGGTTTACAACCTATTAAAGAATATAGTTCACTTAGAATGAAAATTAACAAAATTGGTTGCAATCATTTTGGAGTTAAGATGATTTAGATACGCATTTTTGAAGTTATTCAAATTTTCAGTGTACAATTTAATAGATTTCGAATTTTATAAAGCTTTTAATACTTTTTCTACTAGGCGCTGCGCTAGCCACAGCCGTTGACGTGTGGGGTCCGATTGAATACTGCATTTTTCTTTTAACCTCCCAAATTAAAACGTGCTGACACGTAGGACCCAGCTATCATTGACTCGATCCACACGCATAGTGCGTGGACCAAAAGCCAACATGCGCAGTTCACCGGTCCACGGCACAGCGCAAAGCGCACTTAGGTCGCGGGACCCACATGTCATACTCTAACATTTTTTACTTATATCCTCAGTTTTATGTGTGCGGTCCCATGTGTAAGTGACTTATTAACGCGGCTAAGACAGACATTAAATCCTAACTCAATTATTAGCGCTTAATGGCTTAGATTAGCCCTAATGGCCCAGCTACAGTGTTGTCAGCGTATGACAACACTCCCGAGTTCCTTGTCGAGCTCATCGCTGGCGACGTGGTCCACGCCGGCGCGAACCAAGGCCCGGGATAGCTTCCTAATAGCCTTGCGCACATAATGACAATGGTGGCGACGGCTAAGCCGGCCTATACCGGCGGCTAGCTAGAGAGGAGCGACGGACAAGCTTCGGCCAAAATGCATATGCCACATAGAGCTTCGTATTGTCCAAAATAGCAGGTGCCCGAGCATCTAAGGGACTAAATGAAGCTACCTAAGCGAAGTGAATGCTCGGGGAAGCTCGGAGGTGGGCCGGTGCCAAGAAGACGACAGCGGCGACGAGCTTCGACGTGGAGAGGATGACTAGAGCAAGACGAAGTGAAGTGAGTGGTCAGAATAGCTTAAGGATCCTAAGAGGGTGCTATAGGTGCAATGAATCAGAGAATGCATTACCGAATCAAGGTGGGAGATGAAGAGCTTGTTCTTCGGCCGAAAATAAAATTTCTTCAAATCCCCAAAATCCTATCGTGCATTGTCCAAATAGGTTTAGGGGTTTTCAATGTCATGCTAAATGACACAATATGACGCGAAAGATTGAGGGTAATACTCACCGTGGACGAAAATGGTATGGTGATGTCACTCGGGTGCGTGCTCTAGATCTGACAAAGACACCAAAGTGTTCTAGGAGCTACAAAGCAATACAGAGGTTGGCATTAGCCAAAATGGAAATGGTATTGATCGGAGACGAAGAGGGATGCAGAGGTTTGAAGCTTACCCGAGAGAGGTGCTCGAGCGGACGTCTTCTTCCTCAGCCATCGACAGGAAGAATGGAGAATTGAGAGGGGCACGAGCAGTATTATCCTCAGGCATTGACGGAGATGGCAACGGTACCAAATGGAGAAGCTCGGGGATTGGTTGCATGGGGCGGCAACTCACGGCGTCGACGGAGTGTTGCAGGGCGTCGCGGCCGTGTGGAGCTCGGCTCCTGTGCACCCTGCGTGAGGTTGAAGACGACACTGGCGAGTGGGCCTGCCTCGTCAGTGGCTCAACCACACGCGCACCTGAAGGTGGTGTTGATCGGTGCAGCTAGGCGGTTTAGCCAAGTCAAGTGGTGCGGTCGGGTTTGAGTCAGGCTCGGGTTTGAGTCAATTGAATAGTTCAGGGTTTGACTGAGATTCAAAACTAGCTTCTCTACTTTGACCAGTGTCTTATAAATAGAAATAAATTTCCTAAAATCCTACAATAAATTATAGGGGTTCCTGGGAAGGTCTAGCACTCATAAAAATTCTTAAACCTCACTGTTCAAGATATATTTTGTATAGTTTTAAATTCAAACTTAGAATGGTCATTGTATTGAGTTTGAATTTTCTGTGGTTTGAATTCAGTCCCAAAAATTTGGTAAAAATTATATTAATTCATGATAATTAATATAGTATTTGAATAAATTATCTCCAGATGATGATCAAATGTTTACACTCAGTTTTTCTTTGGGAGTTTAAATTTGAAGTGTATGTATAGTCTTTGTATGTGATTTTTCAAGTGCAATAAATATGATAATGCTTGAAAAACATGATGCATGCTCATGAGATGCATAATAACCCTGTTTATTAGAATGAGGATGTGATAGGATAAATTCTTAATTAAAATATAGCCCTTCATGATGATCGACGTGCATATAGCTAGCTTCCTCGCTAGGTTCTTCCTCGAGCCTGATACCGTCTCCGAAAGGAGGCAACTCGTCAAATTGATTATACTTTTTCTCATCCACGGCATTCTCAACTCCGATAATCCTTGTTTTTCCATGAAGAACTACGTGGCGATTCTTATTTGCTTTGTCAGTTACATAAAAAACTTGAACAACTTGCTTAGCGAGTACGAATGGTTCGTCCTTGTATCTAACACATTTGAGGTCCATAGTAGTGACGTCGTACTTGTCGACATTCACACCCTATGAAAGTTTGACCCAATATCATCGAAACAGGGGGATCTTGAAAAGTACGTAGTGAGCTCCCAAATCTCCTCTATAAACCCATAGTAGGAATTCAACCCACGTGGCCCAGTGGTATTGAACTGCTCGTGAAACACATCTATACGGACACCGCTGTTCTAGACTGTACTCTTCCTATCCTGAGCTGTCGTATAAAATGTGTACCCATTTATGTCGTGTCCTTTCCATGTCATAATTGTAAATTTTGGCTCTTTTGCTAACCATAGCAGTGTATCATCACTTGATGACCTCCCAGTGAATCGCACCTTTAACCTTTCGTTGAACCGGCGGTTGTGCTCTCTCGTGATCCAAATCTCCGACCGGCCTGGATTCTGTTAGTGTACCATGTCTTTGTGCTCGTCGATGTACAGGGACACTTGGGTCATGTGTTGCAAGACTGTGAAATGGGCTTCAATGTACGCGTCGAAATTGGGAGTTATTGCTTTCCTTCCAATTGTCCCGATACCCTCTAGTCTCCCCTCATGACGAGATAGAGGCACACCTATCGGTTCCACCTGAGCCATGTAGTCAACACAGAACTCAATGACCTCTTCGGTTGCATAAACTGATCAATATACTCAAACTTTTCTGAAAAACTGATCAAAATTTTCTCAACAATCTTTTGATCAGTAATCTCTTCACCATAGGTGTGCATCTGATTCACCACCTCGATGACCTGGCCTCGAGAAGTAATCCTTTTATCTTCTCGGACTCCTTCATCTGCAGATTTTGAAACTGCCTTCGCAAAGTTTGTAGCTTTACGGCTAAAACTTTTGCGAAACCTTGAAAGTCCTCCTTTAGCTTGTGCCAGGCTTCCTTTGACTTCTTGGCACTGATAATCCACGGAAACAAACTTTTCGCAACACCTTGTTGAATCAGAAACAAGGCCTTGGTGTCCGTCATCTGGTTCTCTGCCGAAGTTTTCTTCTGCTAAGGTGAAAGAACATCTTCAGTAGCATACTCTTTGTAGCCATTCTCCACAATATCTCACAATCCCTGCGATAGTAGCAGCGTCCGCATCTTGATGTTCCACATATCGTAATTCTTTCCTGAGAATACGGGAATCATTGACTGCGCCATTCTGACACCCGAATTCGAAGCCATAACCTCGGCTTTGACAAATAACACGAACACGCCGCACTACTCTGCTATGCCCAACTCAAACCTAGAGCTCCGATACTAGTTGTTGGGATTGGTTTACTCAAGAAAGCAAGGAAACAACAAAGAAAGGAGTAGTAGCAGTATTATTTACTCACTGAACTTTGTAGTTCATTCAGCTACATAAGACTTCACACATCTATTACAAAGTAGCATTCATGTCTATTTATAGATTGGACAAACCGACCCTAGCAACCACCGACTCAAGTACTAGGCAGCTCATGGTGAAATACATTTTTTAACATTACACCAGATTCCTTGCTGCCATTTACATACTTTAATGAGTTATTAGAGCTAATCTGGACATGGCTAACCTGATATGCATGCTCACTATTCCAAATATGAGAAAGATTCCCACGCCACCACCTATGTATTTGGCTATGAATTTTGGAATAGTATGAAATGCACTCTTTGGAATAGTGAGCATGCAAATCAGGTGTAACTGTTTCTCGCTTTTCATAGGTTCACCTTTTTGTGTGCATTGAGAGCATTAGCACGTGAAAATTTTGTTATGTTGGTGCATGATCATTGGGCCAACTGTTCATTAATCGTGCATTCGTGATCAATTTGCAGTGTATCAACTCACAAAGCACTGCGGGCACTCCCAGCCGGGCGTAGCAAATCAATATACGTAACGTAAGTACGTAACAAGAGTTCCGTTAAGGAAGATAAAGATACACTGCTCTCATCTATTTTTGTCGTTGCTCCTTGCATGTACTCTTGTTAACACAATAATGGAGCATGCAAAAAGTTGGCTCCTTGCAACCTGCTTGACCTTGATTGTGTTGATCGTGGAAAAATACCATGGAATGATAATAGAGAAAACATTGTTGCTTTATTATTAGCTAGTAGTATTGATGCTATCAAATTTTCGTTCGTCTTTTTTTTCTTTTCTCATTTGTTTGGACGATGCAAGGTCAAATAGTACTGATACTATTAAATTTTGTTGAAATCTAAAGAGCTAAATACAAACTTTGAGATCATGAGGGGGCCATGGCCCCCACCAGCAGCGCCCCTCACTCCGCCACTAGCTTAAAAGTTGTAATACAAATTTCTTCATTGTTCACACGGTGACTTGGGATCCTGCGTCGCGGATGCGCACGGCGCCAGCTTCAGCGCCATCTTGTCCGGCGGCAAATGATTAACAAGTTGCGTAGGAGATTAATATTTGCACAAAATATTGGCCAAATGATTATAGCTCCCCTTTACAATAGTAACAAGCCATCTCCATATCAAAAGTTGGGGCCTGCAAGTGTTATTGCTCAAAAAATGAGTCAACAATCGAGCTACAAGCACAAGTTAAACGAGTCAACAAGAAGACAATGCTCCTTCCGTATCTTACATTGCTGTTGCCATCAATACCAAAAGACAAATGTGATTTGTTCATTTCGCTTGTGAGTTATGTCTTTCTTTATTGTGTACGATAACACAAAAGGCACGGAATCATAAAAGTCAAGCTCTCGCTACCTACAAGCAATCATGTTTTGCTTAGCTATGGCCCACCTTAGCTAGAGTGGCAAGCTGAGAAATGACGAATTGTTACTATAAAACAACTCACTATCACTTCTAAATTCATTAAAAGTGGGAGCACTGCAAATCAGGTAGCATATAGCTTCTTCGATGGGCCGGTTGGAAGATTTTCGGACCAAATATATTAAGAATGGGAGAACAAGTTCAGGGAAACAAGAAGAGAGAGAGAAAGCTCTCTGAAACAGAAAAAAACCTTGCAGCCTCAAACGGCCGTGCTAAGGTAGTATCGGCATGTTACATACACGGGACTAAAAAGCTGAAACACATCCGGCAGCCTTCCACGAGAAGATTTCCTCCTTGATACTCCAGAGCACATCGGTCGTAGGCCGGCAGTGTCCCTCAAAGATTCTGGCTTTACGCTCTTCCAGATATACCAGTGAACGAGGATGGTAACCATATCAAAATCCCGTCAGAGCGGTTTTGAGATTAACTTCCTCGTGGTAAGCCACCAATCTTGGGAGCTAGACATCACAGCAGAGGGGATCGGGAACTGGATGCCACTCCATGTCCTGAATCTTGCCCAGACCTCGGTCGAGAAGGGACAGTCGACGAACAGGTTCTTGCAACTCTCGCCAGGGTGATTGCAAAGAGAACAACACCCGAGATTGGGCCAACCGCGCCGTTGGAGATTATCGTTGGTGAGGCACTTCTCATGAATGACCAACCACATAAAAAACTTGCATCGCGACGGCACTTTAGATTTCCAGATGCACTTGTGGCAAACAAAGGTTGTTGAGGCGGCAAAGAAGAGCTGATAGGCAGAACAAGCCAAGTACTTGCTGTCGACCGAGTGCCTCCAGGTAATTTCGTCGTTCCTGCCGGCATGGAGCGGAGTGCGAGTGACAATGTCCCACAGCTTGAAGTACTGCGCCAACGCCAGCAGTGACAGGCCCCCCTCAGGTCCTTAGTCCAGGAATTGTTGTCGAAAGCCTCCGCAACAGACTTGTTTTTTCTTTTGACAAAGGAGAACAAGGCCGGCACGACATCGGCAACCAAGCGCCCACCTTTGATCCAGTGATCATGCCAGAAGCATGCGCGTGAACCATCACCTAGCTGAATAGTCGTGGCTGCCCTGAACATGGGCAAGATGTCCACATATTTGTCGGTCATCACGCCATGCCATGGCTTTGGCTCGGGATCCCAGCTGTTCCAGTGCCAGCGAAGGCGGAGCGCAGCACTGAATGACGCCAAATCGTGGATACCCAACCCCTCACATCGGAGCGGTCTGTAGACTTTCAACCAGGCAAGCAAGCAATGACCGCCACTGATGGAGTCAGACCCCTTCCAAACGAAAGCAGGTCACTTATGGTTTATTAACTTGATCGCCACTGAGGAAGCCTGAAGACCGTCATGAAGTGAACTGGCAGTGCCATCAAGACAGATCTGGTGAGTATGGCACGCCCACCCGGAGTTAGGAGTTTAGGTTTCTGTTGAGACCCAGAATTACGATTCTGAACCCTTTGTGTATAATGCACTAGTCCAAGATCACGCTAGTGCACATAGTTACAACATAGATGAATATCGATCCACACAAGCGACTAATAAAGTAAACGATTAATTTGAATAACAAATAAGAGTTTTGACCTTATGATCGAGTTTACAACTTATTGAGCCACACAGGGCTAACAGAGAATAAAAAGCAGCGGAACAGAAATGACTCCAGCGGAAATCCCATCAATCACCACAGGCAACCAACTGGGATCCAGACCCTAACGATCAGCAACCTTCGATGAACTCCTCCTCGAAAGCAGGTGAAGACTCCTCCTCTTCTATAGGTTTGGGCGTAAGTTTTACAACAAGCGTGAGTACACAACCATACTCGCAAATCATACCACAGAATACAATTTATAGATGATGGCTTATTCCAAAGGAATGGCTTCTGTGGTTATTTTGCAGAAATACAACATTTGCAATTGAATACAATAATAGATTGAAATGTGATTCAAAACAAATAGATAATTAATAATTCAACAGCTATTTTCACAAAGACACAAAGCTAATCAGATTAATTCACATAGCCACATATGACTTAGGTCACACAGCTCCCATCCCAAATGTTTCATGAAAAATCTACCCCTCGTATGAAATCCCCGAGCATGTCCGTGACCGCAGACGCGGCTATTCGAATAAATTAATTTAACACTCTACAAAGTTTGTACACTTTACCCACACGATACAACTAGTGTAGCTAGCACTAATCGTAACAAAATAGTTCAGAAACTTCGTCTCAAACATTGATATTCCCAGTGTGCTTTACCGCTAGACCAACCCACAAAGAAAGCTAGTCCGACACACACCGCTGGACCTGAAGATGGCGAACCGCTCATAAATTTGTACTACCTGGTAGTCCACACCTCCATCCTGTCACAAAGCCTAACCTATCAACCTGAACATCAATGTCGAGACTCCATAACCTACTAAGTTAGGCCCGTCCCATCAGGCATGTGGTCGTACAGTAAGGCTCAGTTCAATGGCGCATAAAGTTAAGTCCTTAATTGACCAAGGCAAGATTTCCATTTTCTAACTATGCCACAAAGATTATCATTCCCATTCACGAAATCCACCAAATCACTTAAAGTCCACAAAATCACTTAGTATCCACCACTTGCCTCAGTCTAAATCTTTTACCACCCAGTTGGTTTAATGCAACATATGCTATCACAAAGTAATAACACATAGCACACAGTTTTACACAAAGTTCTATAGTCACTTAGTCAAATTTATAATTGCAACTCAAATGATATGTGTGACTCGTAGCATGGCTAAGCAATTCTACTCGTTTCTAACCAACCCACATTGGTGCTAAGATAATACCAACTAAATAAACCAATCTAGGGTGACAAAAGGTTATGACATACAAAAGACAAAGTGGGTGTAAACAAATTGGATTAATAACTAAACCTAAAAGCATTTAAATAATTACTTAAAGTAAATGCAATACTTTGAATCAAAGTAATTTTGAAAACTGGGATTCAAGATGATCAAAGATATAACTTGCCTTGCAAAAGGTCTAGGTACTTGTCTTGGTCTTGAGGTGCTTCTTCTCCTTCAAAGTTCCCCGAAGTATCGACGTCTACTCGCAAACGAAGCAAATAAACAAAACAAATAAATAACAGAGGCAAAACAAACTCCAAAAATTAAATAAAAAATCTTAGATAAATAGATATCGAATTTAGATGAATTTAAGAATTTGAATGAGCTCAATCGGAGTTCGAATGCAAAAGATATGGGCTTTGGAAGCTTGAATCTAAAAGAAAACCCTAAAAACTGAATTAACAGATTAATCCGAATTATTTCTTAAAAGAAAAATCGGATTATTGCGCAGTGCTGACATCAGCGAAGGCTTTACTGGAATAAGATAAATGAAAAAGAAAATACTGACACGTGGGACCCACATGACAGTCTCACGGCTCATGGTAGACTAGGTCTACTGAGCCTCGGGATCTGGATACCAGCGGACCGTGCCACGCGGGCACACACGTGTTTGCTGACATGGCTCCAAGCACACGACACATAGGCTTTGGCGCTAACATGGCGTTGAGGTGGCGACTGACACGGCTGCCACGCTGGACTCGACGACAACAGCGGCTCTGGACCCGATGGTCGCCGACGAACGGCGGCGATCTACCGGCAGTGGGTGGTACCAATGGGTAGAGGATGCTATTGCAATTCTAGGGGTGCACTCACGGGTGGTCGAAGACATTGGTGGTGGCCGGCGGCGAGGTCGAAGCAGCGGAAGGTCCCGAGTGTTGTCGGACAAGGCCTCCGGTGGTGCTCCGGCGATGTGAAAGGGTCCCTGAGGAAGCTCCGGCGACGGTGATGACAATGACGCAGACCACGATGGCTTGGCGACGTCGACGACGGCGCAATCGAAGAAAACAAGGGCAGCGGCGGAAAACCTAAAACTTAGATTGTGGCGACGCTGGAGCTCGAGAGGTGTGGCGACTTGAGGGCTTTTGGTGGGGGTGCTCTGGCGATCCCGATGGTCCTATTTATAGGCCGAGGGCGTGTATGAGGTGGCTTAGGCAGCAGGGTTCAATGGAGTCTGAAATGAACGCGCGAAGAAATAGGGGATGGAGACGAATTCGGAATTTGAATTCAACCGAAACAGGTGCGGGGAGATAAGGATAAGAATTCTACGCGGTTTCTAGAAGGGATTTAGTTGGATAAAACTCCGTTGTCGTACGGAGCTCAAGGGGCGACAATGGCGGACGCGGCGGACACGCGCACGGGGATGAAGACGGCACGGGGACGAAGAAGGGTGCGGGGCCCACTTGTCACAGATAAAGGTGCAGGTGCAAACGGACTCCAAAAGATCTGACCGTTAGATCTTGATCGGATGATCCAAAGTGGAGTAAATGTTCGGACCTCCGAACGTCTCAGCCACATCTGACCATTCAAAACCAATCAGACGGCCCACATCGCTTTGGACATTTGGACCTCTGGACGATCCAACTCCATCGGACCGTTCAAAGCAAATCCAACGGTTGAGGCGAAACGCGCGTGTGCGAAGAAAGAGGAAGACACTGACGGTGGGGTCCACTGTCGATTGAGGCGAGCGCTTGTATGGGTCATTGCATTGCGCATGTGGTGGGCCAAAGGAGGTTTGGGCTGGGTTTCGGCCCAAGAGGATTTCTTCGATTAATAATAGGTTTTCTATTTTAGAAAATAGCAGAAATTCAAATAAGCAATAGAAAAAAGCAAATGAACTCAGAAAAATTCTAGAAAAATCTAGAAAATATATATGAGCACACAGAATCCAAATAAAATAATTTTGACAATTGTTGATGTTGACTTTAATCATGTTAAATTGTTTTGATACTAAAGTCCATGTTTAAGCTTTTGAATTAAATTCAAATAAAATCAAATGGTGGATTTTCTTCCTACCAACTATTCAAAGAATTTTAAAAGCTCAGAAAATTGGGATGTTACGGTTTCCACCCGGCTAACTTTTTCGAGAACTTGTTGACGAGCGGCTGAATGTCGCTCTTCTTGAGAGAGCGAATTGAGAGCGGGAGTCCAAGTTACGTGATCGAGAAGGTGAGCCATTGACACTGCAACGCTCAAAGATTTCATCTGCATTTCCAATTGCATTTATCTGCGTCCAGTTGAACAAGTACGCTTAGACATCCTAAAGATCCTCAAAATGTTATACAGAGCAAACATTTTACAAAGATATATCCCTGCTTTGTGTCCTTTTTGAAGAAATCAGCCACTTAATTACCCATGTCTCCCAAACAATCATAATACAACTACTCATCTAATATAAAATCAATCGGTAGATCGCACTTCCCTTCCCCCACACCATAGAAAAATAGAGGCCTTACGATTACATCAATTCAAACCATGAGGGAATTGCATCCTGTCTATCTCTGACTTTTTTAACCATATGTTTCTGAAATACACATTGAGATTTGCCAAAACTCAAGAGAATGAGACGGTTATAGTGTAATGCTCTACATTAAGATGCTTTATGGGTCAACTTTTGGAACAAAAGGAAGAAGGCAAGGTAATGAAAAGGTAAAAGAAGTGATCCTATCTGGGAAGTTCTGTGTAAATTAAATAGATTAATTACCTTCTGAACCTTTCCCTTTGACGAGTAGTAGTCAACAACAGGAATATCCAAACTCTCAAACACTTTTAGACGCTTCTTGATTGTCTCAATGTTATCATCAACTCGTCCCTAAATCGCATACATGAGAAAAATGACAAAACAAATAGAAAAAAATAGAGAGATCAATATAATTTAGATAAATACATCTATTGCCAAATTTGCAGTCCTCAACCTGTAATTTTGGCTCTGTGCAATTTATACACCTTATCTTACAAACTAATGAAGTTGGTGTTTCTTTTCTTCAATTTAAATAACATATGAAGAAAAAAATTCTGTGTAACAGGGAAATAAGCAATGTCTTACACTATTCTTTAGGAAAGCTATGTTTGGTGTAAGTAAAGATCAATCAATTCCAGAGAGAGAGAGGGAAGGAGGGAGTATGCAGTTGATTGTCAAAGCCGAAAGTAACGGTGGGAAATTACAATATTAGAAAAGCACAAATGGACTAAATTTTAATTTTGGAAGTGGGGTCCATTTAAAAAAAAAAGTGGAAGTGGGGAGAGTACAATTTTGGTATAGTACATATATATCTAGTGCAATTTACTCCAGAAGCTACCACAGGGAGTACAAGACCAACCTGGTTACGGCCAAGGAGACGTTTAACCATCTCATCCTCAGGACAGTCAAAGAAAATTACAAGGTCTGGTTCTGTTCCAATCTGAAATTTTTAGACAACTAATTCATCAGCGTATTGGAACAGGAGCCATGCAATCTGCATTTATACAATTAGCAATTAACGAACGGAGAACAATTAACACATCTCAGTTGACATGCTAGTGTCTTTTTATTGTCCAACCACAGCGCACACATTTTCATTGATATCGGTGGTTCGATATTAATACTAGTTGATGCGATGACACCCTACACCCACCATAATAGCACTAACATTACACCTACAGAGTGCATCGTTCTCGAGCATCACATAGTTATGCCTTCATTTGTTACGAAGGAAATGCATGCATATGCATCTGCTGATTGCATAATGCCCATGATACACTAGCAGTCTTGGGCATGCATATTAATGTTAAAAAAGTAAAGACATTTATACACAAATGATCTCTATACAGTGTAAACAGCTCTAAAAACCTGCAAAGCTCACCCATTTGTAGCCATTAGTAGCCTTCCGAAAAAGTTGAACAAAAAACTGATGAGCATCATGGACCTATCCATCTCATTACGTACTATCTCAATTAATAGGAAATCCTGGACCGGTAATGCAATAGTCAAACAGAAAACTTGCTACCCTTTCAAAGGCGATTCTGTTTTCCTCACACCTTGGGAAACCATCAATTATAACCCTTTTAGCATTCCTTAATTATATCTAGGATCAACTCCCTGAAATGTGCCACACAAAGTGGCAAATCAATGCATTTGATCTTTTGTGTACATCATCATAAGTCTATCAGGGGATTAACTGACAAAATATTACCCTTTTTCACTACCAGACGATATTTCATTCCGTAGAAAATCGCCAGCACTGAAATGAGCAAATCCAAAATTTGAAGCAATCCTACTACATTGTGTTCCTTTCCCGCTCCCAGGCCCCCCTATACACAAGATCTTGATTAGTCATGTGAACATGTGAAATTTGAACCACGTGACTAAATCCAACTTGAAATTACACTGATTATCATTGATAGGGGTCCTCAATTTACTGTACAAAAAATGTGCTTAAGTTTTACAAATGTAAAACTAAACCCTGCTTCTCGGAGTAAAAATAGGAACATTACCTAAGACGAAAGCAATGAACGGCATGTGGAAACTGTCACCATCACTTCCCTACAGAAAGAAGAGAGGGCACAAAACTTGTCAATTCACAAGCACTCTGCAGAGACGCAGTTGTAACAAATACAAACGCAGGTTTCGGAACAATTAAACTTACAGAGTGAGATGTGAAGAGCCTGAGCAGATTCAAAGCAACAGGTTTCTGCGAGCAAAATATCGAATCCATTAGCGTCATTTTCTCTTTTTTTATGATGCAAGGTCAAATACTATCGACGCTATCAAATTTTGTTAAAATCTAAAGAACTAAATGCAAACTTTGAGTTCACGAGGGGGCCATGGCCCCCACCATCGCCCACTCACTCCGCCACTACGTAAAAGTTGCAATACAAATTTCTACATTATTCACACGGTGATCCTCTGTGTTACTCTATCCATCTAACAATTGTATACCTCTTGTTACAATACCCAATAATCATCTACTAATACCTTGAAATGTGACATGGCTAGTCATATATGTATGTCTAGTGCATCGCACTATAATTCAGAACCTTTAATTATTGTGAAGAAGATTTCTTTCCCATTTTAAACCTCCGCGATCGGACCAAAAGAAATAACCTATGCCAAAGGCGTTTTCTTTGCATTACACAAGAACATGGTGAGCAGCTCCAAGAAGCAACAAGAGAATTGAAATATTACCAATGTGGTGTGGTTGGGCATCAGCGACCCGGACCCATCTACGGAGCGTTAAAACAGCGTGAGAGAATAAAAAAAGGAACGAGAGGAGCACAGATTTGCAAGAATCCTTGGGTTCAGCCCATTTCCTCTGTCCCCCTCAGACTTGGCCCCTTTCCTTTTCTCTCGTGCCCGGTCCAACCTCCCCCTTCCCGACCCATGCACCCCAGGCACCCTACAGCGCACTGGACGTGTCTAGCACGCGCCCCCGCTTGTCATGCGCACTGCGCTCTGTGCACGCACACGCGCCTGCCCTCACCTTCTCGCCAGCGTCCTGTCACTCCACCACATGCTCTGCTCCTCCCAGTCATCGCCCTGACGCCAGTGCCACACCCATGCCTACTCCCGTCACCATGTCACCTCCCCGCGCTGCGCGTGCACCTGCCCCAGCCTCCAAGTCATCGTGGCCGCGTCATCGCGTGCCAGGGAAGCGCCACCATGTCTGCGCCCTCATCCCATCCCATCGCTAGTGTGCTTTGTCGCTAACCGCCTCACCTACCTGCCCCCGTCCCTCCGAGTGACACCCATGCCTGTTGTAACACCTTGATTTTATGAGCTTTTTGAAAATTTTCAAAATTTAAATTTACCATTTGGTTTATTCTAAGTTTAGTGAAGTTCCCTGGTTTTAAAATTCCCTTTCCCCTGTTGTTCCGATATCCCATCGACACATCTCTTTTTCTCTCCCCGCGATATCCCCTCGACCACCTCTTTGGTTTTGACCATCCTTCCATTTCAACCACTCTCTGGTTTCGACCACCCTTCGGTTTCGACCACCTCTTTGGTTTTGACCATCCTTCCATTTCGACCACTCTTTGGTTTCGACCACCCTCTCGTGTCGACTAGCTTTTGGTTTCGACCAACCCTTCGATTTCGACCTGCCCTTCTGTTTCGACCAGTCTGTTGGTGCCGGCCGCCTCTTAGCTTTGACCAGCCTTTCAGTTTGATCGGCCCCGCCTGTCAGCCCCTGCACACCTTCTCTTTCCTCCCTCTGTTTCCTTAGCGATGTGCGCATTAATTGCCATAACCTCCGGCGTATTTATCCTTCCACTTCTGCCACAGCCACATGAGCATTAAATGTTGTTGTCTCCACCCTGCTGCATTTTTTCTTCCCTTTTTCACACCGCTCCAGCTTGCTGTTGTCTCTGCCCTGTCGTATTTTTCCTTCCCTTTTCACACCGCTCTATCTTATTTCCCGGTTCTCCTTTCTTCCTCTATAAATAGAGCACCAGGGAGCCGTTGCCCTCCTGTTTTTCCCCTCAGCTTTCAACTCTCCCTCTCTCTCGCCCTATTTCGCCACGCTTCAAGTTTCTCTGCCGCTGGCTGGAGCTCGCACCACCACCTCTAGGGCCACCGTCAAGCTTCTCCTGCCGACGGCCGAATCACCTTCCTCCTTCTCAAACCGTGTGCCGCCTTCACCTATTTAGGTGAGCACCGCATGCACCCAACTCTCCCTCCCTCGCTCTTGTTGCTATAGTTTGCCCGAAGCACCGCGCTCTGAGTTTAAGCCCCGAATCAATTCTTGTCCCAGAGCTCCTTAATGCATTCTTCTCTCTCTATTTCAGTTTGGTTTCGCAGGAGCTGCCGTGTTTCCTCTTCCCCATCAGTCCCGGCTGACCCCTTCGCCGCCGTCCTCCTTCGCCTTCGGCTGCGAGTTTGCCCACCGCCATTTGTCGTCTGTAACAGCCCTAACTTAGGGTTTGTATTTCAAATGTAAATTATGAGGAGAAATAAAAACTTTTGATGCCTCATGAAATCATTTGAGAGTTTCTACAATTTTTCCTAGCAATTTCCAATTTTTAGAATTTAATTCTTGTGATTGGAAATTGTTGTCAGCAAATTCTTAGCTTTCAAACTTGTGATCATCCTCTGAAATTATTTTTCCTATCATCTTGATCATCTTATCTACCTCCCTGAATTATTTCACAATTTTTAGATTTTGTTTGCTATTTCAAATGGCCAAGTCAACTCTATTTGAAATCTGGTCAAACTCCCTGTACAGCAGCTTGTGAATTTTCTGTAGAACAATTCAGTGCATAAAAAGTTCTGGAAAAATTACACAAGGTTGTCCTCTGTCCTAGAAAGCTCCCATAAAAATTTCAGAAATTTTGGAGCTCGGGAGCTATCTCTAAAAATTCCCAAACCCGCTCAGCATTTTGAAAATCAAACTGAAATCATCATTTATCGGGCTCGAACCCAACTCGAGCTCGAGTCCGACCGCGCCACTTGACTCGGTCGCACCGCCTAGCTGCACCGCGTGAGCCCGAGGGCTATCAGCCGTCCGATGAAGATCGCACGGTCCTCATTGCTTGTCTCGTCGACCTGTCCGAATGCATACATTGATCTCGGCCGTCCATCCTAGATCCAACGGTCGACATCCTCTTGATCGAGTCAGACCAAATCGTGAGCCACACTTGGTCCGACTCGCACCGCTTCGACGCCGTCGCTGACATGTGGACCCTACCTGTCAGGTCCGCCCTCGTCTTCTCCGCACCTCACCGGAGCTCACGGCCGCACACGCATGCTCGCCACGTACCTCGTCGCTGCCACCTTTTTGTCCTCGTGTCAGTCCGAGAAGCATCGCCGGGGTCTCATCTACCCACCGAGCCCATCCACTATCCTTCGCGTCCATTCTCGCGCCTTCTCCGCCCAAATTTCCTCCTCGGCCGGAGAAGAACCCGGCGTAATACCGCCTAATCGAGCCGCTTTGAGCCCGCGTCCGCACCATAGTGATCCACTCCATTCGCCTCCATTTTGCCCATCCCGGATCATCGGCATCCGGTGGATCGCTGAGCAACTTCATCGTCTTCGCCGGCGACCTCGGCCCGCGAGCTTGCTGGCGTTCGTGAGTCTCAAGCCTCGAGTTTGGTTCCACTTGATCGCAATGCTCCACTGATGCTCACGGTGGGTTCGTTTGTGTCTTTGGTGCATCACGGAGGGTGTGCGACCCCCTTCTTCTCCGAGCACGGTGATCCGCCGCCGTATCAATTCCGGGCGCCACCGTCCTCCTCCGTCATCAGGATCGTGGGCGTATCGTTCCAGGTGCCATCGCGATCTCTGGGCGCCTCCCCATGTCCGCTCGTGGACCATAGTGGCTCGCCTCGGAAGCCTCTTCTTCGCTCTCCGCTTCCGCCGTCGCGAGCCCGATTCCGTCGACCATCGGACTCCGCGTCGTCGCCAACAAGTTCGTGAGGGTGCTGCGCACCTGGAGGTGTCACTCTCGAGCCCGGAGCGCCTCTCCTTCACCAGTTCGCCTACCTCGCCGTCGCGCCCGCGCACGGGGGCTCCAGCAAGTCGCCGGCGGGTTAGGTGATAACCCTGTCTTTAGCGTTTAAGCACTCTTTGATCTGTGAGTATGACTTGTGGGCCCTCTCTGTTAATCGCGTTTAGAAATCCTTTAATCCAACCGTTATGTTATTCTCTTAGTCACTGCCATGTGGGTCCATGCTGTCAGTTGGGGGTTGTGTAGCTTGGATGCTACGTTTTCTCTGTTGGGAAGCGTACTTCTCTGTGAGTATTAGTTAGGAGTGCACTTTGATGAGTCAAAGACGTATTCTTAGAATACGCCTTCGACGTCACCTCAAGCCGTGGCCGAGTCAGAGCTGACTCAGTCAGCGCCCTCGTGCGGGCCCGCGTATTAGTGGCTATGGCTAGCTGGTTGTCGGTAGGAAAAGGTTTAAATGCTTTAAAATTTCTGAAATGGTTTTCTGTTGCACTGTCAAATCATTTAAACTTAGAAAATTCATAACTAATTCAATTTTTATCTAAATCGCATGAATCCAGTGCTGTTAATTTTCATTTTAAATGTGGTATTTACTAAAATTAGTTTCAACCTTGTATCTGTAGCAAAGATCTGTTAATTAATTAAAGGATGTTTTATGTATCTTCTAAATTAGAAAATGTATATCTCTTTCAATAATTGTCCAAATCCAGTGAAACCAATTCTGTAAAATTTCATTTTTAGTATACTAATTCTCAGGATAGGTTTTAGATACTGTTTCTGTTCATGAAAATTTGTTAAGTAATTAACTAGTGTTTTGATGTGTTTTTAGCTTAGAAAATTCATAGAAAATTCTTAATAACTTAAAATGATTTGTTCTCTGTTTCTAAAATTTTGTTATATCATGCTTAAGCTGCTGTGTGAATTTTGGCATGTTTTGTTGTGTTGTATGTTTGAGTTTTGTCGGTGTTATTCGTTCTTATTCGCTTGTTATTTGTTCAATCGTTAGGCCGACATTTGCGGTAACCCCGAGGCGATCCTCCAAAAGTTGAGCATTACGAGCAACAAAGCGGGCAAGCAATTTGATCATGATAATCCCAGTATTTTAAAATCTAATATTTTGTTTCAGCTGTATGTATGCATTGCTTAATTTGTGTTAAATTGATTAGTTAAATCCGTGTTGCATATCCTGTAGACAAAATATTGATCTCTACTACCCGAGCCTAGGTTATTTGTCTTTGTGATTAGAGGTCATTGGATGATCTCTTGTCACTTAGTAGATCCGGTCAACTTGCTTAGACATGCTTAGCTATCGGTAGAATCAAGCGGTTATCGACTTTAGTCGGTAACCTTGATCACACAAAATCTACTATAACTTTATGTTTCAGCATTTTTGCTATGTTTAATTGCAAAACTAAAACTGAAAACAAAATGATTTAGACTTGGGCACAACGGTATGATTGGTGTGATCTGTTGGGTGTGATGGAATGGTGCCCGAGTCAACAAGGACCGAACATCTTGTTACACGAACCAAGCATTTTGCGTGCTAACCACACTAGAGTATATGGGACCTCTCTTGACCTAGTACTTTGGCGTGTATTGGCTCCGGTCGCAGGAGGTCGCAAGAGGATGGAGGTGGGAGCATGGTAGTTGTCCGAAAAGCTTTATCCTGAGTGGGTAGTTGTCTTTTCGGCTTTACCATGTAAGCGTATGGATTTCTATCCATACGAGCGGCTCGTAGTTAATACACAATATTGGAAAAAGTCTCGTAGGACTTAGTCAGCAAGATACCTTCTAAGTGTGCTTTGGCTTAAAGGCGGTCCAAGTGTGGGTACATTGGTACACCCCTGCAGGGTTTAAAAATATTCGAATAGCCTCGTCCTAGGTTATGGACACGCTTGGCAAGGTCTTCCAAGAGTTAGACTACAATATTTAAATTAAAACTTGATGGGTGGTACGAATCTGGGATTCGTGCTATTGTTGTGGTGACTATTGGGGTAGTCACCTCTAGGTTGTTTATCTTTCTCTTTTGTTAGTATTATCTTTCTGTTATTTCAACATTAAAACGAATTGCAAACCGCCTTCAAACCGTATTATATTATTGCAAATGAAAATTGGCTTTATGCAAATGAAACATATGGCCTCCACCAACCAAGCTCGCATGTAGCATATGAACAGTGCGCTAGTTCACACGCCGATCTTGCGGGTACAAAGACAATCTTTGTACTCGGGTGCTTTGCTTAATGTTTTGTTGCGAGAGGAAGAAGGTGATCCCAAGGGCCTCACTTCGTGAGTCGTGTTGCCGTTTCGTGGACGACTAGACTTGGCGGTCGGTCGGATGCCTTGTGGGTTGGAGGCACGATTGGCTTTGTTTATAGCCATCTTATGGCACTTTTGCTTCCGCTGTCCGTCTTGTTTATTTGTGTATCGTGTGGCATGTCGGCCTTTGTCTGTAATAACTCTACTATTTATTTATCTTCCGTTTGGTAGTGTAGTGTTTGGACTCTATATTTGGAATGAAGTTGATGTCTAATTTTGTACCGAGGTGTGTATACTGCTTTCTGGGAAGTATACATATCTCGAGGGTCAGTTTATTTGATTTGTGATGCTAGGACCAGGTGGTTGGTTAAGCATTACAAGCCAAATAAATTGGGGTCCTCACATCGTCCACCGACCTCCTCCTCCAGTCTCTCTCCTTGTTCTGGTGAGTTCCTCGTACCCTGCTTTCTCTTATTCTTTTGGCCAACTTCCCGTGCCCTGTTCTGTTATTTGCTCTTTAGACCATATCGAGCAGTCGAGTCCTTCCTTCTCTTTTGACCACTGTTGAGTAGTCAAATTCCCCTTCTCTTTCGACCACTGTTGAGTAGTCGAATCCCCCTTCTCCTACAACCACGTTGAGTAGTCATATCCCTCTGTAACCTTTCCTATGACCACGTTGTGTAGTCGTATTTTTCCTACGACCACTTCGAGTAGTCATATCTGTCCTTCTGACCACTTGTAGCCAAACTCTTTCTGACCAAGTAGTCCTTCCGACCAGTCGAACCTCCTTCCGACCATATAATTCTCAACTTCCGAGAGCCCGTTCGAACTCCAATTCAAGCGATTCAAATTTCTAAATTCATCTAACTTCCAGATCTAGCTATTTATGCTAAAATTATTTAATTTGTAGTTCATTTGATTTCATTTGTATTTATTTGAATTTTATTTGAAGTCGGCTCGTTTTCGCGTGTAGATTTCGACAACTCCAAGGAACCCGAATACTTCGAAGAAGTAGATCCTCAAGCATTTGAGCAAGACAAGTAATACCTTTGATCATATTGAATCCCAGTATTTCAAAGTATTTAAATTCTATTTTAAACTATTATTGCATGTGTATTTAAATTCAAGTAATTTAACTCCCTGTTTTAACTTTATAGCTATTCCTAATTCCTTTGTACATCCACACTTGAATGTTGTTTGAATCACCCGTGATGCTTTAGTTAAAAGCTAGTTGGTACATTAGTATGAACTAGAACCTGTTGCAAAAACTATGTGCCTAGTCGAAGCTTAGCTAAAAAATATTTACTTTGGGGAATTTAGCCACAAATTCAACTATAGTTTAAAATGATACTATGGTATTGTCTTTACCATAGAGATTTGTAAAATAGTTTGACTTGTTAAACAAAATAAAATTTGGTTTGGACTTGGGTGAAATGGATGTTTAGATGGGGTGCATGTCTATGCACGGGATTGACTCATTTCTATGGTCGAGGCCCAGGATTTGTTTGAAAGTCGCCCAAGTCAGTTAAGGACTGGTCTTCGAGCCGCATCTTTCTATGCCCCATCATACTACCACATGTCCTAAGTGGGCGGGATCTGGCCAACTAATTTTCATTGTTTCATCGTGGTCGTGTCATCCGGTTGCGTGGGTGTCTTTTATGACCTACTTTTATGTATTCCCACCTAGCGCAAGAGGGGGCTTAAATCCGACGGGTGGTTAGCCCAATGGAATGGTGGGATGGTGCATTATAAAGGTTTTGTCATATGCTCTAGACTGCTCACCTAAGGCAGTGAGTGGTGATATCGACTATCACCTAAGGCTTTGTCATATGCTCTAGACTGCCTTAGCGAGGCGGGACTACGGTGGGATGGTGCATTATAAAGGCTTTGTCATATGCTCTAGACTGCTCACCTAAGGCAGTGAGTGGTGGTATCGACGGATGCCAAACAAACTAGAGAAGTCGTGTCGTGTGGGTAAAACTGTACGACCTCTGCAGAGTGTTATGAACTATTCGAATAGCCGTGTCCACCGTCAAGGACATGCTAAGCAAAGCCACTCAAAGTTACATTTTGGTTTTTGTTTTCAAAAGACTTCATCAAATGGTTTTGGATTTCTATCCAATTGGGTTTTGGATGGTTAGCCATGTGATAGTAGGGTATCCTTCACCACTTGTTGATGAATGTTATCTGACTATAAAACTTAAGATTTAGAAAATGAATTTTAGCTATGTAATAAACTGCTTTAGAAACTTAGTATGAATATTTAAATAGAAAATGTTGCTTTATGCAAATTGAGCCATATAAGCCTCCCATTGACAAGTGTGTCTTGCGAGCACGGTTGTTTATGCTCACTCTTGCTTAATTCAAATATTGTGCAGGGGAAGAATGCTACGAGGAGATTGAAATCTTGGACGACTAGGTTGCGCCTCCAGACGATTACCTATGGTGAATCGTGTGGTCTACTTTGTTGTTTTTTACTTCCGTTGTAATCTACTTGTTGGTTTTATGCCCCTTTTGTAACAACTCAAAGTATTTGGAATGACGTTGTATGGTTGTGTTATCATCACTTGTTTAATCTGTGTACACTAGCTACTGATCATGGGACTAGTGTGGAATGCATGGAGAATCCAGGATTCTTCGCTCCTGGGTTTGACAAGAGGTGGTATCAGAGCCATATTGATTGTAGGTCGTAACCTAGTTAGAATGGCCATTAGAAGAAAGATTTCAAAACTTATTTTATATAACAAAAAAATATAATTTATTCTCTCCTCATCTGGGTCATCTATCTACCCTTAGCTTCTTTTAGCAATTCTTCCTTACCTAACCCTCTTTTCACAATTTTATAATGTTAAATGGATCATCTTTCCCTTGAAAATTTCCATAGATGGTCTCACGATTAGTAACCATGGTGAGACTACAAGGCCTGAAACCGTCAAGAGGACCTCGTCGTGCAGAGACCCCCGAAGACCGCAAGCACCGAGTAGAACGTTGTATAAGGCTATTAAAGTTATTTGAAAAGGCTTCTTGAGTGGTCGTAAGTCTTGTTTTGACCCCCCCTAGTCATAAGCTTTCCTACGACCAGTCTCTAGTCGTTTTGTTTGGGTTGTTTGTTTCGCTCTATCCCCTTTAGTTCCTCCTCTCTTTTCTAAGTCTTTGAAGATCTAGCAAATGGTGACTACTCGCAACGGCAGTGGTAGCACCGGCCAGCAGTCAGGACAGAGAGAATGCGGGTGGCCAAGAGAACCCAATTCCACCGCCACCATCCCCTCCAGCTGAAGGACCTGATTGGTGCCAAATGATGGCCAATCAGACCCAATTGATTAATCTACTCGCGCAATCGATCAACAACACGCAGAACTTGCAAGCAGCAACAGCAGCTCAACCTCAAGCTCACGGCCCACCTCCTCCAAGGACCAACATATCTGAGTTCATGAGGATGTGTTCCCCGACCTTCTCCAGCAGCGTCGAGCCAATGGAGGCTGATGATTGGCTCAAGGCAGTCGGCAAGAAACTGGATATGGTCCAGTGCACTGATCGTGAGAGGGTTCTGTTCGCCTCTCACCAGCTGAAAGGACCAGCGTCAGAGTGGTGTGACAACTTCACCCAGTCTCACATTGATGCTCAGACCATCACTTGGGATGAATTTGCGCAGGCATTTTGCTATGCACTCATTCCACCGGGCATGATGACCCTAAAGAAGAAAGAGTTCTGCACCTTGCCCCAAGGCAACCGCTTAGTCAATGAGTATTTGCACAAGTTCAATCAGTTAGCCCGCTATGCACCAGCAGATGTGGCGACTGATGAGGCTAAGCAAGAACTTTTTCTTGGAAGGGCTCAACGATGATCTCTCAGTCCACCTCATTGCTCAAGACTACACCGACTTCCAGTAGTTGATGAGTAAGGCTATCTGTCAAGAGGGCAAACATCTAGAAATGGAGAATCGCAAGTGAAGGATGGCATCCCAGAAGTTCACCTCTGGGGGTTTTCCCAAGCCTCGCACCACCCAGCCTTAGCCACCTCAGCCACGTTATGTTGCTTTAAACCCAGGCCTGCTTTTTACTCCATAAGATTAACTATGCTTAGTTTATTGTGCTACTCTTTATTCTTGAGCTTGCAACAACAAGCAAAAGATTTACTATTACACACTAGCACATGCTTTCATATCAGCGCACGACACACATTAACACATTATGACACTAGGTACTACATATATGGAGAGCGTGCGTGTAATCCCAACACATTTGATTTGTCCATGCTTAATGGTATACACATTTATCCAGCACTTTGTCTATGGAGTCAACTATTCCTGAGCAGTGTGTGTAGCCATCGACCTTCTTGTAAAGGCTTTCCATGACCCGCGCAAAGTTTATTACGCGAGTCAGCAGTGACATGGGTATCGTGCTTTCCCTGACCAACTCCTGGTTGATGCTCCTCAACTGCTCCTCTACAAGGCAGGATAGCTCTTCCTTAGCTCGCTCCACCGTCACACCGTGCCCTTTCACGTAGCAATCAATGGCCGTAATCAATTTAGTAGTGATGATAGTAATGCAACATCTCAGCAAGCATGTTGCAACATTTCTCATCAAAGGTGGAATAATATTTCTTCAGTTCAATCATGGCCTTCTCTCGAAAAGCATCAACCTTGTCCTCATACTTCTCGTACAGAGCTGGCACGGTGTACAGTACCATAAAGACTGCATGCAAGAAAATCAAAATTGGTAAACAATGCTAAATATGGGTATTACATACATACAAGTTACAACTTGAAACAGCAAACAACATTACCTATATAGAACAAGGTCAGAAAATTGCAGCGACTCCCATAATGAAAGTATCCACGGACACTGCAATCACACGAGAATAAAGAAGACTAGCATAAGTGCATTCATCACACAACCAAGAAAAACATTTAAACAACTGATGCTAAATCAAACTAAATCATGCATCCAATCAACATACAACGTTCATCCATACACCAATCCAAAAATTAGTTGGGTTAACATGGCATTATTAGCTTGTTCCTCCATAGAAAGAGATGGGCAGCTGCAAGCATAACCACAAGGACATCAGAACAAAGCCCCAAATAAACAATAGAGAACCTTGCTAACTACCAAACAAACAAAGAATCTCAGGGTTTAAGCTTAAAGATAGACTGTATGTCTGCATCACAGTTTAACTGCTAGTATTATTGTTATATACTTACAAGCTTACAACATCACTCAATCACTTTCAATCCCAACCTGGTGTCAAAGTTTCCTTGAACGGTCTCTGCACCTTGTGATCACGCTCCATTCTCACCCGCATAAGAAAATACAAGTTAGTTCGTAGAAATTTGTGATACATAGAACATCTATAGAAAAATAACAATTATACCTTCGCAAATTGGAACTTTGGTTAGCCAATCTTTTCCAGAAACCAAAGCTTCAAGCATTTCAGGCGTTAATGAGCTTCGAGTGTCCCTGAGAATCCTACCACTACAGCTGAAGGTAGACTCGGAAGACACGGTGGACAATGGTATTGCAAGAAAATCCTATGTGGATTTACTGGTGACAGCTCGTCTATGGAATCACCGGTACCCGAGAAGTCCAACACGTTTGCAGACGTGTTTACAATCTGTTAGTTACCCAACATTTGCACATCTCATTCTTTCACAAAATCATAACCATCTAGCATAGCAAACATAGAAATCAATTGACTTCTACAACCAATTGGCATAGCAAACACAGAAATCAATTGGCATAGCAAACACATAAATCAATTTGGAAATCTAATTCCTTAGTAATCTGGAAAAATGCGATCTATGAATTTCAGTGAAGCTTGATCTGCTTGAACAAAAAAAAAACTCAAGGTTCATGAACCTTGAATATGCTACAACAAGCATACAAATCCCAACAAGTTTAGAGATAATGGACAACTATTTCTGTAGGATTTAGACTAGTCTAACAAGAACTGAGTTCTATGCAAGTCACACACATGATCTAGGCAAAAAAAGTCAAAATCTATTTTTTGCAATTGAGTATACCTTGAGTCCTTGACGTAGAGGACGTCGTAGATCTGGACGGAGATGTTGTCCATATGGTGATAGCCGACTGGTCGGGAATGGGGATTGCCTCCTTGAGCGAGTGGACGTAGGCGATGCGGTTGACGGCTAGGACGAGCACGTGGATCCCGGAGCCGACTGTCTTGAGGTACTTGCCCTTTTCTTGCAATCTCATTCTGAAAATCCTAGATCCGCCAATAAGTTCTTGTTACGGGGCCTTGCCTAACATGATCATACAGCTAAATAAGAATGGCAGCAGAAGCATCATGTAGAGATTGTGCTAGAGGACTCACATTCCCATACAAGTGGTCGAACCTTTTGCCTCTTTTTGTCTTTTTGTCCCCTCTTCCACAGTAGACTGGTCACACAAAAGACAGTCTAAATTCTTCAGTCCCATTAATATGGTTGCAAATAGGCGCAGAAATGGCGTGTATCCCAGTTCACTTCTCATATGCTCTAATTTATAATTACTTGTGTAGCATATTTTTTCCTTATTAGCTTCATCTTTGAGTGCCATAGATGCAACAAGTCACAAATGGTTCAGATTGATAGGGATTTTGCTATAGAAACATGCATGCTTGCTTGATAGTTAACATCTGTGTTGGGTAAATTAATCTGAACACTGCAAACCTCAAACCAGAGTTGATTCAAGACAGTAGTCAATCCATACCTATGTGCATGTGTTGGTGTAGAGGCAAAGGTTTACTGAACAACTACTTTTTTCTGGTAATATAATGCTCAATCCCTTGAATGTTTCTCCTTGTTTCAAAGGATAACATCCCCCCTATCACCAACTCGGCTAAAATACAAATCCCAGCTCGGATGGGAACAGCTAAAGAGAGTCCATTTCAATCAATTCTTTCTTGAGCATTTTACACAAGAATCCCAAATCGCCCCGAGCAGAACTCAGACGAATGAATTCCTATCCAATCAGGTCATTCTTTTTTTTCATTCTGGGTGATAAAATAAAGAGAGCGCTGGAACGTCGTGCAACCCATCGTGTACCAGGCGGGTCACACGGAGGAAGCAGCACCGGGACGGAGAAAGCCGAGCGCAGTTTGGTCTGGAAGAAGAAGAAAATTCCATCACGCGCTCGCCTCCTCTACCCCTGACCTGCCCCCACCACCACCATGTTTTTCCTACTTTCTTCCTTGGCTCCGTTATACCACCCGAACGCCTCCTGCAACCCTCCAATCTGGATTTGTGTTCCTCGAAGCCTTCGTCATTGATCCTTTCCTTGCCGTCACCTTCGACGATGGGTATGCGTCTCCGGTGCATCTCTTTAATATAACGAAAAGAACAATTTGGTAGTGGTGGGCACCAGTGAGTCCGCTCCACAGGAGACAAAGAACAAGGTGGGCGACGCAGAAATCTCATTAGAGGTGAGAAGTTCGATTTATTTTGCAAAAAAAAAATAGTCAAGTATGTATAGCAAATATGTAAAAATCTATATACTACATGTTTTAAAATTGACAAGGTGGTAATGTAAAGATTTAGATATGATTTTATCCAAAACCAATTCCAAACATTTGGATTGAAATTTAGCACCGGCATCATGCAGGAAGTCGTCATCTCAGAGCATCTTCGGTGTGTTCAAAAACATGTGAATGAGATTCTCTACATTAGAGGACTAAAGACAAAGGATGAACATTCATCTGCATCAGGATCATCCCCAACCGTTAGATTGGAATTTAGGTTCAGACCAAGTGCTACAATATCTGTGCTACAGTAAAATTTTGTCTCCACGGTAAAAGTGCGTACTCGCTACAGTGCATGCGTTATCCATGGTACCAAACTCATTTTATTGTAGACACAGTTCCCCTTTGCTACTTGTACAGGGTCTGGTCTACCCAGAGTTAGTTCTTAACATTGGAGCACCTCGAGCAAGGGGTGCCATGATTGTTACCAACTTCATGTCAAGTGGCACCTCAGGGAGGAGCGGGGAGTAAGAAAAATGACTTTTGTGTTAACAAGTGGCTCCCATAGTAGGGTTAGGTAGTGCAGCGAAACATTGGAGATAAATAGGCTACCCTTAGTCGATCCATGGGTCCACCTAATACCTAAGTACTCTTAGTTAAGTCTAGCGGTACATTAGTTTTATAGAGTTTTATGAGGTTTTAGTTGCATAAAATTTTCATGAATGTTTCAGGTTTTCGAGTTTGAAGTTTCAAGTAGGTTTTAGTGTGTTTGTAAAAATGTTTTAGCACGTTGGACGGACTACCCTCCTGTTGGCTCGCGGCTCGCCGCCGCACTTGCTCCCCCATGGCCGCCACAGCCTCCGAGGAACTTGTTGATGGTGAGCATGTTGGGAAGCTGCTGTAGCAAGCCATGCCGTAGTGCGCAAGAGGCAACATCAGGCAAGGGAACTGAGGAGTGAACCGGGTTGAACTCGGGTACGGATTTGGGCCACCAACGTTGTGATCTACCGCTGCCGAGGCGAATCGGGATGGTGGCGCCCTCTCATCCGAGGACTGGGGAGAGTGAAGTAATGGGGGAGATGCGAGGCTGGCTAGGAAGTACTCCAAAATATAACTTTGATCACTAATTACTATTATAATATATTTGTAAAATCCAATAAAATTATAATGTTATAAAAGTATTTTTCGAGATGAATCTACACATATGATTTTCATGTATCTAATCTAAATATTAAAAAAGATATCGATAGCCAAAGTTTTCAAAATTTGACTGCACGCATTCTAAAATAACTTGTTTTTGTGAACGGGAGGGAGTGGTACTCGAGTTGAGGGGACAAGACGGAGATGACGCACGTAGTCAATCTTTCTAAACTTTGGCTATCAATATGTAGATTTGTCTCAAAAAGTACAATCATAATATTATAATTTTATTGAGTTCGGTAACAATATCACAACAAAAATTGTTGGTCAGCTGCATTTGTGGGACTACGTCGATGTTCAAAACGATGTTCTTTTGCGAGAGACTGACATCGTACATGTAAAAGGTGTTAATTGATTGAGACGGACCACACGCGCACGCACGCACACCCGCACGAGGTGAATCCAGTCAATTGGTTATGATAATTGCCTATTTCTTAGTTATCTTTGCATATGGAATGATATTTCATTGATGTTACCACTGTGTGCATTAGCGTGATCCTGGACTAGTGCAGTATACACAGAGGGTCTAGATTTGAATATTTGGGTCCCGCAACAGCAGGAGTTCTTGGTGGAGCAATACGATCGTCCAACACAATTTATTACCATCCATATGGTCTTATTAGGCTAGTAACAATTTTTAGAGAGATCAAGTTGAAACCAACGCTATTACACTCACACGCATCCTCCAGGGCCACCGTAAATGCACTCGCCTTCGTTAACAGAACTAATATAGTAACATTTGTCATTGTCGTCATGTCTGGGTATGTCTTCCATGATGGTGTGGTCCGACCCGTGCTCATCGACAAGGCTCAGGTCGGTGAAAGCTGCTACGGGGCTCGAGGCACCTTTCGGGTGGACACCGTTGCCCATCGGAGGAGTTGGGAGCGTACTCCAAGAGGACGCGACGGCACCAAACGTAATATATTTTGCCGAGTTTGCCATGAAGGAGAACAACGAACTTGGATAGTAGCCCACCGGACTGGGGGTTCGGTTGAAGCCGTAGAGCACCCACCAGTGTCCACTTGATTCGTCCTACCGTTCATCAGGATTCAGGGCAAGCAAAATAAATTGAGGATTGCCTTGTTAAAGAATAAGCAAATCCCCTGGATTTGACTATAAAAAAGAAGTACAATTTTATTTGCTAGCATGGTTACAGAAAGATCTATGGAAATTGTCGTTGAGAATATTGCATGTTTCTAAAATATATTTAAAACCGAAAGGAGGAGGATGCAACTCTTACCTTCAGTACTTTGACTGTGATAGCCTCTAGGGGTCCATTCTTAGGATCAGAAACTGGCTCTATCACATCACCCGGCTTTACCAAAGCACCCTTCGCTGCTACGAAACCAGGGCAGTCCATGTTGAAGCACCCGGTTTTTTCATATCCATCTGTCTGTTGTATATATTAATTACCTTCAGAGCCAGATCACTTGCCTGGGATTAGTCCAAAATATCATTTTCACATACCGTCCAGGATGTATAGAAGTGAGGATGAGAGTCGCCGTAGATTTCTGGGAAAATCTATATATATATAAAAAAAGGGATACAGATGAGAACAACATCGCCTCACATGCAAAGGGCAAGAACAGAGAAGATGTGGCAAAATAATTGTGGCAATGCTCTTCTTTTTTCTTGTTTGACAATTAGGTCATAGTTTTCTTTCCAAATTGTTCCATTTAAGATCCAACAATAGTCGCTAGTTTTTGTGATAAATAACGTACTGCTAGAAGATAATCACATCTTTCACTCACTTATTAAGGGGCAAAATTAGAACTCACACGTCATTAGAAAATCAAGTTGTTTTGTCTTTTTGTTCCACAATTTAGTTAAGTTTAGTGATCTTTCAGACATCTATTGCCAAGTTGTCACGGCATCATTCCATTAGCCTGTTAGCTGCTAGTAGCAATTGACTAGTACCTAATTCAGTATTTGAATTAAAAGTTATATCTGAATGGAAAGGAAAAATGTTGCTTACATGCCATCCAACATTAAGGGTATTATAAACGCTTGAATTCGAACCATCTCCATCATGGCCAACCCAAATTTGAGTCGAAGTCCACTGGCCGCGTTTTAGTTCGTGGCCAAACACATCCATCGTGGCAAGTAACCCGTAGTAGTTGCCATCATCAGTTCGGTGTGTGGCATACTGCACAGCGAAAACACTCAAACAAACAAAACATCCGCTGGGAAGAAAGGGCAGAAAAACTGTAACATTGTAAAAATGTGTAACTAGGAAACCAGCAACAATTCCAAAATACAGGGTAGCTCTTGCTGTCGACATGCATGATTGTCAGAAAAACGATTAGGAAGTTACACACAGTTTGGTATAGTTTAAATTTATAAGGACTGCATGGGGTTCATTTAGGGAGATCGCCGTATCTCCGAGACCTCCGTAAAACACCCGTTGTCTCTATCCCATTACGTTTCCGTATTTACTTTGGTGTCTTTACATTTCTAGACCAGTAGACTTGTGTTGTTGGGTCTGACTTAGGTTGCAAAGCCTCACTAGACATGTGTAGGAGTTGCTTGATTAGACTAGTGAGCCTTAGTCACTCTAGATTCGGTTAGAGATAGGTTTTTCATTTACTTAAGTGCAAAACCTGTTTTGGCTGAAAAATTAAATAGATTCGCAATTCACCCCCTTCCCTCTTGGGCATCCCATCTACTTCACTTTTTGGTTAGGTTAATTGTTTCAATTTCACCCCTAGATTTTACACAGACAAGACGAATATAAATTTCTATCGGCAAAGGAACAAGCCAGACCACTACCAAGCCATCATGATTGTTATAATATATTAGAATAAGTCCATATTACACCCCTGAACTTTGGCGAGAGTCCAAAAAATCCTCTGCACTCTAATACCGTTTGGTTTACACCCTCCAACTGCCAATACCAGGTCACTCAACCCCCTCCAGCCAAAACCACCCGGTTTCTCCCTGATGTGACATCCACTATCAGTTGGTTTTTCGAGTGGGTCCTACTGTCAGCCACAGAGAGTGAGATGCATAGGGACTTCAGAGAAGGGCAGAAGCAGAGGAGGTTGAGGGCAGCTTGGAGCGGCACTCGTCACCGGTGAGTGGGTGAAAATGTGACCCTGGAGGGGAGGCGAACCGGAGGGAGGTGGTTGCTCGACCGAAGGTGGATGGTGGCGGGCTGGAGGCAGCACGCGGCGGTTGGCCATGGAGGGGAAAGGGTGCGACGGCGCTCGGATGGGGTAGGGGCTAGGATAGCGAGAGCATGGGCACCGGCAGGGTTTGGGGAGCTTACCAAGCCGATCGGTGGAAGCGGAGAGAGGCTGGAGTGAGCTGGCGACGGCGACCTGGGGCGGTGCGGGGTAAGCCGACGGTGGCGGTGACCTGTGGGGAAGAAGAGAGGGAGTGAGCGGTAGGGGGAGGTAAAGGGAGTCTAGGGGATTCTCATGTAGAGAGGAATCGAGCGGGGGCTCGCTAGAGGAGGCGCGGCAATGGTGGCGGCGGAATTGGCCGAACCCAGAGAAGAAGGAAGGTGTGCAGCGCTCCGGTGGTGGTAGCTTCAAATTGGTTGAGGGGTTCGGCTCCTGGAGTGGTGGGACATAGTGTGACGCGGTCGAGGGTGGCCGGAGTTCGCCGATGTGATTGGAACGACGAATTAGGCTCGACGGCCGGCGCTTGGCATTCGGGATTTTGCTCAAATAGAGCTTGGAGAAGGGGAGAAAGCGGAGAAGGAGATAGGGAAATGGCTCAGCGGAGGAGGCAAGAGGAACGAGAGGAGCCCGTGTGTGCCTCCCCTCGCCATGGCTGCCTGGTTCGGTTGCCCTGCTCTCCTGCTCCCTCTCGGCTGTGCCCCTGGTCCGCCAGCTCCTCCTTGTCACCGCCCCCCTCGGCGACACCGCCCACCCTGGCCTCGTGACGCACCACCTTCTTCGCCACGGTGGGAGGACATGAAGCAGCTCTTCGAGTTCTGGGTGCGGTCACTTGACGCCGAGCAGATGTGTGAATTCCGGTGGTGGAGGCGGTCCGAGGTGGTGTGAGGCGGAGGTGGCCTTGCGCTGGTGTGAGCGGAGGTGGCGCGCCGATGCGGCCACTCGATGAAGGGTCGTGGCGCAGGAGGGGGGTCGAAGCCGGATGAGGACCAGCTCGAAGGGGCGCGCACAAGGAGAGCTCCAGAGCGACGCCGAGGGGAACCTCCGGGCGGCTAGAGCCAAAGGCGAGCCAGCCGAAGGGGCGCGTGCGAGTAGAAGAAAGAGAATGGGAGAGAAGGAAGAGAACGTGGCTTATCTGGCTTCCACGTAAGCCAAAACCAATGATGTGGCAGCCACGTAAGACAAAACCAATGATGTGGCTGCCAACATGGCTAAAACCACTAATGAAACTGACCTAGAGTGTAATTTGATCGGGTTTTGATAATTGGGGGTGTAAAACGAACGGTTTTGTAGTTCAGGGTGTTTTTTGGACTTGGACCATAGTTCAGGGGTGTAATATAGACTTATTCCTAATATATTATACAAGGCGACTACGATGGTAATTGCACTTTAATTTTAATGATGGCGGATTCTACAGATATAATATACCAGGTAAATAAATAAATATGAGAAAAACTGATATCCACATGACTATACGAATATCAAGAAATCCGACTCACATATCTTTTATATGAATTTCTTTTCTGGGTGGAGTTGAACCTCAATCTCATCAGCTCTCGCTTTCCTAGACCATGTAGGAAATCTTGTGCTGGTGACTCATTTTCCTTCAAGGAAAGAAGGGAAATGCACATTTAGCTTATATAAAGTGTCTTACCATTACGAGAACAAGAATTTAAATAAACCATGAACAAAATGCCCCACCCCAAAAAAAAAACCAGTAGCCCCAATTAAATACCCAATAATTGATATGCCCCTAATTCTCTTGAATGCCCACATAAATGCCCAGCATACAAAAGTGTATAAAATGTGATGTATGTCAAACATCTCCATTCCAAGCTAATATTTGTTTCCTAGCAAATGATTAATTGGACAACAATATGAAGAAACCACGACCCCCAAACCCAAACAAAAAACTCTCCCAGTGGCATTAAAATTTGGATGTATTCTGAGTTAGCAGGGCCCTCTTAACAAAAACCTGTGCTGCATCTTGCTCCTCTAAAGCTATCTATTCCAGTGTTTCTTATTAGCGAAAGGTACAATCACCTCGCGGCTATCAAATCCCTGACTATGAATATTGAAGAAAAACTTAGTCAAACTTCAAATCATGAAAATCATATGAATGATGTGCGGAGTCTAGACATTACTTTCCTGATTTTCTTCTAAAAAATCAATCAAAGTTGGGCCCTTAGATCTAGATCCCATGGATTTGCTCCCTCCCCATGCTTATTGTATATTTTGCTCCCCCACTCCTTCCCACCCCTAACCCTAGTCGCCATGCCGTCGTCGTACTTTGCATCGGCCCCCTCATTGATGCCACCACAACACCTTCCTCCTGCTTGACACCTTCCCAACTCCAACCCCACCGTGCCTTCACCGCCAAACACAAAGATACACAAACACGGGGGAAGGGGGAGGGGGAGCCTTCGCCTTTACCGGAGAAGATGTTGCCATCAGATGATTCCCAGAGCAGAATAGGCATACCACAAATAGATTGATTTCCCAATCAAATTGTGAGGTGATGTGTAGCAATTCTGAATAATACAAAAATCATCGCTTTTACCTCATGATTAGGATGCAATCGGCTTCCTCTATTTGGGTGCGAAAGAAAAAATACACAAATAGCGATAGCTTGTACTACTAGACGAAGCCTAAACATTTTGAAATGTGATAGAATGATGAGCATAAAAATACTCCAGACAACCCTTTTATATAGAAGAAACTTGGGAAAAAGATATGCATACAGAATCTTGAAAGTTTGATATTAATTGTTTGGGAAAAGATATGAATACAAAATCTTGAAAGTTTGATATTAATTGTTTGCGAAAAGATATGAATACAAAATCTTGAAAGTTTGATATTAATTGTTCATGATCATATTCGGGAAGCAAACTTAATATCCGGCCGAATCCGGAATGTTCTTCCATGATGCAAATTTGGACTCGGAGTGTGATATTCGACGAGTACTCGATGTAACTTTCTGAGGAACATGGTCAAGGACGCGGTGCATCTGATTACTACCCTCCGTCGTGTACTAGGTCTGATAAAAGGACCTAATCATTGCTTGTAGCTGCTCCACATCCTCAGTAATTGATCCAGGAAAAGATATGAAAACAAAATATTAAAAGGTAGATATTAATTGTTTGGGAAAAGATATGAAAACAAAATATTAAAAGGTAGATATTAATTGTTTGGGAAAAGATATGAATACAAAATCATGAAAGTTTGATATTAATTGTTCTGGGCCAGATTCGGGAAGCAAACTTAATATCTGGTCGGATCCAAAAAGTTCTTCAAGGACACGAATTTGGACTCGGAGTGTGATATTCTATCAATACTCGATGTAACTTTGTGAGGAACATGGTCGAGGACACGGTCTGCTTCTAACTAGTGCCCTCCGTAGTGTACCTGGTCTGATAAAAGGACCTAGCCATTGCTTGTAGCTGCTCCACATCCTCAGTAATTGATCCATCAGGGTGCATTAGCAGTGAAATCATCTTCTTACTACACCTTGTGTTGGCCTTTGGATGGAAAAATCTGGTATTTCTACACTGATGTGACGTGGTCAATGTGGCCAGGGGTGAAGTAGAAGGTCGATCGGGCCGCGCGATCTGGGCCGAGATGGAGAAGGAAGGAGGTCGGGCGCGGTTGGGCCAGGAGAAGGGGAAGGGGGTGGGGGTGGCGGTGGGCTGGGCCGGGAGGAAAAGGAAAAAAGAAAGAAAAGAAAAATGGATGGCAGGCTGAAATTTGGCCAAAACGAAATTTTAGGTTTTTAAATCTTTTTCTATTTCCTTTGCTTTTAAATTCAAAATTTTGATTTGGTGATTCAATTTTAATTTTTAATTTAATTTAATTTCAGATTTCTGTTCTTTAACCAATTGTTGAGAAATTCAAAGTACGGCAAAACTCTAGATAATTCTCCAAAAATTCAAATAGGCCATCATCGCATTTTTTTTTATAAAAAAACCCAAATTTTGTCTCAGGGTTTTTGGTTGCAAAATTTGAGGATGTTACGGCTGGCGCCACGTAATCTCCTCTCTCATGGTTCAACAATTCTTTCCTCGCATTTCTTTGGTCCTTACCGAGTTATGTTCAGCCAACGGGTATGGTCAGTTGGACTTCGTTACGGTGTTTAGTCGTTGGTCACTGGCTGGGTCCCCCTCCCCATCTTCCTCTCTCCATACGTTGCCTCTTCCTTCGCCGATGGCCCGGAGCCACATCACCTCTTTCCTCTCGCTCCGTTCCTCGTTGTCTAGCTCTCGTCCTTGCTCTGCTGCTTACCCACCACCTCCCCATTCCCGTGGCCAAAGGAGAAGGGGGTTAGCACCCATGCGCTATGCGCGACATGTGGAGAATGTGGCGTGAGGGGGTGAAGCGGCACCGTCTGAGCAGTGTCGACGTGGCCAAGCCCTGCGAGACAGGACCTTTTAGTAAAATGGTAAAGACATGAGTACCACCAATCATGGTTGGACCTCCCATTAGAGCCTGTTGGTTTGGTCTTTGTGTTAGATGTTAGATATGTAGCTTGTACAGGATGCTCTTTGCATATTGAACAACAATTGTAACTTGTATACTTTGGTCTTTGACCTATTAGAATAGATGAAGTGTTCATTTCAACATTGTATCAGAGTGTCGGGACCCAAAAATATGATTCAACAATCATCTGTGTATTCTGAACTAGTCCCAAATCAATAGCTAGATCATACAGGAAACAGTGATGAAATACCATCTATTTTTTCGATTTAACTAAAAAGATATCAAAATAACAAATAGTAATAATAACTGGACCTTATAGTCAATGTGTAACACCCCGATTTTCAGAATCGGGATGTTAATATTTAATTTGGCGATCTATTAAATATTTGGCTATGTTTTAAAAATTTCGGGTTAAGTAAAAACATTGCTTCAAAAATCAAAACGAAATAATTAAAAAGTTGCATTTAAAAATCAAATCGAGTTGTTTAAAAACTTACATAAATATAAACATAATAATAGTAATAAATAATATTAAATCGAATTGTTTGAAATATTATATTTAAAAATTTAAATTATTTTGAATTCTTATTTTAACGTGTACATCAAAAATCATAATATGTCATTCATACATATCATTGCTGTCACTTTCGAGTCAACCAACCGCAGGCAAAACATCTACTTGATCCGTCCTTTCTCTTGCGCTTTCTCTTGCCATTACTTTTTCACTCCCCAGTACAACAATTCAACCACCCTTAGTCATTTCCATCTCCTCACTGCCAACTCTATCCAACATGCAAAGCCCCGATTCACTGCCATTCTTGCTCCCAGCCGAACACCCCTGCCCACTTTTCTTCTCACTGCCATCCCCATTATTTTAACAGTCATTCAACCCCCCAACACCACACCTCCTCGTTTCTTTATGTCCAGCCGAACAGCACCCCCCCCCCAATCCTTCGTCCCAACTGAAGCCCCCTTCTCTCCGTTGCATTTTTATTCTCCCAACAACCACTACCCTACACAGCCACTTCATCATATCTTCCCACTGCCATTTGACTTCCCAACAAAGCGCTCCACGCCACCTCTTTTCCCCCAACAGGAACCCAATTTTTAGTCATCAAGCAAATGCTTTTGTACTAGTTCATCATCCACCTTCTCTCCTTCCATTCCCAATCAAATACCAAAAAACCTCCAATGCATGTTACGCAGCCGCGTTCTTCATCGCATAAGCTTTCCGTCCATGCAATCGGTTTTCGTATGCGAGTCTGTTTGGATGGTTTTCAAGAAGAGAGAGGGAGCAGTGCATGAGGATACACTGTGTTGGTCGCTTGCACCAGCTCGGCATGCAGTCTGCAGGGCTGCAGCGGCGGTGGCCCGGAGCCAGCTTGGGCGCACGGCGACTGGGCAGAGCGGCGCGGGCCAAGGGCCGAGTCGGCACCGAGAGACACGGCTGGCGGCGGCACGTCGGCTGGGAGCTCGTTGCAGCAGATGAAGTGGAGGCGCTGGTGGCCAGGCAGCAAGGAGGAGCCGATGCGCTGCTTGCATGCGGCCGAGAGCTGCTGTAGCGGCGACCCGGTGGATGGCCAGCAGTTGGAGCGGCATCGGCGCGGAGGAGCAGTAAGCGGTCGAGCAGCGCCAGTGGCTTGGCGTCGGCGTGGCACGGCAGCCTGCGGCACCGAGGGGCGGCCTGGGCAAGTCGCAGCCAGCGGTGCATGCAAAGGCTGGGGTGCGGCCGAGGCCGACTGGCCGGCAGCAGCGGCGCCTGGAGGTGGAAGGGTGCTGTGTTTGTGCTTTGATGCGAAATGCAACCGACAGATGACACAAGGAAATACACATGCTTGGTTCTTTTGATGCTCTTTCAGTTTCAGACAAATTGTTGGGATTAATTAAAGGACCCTTTGTATTACAAAATCGGTTATTACTAAAACTAACAGGCCGTGAAAAGCGCGCCCCCTCCCACGTCCACGTCGCCCCGAAATTTGGCTCTGTCCGATCGCGCGGCAGCCGGCTCACGCCCAGAGGATCTCGGCGGAGCGCTTCGGCGTCCGCGCAGCTGGTAGGCCTGCAGCCTCGCGATTAGGCGGGACGGCGCGAGGCGCGTCGCGTACTCACGCCCTCCGTGAGGCACGCGTCCGTGTGGGGCCTGGTTTCGTCAGGGCCTCTCCACGCCCTCTATAGAGTACATCCGGCGCGAGTGGACGGCCACGGTTTCGACGCTGCGGCTGGCCCTTCGTTTCGTCCACCAACTCGCGCGGAGAAGCGTGCGTCTACCTGCTCCTTATACGCTCGCTTTGCTTGCCTTCTTTCACTGCATGTGGGCCACGCTAATGCTTTGCCATGCGATGGCCTCGGTCTCGCCATGCAGTTGCCTTGCCTCAGTATCGCCGTCTCGCTCGGTCTTCAATGCTTCTGCCAGCCGGCGCTGTCATTTAATGATTTTGCTGTGTGCCATCGTCCAGTCTTTTCACGAAGTCCCGTCGCCCGTTTCCGTAGCTTTTCCATCCAGGTTTCACACTCTCCATGGCCTGCTGTATGCGCCACCTACCTGTGTTTCCTCTACGTTTCAGCTCAGGCCACCTTCTTCTGGACTGGGTCCATAGCTCTGTACGTGCTATGATTAGAACCGTTGCCCATTCTTCCATTGCCTTCTCGTGCCTACTGTTGCGTGGTCTCGGTGTGCGCCGATTTGCTATTGTCTTGGGAGGCTGTCTTCGTCTATCTACATGTCTAATGCTTAGCTTTGCTTTATCTCTTTGCCTTTCTCTACTTCCGAGTTCTACGACCTTCTTTTGGTTTGCCGTTTTGTGTTCGTCCATCAATTTGGCTATCTTGGAGTCGTGCTAGCGTCGCCTCGGTGAGTGTCTTCTAACTGCGCACTCCATACCGGACACGGTTCTCCAATTGATTGTTTCAGATCTTTGCTTTTGGTTGAGTCTCTTTTGCGCGATTGCAGCTATCCGTATTTTCTGTTTTCTTGCTTGGTGGTTTAATCGCCTCCGTTCAACCGCAGCCACACGTGCTGTTGACCCTTTCTGTTTATCGCTTCTTTACACTTTATTTATTACGGCTGTAGCTTCCGTTTTCCGTCAGTTCTTGCGTCCATTGAGTTTTAGGTGCTACTTCCTACCTGTTTGTTTAGTGTTGTCTCTTTGTCCTTTTGGATGATGGTAACATTCTTCAAAAAAATGTAGATATTCTTTTCTTGGTGTCCGTCTGAATTGTGATTCTGAATAATCCTGTTAGTGCGTTTATTTTGTGTCTTTATCATGCAGCTCATTTTTGTCTTGGTTCATGCATGCCTGTTTTCCCGTGCTTCTTGCATGCTATGGATAGAGTTTTTTTTCTCCCCACGTATAAGGCTATGTACAATGGGATGATGTAAGCTGTCTATAAGCATTACCACATAGGATTTTTGATGATGTGGAGGAAAGAGAGTGAAGAAAGAGAAAGTTGCTGTCTATAGTTTCATAGTCGACTGCAGCATCAAACCCAAGAAACTATCGACGGCTTTACCATATACGATTTTTTAGATCCATGAAAATATTAAATGATTGTGTGATCTATATAGACAACCCATTGTATGAGCTGTCTTTAGTACTGTCTATAAGTGACGTGGATGGTTGTTATAGACAGTAGTTGTCTGTAGCATTGTACATACCCTAACTCCATCATCGCTCACAAACTTTCGTCTGCTTTCGATTTTGGGCCGCCCTTAGAAATTTATTACAGCCCGTTTCTTGCTTCCGTTTTTAATTTATAATTTTTTATATCGTGCTTTGCGCCTCTTTGCACCTTTCTCATCGATTCTACATTCGTTTCTCCTTTACGAGTTACGCTTTTTGCCCGTTCATCACGTCGCCTATTTACGGTTCCATCATCATCGCTGCGCTCAAAACGAGTTCGTGCAGCGTACTAAGATTTTGTCTCATATCGTGTTTTCCACCTTTCTCGGCGCTCTGCATTGCTTTCTTGGAACAGGTTTTACCTTTGCCCGTCCATCACGATTACTTATTTTCGATTCCATCGTCATCGCTTTGCATTCTAAGGCGGTTTGTGCAGACATGTTTAAATTTAGTCTGCGTTCGTGAATATGTTATGCTCGCATGTCGCTGCGATTTCTATTTGCTATGATGTACGCCTCATGAGAACCCTATTTTAGGGTCTTTTACACGAGGTGCTTGCATTTGAGGTTTTTCCGCTTTTCATATCGGTGGCTAGCGACAATCTGGGGCCTTCGTTGATCGTCTTGTTGCGTTGCATCATCTTGATAGAGGTTTGCCAACTCGCTTTACCCTTTGTCCAATTAATTTAAGTCTTTCTTCTATACACGCGTTGTGTCCTTGATGTTGTATCGTTGTTCGACCACGCCTCTTCCGACTTTCTCTTTTACGGTTTTTAAGATTGCTTTCCACGTCGTTAAACTCGCAACGTGCCTCCGCTAAAAACACAATGTGCTTCCCTAGCTCCCTTCTTTCTCCGTATACCTTAGGTGCTTTCGTTTGTTTTTCCATCTTTGCTTGGGCCATACGCCTCGCTTCTGACCGGTTCTTAATCGCTGCTCCTATTTAGCTCTTCCGTTATACACATACCTTCGATCGCTACCCATTTGTCGCTTCATGTCAGTGCGGCGCTTCAGTCTTGGTTGCTTTGCCACGAAAGCATACTCTATCACGAATTTACCACCTCATGTTTTCAGTTTGCCTCTTCTTTGTTGCCTCTTATTTTTGCGCTTTTCAGTGCATTGCTATGTTACGCTCTTCCACCCTTTTAGTTATTATGCGATGCACTCCCTTCAATCCAAGCTATATGTATTCCTCTTCTCTACCTTTCGTCATCTGTCTTTACCTCTGTTGTGTCTAGAGTCATTTTTCACGAGATTCCTAGCATTGTGTTGCCTTACTCGTGCTCAGTATCGCTAATCGCTTATTGTGCTCTCATCCCTATGCTCTAGATTAGGTGCCGCCATGCAAGACGTGCGTGTCATGCTACCATGCGCAAGAAAAAGTACTCACTTTCTTTGATCTTCCGTTTACATTGTTCTTACGGATAGGCCGTCACGTTTCTCTTCTTTGGTGTCAGGGGGGGCGGTTATTTCCTTTACCTCATCTTCGATGCTTGCAAGAAATGCGGCACCGCGTCGACGCCTTAACAACGTCCTATCCAATCGCTTAGGTTAGTGCATGCTATTTTCCTCTATACCTCTGCATATCTTTCGACTACTATTCCAGTTTTCTCGAGTAATTCTTCCCTCTGTGTGGTACGCACTCGCTTATCTTCCGTTTGACTTTTTTTATCTATTTTTTCCCTATCGATGTATGCTCAGATCCTGTCTCGGACCATCGATTGACACTTGCTTGCCCGCCCTTTCCAACTGCATACATAGAATCCCTTAAAGGTGTGCTCGATGCTCCCTTTTAGCCTGCTCTAGACTCGATTCTACATTTTATTTAAACTATCGCGTTAACGCACCTTCCCTCTTATTCGTAGCCACATATCCGCAGAGATCGTATTACGGTCGCAAATATGAATGCAACAAATTGTCGTCTTTTTTTAGTTCCAAGAGAAGAGAGTTCGTGGCCTATCCTCCGTCGACAAAGGCGCATGGTCTATAATCTATCTTTGTAAAAGTGGTAAGGTCGAATCCTTCTTTAGAAAACCACCTCACATTTTGTCTTCATTAACAAGATTTAGTGATGATCAGCGATCAAGGTCATTTAGACGACAGATTCGACAATACAACTGTCTTTTTTCGTTCACTTCCATGGGCGCCACTATAGACCGATCATACAACACAGGCCATGGCCCTCCAGTCTTTCGGATTAATGGCTAGCTCCATCACCGCATAGGATCTTTGTTGCCGGATCCAGGTGTTAGAGATATATATGTATAGTTTGTAATTCCCCATTGTTATAAGGAGTTCTTTGCATATTCACCGCATGTACCTGTGTATATATACTGGCCCATTGGCCTCATATTGAATACAAGCGCTATTCATATCATGGTATCAGAGCAAACCTAGGGTTTCCATCGCTCCGCTTGTCGCCGCTGCCGCCGCCGTCCTCGGATCCGGCTGGTTGTCGCCTTGACGTCATCTTGACGTCTCCCGAACGGAGAGTCGGCCGCTGCCGCTCGCTCCTTAAACCGTCACCCCGCGGCGCTATCATCCCATTGAGTCTCGCCTCGGCGTCCGCGTCCAACTCCAGCCCCCATCGGCCTCCTCGTCGCCTCGCCTCTCTCAGCGCCGCCCGGGAGGGAGCCGCCGGCCGCCGGGGGGGACCAGCCACTTGCGCCGAGCCAGGGAGAAGCGCCGCCGGGAGCCACCGCCGCCTCGCGCTAAGCGCCGCCGAAAGCCCACCGCCGACCAGGGAGAAGCGCCGCCCGGGGGGAGCCACCGCCGCCACTACTTGCGCCGAGCCGAGTGGTCTTTGCCGCCGGTCGACGCTGCTGGTCGCCGCGCTACTCCCGGTCTTCCGCCCGAGAGCTAGAGCGGCGTCGGCGTGTGTTTTGTTTGGGCCGCTTTGAGCCGGCCCGGTAAAAGAAAAAAAGAAAAAAAAGAAAAAGGAAAAAAAAAAAACGTGGTTCTAACCGCTGCGCCGTCCAGCGCCGCCTGTTAGACTTCGTTGTTCTGGTCGCCGCGCCGTCCAGCGCCGCCTACCAATGGGCACCGTTTCCCTCCCTCGCTGCCCGGTGATCTTCGATGGTGTTAACTACACCGACTTTGTGTCTCACATGCGTGTCCACATGTGTGGTCTTCGTCTCTGGGGCGTCCTCTCTGGCGATGTTACCTGTCCGCCTTGCCCTACACCTCCGACGGAACCTACGCATGTTGCGCTGCCCCCAACAGCCGACAAAGCTGCTGCTGAGATCGCTCGCCTTGCCGATGATGAGGCTATCTCTGCCTACCAGGAGGCTCTGGATTTCTACAAGGATCGCCTGACCGCCTACACTCAGTGGTACGACGACGACGCTCGGGCTGCTGCTGTCCTCATCGCCGATATCGGCCTCGGTTCTCTTACGAGGTTGTGGGGTATCTCATCGCTTTCTAGATGTGGACTCACCTTCGTCAGCGCTACGAGCCCTCCGGTGATGATCTCTACCTGTCCGTGGTCCGCCAGGAGCACTCTCTTCAGCAGGGTGATGCTACTATTGACGCTTTTATGCTCAGAGCTCTACCGTTTGGCGTCACCGGACTCCTTCGCCTTCTTTGGATGTCGCTCTTGTCCTCGTTGCTTCGGCCGACGTCCGACACAGGTTTTCAGAGGATCTACGAGTTTCTTACTCGCCGTCTGAGTTCGAGCAATGGCGTGCCCAGCTCCTTGCACGCCACCCTCGTGTCACTCTCACGGAGGCCCTTCGAGATACGAGCGAGGAGACTACGCTGAGTGGTGGCGGCTGCTGCCCTCCCCTCCGTGTTCGCCGCTCGCCCACCTACTACACCGACGGCTCCACGCGTCGGACTGCTCCTCCTCGGCCGCCACGGTGGTGGTGGCCACCCTCCATCCGGCGGTGGTCGTCCTCACTGCTCCTACTGCAATAAGGTCGGCCACATTGAGTCCCGATGCTACAAGCGCGGCATCTTTTTCGCCGTTCTTCTACTAGCACCGCACGGTGCTTCTACATCGACGCCGCATCGACTTCTTCCGCGATTTCTTTCACGAGCAGAGATAGCGGACTTCGACGCCGCTTGCCGCCTCAGTTCTTCCTCGGCGAGTTCTGCGGGCTCGCTCATCGACTCTTCGAACCGAGAGACCACCTCCTACGATCAGTACCTCCCGTGGATTCTTGATTACGGAGCATCTTTTCACATGACTCTGATTCTTCCACTCTGTCTTTCCTTACACCCCTTGATTCTCCTGTCGGTGTTCTTCTGCTGATGGGACATCTCTTTCTCTGCAGTCGAGGACCTCTTAGCAACTCCTCTTTTCATGTTCCTTCTGTTGCTTATGTTCCTCGCCTTACCATGCGACTTCTTCTGTGGCGACATCGATCTTGGTTGTCGGGTTATTCTCGACTCGACTCTTGTTGTGTTCAGGACCGCCACACGGAGCTCGGTTGGTTCGGCCCTCGGCGCCTTGACTCACAAATGTCTCTCGGGAGCTTGGCGCTTCACCTTCCTTCCGCTACCGTTGCCACGGTCTCTCGACCACGCCACCTCGCCTACCGCTCTTTCCAGCGGTGACATCACCGTCTTAGTCATTTGTGTGGATCTCGTCATCGTCTTTGGTTCGTCGTGGTCTTCTGGGGTCTGTCTCCGGAGATGTGTCTTTAGATTGTCAGGGCTGTAAGTTAGGTAAACAGATTCAGCTTCCTTATCCTCATAGTGAGTCCGTGTCTCAGCGTCCTTTTGATCTTGTTCATTCAGATGTTTGGGGTCCGGCTCCTTCGTTTCGAAAGGGGGTCATCGATATTGTATCATTTTATAGATGATTTTTCTCGCCACACTTGGATATACTTCATGTCTTCTCGTAGTGAGGTCTTGTCTATCTATAAACAATTTGCCACTATGGTCCATACACGCTCTCCACCCTATTCGTGTTTTTCGTGCGACTCATTGGCGAGTACCTCTCTCGTTACTGCGTAGTTTCCTTCGAGCGGTACTCTCGCTCGCCTTCTCTGTCCTGGTGCCCATGCTCAGAATGGGGTTGCTGAGCGCAAGCATCGTCATCTTCTTGAGACGGCCCGTGCATTGATGATTGCCGCCTCTATTCCACCTCATTTTTGGGCCGAGGCTGTTTCCATTGCCACCTATCTCGTTAACATCCAGCCCTCTTCTGCTCTTCAAGGTGCGATCCCTGTTGAGCGTCTTTGTGGTCTTCTTCCTGACTACTCTGCCCTTCGTGCTTTGGTTGCGTTTGCTATGTTCTCCTCGCCTCGAGCGTACCAAACTGACTGCTCAGTCTGTTGAGTGTGTCTTTTTGGGATACAGTGTCGAGCACAAGGGATATCGGTGCTGGGATCCTATTGGTCGACGGATGCGGATTTCTCGGGATGTGACTTTCGACGAGTCTCGTCCCTTCTACCCACGTCCTACCTCTCCTTCGGCTTCGACTTCCTCTGTGGAGTCTCTCCTTTTGACCTTTCGGATACACCTATATCTGTCTTGCCCTTACCCACCGTCCCATCGAGTCTCCACATATTTCTCATGTGGCCTCTCCGCCGTTGCTGCCGTGCGCCGGCTCCTCGGCTCCTCCCACCACACTCGTCTACACTCGTCGACCTCGTATTGAGGATCTTCCACCGAGCCATCTTCTCCGATGTTCTATCTTCTCCGATGATCCATCTTCCCCGATGGGTTATCTTCTCCTCGCTACACTCTCCGTGATCGCCAGTCGATTCGGCCTCCTGCCGTTTGGTTTTTAGTGCAGCTACTCTTGAGCTGTCTCCTATCGGGATCTTTGTTACTCATCCTGAGTGGCAACATGCTATGGCCGATGAGATTGCTGCCTCGAGCGTCTTGGTACTTGGGATCTTGTTCCTTTTCCATCTCACTCGTCTCATCATGTGTAAGTGGGTCTATAAGATTAAGACTCGCTCGATGGCTCTCTTGAGCGCTATAAAGGCGCGTCTTGTTGCTCGTGGCTTCCAGCGAGTATGGTCGTGACTACGACGAGACTTTTGCTCTGTGGCTCACATGACCACCGTCGCACTCTTCTTGCGGTGGCGTCTGCTCGCCATGCCAGTGCATTTCTCAGCTTGATGTCAAGAATGCCTTTCTTAATGGCGAGTTGCGTGAGGAGGTCTACATGCTTCCGCCACCTGGGTATTCTGTTCCTGAGGGCATGGTCTGTCGTCTTCGTCGTTCTCTTTATGGCCTTAAGCAAGCCCCTCGTGCTTGGTTTGAGCGCTTCTCCTCTGTGAATACTACTGCTGGTTTTTCAGCTAGTGATCATGATCTTGCGCTCTTTGTCCACACTTCGTCTCGTGGTCGGACTCTTCTTCTTCTGTATGTTGATGTTATGATCATTACCGGAGATGATTCTGAGTTCATTGTCTTTGTCAAGGCTCGTCTTAGTGAGCAGTTTCTTATGTCGGATCTTGGTCCTCTTCGTTACTTCCTTGGGATTGAGGTTACTTCCACTCTAGATGGTTTCTTTATGTCCCAAGAGAAGTATATTCAGGATCTTCTTGATCGCGCATCTCTCACTGACCAGCGTACTGTTGAGACTCTCATGGAGCTTAATGTTCACCTCCGACTCTCTGATGGCGAGCCTCTTTACGATCCGACTCGCTTCTCGTCATCTTGTTGGGAGTCTTGTCTATCTTGTCATTACTCGTCCGGATATCACTTATCCATCCACATTACGAGTCGATTCGTATCTGCTCCCACTCAGTCCACTCTGACCACCTTCTTGAGTTCTGCGATACCTTCGTGGAACTATCTCTCGTATCTTTTCTTTCCAAACTCCGGCTCATTCGACTTGAGCTTATTCGGATGCTACTTGGGCCGTGATCCATCCGATCGTCGGTCTATCTCGCGCTTCTTGTGTTTTTCTTGGTGGTTCTCTCATTGCACGGAAGACGAAGAAACAGATCGCAGTTGTCCCGTTCGAGTGCAGAGGTGAGTTGCGCGCTATGGCTCTCTTGACAATGAGATTACTTGCTACGGTGGTTCTTGGAGGATTTTGGTGTTTAGTAACTACACCGACTCCTCTCTTGTCCGACAATGACAGTGCTATCGGTATTGCTCGAGACCACGTGAAGCATGAGCTTACCAAGCATATTGGTGTTGATGCTTCCTTCATGCGGTCTTGTGTGCATGACCGGTGATTGCTCTTGGTATGTGCCTTGAGCTTGGATAGCGGATTTCTTTACGAAGGCCTGGACTCGCGCCTGACACGGTTTCTACCTCTCCAAACTCAGTGTTGTTGATCCACCATGAGTTTGAGGGGGGGTGTTAGAGATATATATGTATAGTTTGTAATTCCCCATTGTTATAAGGGGTTCTTTGCATATTCACCGCATGTACCTGTGTATATATACTGGCCCATTGGCCTCATATTGAATACAAGCGCTATTCATATCACCAGGTAGCACTCCAAAATTCGCTGAACTATATATCTATGATACTGAGAACGAGGTCGCAAATCGAATCCGTGCCTTAGACCCAAATGATATTGCAGGAACTAATCTAGACCCAGATATAGTTGCCTCTCTTATAAATATGCTTGATGAGCACAATCCTTTGGTCAAACAGTTTAGACTAGCAAGAGATCGCTTAATCGGCCACGAAAATGAGAGGATTGCTATTCGGATACTTGCTCCTACTGCCGATGAAGGCCCGCAATACGATCTACCATCAATTGATCAGCTTGCTGCCTTGGTTACCATCGATTTCGCCTTAGAAACCCCATCGCGTGATATAATTGTCCATGATAGATCAGCGGGCCTTCAACGAATTTCATCTTTACATCCTGCTTTTATGTCGTTACTGTATCCTATACTATTTCCCTATGGTGATCGTGGATCCCAGTTAAACGTACCCTACAATAACGTCCCGCATGCTCGCACTTCAAAACGTGCTAAAATGACTATGCAAGATTATTATTGCTATTTCTGTCACTACAGAAAAGAAGAATATAATCCGTACCTATCTTGCGGCCTTCTATCCTCGCAGATTAAAGTAGATGCTCGTGCGTGCATTGATGAGTGCCGTTTAACCTATATTTTACGTTGTCAAGAGCAGTTTAGATCAGAACACTTTCAAGGTATTACAGATGCAGTTAGTTCGGGTTGCATAGACGGCAATACTATAGGCAAGAAAACCGTACTGCCTTCAAGCTTTACTGGCGGCCGTCGATATATGCAAGAGAACTACCAAGATGCTATAGCAATTTGTCGCGTACATGGCCCGCCTGATCTATTCACAACTTTTACGTGCAATCCTAAGTGGCCAGAAATCAAAGAAACTCTTTTATTCGAACCTGGTCAAAAAACTGTTGACAGACCTGATATCGCTGTTAGACTTTATAACATGAAGCTTAACGAATACCTTAGTGATATAACATCGGGACGTGCCTTTGGTCCAATTAAAGCAGGTTTGTCCTTACCTGTGCACTTACACATCTATTCTTTACATTTTACACCTACACAGTCCCATCAATTAAGTTGCTATACAATGCTATATTCCCTTACCGGTTCCCTGTTGTTAAACAAACAGTTCTCCATACTGTCGAGTTCCAGAAACGGGGTTTACCTCATGCACATATTCTGGTATGGCTATCAGGTGATAATAGAGAAGTTAGTCCATCTCTTATTAATTCTTTTATAAGTGCTGAAATTCCAGATCCGATTTCAGATCCTTTAGGCTATGCTTTAGTTAGTGAGTTCATGATACATGGCCCGTGTGGAACACTTAACGAAAGATGTGTTTGTATGAAGAATGGTACCTGTTCAAAGCACTATCCTAAAAAATTCCAAGATGAAACCATCATCGACTCTAGCGGCTTTCCTATTTATAGGCGCTCTGATAATGTCGATACATAGTTAAAAATGTGCAATAAGACAAAGGTCTTCAAATATTTGTTCAAATATGTAACTAAAGGACCCGATAGATCTAAAATGCTTTTTAGAAAAATCAACTCAGATCAGACCATTGGTACAACTGAAAAAGAACCTTTTGTAGACGAGGTCAAGGAATATCTAGAGTGTCGATACATCTGTGAGCAAGATGCTCTATGGAGAATATACGGATATGACATCCATGGTAAGATCCCGTCAGTTGAACGCCTCCCGGTTCATATGCCGAATATGAATTTCGTCCAGTTCCGTTCCACCTCAAATCTAGCGAGCATTGTATCAAGCGATTTTCCTAAACAAACAATGCTTACTGAATGGTTTGTGACAAACCGATCGAATCCCCAGGCTCGCTCTTTGACCTATTGCGAGTTCCCAACCGAATGGTCTTGGAACACCAGTTCGAGATCATGGTTGCAGCGGAAGAGAGGTCGTAAAATAGGGCGAATTTATTATGTTCATCCTTCAAGTGGTGAACTATACTACCTAAGAATGCTCCTCATGATTGTCAAAGGCGCTACATGCTACGCCGACATCAGAACATACAATTCGACTATTTTTGAAACTTTTAAACAGGGGTGCGCTGCACGAGGATTATTAGGTGACGACATCGAGCGGTACCATGCGTTTGTGAATCTTTATGTTCAGCCACTTGCTCACAACTTAGACATCTTTTGTCACTATTCTGCTCTTCTGCCATGTTAAAATGAAAGAAAATTCTTTGATAAGTACTGGAAAGATCTTGCAGAAGATCTACAATACCGTACTAGAGTTGCTTTGCAGAATCCAGACTATGTAGTTTCTACTACAATTCTCCAGAACATGCTGTTAACAGAGCTCGAGCTTATTTTTAATAGAAACGGCGCAAACATAAGTAACTACGATATACCTACTAAAACATATACAACAGAACAAGTTTATGAAAACAGACTCATTCAAGAAGAGATATCATATGATGCAGTTTCGCTGGCCCATACAAAACCTTCTTTATTGATCCAGCTTAACAACGATCAAAAAGAGGCTTACACAGCTATCATGAATTCAGTCCAAAACAGAATACCAGCTTTTTATTTTGTTTCGGGTTATGGCGGAACTGGCAAAACTTTTTTATGGAACACAATTGCAACGTCTTTAAGAGCTGAAAAAAAAATTGTGCTCACTGTTGCCTCTTCAGGTATTGCGTCGCTTCTTCTACCCAGGAGGAAGGACTGCACATTCACGCTTTAAGATACCACTTCAGCTCAACGAAAACTGTCTTTGTGACATCAAACGAGGTACAATGCTTGCAGATCTTATTGTACAGACTTCATTAATTATTTGGGACGAAGCCTTAATGATGCATAGAAAATGTTTAGAAGCTTTGGATGTAACTTTGCGTGATCTTTTATCAGCACAAAATCCCACTGTTGCATCTATCCCTTTCGGTGGTAAGGTCATCGTGCTAGGAGGTGATCTTAGACAAATATTATCAGTTATTGAGGGGGGCACTCGACTACTCGAGCACAAATTATAGATGCTACAATAATGAACTCGCCTCTTTGGCGTTATGTTCGAGTCTTACATTTAACAATAAACATGCGCCTTACCAAGCATGCAGTACGTGTGCAGCCTGAAAACGACCCTGCACTATTTTGCCAATCGCTACTAAACCTTGGAGACGGCAAGTTACCAACTACTATTCGTGCAGATGACCATGATAGCACATGGATTGAAATTCCTGAAGATCTACTAATTAGAACCAACAATGACAAAGTAGCAGCGATTGTATCTGCTACATACACAAATTTTTTGTGCAGCTATCAAAACCCTACCTATTTAAGAGAACGCGCTATTCTAACGCCTACAAATGAAGTGGCAAACGAAATTAATTCTCATATTCTTTCAATGGCTCCTGGTACTGCCACTGAGTATTTAAGTTGCGACTCAATAGCTGCCTCTACTGATACAATCAGCGAAGCAAACATGTTTTATCCAGTCGAATTCCTTAATACAATATCTATTAACAATTTTCCCCAACATAGATTGGTTCTGAAAATTGGCTCTCCTATTATGCTACTTAGAAACCTTAGTCAATCCACCGGTTTATGCAACGGTACACGTTTAATTGTTTAATTGTACACAATCTTTCGCAGCATGTTATTGAAGCTGTAATTATAACCGGTTCGCACATTAATGACATTGTGTATATACCTAGGATAGTCCTGACAAATCGAGATCCAAAATGGCCTTTCATACTTCAGCGCCGCCAATTCCCAGTCCGACTTTCTTATGCAATGACAATAAATAAAAGCCAAGGTCAGACTTTATCCTCTGTTGGTATATACCTCAAAAAACCTGTTTTCACACACGGACAGTTGTATGTTGCTGTCTCACGTGTCACATCTAGAGCTTCGTTAAAAATTCTGATTGAAGACACTGATGGAAACTGTGGTTCGCACACAAAAAATATCGTATTCACTGAAATTTTCAGCTCACTTTTATAGGTACGATGTTTTACCGTTTTCCCTTTTTTTTTATCTAATTCACAGATTGCCAAAAAAAAAATCCCATTTGTACAGCTTAATTACGCTTTACTTTATTTCTTCGTATAGAATTCCTTTTTCCTGTCAGCCTAAGCCTGTTTGCTTCACCGTATAAATAATTTTCTAAACTGTTCTCACTTACCTTTTCTGTATCTCAGTTTAGATGCCTCGATTTCGATAACATAACTTATATGTATTTATCCACCATACAACCACCTAACATCTCACCTGATACCTGCTACATTAGATCACTGAGACAATTAAACACCATATGTCTACTATTCATCTTTACTTATCTCTTCTGAACCTCAGTTCAGGTAGTGTAACTACTATATATGTACCTAAGATAGCCCTAACAAATCAAAATCAAAAATAGCATTTCATACTTCCACGCAGCCAATTCCCAGTCCGAGTTTCTTATGCAATAGCCATAGGTAAAGGTCAGATTTAGACTTTATACTCTGTTAGTGTATACCTCAAAAAAAAAAAAAAACTTCACGCATGGACATTTAGATCTTCATTGCAGATCCTGATTAAGGATACTGATAGAAACTGTGCTTCGCACAACAAAAAAGTTATGTTCACTAAAATTTTCCAGTCGCTTTTATAAGTACGATATATTTTCGCTGTTAGCTTTTTTTAACTGATTCATAGCTTACCAGAATAGTACTGCTACTGCGCTTTAATTGCACTTTATTTTAATTCTTTATGTCAAATTCCTATCTCCTGTTAGGGTAAACCTACGTGCTTCATCGTGTAGGTCTTTTTCTAGATTACTCTCACTAAAAAAACATCCTCTGCAAACAGTTAAACTTAGGCTCCTTATCTTACCACAATTTTCGTAATTATACTTTGATTTACCGACAAACTGTTTACTCACTAAATTATCCAAGCGTCGATATATTTTTACTGTTAGCTTTGTATAGCTAATTCATAGATTACCAGCATAGTGCCGGTTCTACGCTTTAATTACACTTTATTTTTTTTATTCATATAGAAATCCTTTTTCCTGTTAGACTAAACCTATGTACCTCAGCATATAAGTCTTTTTCTAAAATGCTCTCAATAAAAAAAATCCTCTACAGACAATTAAACTTAATCTCCTTATCCTATCACAGTTTTCATAATTATGCTCAGGTTTACCGCCACACTATTTACTCGCTAAGCCTCTTCCCAACACAGTTTTTTTAATAAAAGAAACCACCACCTGCAGTATTCATCTTTACTTATCTTTTCTGTGCCTATGTTCGAATAATATAGCTAATATATATAAAACCATCTAACACAACACCTAATATCTGCTATATTAAATAACCTAGCCGATTAATCATGCCATTTATCCTGTTCATCTTTACTGACCTTTTTTGTACCTCAGCTTACATACCTCAATTTCGATAACATAACTTATATATATATGACCATCATACAGCAGCCTAGCGTCTCACCTAATACCTGCTACGTTAGATCAATAAGACACTTAGGCACCACATCTTTGCTATTCATCTTTACTTATGTGTGCTGTACATCAGTTCAGGCTGCATTGCATCATTTGATTTTCGCAGATTCTAACATGCATCTTTATCTAATTCTAGATGGCGTATGCTCTTCTTTCAAAAATAAATCCAAACAGTCGTCAATGGACTGTTTGTGTTAGAGTCTCGCGTCGCTGGCACTACCGTCGAGGCACTGATACCGGTCCTATCGATCACACCGACTTAGTTCTCCTTGATGAGCAGGTTCTATCAACGCTTATATCAATGCATCCTTACAAATAACTAACATTATATACCGCTTTAATTATATACTAACCTCTTTTCTAGCTTACCTATCAATCTCTTCATGTAGGGAAACCATATGTATGCTGAGATACCCCTTGATCATGTTACCCGCTTTGAGCCTCTACTACAGGAGGGCAAGATCTACGAGCTTAAAAAATTTATAGTTGCTAATAAAAAAAAAGGCAGTCAAACCTGTTCGATCACCTTTCATGATTTGGTTTACAAAATACACGACTGTTACAGAAAAACAAAACATGGTTGACGATTTCCCAATGTGGACATATGACCCTACTCCATTCTCACAGATTCCAATGCCTACCAGTGCACCTGAGTACTTTATTGGTACCTCCTTTCGTTATTCAAACACAATGATTTTACCCTTTTACCTTTACTATACTGTTCTGTTCCATTACTTACAGTCCAACCTTTCTATGTGTATCTTAAATACAATAGATATTCTCGGTGTAATCACTGCGATTTCTGGTGTGGAACATATCCAGACTGCAGCGCGTCCAACACCTTCGCTGAAAAAAACGCTTTTCATTTGTGATGCTAAGTACGTATAAAACTCTTACAATCATTGCTTTTTCTATTATTATATAGGATTTTCCTTATTTATACAACTTATACATCTTTGCTGTGACCTCGTGCTAAGCAATCATGAAATTAGACTCGATATGTGGGGTGAATGCGCGACACGTTTCGAAGCCGACAACATCCAATCAATTGGCGAAAAAGAACCTCTTATCGCAATCTTTGTCGGAACTCTACCAAAGACATACAAAGGTGACACGACAGTTCTTTACTTAGACTACATTCATAATTCTCTTATTATACCAAGACTTATTAAATTCGTGCACATACACTTATCTTTTCTTTCCTCATATACAAAGGTCAACCAAGCCTAAGCGGAAGCTCAGCTTGCAGATGGTATATTAATGAGAACATACCAGAAATCAATACACTGCGTGCAAGGTTTACACGTTTTCTTATTACTACATAATACTTTCATCACTGCTCTTATACTCTTATGGTGCATCAATCTAACCATGATCCTTGCTTTTTACCGCAGTATGCAACAAAGATTTACTCCACTCAACATAATAGCTCCTTCAGCGCAAGACATCTCAGCACAATCACACCAAGCAGCCATGGAAGAAAAAACTATTGCAGAGCTACTTGACCTTGATCTTTTTGACCACGAGGTAAGTTATTTCTTATTGCACACAGTACTGGCTTACATTTCTATACGCTTATCATGCAAGCTAACATTTCCAAGTTTATATTATCTCATAGGGCATACATTTCACGTGTACTGTTACAATAGTCCGCCTGTCACAAGGCCAACGTTGGTGGTTTCCTTCGTGCCAATTATGCCACAGAACAGCAATACCAGCTGGCTCCCTTTACAAATGCTCTAATCCAAATTGTCCATCCACAGAGGCAGAACCAAAGTACTATACACCTCTTTTCCAAAACGTGTATATAACATTTCTAGCTATTATTATTTATTATACATTCTGTCCTGACATAAAGACATTCCATCTCAGGTATCGCATTTCTCTAATTGGCTCGGATGGAACCGGCGAAGCTGAATTTGTGCTATTTGGAAAAATTGCCCAGCAACTCACACAAAAACCCCTTCTTACATTACTCCGTGCATGTAATGCCCCGTTTCTCCCCCTGAGGTCAACACCCGCCGGACCGGGCCCCCCTTCGTTTCTCCCCGTCAACCCGCCCCGCCCGGACCGGACCCCCTTTGCCAAGCCTCCCGCTCGCGTCTGCGCCGCCGCCGGCGCACACGCCACCTGGAACCTCCACTGCTCCCCTCGCTACGCCTCCCGCACGCCTCGCTGTCATCATCACCCCGGCCGCCACGCCGCCCTTCGCCGCCCGGGCCCCCTCCCGCACCTCCCCTCTTCGCTTTAAAGCCCGGCCCGGCACCTCCGTTCCGTCATCCCCATTTCTCCTGTCTTCCCCCTTGTTCGTCCCCAAGCAAGAACCCGAGAAGGAAGGAGAGCGAGTACAAGAAGAAGAAGAGCAAGAAGGCCGAGCCCTTACCTCCGTGGCGCCCTCTTCGCGCGGTTGGTGAGCCCCGCCGCTCCTCTCAGTGCATCGTCGCGTCGCGAGTCCCCTCGTCTCCTCCGTGCGCCGCTGCCGCTCCCTGAGCCCCCTCGCCTTCCCCTCTCACTCGCGCGCCGCCGCCGTCCCCTCCCTTTTCGCCTCCCCACCCCGAGCCCCCTTTGAGGCCGCCGCCGCGCTTGCGCCCGTGTGGGCTGCGCCCGCGTGTGTGCGCGCCGCTTTGGCCCGTGGCCGTGGGCCGGGCCGAAAGTCGCTTGTGGGCCGCCGCGTTTTTCTTTTTCTATTTGATTTTCGTTTTCGTTTTCTATTTTATTTTAAAAGTGAGACTTCAAATATTAATAACTCCCCCATTTCAACTCCAAAAATTGTAAAATAAATTTCTAAAAATTTCTAAAATCAAGATCTTGCTAATGGCATAGGTCTTGTTCAATTTGGAGTTCATTTGTGTATTATTGTGTATTTAATTGCTCTCGTTGCTTGTCGTTTATTTTGCCGGTACTTCGCCCGCGTAGATTTCGGAGACGCCGGAGACCTCCACGTCGATCAAGGACAAGACTACTCGGACTCTCTCCCCTACAACCAAGGTGAGTCAATACTTTGATCATATTGAGCCTACATTTTATGCAAATTATATTCTTTTAAAATAGCAAATTGCATGCTTTAATTCCTTAATCAAATGTATGTTAAAGCTTAAGGTAGTTAATTACCCATTTGTTGAATAAATAATTATTATGTCATCCTTGACAACTTGAATCCCTTAACCATTGTCACCCTAGTAACTATATGGTAATACTAGCTATAGGTTGTACTTAAGCGACATGCTAGCCTTGCTTAAGTACCGGGACATTAAACTGTCCCAATCATCATCCTTTCAAACATAAAATGATTTGGGCAGTCACTACGGGTAAATGGCTGAGATGGTTGAATTGTTGTGTTTTGCTTCTCAAAAACCTTAAAATTGCTATTACCATATCTGGGTGGATGGAGAGGTGGATGGTATGACAATGAGTGCTAATGTAGCCCACGGAATGTCATTTTGTGGATGGGATGTGGAATGAACCGCCCAGATAACTCCTAAGGACTTAATCTTGTCACGACCTCCCGTGTAAAACAAGTACGACCACAAGTCTGCGACAAACCGCGATTTGGCTTAGTAAATTTATCGAATCCTGAAAGTCATCTCACTGGTGGATAAATGGCACGCGCAAGCTTGCGGTACATCCAGCTTGACGGGGACACCGATACAAAGTGAAGTTGCCAATGTCGTGCGGTACATCCAGTATTGCGGTACAACATCCCTCGCGAATATATGGGCGTAACCCCATATGGGTGAGATGATGGAAAGGACGAGGTAGTTGAAAAGTTACTGTGACAACCTCTCGACTACACGACTACGGAATCGTGTAGGGCAACGAGTTAATTGTCTCTTGTGGGTAAAATGTACAAATCTCTGCAGAGTTATAAACTGTTTAAACAGCCGTGCCTACGGTCAAAGGCGGACATGGGAACTTAACTTGAGTTAGTTCTATTTCAAAAACCTTGTGGGTGGTATGAAAATTGTGGCGGGCTCTCCTAGCCCCGAGATTGGATTTTCCCCGAGTTTTGGACTCATGCGTTAATAATTAGAGGTAGCTCAATCAAAATAACCATCAGGTAGAGTTTCCGAAGGAGGGATTCTCTGCTGATACCAAATATTGCACAATTACTCTCTTTAACTAAAATGAAATTTGTTAAAAATGCTAAGTGCTAGGAATTTGTACTTATGATATTTAAAGTATTGCTTTATGCAAATAAAAGAACCGAGTCATCCTTGTAAGCCTTGCATGTATATCATTGCATTGTGTATTGGCTCGCGAGCACGGAAGTTGTGCTCATCCTCGCTCTCCCCCAAACCCTTCAGATGACGCTGATGAAGGAGACTATGCTTACTACGAGGATCCAGAAGTCGATGGGCAAGAAGCGATGAAGAGTAGTCTAGGATCGTAGTCTAGGCTTCGACGCGATCTAAGTTGACTCGTTGGTGCTTGCGTACAACCGATATTATCCGGATCCTTGGATCATATCAGTTGTACACAGGTTGCCCCAGTCGCTTGCCTGTGAAGAGATGAGCTCTACCCTTTTGCTTCCGCTATCGTATTCGGTGTTCTGTATTGTAATCAATTTGGCTTTGATCATTTTGTTGTAAACTCGACCAGACGTGGTCTATGTCACTCTGTTGGTTGTAATAAATTTGGTACTTTAGTTAATGCCATGTATGAATGATTCGGCAATGCACGTGAGTGCTATCTCTCGATCCGTGAATAGCACGGCGTTTTCATAGAGGATTCGGATTAGAAAATCCGGTCCGACAGCAGTATATCGAGCATACGATCAGAGTCTTAGTTAGATTGGTCGTTGCCTTAAGGACTTGGATCTTATTTTCAAAAATTAAGAAAAGCTTTTGCTAAAATATAGAGTATTTATTACTTCTACTTATCACTCTTAGTTCTACACTTATCTTTACTTCTCTTGAGTTTTACCCTGTTGCTGACCTCCTCTTGTTTCCAAATTTTGTAGATGGCCACCCCGTCGTCAGATGGCCCGTGGGACCTCCTTGTTCACGGCGAGAACGAGGAAGGGTTCGTGGATATACTCCGCTAGCTGATGCTGTACCTCGGCTTTCCCCGCCAGCCTATATTCTGGGGAAGGATGACGAGGATCGAGACCCGCGAATCTCGGACGATGGAGGTGTATCTCGCCGTGAGTTGGCGAGTTCGGCCTATCTCTTGAGGCCGAGGCACCTCGCGAGCGATCGTGACGCCATTTAGGACGCTGCACGCGTCGCCTCCACTCGCCTGTGTTGGAAGTACGAGGATCTCCTGCTGAGATCACCGTTCTGCTTCTACCCGCACCTCCCTGAGATGATGACCCCGCTGACGTCCCAGTCCGGCTTATGCGGCGATGACCGCCACCATCGGCCTTGCCATGGAGGAGATCGGGCGACTCGGACACTCCTCACCGGCGGCTATGCCCACTCCGGCACCCTCGCAGCAACATGATCCAGTGTGAAGCTCACTCATTGCGGTGACGGAGAGGATGTTGCGAGACAGAGAGGATGCTGCCCGTCGAGTTGGCACGCCTCGAGCCGCTGCTGCGACCCTACCCGACTCTGTTGCCGCAGCGTCGCCGCCGCGCCGCCCCGTCCACCGGTGCCAGCCGACGTTCCCCACCAGGACCCCATCTCGTCTCACAAAGACGCAGAAGGTGCGCCGCCGCCGTCCGATCGCCGCTGGGAGAGTCGGCCGTGGGCGCACCCTAGTCCGCCGCCCGGATTCGACGAGTCGAGCCGTGGGCGCCACTCCAGCCGTTCCTGCTCCAGCTCGCCCAGCCTCGGCAGCGATTGCTCCGCTCCGCTCGCGAGTTTGATCAAAGCCGTTCGTTCGTTCCGCTCCCGGCAATCAGATCTGCTTGTGGTCCGTCCCCGGTGGAGTAGTTGTTAGATTAGACTAAGCTAGCTAGTAGTGCTTGCTAGGCAGTCTTTTGGGTTGCAAGCACTTTTGTTTTCCTCTTTTGTAGACGTTGTGGTGTATTCGGTGTCATGACTTAGCTTAGCCTATAAGCTTTGTTCGAGAGTCATGTAACACTTAACCTCTTAATATAATGCAGTCGCTCTAGGCTTTGTAGTGTAATTGTTTTGTTCTCTTTGCTGGTTTTGTTCTTTACAGGTGTGCTCTAGGGGCTAGTGAACCCTCATTTACCCCTCCTCTAGTTCTAAGCTTGAGTTTCTTGAGATGCCGCCAAGAAGAGCCGCCTCGATCAGTGGCGCGTTGCGCCGAGGAAGAGGCCGAGGTCGTGGTCGTGGCGTGGTCGTGGACAAGAGCTACCTCCTCCGCCACCACCAACCCAACAATGACTCAAGTCATGTTTGTGATTCAGATTCTTGAGCGTTACTAAGCAATCAGATGGACCACCGATCGCAACTCCAAGCTAGCAGACTTTCTCAAGACAAGATCTCTCACCTTTGCTGCAGCCAATGAACCTCTAGAAGCTGAAGATTGGCTCAGGGACACTGAGAAGAAACTTCGTCTTGCCCGCTGCTCAAATGAGGACAAGGTGGATTTCGCCACCCATCACCAAAAGCATTGCCAGCTTGGTGGGAAAATTACCTCGCTGCCCGAGGTGGTGAAAGTATAGAGGAAGAAGAAGTAGAAATAGCTGAAGTCGTAGCATCTACGATTGGAGCCCCTCAAGATCCACGCCTCTGCGCGCAATAGAAGAAGTTGTTGAAGTACAACAAGCAGAAACTGAACCCGCATGGCAGCCGATTCTCTGGGAGGAATTCAAAGCCGCTTTCAGAGCCAACTTTGTACCAGCTGGTACCATGAGGATGAAGAAGAACGAGTTTAGAGCTTTAAAGCAAGGCCATATGTCGCTTAATGAATACGACTAAGTTCAACCAACTTGCGCTCGCTCGCTAATGATGTAGCCGATGAAGAGGAAAAGATTGATTGCTTGTGGAAGGAATGCGCGAAGATATGAGAGGACAACTTATCCTCCACGATTACTCGACTTCCGAATTAGTCAACAAAGCTCTCATTTGTGAAAATGAGAAGAAGACTGCAGAGAATAGCCGCAAAGGAAGATGGCATTTGGAGGCCACAAGGTAGCTTTCCCAGTCAACATTCCGTAGCGGTTCATCTTTCAGATCGTCTGCGGTTTCCTCTCAGAAAACTCAAGTTTCCACCCCGCGTCCCCAAGGAAGTGGTTTTCGTACTCTCGCCCGCCGGCAACGGCAACAATCAACCCGGCAAAAACTCCACCGCTTTGCTGTGGAGAAAAAGGTCACTGCTAACCGGTGCCCTCGGCGCCACAAAGATCGCCGCCAAAGCCGCTCCAGCTCAGGGCGAACCTCTCGCCCCAAGTAAGAGTCACGGACTTACGCAAGCATCAAGGTCTACACCAACACAAAGCCACGGCCGTGTGAACCACGTCACAGCCGAGGAAGCTCAAGATGCCTCAGGAGTGCTAATGGGTATGTTCTCTGTTAATTCAGTACCCGCACAAGTTTTGTTTGATTCTGGAGCTTCGCACTCTTTTGTTTCAAGAAAGTTTGTTGAAAGGCTTAAGTTGCCTACCTATAAGTTAAAGAAACCGGTGGTACTTAGTTCACCTGGGACCCTTTATGCTACCTCGTAAGTCCCAAAGTAGAGATTGCTTTGGAAAGTTCCGATTCTAACAAACCTTCTCGGTGCTAGAATCCCAAACTCGGATATCATCCTAGGGATGGATTGGTTGGCCAAATATCAAGGATTAATAGAGCTGTACAATGTAAGAGTGGTGCTCACTAAGAATCCAGAGACCACAATCAAGGTCGGTGTGGATCGTTCCTCTCCCTTGGATCGAGCAATCCACCACCTTAGAGAGTTGCCCCAGAGACAACGCTCGTAGTTCAAGCTTACCCGAAGTCTTCCCGGAAGAATTACGGCATGCCACCGACGGAGATGTTGAGTTTGTCATTAACTTGAAGCCGAGGACAGCCCCAATTGCTAAGAGACCATACAGAATGGCATTGACGAACTTGAAGAACTTAAGACACAAATTGAAGACTTGCAAGACAAAGGTTTCATTAGACCTAGTTCTTCTCCCCGGGTTCGCCGATTCTCTTTGTGAAGAAGAAAGATGGCACCGCCGATTGTGCGTGGACTACTGAGCACTCAATGATGTGACCATCAAGAACAAGTATCCCTTACCTCGCATTGATGACCGTTCGATCGGTTGACAGAGCATCGATTTTCTCAAAGATAGACTGAGGTCGGGATACCATCGGCTTAAGATCGGGAATGAGGATATTCCTAAGGCGGCTTTTACCACCGGTATGGCACGTATGAGTTCACTATCATGCCGTTTGGCTTGACCAGCGCTTGACCTACTTCATGAACCTCATGAACAAAGTATTCATGGAATACTTAGACAAGTTTGTTGTTGTATTTATAGACGACATCTTGATCTATTCAAAGACCGATGAAGAACATTCGAACACTTGCAATTGGTCTTAGAAAAGCTTAAAGAGAATCATCTTTATGCCAAAATCAAGAAATGTGAATTTTGGCTTCATGAAATCAGTTTCCTCGGACACATTGTATCATTTGGAGGAATTGCAGTTGATCCATCCAAAGTAGCAATTGTAATGGAATGGAAACAACCCACATCGGTAGCGGAAGTGCGTAGTTTTCTCGGCTTGGCGGATACTCTGACAACTTCATTGAAGGATTCTCTAAGCTTTCCAAACCGATGACCCATCCGCTTAAAAGGAAAAGAAGTATGATTGAATGAAGCTTGTGAAAAGAGTTTCCAAGAATTGAAGAAGAAGTTAACTTCGCACGGTATTGATCTGCGGACATACATCAAGACTTGAAGTCTTGTGATGCATCGCGCCAAGGTCTTGGTTGCGTGCTCATGCAAGGAGGAAAAGTTGTAGCCTATGCATCCGGACAACTCCGTCCTCACGAAGACAATTATCAACCCATGATTTGGAGTTAGCGCGATGAGTGCATGCCTTAAAAATTTGGCGACATTATTTGATTGGAAATCATTGTAATATCTACCAGGACCACAAGAGTCTCAAGTACATTTTCACCCAATCAGACCTCAACCTTGACAAAGAAGATGGTTAGAATTAATAAAGGATTACAACTTGGATGTCCATTATCATCTGGAAAGGCTAATGTAGTTCTTGATGCATTAGTAGTAAATCTCTCTGATAATATTATGATGCAAGAGCATCAACTTTGAACTCTACAAGGAATTTGAGGCACTCAACCTTTGTTTAATAAAGCAAGGCACCTAGCCCTTTGTAGAGGCCCATCCAACTCTAGAAGAGCGGATCAAGGCCGCTCAAGATGGACATCACGGAGTCGGAGATTCAAGCACCTCATGATAAAAGGAAAACCCTAAAATGATCGAAGATCGACAAGGAGTCTATGGTATGGAAACGTCTCTTTGTTCCCCACGGAAGGAACTCAAAGATCGATTCTAAAGGAAGCTCACGGCTCGACTTACACCTGCACCCGAGCGGCACCAAGATGTATCAAGACATGAAGATTTTGTATTGGTGGCCACGAATGAAAAGAGATATCGCAGAGTATGTAGCTTGTTGTGATGTATGTCGTGAATCAAGGCTGAACATCAAAGACCAACCGGATTGCTACAACCCTTACAGATCCTCGGTGGAAATGGGAAGAAATCGAATGGATTTCATTACCGGTCTACCTCGAACTAAGTCGGATGTGACTCGGTATGGGTTATAGTTGACAGTTGACTAAAGTCGCCCACTTCATCCTGTGAAGACAACTTACAAGGAGACAAGTTAGCAGAGTTATACATGGCTCGTATCGTGTGTTTACATGGAGTACCCAAGAGAATAGTCTCCGATCGAGGTTCTCAATTTACCTCGCATTTAGGCTAGTTTGCATGATGCCCTTGGAACACACCTTACCTTGACACTGACCTATCATCCGCAGACCGATGGTCGACGGAAAGAACAAATCAAATCTAGAAGACATGCTTGAGCTTGTGCTTTGGAGTTTACTAGTAGGCGGGAAAAATGTCTACCGTATCTGAGTTTGCATACAATAATAGTTATCAGTCAAGTTTGAAAATGTCCCCATTTGAAGCACTTTATGGAAGAAAATGCGAACTCCTCTGCATTGGTCGAGAATCGTGTGAGGATATGTCTTTGGATCGGATACTCTCAAGCAAGTGAAGAAAGTTCGACTAATCGAGATCGCCTTCAAGCGGCTCGGTCTAGACGGAAGAGTTATCGCGACAACCGTCGAAGACTTAACCTTCGAAGTTGGAGATCTTTGTGTATCTCAAGGTATCGCCGCTTCGTGGAACCCAAGATTCAAAGTTAAAGGCAAGCTCGCACCAAGATACATAGGCCGTTCCGATCACCGCTAAGCGTGGAGAATTGCCTATCGCCTAGAGCTACCGAAAGTTTGTCGAGCGTCCACAGCGTGTTCCACGTCTCTCAACTAAAGAAATGTCTCGAGTGCGAAGAAGCGGACTCCCGTCGAAGCCATCGCACTTGATAAGGATTTGACTTATCCAGAACACCCGATCCAGATCCTCGATGTCATCGAGAAGCGTACAAGACGTCAAGTCATCCGTCTTTGCAAGGTCGAGTGGAGCCATCATTCAACCAAAGAAGCCACCTGGGAGCGAGAAGATCAACTTAAGCTGGATTTCCCGTCCCTATTCTCGGAGCAGCTCGAATCTCGGGGTCGAGATTCCGTTTAAGGTGGGTAGGATTTGTAATGCCCGTTCTCCCCGAGGTCAACCCCCGCCGGACCGGGCCCCTTCGTTTCTCCCGTCAACCCGGCCGGACCGGACCCCCTTTGCCAAGCCTCCCGCTCGCGTCTCTGCTGCTTGTGCGCGCAGCACGCCACCCTGGAACCTCCACTGCTCCCTGCCGTCATCATCACCCGGCGCGCACGCCGCCTTCGCCTCGCCCGGGCCCCCTCCCGCACCTCCTCTTCGGCTTTAAAGCCCGGCCCCGCACCTCCGTTCCGTCATCCCCATTTCTCCCCGTCTCCCCCTTGTTCGTCCCCAAGCAAGAACCCGAAGGAAGGAGCGAGTACAAGAAGAAGAAGAGCAAGAAGGCCGAGCCCTTACCTCCGTCATGGCCGCCCTCTTCGCGCGGTTGGTGAGCCCCCGCCGCTCCCCTCAGTGCATCGTCGCCGTCGCCGAGTCCCCTCGTCTCCTCGTGCGCGCTGCGGCTCCTGAGCCCCTCGCCTTCCTCTCACTCGCGCGCCGCCCGCCCCCCCCCTCTTTTCGCCTCCCCAGCCCCCTTTTGAGGCCGCCGCCGGCCGCGCTTGCGCCGTGTGTGAGCTGCGCCACGCGATGTCTTGTGCCGCTTTGGCCGTGGCCGTGGGCGGGCGAAAGTCGCTTGGGCCGCGCGTTTTCTTTTCTATTTGATTTTCGTTTTCCTTTTCTATTTTATTTTAAAAGTGAGACTTCAAATATTAATAACTCCCCCATTTCAACTCCAAAAATTGTAAAATAAATTTCTAAAAATTTCTAAAATCAAGATCTTGCTAATGGCATAGGTCTTGTTCAATTTGGAGTTCATTTGTGTATTCTTGTGTATTTAATTGCTCTCGTTGCTTGTCGTTTATTTTGCCGGTACTTCGCCCGCGTAGATTTGGAGGCCGCCGGAGACCTCCACGTCGATCAAGGACAAGACTACTGGACTCTCTCCCCTACAACCAAGGCGAGTCAATACTTTGATCATATTGAGCCTACATTTTATGCAAATTATATTCTTTTAAAATAGCAAATTGCATGCTTTAATTCTTTAATCAAATGTATGTTAAAGCTTAAAGTAGTTAATTACCCATTTGTTGAATAAATAATTATTATGTCATCCTTGACAACTTGAATCCATAACCATTGTCACCCTAGTAACTATATGGTAATACTAGCTATAGGTTGTACTTAAGCGACATGCTAGCCTTGCTTAGAAATCAGGGACATTAAACTGTCCCAATCATCATCCTTTCAAACATAAAATGATTTGGGCGGTCATTACGGGTAAATGGTGAGATGGTTGAATTGTTGTGTTTTGCTTCTCAAAACCCTAAAATTGCTATTACCATATCCGGGTGGATGGAGAGGTGGATGGTATGACAATGGGTGCTAATGTAGCCACGGAATGTCATTTTGTGGATGGGATGTGGAATGAACCGCCGGATAACTCCTAAGGATTTAATCTTGTCCGACCTCCGTCTAAAACAAATGCGACCACAAGTCTGCGACAAACCGCGACTTGGCTTAGTAAATTTATCGAATCACGAAGTCATCTCACTGGTGGATAAATGGCACGCGCAAGCTTGCGGTACATCCAAACTTTGGGGACACCGATACAAAGTGAAGTTGCCAGCGTCGTGCGGTACATCCAGGTATTGCGGTACAACATCCCTCGCGAATATATGGGCGTAACCCCATATGGGTGAGATGATGGAAAGGGCGAGGTAGTTGAAAAGTTCTTGTGACAACCTCTCGACTACACGACTACGGAATCGTGTAGGGCAACGAGTTAATTGTCTCTTGTGGGTAAAGTGTACAAATCTCTGTGAGTTATAAATCTGTTTAAGCAGTAGTGCCTACGGTCAAAAGCGGACATGGGAACTTAACTTGAGTTAGTTCTATTTCAAAAACCTTGTGGGTGGTATGAAAATTGTGGCGGGCTCTCCTAGCCACAGATTGGATTTTCCACGAGTTTTCACTTCAGTAGCGTTAATAATTGAGGTAGCTCCAATCAAAATAACCATCAGTAGAGTTTCCGAAGGAGGATTCTCTGCGATACCAAATATTGTACAATTACTCTCTTTAACTAAAATGAAATTTGTTAAAAATGCTAAGTGCTAGGAATTTGTACTTATGATATTTAAAAGTATTGCTTTATAAATAAAAGAACCGAGCCATCCTTGTAAGCCTTGCATGTATATCATTGCATTGTGTATTGGCTCGCGAGCACGGAAGTTGTGCTCATCCTCGCTCTCCCCAAACCCTTGGATGACGATGAAGGAGACTATGCTTACTACGAGGATCCGTGGTCGATGGGCAAGGAAGCGATGAAGAATAGTCTAGGATCGTAGTCTAGGCCTCGACGCGATCTAAGTTGACTCGTTGGTGTTTGCGTACAACCAATATTATCCGGATCCTTGGATCATATCGATCGTACGAGTTGCCCGATCGCTTGCTGTGAAGAGATGAGCTCTACCCTTTTGCTTCCGTTATCGTATTCGGTGTTCTGTATTGTAATCAATTTGGCCTGATCGGCCCCTGTTGTAAAACTCGACCCGATGTGGTCTATGTCACTCTGTTGGTTGTAATAAATTTGGTACTTTAGTTAACGCCATGTATGAATGATTCAGCAATGCCTGTGAGTGCTATCTACTGATCCAGAGAATAGCACAACGTTTTCACAGATGATTCGGATTAGAAAATCCGGGTCCGACAGTGCAGAACGACCCACACATGAGCCCCTTCACGAGACAATTACTGCTGCTCGTGCCAAACAAGATATACCAAGCGCCATTGCTTCGCTGGTCTCACAAAAATATCAATTTGTCGTATCAGTAACTGAAAAGAGCTTCGTGCGACCCTCACCTTCCTTTCAAGTACACAGAATTGCTACTTATTTGGGCGCACAACATCATTCATCCCTTTTTCATTCTACTGCCGCATCCTCGCAATCAGCAAACATAGAAGATATATCTGCAACTCCTGAGGCCATCTCCCAAATTGATACTACGTTACAACCACCGTACCAAATGCATGGCCAACTCAAAACGTCTCCATTACCAAAACATCAAGAACACTCAGCTACTTTACAGGTAACATCCAATCCGTTTTTTGTTCTTCTTTTATATTCGGCCATTATTCATGTCATTACAACACTCCTTTTATACTACATACATTCTAAAATGTACTAAGGTCCTACCAAAATCCTTCCACAAATTTAATACATGAACTATGCACATCCATGAAACTACCTGTAAAAAAACCTGCACACATGACTTTTTTTCTATCTGTTTTATAACAGAAACATATTTTGCTTTAGAAACAATTGTTTAGCAAAGAAACCGCAGCAGTTGGCGCAATTTCCACTTTCCCAATCTTTACCATACATGTACAGCTATTCTCAACCACTTAATACTACACAGCCATTAACAGCACCATTTAATTTGCACATTACCTCCACATAGCTATTTCTACTGCCTACTCAGATGCACAATATCCCTAATGTCACACCAATCACCGCAACTTTCATTACCTTATCCTTTTCGGTTCTTTTCTGTCGGACCCGGATTTTCTAATCCAGAAAAATCCTCTGTGAAACACTGTGCTATTCCCTAGATCAGTAGCTAGTACTCACAGATATATCACTGAATCAATTCATACATGGCGTAAAACCATACCATTCATTAATTAACACAACAGAGTTTACATAGACCGCGTCGGGTCAAGTTTTACAATACGGACCGAACAGGCCAAATTGATTACATTACAAAAGCGGAAGCGACAACGGAAGCAAGAGGGGTGAGAGCTCATCTCTCCACGAACAGCGATCGGGAAACCGTGTGCGACCGATATTAACCATGACTTGGGTAATATTGGATGCACGCAAGTATCGACGAGTCAAGCGGGTGGCGAGACTAGAACAACTAAAGACTACACTACGCTTCATCGTCTCTGGACCTCCAACCACGGATCCTCGTGTGTCGTAATCTCGTGATTTCCCGCTCGAGGGTTTTGGGGGAGAGAGCGAGGATGAGCACAACTTCCGTGCTCGCGAGCCAATACGCAATGCAATAATATACATGCAAGGCTTAACATGGATGGCTCGGGTTCTTTTATTTGCTAAAGCAAGGTTTTCAAATATCATAATTACAAATTCCTAGCACTTAGCGTTTTAACAAATTGTATTTTATTAAAGAGAGTAGTTGTGCAATAGTTGATATCAACAGAGGTTCCCTCCATCGGAAACTCTACCTGATGCTTATTTTGATTGGGGCTAACCCCACATATTAACATCACTGAGTCTGAAAACTCAGGCAAAATCCAAACCAGGGCTAGGTGAGCCCACCATATTTTCATACCACCCACAAAGGTTTTTGAAATAGAACTAACTCAAGTTAAGTTCCCATGTCCGCCTTTGACCGTAGGCACGGCTATTCGAATAGTTTATTACACTCTGCAGAGGTTGTACACTTTACCCACAAGAGACAATCATCTTGACATGTACACATGTTTCCGTAGACATGTGAGTCAAGGGGAGATCGTCACAAGGCCTTTACAATGCATTCAGCAGTATTAGTTACACCCGCTAAGGTTTTGTCTTCGATGGGTTACCTAGACCCCCTCTTGCGCCCTCTTAACGACTTACGTCGTGCGCCCCGACACCCTTCGCCACAGAGGCTTACGGAGTCGCAGGACATCTACAGGTGCAAACTCGTCGAGAGATACAAATTATTTAGCGAGTTGTATTTACTGGACTTGTGGTTGCACTTGTTTTACACGGAGGTCCCGACAAGATTAAGTCCTTAGGGTTGTCAGGTGGTTCATTCCACATTCTAATCCACAAAGCGCAGTCCTTGGGATACATTAGCACCTTTGTCACACCATCCTTCTTACCGTCCACCCAGGCGGGGTAATAGCAAATTTTAGGGTTTTGAGGAGTAAAAACCAATTTATCACATTTGTCTCAGTCATGGACCACCAATGACTGCCCAAACCATTTTCATGTTTGAAGAGATGGTGATTAGGACATTGTAATGTCCCGGTACTTAAGCAAGACTAGCATGTCGCTTAAGTATGACCTATAACTAGTATTACCATATAGTTACTAGGGTGACAATGGTTAATGGATTCAAGTTGTCAAGGATGGCATAATAATTAATTATTCATCAAATGGGTATTTAACTACCTTAAGCTTTAACATACATTTGTTTAAAGAATTAAAGCATGCAATTTGCTATTTTAAAAGAATATAATTTGCATAAAATGTAGGCTCAATATGATCAAAGTATTGATTCGCCTGGGATATAGGCTAGAGGATCTTGATAACCTTGGACTTGATCAACTTGGGGATCTCCGGCGTCTTCAAATCCTAGTCGGACGAACGTACCGGAAAAAGACACGGACAAGCAAAAAGAGCTATTAAATGCAAATGAACAACAAATGAACTTCAAATTAAACAAGACCTATGTCATTAGCAAGATCTTGAATTAACAAATTTTTACAAATTTACTTTACAATTTTTGGAGATAAAATGGGGGAGATACTAATTTTTTAAAGCCTCACTTTTGAATTAAAATAGAAAAAGGAAAATAAAATCCAATAAAAAGAAAGAGGCCGGCGGCCCACGGTGCTTGAAGCGGCCCAGCCCACGGGGGCAGGGCGTGGCCCACAACGCACGGCGCGGCCCAGAAGGGGGGAGGAGGGCGCGGCCCACAGGGGGCTCTACCCTAAAGCCACGCGCGAGCGGGAAGCAGCGAGAGGAGGCGGCGGCTCGGCGCGGGGAGAAGAAAAGCGGCGCAGCGGGGAGGAGGGCTCGGGGCGGCGGGCTTGGCCGGCGGCGACGGCACGGGGAGGTGGGGCGCGGCTTCGAGCGGCGACCACGAGGAGACCCGACGGGGCGGTGGCGCGGGAGAAGGAGTGGTGGCGCCGCGCGAGAGGAGGGTCGAGGCGCGCGCGATGGCAACAACGGCCGGAGGGAAATGGTGGCGCACGAGGCTCACCGGCCGGCAAGGGGAGGACACCGAGCGGCGGCGACGACTCTGAGAGGTAAGTACCTCGTTTTCTTCTTCTTCCTCGGCCTCTTCTTCCTTGCTTGGGGTGGAGGGGAAGGGAGGTGTCCCGGGGGGCTTACCGGAGAGGGAGGAGGGGAGTGAGCGGGGGCTTTTATAGCCGGGGACGAGCGGGGAGCGGGGAAAGAGAGGGGGGGTCCGGCGAGTGTGCGGCGGTGTAGCGTGCGCGTGGAGGTGACAAGTCGAGGGCGCCGGGGAGGTGCCATGTGCGCAGTGACGTCGCAGCGCACGCGAAAGGGGGGGGTCCGGTGAGGTGGCGTGCAACGCAGCGGGAGCCAGGAGGTGGCGTGCACACAGAGGGAGCACGCGGTGGCAGGCGTTGACAGAGCATGCAAGGGAGAGGAGCTCGGCGGGGGAGAAGAACTAGGGGGGGTCCGGTCCGGCGGGGAAGAAGGAAGAAAGAGGGAGGGGAAGAAAAGGGGGGTGTTACATTTTCTATGCCGATCAGCCTTCCAGTAATAGCACACATCTTCCATTTATCTTATTTATATCGTTATCTAATCAGTCTGTAACCTACTTTCGCTTAACGAATCCTGTTACCCTTTGTTAACAGTCATTTCAGTAATCTCCTGTTCTTCCATAAACATTTTGTTCTTCTACATCATTATAGATTTCCACTGAACATCCTCAGCCAACCCCGGTTTCAGCTGCTAAACTAAAGACGCCAATTAGCTCTTCTTTCAGGTACCTTGCTTCCTTTCATAGAAACGATGTCTGATTCTAACAGCAATCTATTTTTACAAAGATATAAATCCTTTGTTCAATGCAGCAAAAGCACCGTCCTACCAACACAGTCTATTCGTAGAAACATCTTTGCCGATCACATAGCTACAGATCAGATTATGGACACAAAGGTAATCCCTCAATAAATGTTTAATCCATTCTATTCTCAGACTATACAGTTCCATATTTACATCTACACTTACGTGGCCTAATCTGTCGCACTTACACTCCTGTAAACAAAATCCCGACTGATATAAACAAAATCCCGACTGATGTTCTACTTCTTCATTACAACAAAAAAAATGCCAGCTAATCAATCAAATACCGATTTCAGACTGATGGCCCTTGCAATAAAAAAAACATATACCACTCAGGCAAACAAATCAGAACAACACCCTGTAAATATGATTCTTCAGGCTTCACTACCGTTAGAATGATTTAGTTTTTTTAGCTTACTTAAATACAGCACATCATCGTTTCATTGATCTTTGTTTACAAATACCTACTACATCTTATTTGTCCAACCTCACAGACCAAACAATCGCAGGTTGACAAATCTACTTTATCACCGGTTAAACCTTTGCCAGATCTCCCGTACAAAAGGTATATTTGCCAATCAGATTATATGTCGTACACCAGATCGACCACTGGCGATATTAATCTATGCAGTTTCCGCAGCGCATAATACTAAAACCTTTTTGACTTCGCAGATCTGCATCGCCTCCTGTCCAGTCTACATCTGCTCCACCAACAAAAAAAACCAGATCAGCTACAAAGAAGGGCAGTGAATGATCCGATCATCCGAATATGCTTTACGAATCCAACGTTCTGAACAGCCGCTAACATCGGTGCTTCCCAACCAACAACAAGCAGTTTTTTGCTACGAAAATCATTGCCTCTGTCTACTACTGTTTTGTAACATAGCACTCCTGACTATGCTTATACTCCTTTAGAACCCTATTATGTAAATATTTCTGCATTAGCAAACTCCAACAACGTTATCCTCTTATCAGTACCAGCTCTCAAGACTGTTACTTTTCAGATAGTCAGCTCTCAAGACTGTTACTTTTCAGATAATCAGCTATTCTCCTAAGATAGTCAGCTACACATGTCTAGCGTGCTATTCTCCTAACAATACACCTACCGATACATACAACATACAGAACAAAATACACTGTACAAACAAAAAGAAAACAAATGTTCAACGCCCGCGCCAAATGGCGCGGGTTATCTTCTAGTTTGACATTAAAACCGGGCAAGCAACCCTTCGGGCTGTTTCATGCGGCGCTTTGCCCACGTGGCGTGCAGCGGTCCGGTTTCGTCACGTATGCGCGGTCCGGTTTCGGTTTCGCCACGTATGCTGATGTGCAGGCTATGTGAGCTGGCATTTTTTTATTTGTTCTTTGGCAAATCCTCCTCTTTAATCCTCCTCTTCACCACTTGCTTGGCCGGCTTCAGCAAGCCAAGCCAACAGTAGCCTTCCTCCCCTCCTCGGCCTCCGCCCCGCTCCGCGCCACCGCCAGTGCCACGTGTGCCGAGTGGAGGCCAAGATCCGGGAGATCTTCATGTCGGCACTCTGCTCCACCATGACCGAGGGAGGGCAAGATCGTCTCCTGGACCGCCGTCGAGGGTTACTGTCTCGCGAAGGGCGACCCCGTCCTCGTCCCCGCCAGCGATTCCGTGCCCGTCAGATCCGCCATCGCACTCCTCGCTGAGTCCGAGGAGGAGATCCCGCTCGCCCAGTCCCAGGCCGCATCCTTCTCCCCCTCGTCCTCTTCACCGCTGCCTCCCCAGGAAATAGCCACACAAGAAACATCCCCTCCGCCGCCGCCTCCCGCGACGGTGGCAGTCTCTGCTCCAGCACCACCCTACACCAGTGGCTTTTGGGCATCGTCTCCCCTGTCGCTGCATCGCCCGCACCATAGCCACGACGTCGTCAACTCGACCGGCGTTTATGTAGCCCTTTGGGGATGTCACCGAAGCCGACTTAGGCGGCCAGGAGGAAATGGAAGGTGGTGGCGCAGTCCCCGGCGTCGGCGCAAGCGCTGAGCGTGGCGTTGAAGGTGTCTGGGCAGGATGGGATGGGGAGGCGGCGCCCGATGGGGATTGGATGGGGAGGCGGCACCGAGCGGGATGGGGAGGGGGCGTCGGGTGGGATGGAGAGCGAGCCGGAGGGAGGAGGCGCAATGATGGAGCTTCGGCCAGGGAAGAAATGGCGAGGGAGCTTCGGCCAGGGAAGAAATGGCGAGGGAGCTTCGGCCAGGGAAGAAATGGCTGTGGGCTCACTTACAGGTGGGCCCAAGTGCTAAAGAAGCCAGCTCACCTAGCCGACGTGGCAAAACCGGGCCACCCGCACGCCACGTGGGCAAAACTGCCGCATGAAACAGCCTGAGGGGGTTGCTTGCTCGGTTTTGCAACTTAAGGGTGTCCAAGGAACGATTTTTTAATACAGGGGGTCACTTATCCGCATGTTAATACTTGAGGGGCTAGAATGGACTTCTTCCTTAATTAAATGGGGTAATTGGTTCAGTAACATCGTGTTCGGTCATATCTAGAGGAACGACATCGTCTTCGTGACACGTTGCAAAATAACATCACGAACACTCGAAAATTATAGAAATAACATTGCCGTCAGTTTGACACCCGTTAGTTGATGTTGCATGGGTAAAAAGACAAGTATGCCCTCGATTATACTGTCTTCCCTGCCGATGGACTCCTCCTCGCCTCCCACCCGCGCCATTACCCCACTGCCACTCCCTCCTCCCCGCTCTTCCTCACCTCTATCCTCTCTAGTCGGCGACCTCCTCCTCGCCTCCTACCCGTGGCACCACCCTGCCGCTTCTCCCTCCACAACCCCCCTCCTCTCCTCCCCTGCCCCCTCCTCGAGCTTGCTTACACAGTGGTGGTGGCGAAGATGGAAGCGGCGCCACTGGCCGGCTTCCTCGTCCTCAACCTCAAATCCGGTAATGGTGGCGGCTCCCGACCAGATCTCGCAGTGAGGAGGAGGCGGATGGGCGTGCGGCTTCCTCAAGCTTGGCGGCACCCTCCCATATCCTGCGATGGTGGTTGACGTTCCTTGTCGACCTGCAGATGCCTCCAGTGACGCCGATGTCCGTCTTGTCGCTGGACCTGTCAGTCGGCGGGATGGGCGGGCCAACGCTCGGTGGCCCGTCGATGGACCTCGACCTCCTCAGCGGGGGCTCGTCGGGGATGCCGTTTTAGGAGGCCGGTGACCATGTCTCGGTCAAGAGCCCCGGCGGCGGGGTCTAAGTTGTGGCCGACATCCAGGAGGCCGAGTCGTCGCTCTGCGAGGGCTCAACTACGAGGTCTCGAATCTTTGCCTCTGGCGCTCGTTCTTGGCTTCTTGGTGTGATCTGGGATGTGACACGAGTTCTTTGCGACGTGTTTGGGTGGAATGGGATGAAAAGATCGAATCTTTTGGTCAATGCGAGTTCGTCTTTGGCATTTGGGGGAGATCAGGATGCAGCAAAGAATCTTTGCGCGGAGAGCGCAGGGGCCAGCAGTGTCAAATTGTGTTCTTTCTATAAAAATCCCCCCTGTTTAGTGTTCATTTTGTGCTGGGGTTGAAATTGTTTTGATGAATGTGAGGGTACCAGTGGCCATTTTGATGCGAATTTTGGTGAGAACACCTCATTGATTTGGTCGGATTGAGCAAAATTTTGAGCTAAACATAAGAATGGAGTTCTTCCCAAGCATCGTGTCCAAGGAACGTCCAAGGCGCGCACCATTGAATTCCTTGTGAATGGCAAGTCCGGGAGGAGCAAACCCAGGAATTCCTTGATCTCAGAGTTGACGAAGGGCAAAATAGGCATTAAAATTGTATTATCTCACATCATACCTCCTTTTTATTAAAGATGGACAAAAAACTGACAACAATGTTATTTCTATAATTTTCAAGCGTTCGTGATGTTATTTTGTAGCGCGTCAGGAAGGTGATGTCGTTCCTCTAAATACGACCGAACGTGATGTTACTGAACCAATTACCCCTTAACTGATTAAATTGCACAGTCAATGTGCCAAGATGCAAGATGATGTATGTAGGCATCTCCTGAACCAACGGCTAGTCGTCGGAGCTTGTGGTGCTAATTTGATAGCAATTGCGGAGGCAAGAAATCCAACGCGTTCGCATCAAACCATTAACCATTGGCCCTAGTCCTGCTGCAGCCAACCAGCCCCACCCAATCCAGCCTCACACGCACGGCTTCTTCCCAGGTGGCGCGGCGGCCTGTCGGAGGCCCAGAGCTTGGCGAACGCTTGCCGGTGCTGAGCCGAGCTCGAGCGCCGAGAAAGGCGACAGCACAGAGGCAACGACCTGCGGCACAGCGGCACCGCAGCGGCAGCCCGATGGCTCCTTGTGGCGTTTGCATGTATGCGACACGGCCAAAGTCGAGGGCGCGGCGACTTGGCCCGCTATGGTGCGGCGTCGACGGAGGAGCTGAGAGGGAGAGCCGCGACGGAGGACAGCGGCGACTATGGCGGCACGCGAATAAGCTCAACGACGACTACAGCGGCACGCGAACATGCTCGGCAACGACTATGGTGGATGCGGATGAGAGGTCGAGCAGACGCGGATACGGCAACGACTACGACGAACGCAGACGATTGCCGAGAAGACGACGCCCGATGACGATTCGCATGCCTAGCATTGCGGTGAAATCTTTAGTATTATTTTTGTTACTGCACTATGATATTAGTCATGTATGTTGTATATTAGTCATGAGCATGGCATCTATTTATGCACGTTTAATTTAAAAAATAATTTGGTAGCTTAAGACCGGTATAATTCTCCGGTTAGGTCGTATTTGTGCGTAGGCGTGATTATGTGATGAAATATTGGCGAATGCGAATAATTAGATTTGTGGCAAAATGTGTGTAATATTGATTGTAGATGCTAGGTTAAATATATGAATTGATTAATTGATCGGACGATAGTATTTTAAAGTCGCATGGAAGTTAGTGGTGACCTTTGGATAATAAATTAAGTGGAGGTTTTTCCTCATGTTGGATTAGTAATTTTAGGAGTTAGCATGCATAAGGATTTTGTAATTTACTACTTAATGGATGACGTATGTGTTGATGTTTAATGATATATCTTTTATATATGTGTATTGTTGCTATGTCGGATTAAGTACATTATTGGATTGTTTGACCGGATGTCTTAACTGATAGTTATGCGAATTATAGATGTTAGAATTTGGAGAAGGTAGCAATAGATTATTTGGTTGCGGATAAGTATTTGGATTGCTATGTAATTAGTAGTTAAGTCATATGTGCCGAGTTGATGGAATTGTACCCTCAATTGGATTACTAGATAAATGATTATTAGTCAATCGTACAGGCACATATGTGTTTGGATTGGTAGATGTTGTGCACTACTAGTTCAATGAAATGAATATGAGTTGATCGATTAGTCAGCTATTAAGTGTTGGATGTGCATTTAAATTGTAAAGTTCATTAGGTGTCGGTTAGTTAAATAAACCACGATCCGTGGAAATTTTAGTGTATACGATTATATTTTGCCGAGGTGAGACTAGTAGAGTTGGATATTTAGTATAAGCTTAATTAGTCTAGTGAAGAATAATTGTTGGATGTAGTCATGGTCATATGCCCATTACTTGGTAGTTTTCGTATAACAACCGGATGGATTGTGTAGATACAAGTTTATAAGTCCGGGAATTATTTATTGGATTGACTACCTTGATTATGCCTTAGTGGAGGTTAGTACGGAGATTTAGATCAAGATATGAGAATATGATCGAAAAGTGTTATGCATGTGATTGGATTCAATACCGAAGAATCGATTAAGTCAATGATTATGAGAAGAATCGGGAAAAAAATAAGGGAATTTCTGTGAATTTTTTCATAATTTTTGGATTTATTTTACTATTTTCTAAAGCTTAAACGAATTAACTGTGATATTTTAATTGATAAATCAATTTGAAAATCAAAACCTTGTTTTGGGCCGAAACCCAAAACCCCAGCCCAACCCGCTTTCTCGCGCGCGGCCCAAGCTAGCCAGCCCGCGCCCTATTTCCCCTCATCAAATCTCGACCGTTGGATCTAAATCCAACGGCCCGCTCTGCCTCGCTCTTTTCCCTTTCTCGCGCCGCACCCGCTGCCATGTGGGCCATGCCCCTTCGTCCTCCCCGTCGTCTTCTCCACGCGAGTTCTTCGCACAACTGCCATGGATCTCCCATGCGAGCTCGCAATGGGCGCATCCCCAACCACCCGCATCTCCCGCGCATGTGCACAAGAGACTCGTGCCTGTCGCCGCACACGACCCGCACGACCCCCACCTTCTTCCCCTTTTTCTCCGCGCGTGCGCCACGATCTCGTAACCACCGTCGCCATGACCTCCACGTCGCCACGCCACCTCAGAGCCCCCCAGCCCCTATAAAAGGGAGCACCGGGTAGCCCTCTTCACACTGAAGCCAACGCCGCCACCCACTCCTCCTCTCTCGCTCTAGCGCCGTCGGATTTTGTAGTCAAAGCTCGTCGGCCGAAGAAGCTTCCATCGTCGATTGCGCCGCCGCCGTCGACGCTCTGCCTTTGTCCTCGCCACTGTTAGCATCGCCGCGCCACCGCGAAGCCCGTGTGCACTCTCACATCGCTAGAGGACCTCAGGAACGCCTACTTCACCGGAGGCCTAAAGACGCTACTGCCAAACCTCGCCGCTGACGACCAAATCGCCTCGCCCCGCCGCTCCAAGGTAGCGCATCAGGACCCCCGTACCTCCCTCTCTCTTTTGGTACCATTCACTCCCCTCGCCGTGACGCCTAGTGCCGGCGAGCTCGTCACCGAAGCCCCACCTTCGTCGGGCCTACGTGGCTCGGTCACGTCACGGCCAGGTCAGCGCCACCTAGGCGCTAATCAAATGTGGCTGCCTACGTGGCACCACGTGTGCCACCTCAACCGCACCACCCTCGCGTGCACTGTTCCGGTGGACCGTGTTCACCGTGGTCGTTTGACTAGCCTGTGGACTTGGTCTTTGACCAAGGGGCCCACCTGTCATAGACTCCAAGGTTTTTCGATTAAAAATAATTCGGCCGGGAAAATCAAATTCTTGAGGGTTGACGTCATACTTGTGCAATAATTTGATTTTCCTTTAGAAAAATAAATTAAGAAATTCTCTTAAAATTCAGAATTAGAGTTTTTAATAGATTTAAACTTCTAAAATTCATATCTTTTGCATCCGAACTCTGATTTAGGTGATTTAGGTTGCAATATTTGTATAAAATTGTAATCTAGCTAACTAAACTAAAATATTTCAATTTGGAGTTAATTTGAGCTATCTTTTTTAATTAATTTAATTTGAATTGAATTTATCATATTTTCGCGTATAGACTTCAACGATTCCGGAGAGTTCAATCCTTCCGAGAACTTTGATTGTCAGGACTTCAATGAAGGCAAGTTATACCATTGACCATGTTGATACCATTACCTTAAAGTTATTTTCAGTTTTTAAATTACTTAATGCATGCATATGTTTATACAATTATTTTAATACCCTGTTTTAATTACATAGTTATTCCAATATTCATTGTACGTCCAATTTGAATGTTGAGTATGAATACCTTGTCACCATTAGATAACATGATATCGATATTAAACTTATGCTTAGCCAGTGCTTAGACCACAGTTACGATTTGCGGGAGAATTTAGCCAAATGATTTACAAACTTGGTTTAAATTGAATCTGTGGTATTGCTTTACCATAGAAAGTTTATATAGGTGGTTTTACCTAAAATAAAATCAAAAATAGATTAGACTTGGGCGAAATGGTTGAATAGTGGGTGCAGATTTATGCACAGGCTTAGTGTAGTTAAGATTAAGGCCCAGGGTTCTATTGGTGGTCGCCCAGGTTAGTTGAGGACCGGTCTTTGAGCCTCTTTTTGCTATGCCATATCGTACCACCACATGTCTTGTATGGGCAGGATTTGGCTAAGTAATTTGTGATGTCTTAGTGTTATTTGTGCCATGTTGATTGAGTGGGTGTTGGGTAGATATTTATTTCTACCTGGCGCAAGAGGGGGCTCTCGGAGGACGGTAGTCCAATGGAAGTGAAACCTTAGCGGGCATAAGTACATTAAGACAGAATATTGTAAAGGCCTCATGATAACTGCTCAGTCGCATACCTACGGAAGCGTGTATTGGCTGACATGATGAGCAAGTTATCTCGTGTGGGTAAAGTTGTACAGACTCTGCAGAGTAGAAAACTATTCAAATAGTCGCGTCCGCAGTCATGGATATGCTAGCAAAGCTACTCTAAGTTAGACTTTGTTTTTGATTTCAAAATACTTTATCAAATGATTTGAGGATGGTTAATCCTTGTGAAAAATTGGGCGGTCAGCTATGTGATAGGAGGGTATCCTTCACCTTTTCATTTAGAGGTTATCCATACTATAAAGTTGTCATTATAAAATCTGATTTCAAAGATAGTATAAAAATGGCCTTGGAAATTAATATGAATATTTAAACTAAAAATGCTGCTTTACGCAAAATAAACCCTGCCTTATTCACTTGTTTACCTTATGCATGCATCTTCATTCCATATTGGGTGTAACTTACGAGCACGGTAGTAGTGCCCACTCTTGCTGGATAATTTTTATTCAGGAGAAAACTTCTATCCGGATGGTGAGGACCTAGGCGTTTAGGCCTACGCCCCTAGACGATTGCGTGTGGCGAATCATGTGTCTACATTTACTGCTTTGCTTCCGCTATGTTATTTGTTATTTATTTATCAGACTCAGTTGTATTAAACCTTTGAATATTTAATGTTATTTAATTCCCGTGATATGTTTGTGATATCAATTTTGTAAGACTGTGTACACTAGAAATCCTGGACTGGTGTATGAATACAGAGAATTTGGGATATTTCGTTCCCGGGTTCGACAAAAGTGGTATTAGAGCCATATCGACTGTAGGTCGTGGCCTTATGTAGAAATAGCATAACCATTAAGGACTATTTTCAAAAATTTAAAAGTATTTACTTGTCTTTCCAGAGTCTTACTCATCCTTTTCTCTCTTAAAAGATTTCTAAACTCTTGTCTTTTCAAATTTGTAGATGGCCAAGAGACCCACCTGCATCTCCCACGGAGTCTTCGCCGGAGAATGGGCCGACATACTATGGAAAATAATGTAGCACTTGGACTTCAAGATGAGACCTACATATCAAGGCTACAAGTATAGAGTGGGACAACAAGAACGCTGGAGGTTGGAGGTTATCCTCTACTCTAATCTGGCGCACGACACAGTGTTCCATATCTTCGACGCCCCAATGCGTCGGGACACCTTTTATGATGGCATCCAAGACGCAGCAAGGGAGGCAGTTCGCAGACTTCAGTACACCTATGACCATCGCCTCCAAGACACTGGGTTTCACTAGTACCCGATGCACATCCCGACCCGACTGGGCAGTGCTTTCTGCTCAGCCGGTAATGAGGATTCCCCGGAGGTCACCCATCTGGTGGAGCTGGCCAAGGCGATGGACTACGCCTATGACAACACCCTGAATGAGCTGGACCTCGTTCAGGGGAGATTGAAAGCCGCGGCGGAGAAGCTAAAGGCAACTGAGGAAGAGCTGGCTCTCTACAAAGCAGGCCAAGCCAGTACCAGCAACTCCCCAGATTACACCCCAACCACCCCATAGATCCTTTTTCCTTAGTTTCATTAGCTACGAATTATGAGCTACTAACCTTTTGTGATAGCTATAATCGATGAATAAAATAAAGAACTACTTTGAAAAAAAATATTCCTTGTTCTTTGTCTCGTGTTTGTGTGCTTTTGGGCTATTTTAAGTCTATTCCCCTTAGTGCTTGCTTTCTTTTCTCTTTTCAAAGTCTTTGAAGAATCCAGCAGATGGTGACCGCCCGCACCAGAAGTGGCAGTGCCAGATGTAACAACCCAATTTTCAAATTTCAGTAGAAATTAAAATTTATGTATTTTTCTGGAATTTTCTGAAATTTTTAAAAGCTTTTTATAATTATTTAAAAGTTAAAACAAATTTATTTGCAAAATTAAAAGCCAACATTGAGTTGGAAATAATTTTATTAAGTCCAAAACGAATATGGGAATTTCTACGATTTTTTCCATAATATTTGGAGTTATTTTGCTATTTCCTAAAGCATATATTAATTATCAGAATTAAAACAAATAGAAAGTCAAAAGAAAATAAAAACCTGGCTTTGGGCCGAAACCCAAAGGCCTCAACCCAAAACGACCCCCGCGCCCGTTCCTCCCCTCGCGCATCCACCGTTGGATCAAAATCCAACGCACGCGCCGCACACACGTGCCTCCATCCTCTCTCCACCGTTGGATTTAAACCCAACGGCCCGCACCTATCTCTTCTCTCTCTCTCTTCATCACTCGCAACATCGGCCGTTGGATCTTAAACCAACGGTCAGATCTCGCGTAACCTTCGGGAGGCCCGAGCACCTCGATCATCGTGAGCCATTAGATCTAAAATGAACGGCTACGATTCTTTGAGCCTTCAGGTGGTCCGAACATCCCAATCAACATGAACCCTCCGATCAAAATCCAACGGCCAGAAGTTCACCCACGTTCTACTACCCTCATCAAGTCTCAACCGTTGGATTAAAATCCAATGAGTAGTACACCCCGTTTACCTCCACATCACCGCTAACGATCTTGCCCGTTGGATCAAAATCCAACGACTCCCCGTCATCTTCTCCCCCACCTTCTTCTTCACACAACCGCCGCCATTACCGTCCGCACTCGAGCTCATCAAAGGCCTTCTCCAACCTTCATGTCTTCTCCACGTCATGCGCACGAGATTCGCCTCATCGCCGCACACGATCCGCACGACTCCCACCTTCCTCTCCCTTCTTCTCCGTGTGCGTGCGCACGAGCGCCGCAACCGCCGTCGCAGTCCCCACATCGTCCCGCCGCTCCCGGCCTCCCCTTGCCCTATAAAAGGGAGCACCAGGTAGCCCTCACCACACCGAAGCCTAAGCCATCACTCACTTCCACTCTCTCGCGCTCGTCTCGTCGTAATTGAAGATTTGTCGCCGGCGACCAAGCCTCGGTTCTTCTCCGATTCCGGCGCCTCCGTTGGAGCTTCGTCCTCTCCGTCGCCACCTTTGGCATCACAATCGCCTCGCGAACCCGTGCGCACCACCTCGTCGCCGGAGGACCTCGGGAGCATCGACTTCATCATCACCCGTACCACGTCGCCGCCAAACCTCGCCGCCGACGACCAAAATGCCTCGCCCCACCGCCCAAAGGCAGCGCATCAGAACCCCCGTACCTCCCTCTCTCTTTTGGTATCACCCACACCCCTCGCCGGAGCTCCTAAAGCTAGTGACCCTCGGGCCGAGAGCGCCGCCGCCTCGCACCGACGTGGCACGCCACCGTGGCAGCCACCTCACCCTCCACGTCGGTGCCATATCCCGTGTGTCACCGACTCAAGACCACGTGCGCCTGTGCCGCCACTTCATTGACTTCAGTTCCCAACCACCATGGACTTAGTCCATATGACCGTGTCTATGACACGTAGGGCCCACACGTAAGAAATTAATTTATTTCTTTAAATTCCGAAAATCTGAGGCTGACGTCATCCTTACACAATAATCAGTTTTTCCTTTAGAAAAATAAATCAAGAAAATCCAATAAATCCAGAATTTAGGTTTTAAATATATTTAAACTTCAAAAATTCATAACTTTTGCATCTGAAATACAAATTGGATGATTCAAGTTGCAAAATTTGTATAAAATTTTAATCTAGCTAACTAAACCAAAATATTTCAATTTGGAGTTAATTTGAACTATCTTTTTGAATTATTTTTGAATTTGAATTTGAATTTGAATTTGTCGTATTTTCGCGTTTAGACTTCGATGACTCCGGAGAGTTTGACCATCCCGAGGACCTAGATTTCCAGGACGTCAACGAAGGCAAGTTATACAATTAATCATATTTCTCCCAGTAATTTAAATTATTTTTAGTTTTTAAATTATTTAATGCATGCATATGTTTGTATAAATATTTCAATGCCCCGTTTTGTACATAGTTATTCCAATATCCATTGTATGTCTAATTTGAGTATTGTACATGAATGCCTTGTCACCATTAGACAAAAATGTTACTAAAACTAGCTATATGCTTAGCCATGCTTAGAACACACTTATGAATTTGGGAAGGTTTAGCCAAATATTTTACAAACTTGATTTAAATTTGACACTGTGGTATTGTTTGACCACAAAAGGTTTATAAAGAGGGTTTTACTCTAAATAAAATCAAAAATGGGTTTGGACTCGGGCGAATTGGTTGGAATGGTGGGTGCAGGTTTATGCACGAGATTAATCTGGTTAAGATTAAGGCCCAGGGTTTATTGGAAAGACGCCCAAGTCAATTGAGGACCGGTCTTTGAGCCGCTTTTTGCTATGCCTTAACGTACCACCACACGTCCTATATGGGCAGGATTTGGCTAATTAATTTGTAATGTTTTAGTGTAATTGTGCCATATTGAATGTGTGGGTGTCGGTTAGACATTTATTCCCACTTGGCGCAAGAGGGGCTTCCGGAGGACGGTTAGTCCAAAGGGGTGAAACCTTAGCGGGCATAAGTGCACTAGGATAGAACATTGTAAAGGCCTGATGATAACAGCTCAGTCGCACGCCTACGGAAGCGTGTATTGGCTGACATAATGAGCATGTCATCTCATTTGGGTAAAGCTGTACAGACTCTGCAGAGTAGAAATCTATTCGAATAGCCGCGTCTGCGGTCATAGACATGCTAGCAAGGCCACTTGAAGTTAGATTTATTTTTGGTTTTCAAAATATTTTATTAAATGCTGAGGATGGTGAATCCTTATGTAAAATTTGGGCGGTTAGCCAAGTGTTGGGAGGGTATCCCACACCTGTTCATTGGAGGTTATCCATATTATAACATTGACATTCTAAATCTGATTTTAGTTATATTATGAAAATGGCCTTGGAAAGTACTATGGATATTTAATCTGAAAATGTTGTTTATGCAAAATAACCCCTGCCATATTCACTTGTTTACCTTATGCATGCATTTACAATCCATATTGGGTGTAGCTTATGAGCACGGAAGTTGTGCTCACTCTTGCTGAATAACTCTTATTCAGGAGAAGACTTTTTCCCCGACGGTGAGGACTAGGACGAATAGGCCTTCGAATCCAAACGATTACGTGTGGCGAATCGTGTGGCTCACTATTATTACTATGCTTCCGCAGTGTTATTTGTTATTTGATATTTGTTATCAGACTCAATTGTATTAAACATTTGATTACTTAATGTTACTTACATTTTCGTGATATGATTGTGATATCAATTTTTGTGAGACTGTGTACACTGGAAATCCTGGACCGGTGTATGAACATAGAGAATTCGGGATCCTTCGTTCCCGGGTTCGACCAAAGTGGTATCAGAGCCATATCGACTGTAGGTCGTGGCCTTAGGTAGAAATGGCAGAACCCTTAAGGACTATTTTAAAAAATTTAAGAGTACTTACTTGTCTTCCAGAGTCTTACTCATCCTTTTCTCTATTAAAAGGTTTCTAAACTCTTGTCTCTTCAAATTTGTAGATGGCTGAGAGACCCACCCGCATCTCCCATGGAGTCTTTGTTGGAGAATGGGCCGACATCCTGTGAAAGATGATGCAGCATTTAGACTTCAAGGAGAGACCCACGTGTCAAGGCTACAGATATATAGTGGGACAGCAGGAACATTGGAGGGTGGAGGTTATCCTCTACTCCAACCTGGCGCATGACACGGCGTTCCATATTTTTGACGCTCCAATGCGTTAGGACACGTTCTATGACGGCATCCAACACGCAGCACGGGAGGCGGTCCACAGACTCTGATACACTTATTATCATCGCCTCCAGGACACCGGGTTCCACTACTACCCAAAGCACATCCCCACCCGACTGGGCAGCGCTTTTCGCTCAGCCGATAATGAAGATTCCCCGGAGATCACTCATCAGGTGGAGTTAGCCAAGGCGATGGATTACGCCTATAGCAACACCTTGGATGAGTTGTACCTCGTTCAGGGGAGGCTGGAAGCCGCGGAAGAGAATCTGATGGCAGCCGAAGCAGAATTGGCTCTCTACAAAGCGAGCCAAGCCAGTACCAACAACTCCCCTGATTACACCCCATTCACCCCATAGATCCACTTCCTTTAGTCTCGTTGTTAGTTTCGAATTATGAGTTACTAACCCTTTGTGGTAGCCATAATTAATGAATAAAATAAAGAACTACTTGGAAAAGAAAATTTTGTTCTTTGCCTTGTGTGTTTTTGTGCTTTTTTTTGGGCTATTATAAAGTTGTCCCCCTTAGTGCTATCTTGTCTCCCCTTTTCTAAGTCTTGGAGAAATTTAATAGATGGTGACCACCCACAATGAAAGTGACAGTACCCAAGGCCATGGCAACGAGGACGCCGACTATCAGGAGCAGCCTACCCAGCAGCCTCCCCCACCGCCAGTGGAAGGGCCTGACTGGCGACAGATGATGGCCAACCAAACCCATGTGATCGACTTGCTGGCCCAGTCGCTTAGCAACTCCCAGAACATCTAGGCCACAGCAGCAGCAACAGCCACCGCCGCAACCCACGCACCAACGTAGCCTCCTCAAAAGGTGACAATGTCCGAATTCATGAGGATGCGTCCGTCGACTTTTTTCAACAGTACGGAGCCAATGGACGCCGATGACTGGCTCCGTGCAATCGGGAAGAAATTAGACATCGCCCAGTGCACCGACCGTGAGGGGGTCCTGTTTGCCTCTCACCGGCTTAATGGACTAGGTTCAGAGTGGTGGGACAACTATTGTATCTCCCAGGCCAATGCACAAGCCATCTCATGGGAGGAGTTTGTGAGAGCCTTTCGCCATGCTCACATCCCCGCCGGGATGATGACCCTAAAGAAGAAAGAGTTCCATGCACTCCGTCAGGGCAATCGCTCGGTGAGCGAGTATCTATAATGCTTCAACCAACTGGCACGCTACGCCCCAGCTGACGTAGCCCAAGATGAGGATCGACAGGAGAGGTTCCTGGAAGGACTCAATGATGACTCTCCGTCCAACTGATCTCCGAGAACTTCACTGATTTCCAGCAACTGGTGGACAAGGCGATCCGCCAAGAGGCCAAGCATCAGGAGATGGAAAATCGCAAGCGGAGGATGGCCGCTTAGAGATTCAATGCAGGAGGTCTTCCCAAGCCTCGATTCAACCAGTCGCAGCCACCGCAGCGTGGGAAGTTCCAGTCCTCCACATCCAGAGTTCCAGTGTAGAATCAGTGCCCCAACACCTCCAACTTCCGCAACACCTCATCTGGAGGGCAATTCCAGCAGAAGAACTCCACTCCCTCAGCCACAGGAGTGACTTGTTTCCATTGCAACAAAACAGGGCACTACACCAACAGATGCCCAAAGAAGCAGTAGGCAGTGGCATCTTCCAAGCCAGCACCAGGAGCCCCAGCCACCGGCGGCACTTCAAAGCCAACGGTTCAGTTTACCAAAGGACGTGTGAATCACGTCACAACTGAAGAAGCCCAGGCAACATCGGACGTCGTTCTCGGTACGTTCCTTGTCAACTCGATACCAGCATCAGTCTTGTTTGATTCTGAAGCTTCACATTCTTTTGTATCGAATAAGTTTGTGGGCAAAAATGGGCTACCTATATCCTCCTTAGCCAATCCTATGGTAATTCATTCCCTGGGCTCGGAAATGAGAACTAGTTCCCTATGCCCGAATCTCACCCTTGAAATATCCAGAGTATCCTTCCTGGTAGACCTGATCGTCCTACATTCCCAAGGTTTGGATGTAATTCTTGGAATAGACTGGCTAGCCAAGAACCATAGACAAATAAACTGTGCCAATAGGTCTATCACCCTCACCAATGAAGAAGGAATTTCTGTTGAATTCAAGCCCAAGACTTGTACCGGAGGAAGTTCCATCCTCACCAGCATGAAGGAAGTAAAGCTTGAAGACATACCTATAGTGCGAGAATACTCCGATATCTTCCCTGATGATCTACTAGGTATGCCATCGGATAGGGACATAATGTTCTTAATTGACTTAGTCCCTGGGACAGCCCCAATCTCGAAGCGACCCTATATAATGCCAGCCAATGAGTTAGCAGAGTTGAAGAAGCAAATTGAAGAATTGCAGAGCAAAGGATATGTCCGACCCAGCTCATCACCTTGGGGAGCACCAGTACTATTCGTTAAGAAGAAGGACAGTAGTATGAGAATGTGTGTGGATTACAGATCGCTTAATGAGGTGACGATCAAGAATAAGTATCCGTTACCCAGGATCGATGATTTGTTCGATTAGCTAAAAGGAGCAAGTGTCTTCTCGAAGATTGATCTGAGATCTGGCTACCATCAATTGAAGATCAGACTAGAAGATATTCCAAAGATAGCCTTCACCACCAGATATGGACTGTACGAGTTTATAGTAATGTCTTTTGGTTTGACGAACACCCCCGCTTATTTCATGAATGTGATGAACAAGGTGTTCATGGAATTCTTAGATAAGTTTGTAGTTGTTTTCATCGATGACATTCTTATCTACTCAAAGGATGAAGAAAAACATGAGAAGCACCTCAGGATGATCCTGGACAAACTCAGGGAGCATCAGCTCTATGCCAAGTTCAGCAAAAGTGAGTTTTGGCTAAGACAAGTGGCTTTCCTTGGACACATCGTGTCAGCGGGAGGGGTTGCAGTAGATCCCGCCAAAGTTGAGGCAGTAATGGATTGGAAGTAGCCCAGGACAGTCACCGAGGTGAGAAGTTTCCTTGGACTAGCGGGTTATTACTGCAGATTCATTGAAAATTTCTCTAAGATTGCAAGACCTATGACCCAACTTCCGAAGAAGGAAAAGATGTTTGAATGGACAGATGCTTGTAAGGAAAGTTTCCAAGAACTGAAGAAGAGGCTAGTCTCAGCACCTGTGCTAATCTTACCAGATATCCGTAAGGATTTTGAGATTTTCTGTGAGGCATCCCGACAAGGTCTTGGATGTGTATTGATGCAAAAAGGCAAAGTCGTGGCTTATGCATCCAGGCAGTTGAGGCCACATGAAGGGAATTATCCGACGCATGATCTTGAGTTGGCAGCGATCGTGCATGCATTGAAGATCTGTCGATATTATCTCATTGGTAATCGCTGTGAGATTTTCACAGACCATAAAAGCCTGAAATACATTTTCACATAGGCAGAACTAAACCTTCGACAAAGAAGATGGTTAGAGTTGATAAAAGATTATGATCTCGGAATCCACTATCATCCGGGCAAAGCAAATGTAGTTGTAGATACCCTGAGCAGAAAGGCTTACTGCAACACCATTATGGTGCAGAAGGAACAACCCGAGTTGTATGAAGAATTGAAGCATCTGAACTTAGAGATTGTCAACTAGGGTTGTGTGAATGCTTTGGAAGTACAATCAACTCTTCATAGTCAGATCAAAGAAAAACAACTAGAAGATGAAGACATCAAAGAAATCAAGAAGAATATGCGAAGAGGCAAGGCCCCAGGATTCTCCGAAGATGAACAAGGAACAGTGTGGTTTGGGAACCGCATTTATGTACCTGATCAGCAGGAGTTGAAACAGACAATTCTGAAGGAAGCTCATGAATCGCCTTGCTCCATTCACCCTGGAAGTACCAAGATGTACCAGGATCTGAAGGAAAAACATTGGTGGGTCAGCACGAAGCGAGAGATTGCTGAGTTCGTCGTCCGGTGTGATGTCTGCCAGCGAGTTAAGGCAAAACATCAGAGACCAGCTGGATTGTTGCAGCCATTACCAATTCCAGAATGGAAGTGGGAGGAAACTGGCAAGGACTTCATCACCGAACTTCCTAGGACCCAATCAGAATATGATTCTATCTGGGTGATAATTGACCGGTTGACCAAAGTAGCTCACTTCATCCCAGTCAAGACTACCTACAGATGCAGCCAGCTAGCATAATTGTATGTGGCCAAGATCGTCTATCTACACGGAGTGCCAAAGAAGATCGTATCCGACAGAGGATCCCAGTTTACATCAAGATTTTGGCAGAGTTTGCATGAAGCTTTAGGTACCAAACTCAATTTTAGTACAACCTATCATCCCCAGACATGTGGCCAGACGGAACGCACCAACCAAGTTCTTGAAGATATACTTCGAGCCTGTGCCATAGACTTTGGGAAAAGTTGGGACAAGGATCTACCCTATGCAGAATTCTCGTATAATAACAGCTGCCAAGCCAGTTTGCAGATGTCTCCATTCGAAGCTTTGTATGGGAGGAAGTGCAGGACACCACTCCTTTGGGATCAGGTAGGAGAGCATCAATTCTTTGGGCCGAAATTGATCAAAGAGGCTGAAAGCAAGGTTAAGGCTATACGAGAGCACTTGAAAGAAGCTCAATCCCGACAAAAGAGTTATGCTGATAACAGTCGAAGAGAGTTGACCTTTGAGATAGGAGATTTTGTCTACCTCAGAGTTACTCCACTCAGAGGAGTAAGAAGATTCTGGACAAAAGGAAAACTTATGCCCAGATTTGTAGGACCTTACAAGATTCTAGCCAAAAGAGGTGAAGTTGCATATCAGCTTGAGCTACCAGCATCCTTGTCAGCAGTACATGACGTCTTCCATGTTTCACAATTGAAGAATTGCCTCAGGGTGCCAATAGAAGAAACACCGATTGAAAGTATCGATCTTCAGGAAGACCTCACTTATGTGGAGCACCCAATCAAGATTATCGATGTGGCAGAATGAATCACCAGAAGCAAAGTCATCCGCTCATGCAAGGTTCAGTGGAGCAACCATTCAGAAGAAGAAGCCACCTGGGAGTGAGAAGAAGATTTGAAGGCCGAGTACCCCCACCTCTTTGCTAGCCAAGTTTGAATCTCGGGGACGAGATTCCCTTAAGGGGCGTAGGTTTGTAATAGTCCAATTTTCAAATTTCAGTAGAAATTAAAATTTATGTATTTTTGTGGAATTTTCTGGAATTTTTAAAAGCTTTTTATAATTATTTAAAAGTTAAAACAAATTTATTTGCAAAATTAAAAGCCAACATTGAGTTGGAAATAATTTTATTAAGTCCAAAATGAATATGGGAATTTCTACAAATTTTTCCATAATTTTTGGAGTTATTTTGCTATTTCCTAAAGCATATTTTAATTATCAAAATTAAATAAAATAGAAAAGAAAAAGAAAATAAAAACCTGGCTTTGGGCCGAAACCCAAAGGCCTCGGCCCAAAACCACCCTCGTGCTTGTTCCTCCCCTCGCGCATCCACCGTTGGATCAAAATCCAACGCACGCACCTCCATCCTCTCTCCACCGTTGGATTTAAACCCAACGGCCCGCACCTATCTCTTCTCTCTCTCTCTTCATCACTCGCAACATCGGCCGTTGGATCTTAAACCAATGGTCAGATCTCGCGTAACCTTCAGGAGGCCCGAACACCTCGGTCATCATGAGCCGTTAGATCTAAAATGAACGGCTACGATTCTTTGAGCCTACGGGTGGTCCGAACATCCCAATCAACGTGAACCCTCCGATCAAAATCCAACGGCCAGAAGTTCACCCACGTTCTACTACCCTCATCAAGTCTCAACCGTTGGATTAAAATCCAACGAGTAGTACACCCTGTTTACCTCCACGTCACCGCTAACGATCTTTCCCGTTGGATCAAAATCCAACGACTCCCCGTCATCTTCTCCCCCACCTTCTTCTCCGCACAACTGCCGCCATTGCCGTCCGCACTCGAGCTCGTCAACGGCCTTCTCCAGCCTCCCTGTCTTCTCCACGTCATGCGCATGAGATTCGCCTCGTCACTGCACACGATCCGCACGACTCCCTCTCCCTTCTTCTCCGTGTGCGTGTGCACGTGTGCCGCAACCGCCGCCGCACTCCCCATGTCGTCCCGCCGTTCCCGGCCTCCCCTTGCCCTATAAAAGGGAGCACCAGGTAGCCCTCACCACACCGAAGCCTAAGCCATCACTCACTTCCACTCTCTCGCGCACGTCTCGTCGTAATTGAAGATTCGTCGTCGGCGACCAAGCCTCGGTTCTTCTCCGATTCCGGCGCCTCCGTTGGAGCTTCGTCTTCTCCGTCGCCACCTTCGGCATCACCATCGTCCCGCGAACCCAGTGCGCACCACCTCGTCGCCGGAGGACCTCGGGAGCACTGACTTCATCGTCACCCGTACCATGCCGCCGCCAAACCTTGCCGCTGATGACCAAAACGCCTCGCCCTGCCGCCCAAAGGTAGCGCATTAGAACCCCCGTACCTCCCTCTCTCATTTGGTATCACCCGCACCCCTCGTCGGAGCCCCTAACGCCGGCGACCCTAGGGCCGAGAGCGCTGCCGCCTCGCACCGACGTGGCACGCACTGTGGCAGCCACCTCACCCACCACGTCGGCGCCATATCCCGCGTGTCCACTGACTCAGCGCCACGTGCGCACGCGTCGCCGGCTCAGCCCTAGCCCCGTTTCCCAACCACCATGGACTTAGTCCATATGGACCGTGTCTATGACACGTGGGGCCCATACGTCAGAAAATAATTTATTTCTTTAAATTCTGAAAATCTGAGGTTGACGTCATCCTTGGGCAATAATCAGTTTTTCCTTTAGAAAAATAAATCAAGAAAATCTAATAAATCCAGAATTTAGGTTTTAAATATATTTAAACTTCACAAATTCATAACTTTTGCATCTGAACTCCAAATTGGATGATTCAAATTGCAAAATTTGTATAAAATTATAATCTAGCTAACTAAACCAAAATATTTCAATTTGGAGTTAATTTGAACTATTTTTTTGAATTTTTTGAATTTGAATTTCTCGTATTTTCGCGTTTAGACTTCGACGACTCCGGAGAGTTTGACCATCCCGAGGACCTAGATTTCTAGGACGTCAACGAAGGTAAGTTATACCATTGATCATATTGCTCTCAGTAATTTAAATTATTTTCAGTTTTTAAATTATTTAATGCATGCATATGTTTGTATAAATATTTCAATGCCCCGTTTTGTACATAGTTATTCCAATATCCATTGTATGGCTAATTTGAGTATTGTACATGAATGCCTTGTCACCATTAGACAAAATGTTACTAAAACTAGCTATATGCTTAGCCATGCTTAGAACACACTTATGAATTTGGGAAGGTTTAGCCAAATATTTTACAAACTTGATTTAAATTTGACACTGTGGTATTGTTTGACCACAAAAGGTTTATAAAGAGGGTTTTACTCTAAATAAAATCAAAAATGGGTTTGGACTCGGGTGAATTGGTTGGAATGGTGGGTGCAGGTTTATGCACGGGATTAATCTGGTTAAGATTAAGGCCCAGGGTTTATTGGAAAGACGCCCAACTCAATTGAGGGCGGGTCTTTGAGCCGCTTTTTGCTATGCCTTAACGTACCACCACACGTCTTGTATGGGCAGGATTTGGCTAATTAATTTATAATGTTTTAGTGTAATTGTGCCATGTTGAATGTGTGGGTGTCGGTTAGACATTTATTCCCACTTGGCGCAAGAGGGGGCTTCCGAAGGATGGTTAGTCCAAAGGGGTGAAACCTTAGCGGGCATAAGTGCACTAGGACAGAACATTGTAAAGGTCTCATGATAACAACTCAGTCGCACGCCTACGGAAGCGTGTATTGGCTGACATAATGAGCATATCATCTCGTGTGGGTAAAGCTGTACAGACTCTGCAGAGTAGAAATCTATTCGAATAGCCGTCTGCGGTCATGGACATGCTAGCAAGGCCACTTGAAGTTAGATTTGTTTTTGGTTTTCAAAATATTTTATTAAATGCTGAGGATGATGAATCCTTATGTAAAATTTGGGCGGTTAGCCAAGTATTGGGAGGGTATCCCACACCTGTTCATTGGAGGTTATCCATATTATAACATTGACATTCTAAATCTGATTTTAGTTATATTATGAAAATGGCCTTGGAAAGTACTATGGATATTTAATATGAAAATGTTGTTTATGCAAAATAACCCCTGCTATATTCACTTGTTTACCTTATGCATGCATTTACAATCCATATTGGGTGTAGCTTGCGAGCACAGAAGTTATGCTCACTCTTGCTGAATAACTCTTATTCAGGAGAAGACTTTTCCCCGGCGGTGAGGACTAGGACGAATAGGCCTTCGACTCTAGACGATTGCCTATGGCGAATCGTGTGGCTCACTATTATTACTATGCTTCCGCGGTGTTATTTGTTATTTGATATTTGTTATCAGACTCAGTTGTATTAAACATTTGATTACTTAATGTTACTTACATTTTCGTGATATGATTGTGATATCAATTTTTGTGAGACTGTGTACACTCGAAATCCTGGACCGGTGTATGAACATAAAGAATTTGGGATCCTTCGTTCCTGGGTTCGACACCAGAGGCCAAGGCAATGACAACACTGACTATTAGGAGCACCCTACCCAGCATCCTACCCCACCGCCAGCGAAGGACCTGATTGGCGTCAGATGATGGCCAATCAGACTCACCACATTGACTTGCTGGCCCAGTCACTCAGTAACTCTCAGAATGTGCAGGCTACAGTAGCAGCCGTCACCACAACCCACGCACCACCTCAACTTCCTCAGAGAGTGACGATGTCGGAGTTCATGCACATGCATCCCCCGAACTTCTCCAGCAGTACTGAACCCATGGACACTGACGACTGGCTTCGTGCCATCGGGAAGAAGTTGGACATAGCTTAGTGCACTGACCGTGAGAGAGTCCTGTTTGCCTCTCACCAGCTCAATGGTCCCGTTTTGAAATGGTGGGATAACTTCTGCATCTCCCATGCCAATGCTCAGGAAATCACTTGGACTGAGTTTGTATGAGCTTTTCACCACGCGCACATCCCCGCTGGGATGATGACTCTGAATAAGAAGTTCCACGCGCTCCGTCAAGGCAATCATTCGGTGAGCGAATATCTGCACAGGTTCAACCAGCTTGCTTGCTACGCTCCAGCCGACATAGCCAGGGATGAGTATAGATAGGAGAGGTTCCTGGAAGGGTTGAACGATGAGATCTCAGTTCAACTGATCTCCCAAAACTTCACCGACTTCCAGCAATTGGTGGACAAGGCAATCCGCTAGGAGGCCAAGCACCAGGAGATGGAAAACCGCAAGCGGAGAATGGTCGCTCAGTGGTTTAATTCAGGAGGACTTCCTAAGCCTCGTTTCACTTAGCCCCAACCATTGCAGTGTGGAAGATTCCAGTCCTCCACATCCAAAGCTCCAGCACCGACACATCGCCCCAATACCTACAACTTCCGCAACACCTCAACTGGAGGGCAGTTCCAGTAGAAGAACCCAACTCCCTTAGTAACAGGAGTGACCTGTTTCCATTGCAATGAGACAGGTACTATGCCAACAGATGCCCAAAGAAGCAGCAAGCAGCAGCACCAACCAAGCCAGCATCAGGAGTTCCAGCCACCGGCGGCACCACAAGGCTGACGGCCTAATTCACCAAGGGACGTGTAAACCACGTCACAGCAGAGGAAGCCTAGGCAGCACCAGATGTCGTTCTTGGTACGTTTCTCGTTAATTCGATACCAGCATCAGTCTTATTTGATTTCGGAGCTTCATATTCATTTGTTTCAAATAAGTTTGTGGGTAAATATGGGTTACCTATATCTTCCTTAGTCAACCCTATGATAATCCATTCCCTAGGCTCAGAAATGAGAACCAGTTCTCTATGCCCAAATCTTACCCTTGAAATATCCAGAGTATCTTTCTTGGCAGACTTCATAGTCTTGCATTCCCAAGGCTTGGATGTAATTCTTGGAATGGATTGGCTAGCCAAGAATCATGGACAAATAGATTGCGCCAATGGGTCTACCACTCTCACCAATGAAGAAGGAATTTTAGTTGAATTCAAGCCCAAGACTTGTACCCAAGGAAGTTCCATCCTCACCAGATTAAAGGAAGTAAATCTTGAAGACATACCTGTGGTGCGGGAATACCCCGATGTCTTTCCTGATGATTTACTCGGCATGCCACCGATTAGGGACATAATGTTCTTAATTGACTTAGTCCCCGGAACAGCTCTAATCTCGAAGCGACCCTATAGAATGCCAGCCAATGAGTTAGCAGAGCTAAAGAAGCAGATTGAAGAATTGCATAGCAAATGATATATTCGACCCAGGTCATCACCTTGGGGAGCACCAGTACTATTCGTCAAGAAGAAGGACAATAGTATGAGAATGTGTGTGGGTTATAGATTGCTCAATGAAGTGACAATCAAGAACAAGTACCTATTACCTAGGATCGATGATCTGTTTGACTAGTTGAAAGGAGCAAGTGTCTTCTCGAAGATTGACCTGAGGTTCGACAATCACCAACTGAAGATCAGACCAGAAGGTATCCCAAAGACAGCTTTCACCACAAGATATGGACTGTACGAGTTTACTGTAAAGTCTTTCGGTTTGACGAACGCCCCTGCTTATTTCATGAATATGATGAACAAAGTGTTCATGGAATTCTTGGATAAGTTTGTGGTTGTTTTCATCAATGACATCCTCATCTATTCAAAGGATGAAGAAGAACATGAGAAGTACCTCAGAATGATTATGCAAAAACTCAAGGAACATCAGCTTTTTGCCAAGTTCAGTAAGAGTGAATTTTGGCTAAGTCAAGTGGCTTTTCTTGGACATATCGTGTCAGCAAGAGGAGTTGCAGTAGATCCCGCCAAAGTTGAGGCAGTAATGGATTGGACGCAACCCAGATCAGTCACGAAAGTGAGAAGTTTCCTCGGTCTAGCGGGTTATTACCGCAGATTCACTGAAGGTTTCTCTAAGATTGCGAGACCCATGACCCAACTTTTAAAGAAAGAGAAGAAATTTGAATGGACAGACGCCTATGAGGAAAGTTTTTAGGAACTGAAGAAGAGGCTAGTCTCAGCACCTGTGCTAATCTTACCTGACATCTGTAAGGATTTTGAGATCTTCTGTGATGCATCCCATCAAGGTCTCGGATGTGTATTGATGCAGGAAGGCAAAGTAGTGGCTTATGCATCCAGGCAGTTGAGGCCACACGAAGGGAATTATCCGACGCATGACTTAGAGTTAGCAGCAATTGTGCATGCCTTGAAAATCTGACGGCATTATCTCATTAGTAACCGCTGTGAGATTTTCATGGATCATAAGAGTCTAAACTGCATTTTCACGCAGTCAGAACTTAACCTTCGACAGAGAAGATGGTTGGAGTTGATAAAGGATTACGACCTTGGAATTCACTACCATCCGGGTAAAGTGAATGTGGTTGTGGATGCCCTGAGCAGAAAGGGTTATTGCAACACCATCATGGTACGGAAGAATCAGCCCGAGCTTTATGAAGAACTGAAGCATCTGAACTTAGAGATGTCAACCAAGGATGTGTGAATGCTTTGAAAGTTCAACCAACTCTTCAAAGTCAGATCAGAGAAAAGCAACAAGAAGATGAGGACATCAAAGAAATCAAGAAGAATATGAGAAGAGGCAAGGCCCTAGGCTTTTCTGAAGATGAGCAAGGAACAGTGTGGTTTGGGAACCACATATGTGTACCTGACCAGCAGGAATTAAAGCAATCGATTCTGAAAGAGGCCCACGAATCGCCTTACTCCATTCACCCTGGAAGTACCAAGATGTATAAGGATCTAAAGAAAAAATACAGGTGGGTCAGCATGAAGCGGGAAATTACTAAGTTCGTCACCCATTGTGATGTATGTCAGCAAGTCAAGGCAAAGCATCAGAGACTAGCTGGATTGTTGCAACCATTACCACTTCCAGAATGGAACTGGGAGGAAATTGGTATAGACTTCATCACTGGACTTCCTAGGACCCAATCAGGATGTGATTCCATCTGGGTGATAATTGACCGGTTGACTAAAGTAGCTCACTTTATTCCCGTCAAGACCACATACAGATGCAGCCAGTTAGCAGAGTTGTATGTAGCTAGGATCGTCTGTCTACACAGAGTACCCAAGAAGATCGTATTCGACAGGGGTTTCCAGTTTACATCAAGATTTTGACAGAGTCTTCATGAAGCTTTGGGGACCAGACTCAACTTCAATACATCCTATCATCCCCAGACAGATGGCCAGACAGAACGCGTCAATCAAATTCTTGAAGATATGCTTCGAGCCTGTGCCATAGACTATGGAAAAAGCTGAGACAAGAATCTGCCATATGCAGAATTCTCATACAACAATAGCTACCAAGTCAGTATGTAGATGTCTCCATTCAAAGCTTTGTATGGCAGAAAGTGTAGGACTCCACTCCTTTTGGGATCAAGTAGGAGAACACCAATTCTTTGGGTCAGAGTTAATCAAAGAAGCTGAAAGCAAGGTTAAGGCGATACGAGAGCACCTGAAAGTGGCTCAATCCCGACAAAAGAGTTATGCTAATAACCATCGAAGAGAGTTGACCTTTGAAATAGGAGATTTTGTCTATCTCAGAGTTACTCTACTCAGAGGAGTAAGAAGATTCCGGACAAAAGGAAAACTCGCACCCAGATTTGTGGGACCTTACAAGATTCTAGCCAGAAGAGGTGAAGTTGCGTATCAGCTTGAGCTTCCTGCATCCCTGTCAGCAATCCATGACGTCTTCCACGTCTCTCAACTGAAGAAGTGCCTCAGAGTGCCAACAGAAGAAACACCGATTGAAAACATCAATCTATAGGAAGACCTCACCAATGTGGAGAAACCAATCAAGATCCTCGATGTGGCAGAACGAATCACTAGAAGCAAGGTCATTCGTTCATGCAAGGTTCAGTGGAGCAATCATTCAGAGGAAGAAGCCACCTAGGAGCGAGAAGAAGATTTGAAGGCCGAGTACCCCCACCTTTTTGCTGACCAAGTCTGACTCTCGGGGTCGAGATTCCCTTTAAGGGGGTAGGTTTGTAACAGCCCAAATTTTTAATTTTAGAAGAAAATAAAATTTAATTATTTTTGTGGAATTTTCTGGAATTTTAAAAGCCATTTTGTAATTATTCTAAAGTCAAAACAAATTTATTTGTAAAATTAAAAGCCAACTCTAAGTTGTAAATAATTTTATAAAGTCCAAAAAATAAAGAAATTTATGTGAAATTTTTCATAATTTTTGGATTTATTTTACTATTTTCTAAAGCTTAAACGAATTAACTACGATATTTTAATTGATAAATCAATTTGAAAATCAAAACCCTGTTTTGGGCCGAAACCCAAAACCCCACCCAACCGCTTTCTCGCGTGTGGCCCAAGCCATCCCGCTCGTGCCCTTTTTCCCCTCATGAAATCTCGACCGTTGGATCTAAATCCAACGGCCCGCGCTGCCTCGCCCTTTTCCCTCTCTCGCCGCACCCGCTGCCATGTGGGCCACACCCCTTCGTCCTCCCCGTCGTCTTCTCCGCGTGAGTTCTTCGCGCAACCTCCATGGATCTCCCGTGCGAGCTCGCAATGGGCGCGCCCCCATCCACCCGCATCTCCCGCTCATGTGCACAAAAGACTCGCGCCCGTCGCCGCACACGACCCACACGACCCCACCTTCTTCCCCTTTTTCACCGTGCGTGCGCCACGATCTTGCAACCGCCGCCATGACCTCCATGTCGCCACGCCGCCTCAGAGCCCCCCGGCCCCTATAAAAGGGAGCACCAGGTAGCCCTCTTCACACCGAAGCCAACGCCGCCGGGCTGTCCCATTCTGAATGTTTTGCTTGATCTGGCTCACACCAACATCAGACTGCTGCGCGGCTTTGATGTGGTCCACTAAGGTTGGTTGCACAACCAAGGAAGCAAGTGAACAATGCTCAATTAAACCCAAATGGAGCCGCTGAAATTCTTCATGAAGAGCGGGCTGTTGCTCTTGAAGTAACAAGACATTGCAATATACCTTGCGACTAAGTGCATCGGCAACAACATTGGTCTTGCCCGATGATATTGAATACCCATATCATAATCTTTGATCAATTCCAACCATCTTTTTTGCCTGAGGTTCAGATCTGGCTGGGTGAACAAATATTTCAAGCTCTTGTGATCAGAATACACCTCACAACGATTACCGATAAGGTAGTGCCGCCAAATATTGAGTTCATGAACCACTGCAGCTAACTCCAAGTCATGGGTAGGATAGTTGAGTTCATAAAGCCTCAACTGCCTTGATGCATAGGCCACAACCTTGCCTTCTTGCATAAGAACACAACCAAGTCCCTGACGAGAAGCGTCACAAAAGATATCAAAACTCTTGTGAACATCAGGAAGAACAAGCACTGGGGCTGAAGTCAATCGCTTCTTGAGTTCTTGAAAACTCTCATCACAAGCAGAAGACTACACAAATTTCTTGTCTTTCTTGAGCAATTTAGTCATGGGCTTTGCAATCTTGGAGAAATTCTCGATAAAGCGACGATAGTATCCCGCTAAACCAAGAAAACTTCGAACATCGGTGACTGACTTGGGCTGACCCCAAGATAGCACATCACTCACCTTGCTAGGGTCCACAGCTACTCCACCTGCTGAAAGAATATGGCACAAGAATGCCACTTCCTTCAACCAGAATTCACACTTGCTGAATTTGGCATACAGCTGGTGCTCACGTAGTTTGCCCAATACGAGCTTAAGATGCTCAGCATGCTCTTCATCGCTCTTGGAGTAGATAAGAATATCATCAATGAAAACCACTACAAACTTATCCAAATACTCTATGAATATCGAGTTCATAAGGTTCATGAATAAAGCAGGAGCATTGGTTAAGCCAAAAGACATGACGGTGTACTCGTAAAGACCATAACGAGTAGTGAAAGCCGTCTTCGGAATATCCTCAGCCCTGATCCAGACTTGATGATAACCCAATCTCAAGTCAATCTTGGAAAATACACGGGCTCCAGTCAACTAATCAAAGAGATCATCAATACGATGCAAAGGATACTTGTTTTTCACCGTCACTTCATTAAGTGGACGGTAATCAACACACATGCGCAGTGTCTTATCCTTCTTCTTCACAAATATTGCAGGACAACCCCACGGTGATGAGCTAGGACGGATGAAACCTTTTGCTTGGAGCTTACCTAGTTGCTTTTTCAGCTCCTCCAACTCATTAGGAGGCATCCGATACGGCGCCTTTGAAATTGGGGTGGTACCGGGCAGCAACTCAATAACGAACTCCAGGTCTCGAACCGGAGGCATTCCAGGCAAATCTTCAGGAAAGACATCCGCGAAGTCACATACAATGGGGACATCATGAATCTCCAATGCTGGCTTTGCTTCAAGGGCACAAAGATGGGGCCTTTGTAGCCGTGGCGAAAACCCAACCTGTTCGTCCGAGGAGTTGGTGAGGTAGACCATATTCTTGGCACAATCGATTTGTCCCAAGTGTTGGGACAACCAATCCATGCCAAGAATAACATCCAGGCTTGTCGAGTCGAGTAGGATGAGATTCGGCAAGAATCCCACTCCTTCAATATCAATTGGAACATTTCGGCACTCCTGATCAGCTCTCATTTCCAAACCCGGAGAGCGAACAATCAAAGGAACCCCAAATGGCACAAAGTGAAGGTCACTAGCAGCAGCAAATGATCTAGAAATAAAAGAATGTGATGCTCCTGAGTCAAACAATACTGCAGCAGGACGAGAATTAACAAGAAGCGTACCCAACACCACGTCGGGCGCCTCTTGAGCCTCCTCAACCGATATGTGATTGACTCGGCCGCTCCCCAAGCTCTGAGTCTTCTGGATAGCCTTCTAGTAAGGTGGGTGACCACTCCCTTGCCCGCGTCCTCCATTAGGACGAGGGGCCGCTCTAATCCTCTTAGGGCAACTGCTCGCATAGCGGCCCTTCTGGTTGCAGGAGAAGCAGGTGACCTCAGCAGCCGGATTGCGGAGGCCACCCTGCTGCTGAGTTGCAGGTGCACGTGACTGAATCACGGCTGCGAGGGACGAGTGACTGCTGCTGATGACCTCGGCGGTAGTGAAGTCAAAGACCGGGCCCCTCGTTTGGCCCAACTCGGGGACGAGTGAGGCTGGCCTGTGCAGACCGGTGGGCCTCCCACCTGCGCGGGACTCACCCAGCGCCTTTGCCTTGTGCTCGGCGACAACAGCCTTATCAACCAAGGCCTGAAAGTCGGGGAAGTCCACAATAGATAGCTTGTCCTGCAGCTCCTCGGACAGGCCATCCATGAACTTCTCCTGTTTGGCCTCATCTGTGGCCACCTCTCCCGGAGCATAACGAGCCAAGTGATTAAACTCGTATAGATACTCCATCACAGACTTACGCCCTTGTTTGAGCGCTATAAATTCCTTCTTCTTCAGCCTCATCAGGCCATCGGGGATGTGGGCCCGACGGAAAGCAGACTGAACTCCTCCCACGAGACCACATGGCCCGCGGGCTGCATGGCGAGATAGTTCTCCCACCACGAGAGAGCTGCACCCTCCAGCTGGTGTGATGCAAAGAGTGCCCGCTCCTGCTCTTGGCACTGAGCAATGTTGAGCTTTCGCTCAACCAGACGCAGCCAACGATCCGCGTCAAGAGGATCCTCGGATCTGGAGAAGGTAGGTGGCTGGGTACGGAGGAACTCCGCAAGTCCCACACGTGACTGATGGCCACCTCCTCCGGATCCGGAGGCATTAGAGGAAGTGCAAGTGTTCCTCGTAATCACCTCCAAGATACGCGTCTGGTCCATACGGTTCCTCTCAATCTGGGCAAGCACCTTAGCCATGGTCGGAGGAGGTGGGAGCTCCTCATCATGACCCGATGGCTGACCACTACAGGTTCTTCCTGCCATCCTGTTCCACCAAGATAAGTCAGCAACAACTCCGGGACAGGAGACAAGGAAAAACAATCATCATTACTGCAATATAAACTCAAAATGCTTAAAAACTAGCATAAAAACAAATACAAGATCTCAGTTTTCGAAAAATGATTTCCCAATGTGATTAACTCGTATGGAGGACGAGAAATCAGTTTTAGGGAAGCAATTTCAACATATAATTCTTGGTTCAGCTCAGCTAACAAAACAGGGCAAAAACTACCTGATAGAGTGTTAGGTACATAGCTAATTCATATCACTTCTTACTCTTTTATTCCCACAAGTTTTAGTTGCATTTACCTCTCATTTTCAGTCCTATATGCTACTAATAGCTAGCTGTCCAGAAATTTTGTGCTTGTTGTCCAGTTTGTGTCCTCCAAGCTCTGGCCGAAACTTGCAGCTTCAGGAGCTCCTAATCTTCATCAAGAGTCAGCCAACACTTTAATTTAAAACTCTCATGATTCACCCAAAACCATTTTAACCGATAAAGTAGCTATCTTTTGAAAGAAGATGAGAGGGAAAACATCTTTCCAAATTCATTCCAAAACAAAGTGAGATGAGCAAGCTAAGATAGATAAGAAATAAAATCTGAGACTCTACTTAAAAATTTCATGAATCATTTGATATTTAGAAACTAAGTTTTCCAAAATATCCTAAGGACGACCAAGCTAGGGGTTTCTACGGTCAGTATGGCTCTGATACCAAGCTTGTGAGACCTCAGTTTATTTAGTTTGGAATACTTAGCCTTCCATTGGCCCTAGTATCACAAACAAAATACACTGTGTCTCGATGGACATGTGCTTCCTAGAATTTCAGCACACATACATCATACAAAAGCATGCATCAATTCCATACATCAGTATATAACAAGGCTAACAAAAGACATACATAAAAAAAATAAGTTATTACAGAACAGCCGACCGGCCAAATGACATAAGTAGCAAAGTAAAGATAATAGCGGAAGCAAAAGGTGTCATAAGATGGCTGCAAACAAAAGCTAATTAGTGTGACTTAACCCACAAGGCAACCAACCGGACCGCCAGCTAGTCGTCCCACACACCACCACAGCACAATTCACAAAAGTGAAGCCCTTGGGGCTCACCTTCTTCCTCTGCACACAACAAGCAAATGCAGATGAGTATAATAATGTACTCGCAAGACATACGAGTAACAAGCCTATACATAACTACATGAGGGCTGAATTCAATGGAAATGGTTATATGGTTATTTGGACGCATAAAACAAGTTTTATTTGCAATAATGTAATAGATTGAAGGCAATTTAACAAATCAGTTTTAATCTTTGAAATAACAGCGAGTAATTGTAAATAACAAGTAACCACCTAGAAGTGACTTTCCCAAAAGCCACCACATCATAGCACGAATCCCAGATTCGTACCATCTATCAAGTTTTAATTAAAATGTTGTAGTCTAACTCTAGAAAAGCTTACCCAAGCGTGTCCATAACCTAGGACGAGGCTATTCGAATAGTTTTAAAACCCTGCAGGGGTGTACCAATGTACCCACACTTCAGACCGCCTTTTGCCAAGCTATTAAGCACACTTCCATTGGTATGCCGGCACGGCTAAGTCCTACGAGACATTTCCAATGGAAAATGCTAATCAAGAGCCGCATGTATGGGGGTTAACCTTTAGTGATCTACCGACGAAATATGGATCACAAGGACCCATACGTGGAGCAGGATACACCGGCCTCGGCGGGTGTTCCTCTCCACACAAACATGTCCATGTTGCAGATAATTAAATATACAACCCACCACGTGACTCATTAATTAACACACCCCAAAGTACTAAGTCAAGAGAGGTCCCATTTCCCTCTAGTGTGGTTAGCACGCACAAAATACCTGGATAATAGGTACTCACAAGATGTTCGGTCCTTAACTGACTTGGGCACCATTCCAGTCACACCCAACAACACACCAACATACCATTGTGTCCAAGTCGAAATCATGTTGTTTTCAGTTTTAGTTTTTGCAATTAAACATGGCATAAAGCTGAAAACATAAGTATCACAATAAGTTTGTGTGATCAAGGTTATCGACAAGTCGATAACCGCCCATTTCTACCGATAGCTAAGCATGGCTAAGCACATTAACACGTAAACTACTAAGTGACAAGGGTTCATCCAACGAACCCAAAATCACAGCAAGTAATCCTAGGCTCAGGTAGTAGAGGATAAACATTGCCTACTGATAATGCATCTTATGGGTCAACTATCGACAATAGTTAAAACAATATAGCAATGCACATATAGAATTTGCAAACAACATATTAGAATTTGAAATTAATAGGAACAACATGATCAAATGAATGCTACATCTGCTTGCCTTGCTGAAGTGCAGGGTCTGGCTGCTGTGGCTCAGAATCAAGATCAATAATATCTTCGGAACCTAACGCGAAAAGGCGATAACCAAATAGGAACGAAGAATACCAAATAAAATCCAACAGCAAAAGATATTCAAATATACTAAAATTCATACAGAAGCAAGGGTATGGTTTTAGACAATTGTAGGAACAAGAATTACTTCACTTGGAATTAGCATGAAAAAGTTATAGTCAAAACTAGTTCTCTCAACCTGTTAATTCCCTAAATTAATTACTGGTGCTGTTCATGGTGAAAATTTCTAGAATGATCTAGAGTCTAAAATTTTTATGGCAGGTAGAATATGTCATCCTAAACACAGCAAAGTTGAGTTTACTCAATTTGGAGTTAAAATGAATTAATTATAATTTTTCTAAGTTGTGAACCTGGCACATAACACTTTTCAGTAATAAAACCATGAGCAAAACCTATTCCATGTTAAAGTATGCTAACAGATAAAATTAACTGTAACATCCCATTATTGGACTTGTGTTTCAAATGTAAGAAAATGGCTAAGAATTAAAACCTTTTCTTACATCGTGTATTTCTTGTTGTACCAAACAATTTCTTGTACAAGGGATTATGGAAATACAATGTCACAAGTCTATTTGATCCAAACTATGATATCCCAAAAACAATCTTGTCAGATATTGTGATCATCATTGGGAGATATTTTTCCTAAGTTTATGTGATGGTATGTGGCCCCTCTGAAAAATTTCACAATTTTTAGAAATTGTTTGAATATTTTTAGGGGGCAGTCAAACCTGAAATAAGAGCCTTGCAGAATTTTTGAAGATTTATTCACAGTATAAAAACCTCTGAAAATTTTACACAAGGTTAATATCCGAGTTAGCAAGCTCCTGTAAATTTTTTAATTTTTGGAGTTGTTTTGCTATCTCAAATAAATCCTCCAAAGTCTCTGTTCTAATTGGAAAGTCAAAACCTAAATTCACCGTGCTTTGGGTTCGAGTCAGACTCGGGCTCGAGCCAATCGACTCGGTCCAGTCAACTAACTGCACCGAGCCTCCCTTTTAAAACGCGCGCCTAATCTCAACCGTTGGATCCTTATCGTGCGGCCCGCGTTCGCGACACATTCGGACCCTCCAGTTGCTTGTTCAAATGTCAACCGTTAGATCCCCATCCAACCACCCTGATTCACCAAAACATTCGGACCTTCCGGTTGTTTGTTTGAATCTAAGCCGTGCGTTTCTAATCCATGAGCTCGTGTTCTCCTCTGTTGTTTAAACCTCCAATCGTCTCGTTCAATCTGAGTCGTTGGATTAAAATCCAACGCTCACCTTTTCCCTTCGTTGGGTTTTAAACTCAGAGGCTTGGCGCAATCTCAGCCGTCCAATTTTAATCGTAGGGCTCGGGATCGCCCGAGCTTCTCCTCTGGTCATCTTCAACCTCTAGCCGTGCATGAACAGTAAGGGACGGATGGCAGTGTCATTTCATGCTCCCTACAGTCGTCCTAGCCGACATTTAGGGGTATGGGAGACACTCTGAGCCATGCCATGCCCTAATGCACCATCTACCACCTTTTTCCTTGTCGGCCGTGTCTGGTGCTTTGTGCTTTGCCGCCCGAAAAGCGTTTGTCCAAACCCTAATGCTTTCAAAGCTTTATAAGCACCCTTTTCACTTCCTGGTATTTCTTTAGACCACCCTCAAGCTCCAATTTCAGTATTGGAGCTTAACTCCTCAAAACCCCCAAATCGCCATTATTGACCCGAAGAGCTCCATTGGTGTTCTTGGTGTTCCAGTGGTTCTCCTTCACGTTTCTTTACCATATTCTTATCTCCTTATTATCTTGAACATTTCCCCTCACTTTACGTTGGATTTGATTCTCAGGAATTGTCCAATTTGGGGTTTGTTCAAATTCGGCTGAAATTGGTCATCTTCTTCCTCAGCTCAGGTGAGTGCTCCATTTTCAAATTACTTGCTCATGTAGCTTCTGTGGACCATAATGAAGCTATATTGATGCTTTGGAATCACTCATTTGGCTCAGGGTGCCATTTTCAACCTTTCTTCTCCAAGTCCGGCGAGCCTCCACCGTGGACCAGCTTCTCCGGCCATCTTTGAAGCTTCTCTTCATCAAGGTAGCTTCTTATTAGTCCCTAGAGGCTCTGGCACCCGCTTCTTTGGACTGCAGCGGAGCTTTTTGCTATTTTCGTGTTTAGCAGTAGAGCTCCATTTTCGTTTTTCCGGCTAGCCGGCGTTATGGTCTCTCACCGCCGGCGAGAATGCCACCATTAGGTTCGTAGTGCTATTGCGATTCCATTTTAGTCCTTGTTCGGTGCCACCGCGGCAAGTGTCGCCGGCGACAAGCCGTTGAAGTCACTCGGGAGTTTGCCGGCAAGAAGCTCCCGTTTTCGTCATTTGGTTAAGGCACATTAATTACCGGTGATTGATAATCATTAGTTCATTAATGGTGTCTTAGTCTATGTCGTTGAGTCACTGACCAGTGGGCCCAACATCCTTAAACCACCCTCTGGCACAACTCCGTGCTGTTCCGACATCATTAATGACTAATTATTGGCTAATTAATGTGTCGGGGTGTTCGCTGTTGGAAATTAACCTCTTGGGTCTCTCACATGCGGGCCCTCCAGTCTCTTAAATCACATCTGTGCCTGTCATTAGGACGCATTAATTGCTAGTTAATCACTAATCATTGGTTCGTGGTAATTAATCGCTGTCTTAATTGTCCCTCTGTCTCTCTGACATGTGGGTCCTCTTTAAAATCCTCTCCGCGCTTAAATCCGTTAAACTTTGTTGATCGTGATCCGCCGATCCCGTGATCTAGAGTACATTCGGACCCTCCGGTTGCCTCAATCATTCTTGACCGTCGATCTTGTGATCAACGGCTGAGATCCCGTGTGCATTCGGACCATCCGACTGATGGTGCGCTTTGGACCGTCCATCTGTAGATCTGCGGCTGTGATTGGCCCAAGCAACCGCACCGTCCGGATGTTTTCCCTCGCGTGAGCCGTTGGATCTTTATCCAACGATGACCTTCCGTTAGGTGTTGCGCGCGTGCGCTATTCTCGACGCGCGTGAGCCGTAGGATTTTAGATCGAGGGTTGATAATTGTCCACGTCTTATTCTATGGATTAGGTTTGTCTATATTTCGGTAAGTATTTATTTCACAACTGAAAATGGTATAAAAACTTTAGAAATTCATAACAAATTCATTTTAAACCCTTTTTAGGTAATTCCAACTGTAATAAATTATGTTATCACTTAAGTTTATTATAAAAATGAAATTAGGCATATTTCAAATGTGAAAATTGTGTAACTAGAAATAACTTGATTTACCACTTTGAATATTCCAAATAGTTTTAAACTTGAAAAATGCATATCTTTTCTCAGTATAAATCCAATTTATGCAGAATCAATTTTGTTAATTTCCTCTGTTAGTGTACTTTAATATGAAATAGGTTTTTAGCATAATTAAAGTTGTGTAAAGTAAGTTGCATCAGATTTACAACTTACAAAAATCATAAGTAAATGTGTATAACTCCAAATTTAGTAAAATCAACTTTGTTGTTATTAGGATGTCATAATCTACCTGCTATAAAAATTTCAGACTTTATATCATTCTAGAAAATTTCGTCATGAACAGTACCAGTAATTAATTAGGTTGATTTTAGGCTGAGAGATAGTATTTTGTCCATATCTTTTGCATGTTAAGTCCAAATTGTATGATTTTTGTTCCTAAAATTATCTAAAATCATTGTCTAGCTGCTGTATAAATTTCATTAGATTTGGATGTCTTGTGATGTTGGAGTTTATTTGGTGTTCTTCGCTCTTATTTGCTTATCGCCTTTTCGCGTTAGGTTCCGAAGACAATATTGTTATTGATTCTGAGCCACGACCATCGATCTGCACTCCGCAAAGGCAAGCGGATGTAGCATCATTTGATCATATTGTTCCTACTATTTTCAAATTCTAATATGTTGTTTGCAAATTCTATGTATGCATTGCTATGTTGTTTTAAACTATTGTCGATAGTTGGCCCAGTAGTTGCATTATCAATAGGAAATGTTTATTCCTCTACTACTGAAGCCTAGGTTATTGCTGTGATTTTGGGTTCGCTGGATGAACCCTTGTCACTTAGTAGTCTACGTGTCATTTTGCTTAGCCATGCTTAGCTATCGGTAGAAATGGGCGGTTATCGACTTGTCGATAACCTTGATCACACAAACTGTTATAATCTGTATATTTCAGCCTTGTGCTATGTCTAAATTGCAAAACTAAAACTGAAAATGAAAACAATTTAGACTTGGGCACAATGGTAAGATGGTGTGATCTTTTGGGTGTGAATGGAATGGTGCCCGGGTCAATTAAGGACCGAACTACTTGTGAGTATCTGTTATCCGAGCATTCTGTGCGTGCTAACCACACTAGAGGGATATGGGACCTCTCTTAGCTGAGTACTTTGGGGTGTGTTAATTAATGAGTCGCGTGGTGGGTTGCATATTTCATTATATGCAACATGGACACGTTTGTGGGGAGAGGAGCACCCGCCGAGGCCGGTGTATCCTGCTCCACGTATGGGTCCTTGTGATCCATATTTCATCGGCAGATCACTAAGGATTAACCCCCATACGTGCGTCTCTTGATTAGCATATTCCATTGGAAAGGGTTCAGAGGACTTAGCCGTGCTAGGCATACCAAAGGAAGTGTGCTTAATAGCTTGGCAAAAGGCGATGCAAGTGTGGGTACATTGGTACACCCCTGCAGGGATTACAAACTATTCGAATAGCCTCGTCCTAGGTTATGGACACGCTTGGATAAGCTTTTCAAGAGTTAGACTACAACCTTTTAAAATTAAAACTTGATGGGTGGTATGAATCAGGGATTCATGCTATTGGTGGTGGCTAATGGGTTAATCACTTCTAGGTGGTTACTTTTAATATTGTTACTCGTTGTTATTTCAATGCTTAAAAACTGATTTGCCAAATTACTTTCAATCTATTACATTATCGCAAATGAAACTTGCTTTGTGCATCCAAAGAACCATTAACCAAACTCCTTTGATACAGCTTTCATGTAGCTATGTATAGGCTTGTTACTCGTAAGTCTTGCAAGTACATTTTTGTACTCACCTGCATTGATTGTATTGTGCAGAGGAAGGAAGTGAGTCCGATGGGCCTCACTTTTGTGAGTTGTGCTGTGGCAGTGTGTGGGGCGATTAGCTTGGCGGCCCGGTCGGTTGCCCTGTGGTGTTATGTGGCTAACCGGTCGTCTTTTGGTTTAAGCCATCTTATGGCAACTTTTGCTTCATTGTTACTTTTGATACTCTTGTCATTTGGCGGTCGATCTGTGTTGTAATAACTTATATTATGTATGTCTTTTGGTAGACTTGTTATATTCTGTGTATGGAATTGATGCACGCTTTGGTATGATGTATGTGTGCTGCATTTTCTGGTAAGTACATATCCATCGAGACGCGGGTCATTCTATTTGTGATACTAGAACCAGTGGAAGGTTAAGTATTACAAGTTCAATAAACCGGGGTCTCACATTAACAACACTGAGTTTACATATTTTGGAGTTACAGGGAATTACTTGTGTCTTTTACAATGTTAACATAATTTTTAAATGCTACAAATAAGGTTAAACCTATTAACTAATTTTTGTGGAGCAAAAATTAGGCCTACAACCATTTTTAGATTTAAGTTTAGTTAATAACAAAATTAACAAAGTTTGATTCACTTGATTTGGAGTTATACAGAAAAAGATATGTATTTTACAAATTTTAATACAATTTCTGGAATATACAAAAATGTCTGAAAACAAGTTAATATGGTTTACAAAGTGTTATGATACAGAAATATGCCCAAATGTATTTTTATATTAAACTTTAGTGAAATACGAATTTATTACAGTTGGAATCATCTAAAAAGGATTTAAAACGAATTAGATATGAGTTTCTAAAGTTTTATACAATTTTCAGTTGACAAATAATGGTTTACCGAAATAAAACACAGCTTAACAAAAGATATCGACGGGGACGCTTGTGAACCCTCGATTTGGAATCAAACGGCTGAGGCGGAGGGGGCGCGCAGCGACCCGAACGGCCCAATTGATCACAATCGTTGATCAAGGATCGGAAGGCCCATAATGAGTGGGGTTCGGATGACGCGAACGGCACACGAACCTCAGCCGTTGATCATCAGATGAACGGCCCAAAAGGATTGGGAGGATCGGGTGACGCGATTGGCCCAATTGATCAAGACCGCAGATCTGGAAATGGACGGCTACTATTGATTGGGCCGATCGCGACGTGAGCAGTAGCTCTAACAAGCGGGGCCCGCTGTCAGTGACTTAGAGTCACACCAGTGAGGTTTTAACGCACGCGCATAGTGCACGCGGGCCCACATGGTAGTGAGACAGAAGGGAAATTTAGGACAGCTATTAATTACTGAAACCCAATGATTAGTGATGATTAGTAATTAATGTGTCCTAATGATTTTGTACAGAGGGGGTTTTAAGTGATAGAGGGCCCACCTGGCAGTGGCACAAGTGGCGACTTAGGACACATTAATTGCTAACAATGATTAGCATTTAATGAATCCAAAATTAGCCCTAATGATCTATGAACTACGGTTTAAGGCCTACGGGCCCACATGGCAGTGACCCAGGAGGTTATTTCCGACAGCCATTTAATACTAACACTTAATTAATCAATGATTAGGTATTAATGATGTCCTAAAAGCACCGAATAACGCCAGCGGGGATTTTTAAAGAGCTGGGCCCACTGATCAGTGGCACAACGGGCCAGATTTAGACACCTTAATTACCCCTAATGATTAGCAATGATTAGATAATTAATTATGTCCTAATGACAAAACGCAAACAGGTGATTACGCCCGACAAAACCCGAGCGCAATCTACGGCTTATCGCCGGCGACTCCGGCCGCGGCGGCGCCCACAAGATACCAAAATGGACTCGTAATAGTCTTGCGGTCCTGATGGTGATGACCTCGCCGGCGGTGGTGGCCTTATGCGCCGGCGAGCCGGAAAATGAAAGTGGAGACTTTTATTGCTACAAGTAAAAATAGCAAAATGCTCACTGCAGTTCAAAGAAGCGAGTGCCACTGCCTCTAGGGACTAATAAGAAGCTACCTTATCCAAGATGAGCTTCAAAGATGGTCGGAGAAGCTTGTCCATGGTGGAAACTCGCCGGACTTGAAGAAGAAGAGTTGGAAAAGATGCCCTGAGCAAAATAAGTGATACCAGATCATCATTATAGCTTCATTATAGCCCATAGAAGCTACATGAATAAATAATTATGAAATGGAGCACTCACCTGAGCCGAGGAAGAAAAGGGACAAATTCGGCTGAATTTGAACAAACCCTAAATTGGACAATTCCTGTGAATGAAATCCAAAATTGAGTGAGGGGAAATGATTAGGGTAGTAAGGAGATTAAAAGGGTGCAAAGAAATTTGGAGGTGAACCACTGGAACACCAAGATCCCCAATTGAGCTTCTCGGGTCGACAATGGTGATTGAGGTGTTTTTGGTGTATTGAGCTCCAACAATAAAGAAGGAGCTTAAGAGTGGTGTAAAAGAACACCAGGAGGTCTTGGGGAAGCTTATAAAGCTTAGAGAATTAGGGTTTGGCAAAAGAGTTCCTTTCGGGTGACAAATGTTCATGGCACAACATGAGGCCGAAAAGAAAAGTGATATAGATGGTGGAGTAGGGTATGGGCATGGCCGAAAGTGCCCAACAATCCCTAAGTGTCGGCTAGGAGTGGTTGTAGGGGAGCACGAATTGATAGCACCATGCCTTGTACTGTTCACGCGCGGCGCGAGGAAGAAGACGACCGAAAAATGCTCGGGCGATTTTGAGCCGTCGGATTGAAAAGGAACGGCCCAGATCGCACCAGCTCTGGAGGTTTTTGAAAATAACAAAGGAGTTCGCAAATGTTGGATCAAAAATGGACAGCCACGATTAATTGTGCCCTCCGAGATGACCCGAACGGCACACTCATTTTGAACGGTAGGATCTTGATCCAACGGCCCAAATGAGTGGGCACTTCGCGACGGTCCGAATGGCCCAATCGTTTCAGGCTGTTAGATTTAGATCTAACGGCTGAAATGGAAGGCGCGTTTTTAAAGTGAGCCTGGTGCAGTTAGTTGGTTTGATCGAGTCAAGTGGCTCGAGCCCGAGTCCGACTCGAACCCAATGAACACTGAAACAAGGTTTTGGGTTTTAAATTTGAAATGAGACTTTGAGGATTTATTTGAGGTAGAAAAATAACTCCAAAAATTCTAAAATTTTTACAGAAGCTTGCTAACTTAGATATTAACCTTGTGTAAAATTTTCAGAGGTTTTTATGTAGTGCATTTTTCTCCAAAAATTCTGCAAGGTTCTGTTTTAGGGTTTTGACTGAAAGTCAACAGGTTTGACTGCCCTCTAATAATATTCAAACAATTTCTAAAAATTGTGAAATTTTTCAGAGGGGTCACATACCATCCCTAGAACTTGGGAAAAATATCTCCAGGAGATGATCAAAAGATTTGACAAGATTGTTTTTGGAAGACAAGGGTTTGGATCAAAAAGACTTGTGACTTTCTATTTTCATAATTCCCTTTACAAGAATTGTTTAGAACATACAGGAAATACATGATGTAAGATTTTTTTATTTCTACTCATTTTCTTACATTTGAAACACAAGTCCAAAATTGGGATGTTACATCTGACCTCTTCCTCGCCACCATTAGCATCGCCGCGCCACCGCGAAGCCCGTGCGCGCTCGCATCGCGAGAGGACCTCGGGAACGCCTACTTCACCGGAGCCCTAAAGACGCTACCGTCAAACCTCGATGTCGATGACCAAATCGCCTCGCCCGCCACTCCAATGTAGTGCATTAGGACCCCCGTACCTCCCTCTCTCTTTTGGTACCATTCACTCTCCTCACCGTGGCGCGTAGCGCTGGCGAGCTCGTCACCAGAGCCCCGCCTTCGTCGGGCCTACGTGGCTCGGCCGCTCGGCCACGTCACGGCCAGGTCAGCGCCACCTAGGCGCTAATCAGATGTTGCTGCCTACGTGGCACCACGTGTGCCACCTCAACCGCACCACCCTCACGTGCACTGTTCTGGTGGACCGTGTCCACCGTGGTCGTTTAACCTGCCTATGGACTTGGTCTTTGACCAAGGGGTTCACCTGTCTAAGGTTTTCCAATTAAAAATAATTCGGCTGGGAAAATCAAATTCCTAAGGGCTGACGTCATGCTTTGCGCAATAATTTGATTTTCCTTTAGAAAAATAAATCAAGAAATTCTGTTAAAATTCAGAATTAAAGTTTTAAATAGATTCAAATTTCTAAAATTCATATCTTTTGCATCCGAACTCCGATTTGGGTGATTCAAGTTGCAAAATTTGTATAAAATTGTAATCTAGCTAACTAAACCAAAATATTTCAATTTGGAGTTAATTTGAACTATATTTTTAAATTTATTTGAATTTGAATTGAATTTGTCATATTTTCACGTATAGACTTCGACAATTCCGGAGATTTCGATCCTTCCGAGAACTTTGATTATCAGGACTTCAACGAAGGCAAGTTATACCATTGACCATATTGATTGAGTGGGTGTCGGGTAGACATTTATTTCCACCTGGCGCAAGAGGGGGCTCCTAGAGGACGGTTAGTCCAATGGAAGTGAAACCTTACCGAGCATAAGTATATTAAGATAGAACATTGTGAAGGTCTCATGATAACTGCTCAGTCGCACGCCTATGGAAGTGTGTATTGGCCGACATGATGAGCAAGTTATCTCGTGTGGGTAAAGCTGTACAGACTCTGCAGAGTAGAAAACTATTCAAATAGCCGCGTCCGCAGTCATGGACATGCTAGCAAAGCCACTCTAAGTTAGACTTTGTTTTTGGTTTCAAAATGCTTTATCAAATGATTTGAGGATGGTTAATCTTTGTGAAAAATTGGGCGGTCAGCCATGTGATAGGAGGGTATCCTTCACCTTTTCATTTGGAGGTTATTCATACTATAAAGTTGTCATTATAAAAATATAATTTCAGAGATAGTATAAAAATGGCCTTGGAAATTAATATGAGTATTTAAACTAAAAATACTGCTTTACGCGAAATAAACCCTGCCTTATTCACTTGTTTACCTTATGCATGCATCTTCATTCCATGTTGGGTGTAACTTGCGAGCACGGTACTAGTGCTCACTTTTGCTGAATAATTTTTATTCAGGAGAAGACTTCTATCCAGATGGTGAGGACCCAGACGTTTAGGCCTATGCCCCCAGTCGATTGCCTGTGGCGAATCGTGTGACCTACATTTACTACTTTGCTTCCGCTATGTTATTTCTTATTTGTTTATCAGACTCAGTTGTATTAAACCTTTGAATATTTAATATTATTTAATTTCCCATGATATGTTTGTGATATCAATTTTGTAAGACTGTGTACACTAGAAATCCTAGACTGGTGTATGAACACAGAGAATTCGGGATCCTTCATTCCTGGGTTCGACAGTTCGTCTCCGCCTTCAGCCACCGCGAGCTCAACTCTGGTGACCATCGGACTACGCGTCGTCACCAATGAGTTCGCGAGGACCTCCCACACCTGTTAGTGTTGATCCCGAGCCCAAAGTCCCCATGCTGCGCTGGATAGTTGTACACGGCCGTGCCTGAGCGCGCACGGCGAGGCTCCGTTTAGCCACCGGCGGGTTAAGGTGATAACCACATCATTAGTTTTAATCTTGTTCTTCATGTACATATGACATGTAGGTCCCACCAGTATTAAACGAGATTTAAAATCAAATTAAAGCCTGTTTAACCCTTGAGTCTTTGACATATGGGCCCGTATGGCCGGTTTAGTATTGGTGTAAAGTGGTGGAGTACGTTTTCTCTCGAGGGAAGCGTATTTCTTATAATGCTTAAATCAAGTTTACGTCTGTGGTAATTAGAAGACGTATTCCCTCGAATACGCCTTCGACGTCGCGTTCGGCTGTGACCAGGTCAAACCCTTGACCTCAGTCCCACTTGTCATTCTCTGTGGCTAGCTAATCTCTCGTATAAAATGTATTTAATTCATTTAGAAATTCCGAAATGAATTAAACTTGCACTAAAAATTCAAATAACTTGAAAAATTCATAATTAATTCAATTTAACTCCAAATTGAATAAAACCAATTTTGTTGGTTTTCATTTTTAATGTACTTTTAAATGGAATAGGTTTGAAGTATGTTTCTGTTCTAGAAAATTTTGGAAGCAAAATTAATCTCTGAAATGAATTTGTTTTACACTAGAAATTGAATTGAACTTCAAAAAAATTTCATAAGTATTTTATTTTAATTCCAAATCAAGTGAAATTAATTTTGTTAATTTTCATTTTTACTATACTTTAAATTGGAATAGGCTTGAATCATGTTACTGTCACCAAAATTTTTGATATTTGAACTAACTGTACATTAATGTCTTTAACCTTGAAAAATTCATAGAAAGTCCAAATGAACTCTAATTAAACTAAAATTTTTACCTAAATTCATCTAAAATCATACTCTACCCACTGTGTTAATTTCATGCAATTTTGAATCATTTGATATTTTTTGCTTTATCTGGAATTATTGCAATATCAACTTTCGTTAGGTTTTTGACGATTCCGTTGTATTTGTGAGTTCAACTTGAGGGTACTAGCAAAGACAAGCAACCCCCCCATCATATTGCTCCTACTAGTTTCATATAACAATTATGTTGATTTTAAGTATTCTATGGATTGCTTAAAATTCAAATACTTGTATGTCAAATTGGTAGATTTAGTTATATCCTCTTTGCTAAAATTCCCTTCATTTGAAAGTTGATTTCCTGGTTACCATTGATGCTTAAGATTATATGTTGTATGGGGGTGTTTGGCGATTTTTAGAATGATACTTAGCTATGCTAGTAGATGTTGTCGAAAGTGGTTGATGAAGATATTCCATCAGCCGAGATGAATCGAATTTTGTCATAACTTGAGGATTGTAATCAGATCTTCGAATCTACTTTTTGTGGATACTTTGAGCATTGGGTTCTTTATATTTTAACTTGGACGGGTGTAGGGTGGTGATGAGAGGTTGTTCTGGAATTTTGTAGCCCCGTCTGGGTGTTTACGGATCGATCTGTGTGATGTTGAACCAAATCTCACATGCAACCACACACTAGGTTAATGGCGAAGGCTTGGCTTACTAATTTGTCGTGTGTTAGCTATCAAACAACAACTAGATTGACAGTTGTTGTTATTATTGTTGTTATTGTTGTATGGTCAATCTAGTGAGGGCATGTGACTTGCCCTTAAGGGTCGCTTGTGTTTGCGGGAAGCATCGCAATGACTTACTTACACAACGAGGAGCACCCATAGCAACGATAAGCAATTTTCGGCCATGGTGTTGTTTTCTCGAGTGGTTTGCTAGTTAGGACATAGTATTGTAACAGCCTCGTTATGATATCTCAGTCACACTCCAATGGAAGAGTGCATTGGCTGACATTGAGAGATAATTATATCGTGTGGGTAAAGCTGTAAAACTCTGCAGAGTCAAAAATCTATTCGAATAGCCGTATCCCCGGTCATGGACATCGCTAGTGGGAAACCATGCACAATTAGATTATGGAAATAGGATCTGGGTATGATCGGGATTGATATGTTGTCATGGACGGGAAGTTTGTGTGTTAATGTTAGTTTACCCGGGTGGGCAGCCACTTTGGGTATGATTCTATGATTGTGAAATGGTGGAAATATTGACCATGAATTGGAATACCTAATGTATATAACATTTTCTAATTGTTTGTCAAATGGCAATTCAAATCTATATCAGTTACTTTGTCAAACAACCTTGCTTAATGTTGAAAATACAACCTTTTAGCCTTCCTTTGAGACTTAAATGCATCTACTATATTTCTTTTGCTTGTAAGACTTGCGAGTACAACTTTGTACTCGGTCGCATTGTCCATTTGTTTTGGTGAGAACAGCAGATGCAACGGCTTTAATCCCAATCGATTGTCCTTTGGGTTATGGCACACCATTGGGAAGTTCATTTCAGTTTACTTGTCATTTTATTCTTGTTTAATTTATGTTTCCGCTGTTGATTGTTGGTTGTAAAATCTAGTTTGGCCAGTCGGCCAAGTTGTGTAAATTGCTCCTGTAGAGCTAGTTTCAATTTCTTAGCTCTTGATTAGCATTTTGTTATATTTTAATCGTGTATGTTTGTGATATAATGTTGTTTGGATATGTGCATGTTAGCTGTTGTTCCTAGGAGCTAACGTGAGACGCATATCCGGGTATTTGAAATCATTTTCATTTCTTGCTAAGGGTTGCATCTTGCATCTTTGACGCAACCACTTGACTTGAAAAAAGTTCGATTTCGGGGTCTTTACAATCTTGTTAGAAAAAAATGCATGTAACAAGAGCTTATGTGACATGGCCAGTCATATATGTATGTCTAGTGCATTGCACTATAATTCAGAACCTTTAATTGTTGTGAAGAAAGATTTCTTTCCCATTTTAAACCTCCGCGATCGGACCAAAAGAAATAACCTATGCCAAAGGTGTTTTCTTCGCATTACACAAGAACATGGTGAGCAGCTCCAAGAAGCAACAAGAGAATTGAAATATTACCAACATGTGTGGTTGGGCATCGGCAACTCGGACCCATCTGCGGAGCGTTAAAACAACATGAGAGAATTAAAAAAGGAACGAGAGAAGCACAAATTTGCAAGTATTTGACGCAGAGGAGAGGATCTATAGTGGCATACATTAGAAGTCGATCTTTATTGTCCGATCGAAAAGCAAAGTTTCAGATTAATTGTCATAGTGTTTTATCATTGCAGTAAAACTTCCATTGTTTCTATAGTACTGTCACAGTATCTCTGCTAGATACCGTCCACCTACTCATAGATTATTGTTTACATAGTGATCCTCTGCGGTCGTTACCGCAGAGGTTACCGTAGAGGATGCGGAATCATCAGATGAAGGGATAATCAGGACCGCACTGGCGCACTGCACACATGCATGAGAAAGGACTAGAGAACTGACATTATGTTGCTTTAAGCCTAGGCCTGCTCTTTACACTGCAAGATTTAGCTGTGCTTAGTTTACCGTGCTACTCTTTATTCTTGAGCTTGCAACAACAAGCAAAATATTTACTATTACACACTAGCACAGGCTTTCATATCAGCGGCACACATTAACACATTATGACACTAGGTACTATATATACGGAGAGCGTGCGTGTACTTCCAACACATTTTGAGTTGTCCATGCTTAATGGTATACACATTTATCCAGTACTTTGTCTATGGAGTCAACTATTTTTGAGCAGTGTGTGTAGCCATCGATTTTCTTGTAAAGGCTTTCCATGACCCGTGCAAGGTTTATTACGCGAGTCAGCAGTGACATGGGTATCGTGCTTTCCTTGACCAACTCCTGGTTGATGCTCCTCCACTGCTCCTCTACAAGGTAGGATAGCTCTTCCTTAGCTCGCTCCACCGTCACGCCGTGCTCTTTCACGTAGCAATCAATGGCGGTAGGAACATTACTTCTCTCCTTCTCACACTGCCAAAAGTATATTATCACGATGGTTCTTTATTCAACCGTCTGCGTGATAGCGCACGGATTTGCCCAGAATAATTAGATGATAAAAAGACCATATCATCACAGATTTATAAAAAGACCATATCATCACGCATAAAAAGACCATATTTACATCACGCATGCACAATAGATCGGCCTTATCGTTTTACATCACGCACGATAAAAAGGATGAGCGATCCTATCTTAGTCTTCAAATCTTCGTGACGCATTCTCGTCGGCTTCAAAGGGGAGCGGATCACCGATCGCCTCACCAAACGCCTCCACTCGTGACCTTGCACGCTCAATTTCCTCTTGTAGATGTTCGGACTCGTAATCAAGTCCCATATAGCCCGAGGCCATCAACCTGGTCTCCACAGCCTCTCGGCTAGGCGGACCCGCTCTCCCGCAATGTCGATGTCGCCCTCGACTCTCTGGCGCATCCTCAGTGCGGACCAAAGAGTTCCATAGGACAATCTCCACGACGAGGTTTACTCGCCGGATGCTGGAGAGCCTCGCACTGGTCTGTTGGAGGAGGAGCTCCAATCGATCGATGATCGCCGTTATGGTCTCCGGTAGATGGGAGGGTCTACAACGGATTGCATTGCGAACGGACGCCTTGTTCGCAGCTTGGGCCAGGGTTGCGATCGAGAGGTGCGAGTACACAACCAAAATGTAGGCCAGTACAGCCGGGACGAGAGAGGAAGCCATTTGGAATTTGTGGAGAGAGAGGGGATGATCAAGGAGCTTCGTGAGAAATCCCTTTGATAAGGGTTGTCTATTTATATAAAAAAGCTGGAGCAGGAGACGAAGAGACACTCGCGCGGAGATGAAGGGAATGAGATCCATAGCACGACGGCTCTATGATGGATCCGTCAGTGATATATTATCAGACGGCTTATTAAAGAACCGTCGAGATATCATCAATATCACGACGACTCTATTTAAGCACCGTGCGCGATAATATCACAGACGGTGTTGCTTAAAGAACCGCTCGAGATATCTCAATATCACGCACGGTTCTTTAATGGCACCGTCGTGATATTGAGGATATCTCGACGTTCTTTAAGCAAACCGTCAGGATATTATCACGCACGGTGCTTAAATAGAGCCGTCTGTGATATTGATGATATCTCGCATTTCTTTAATAGAGCCGTCGTGATATTCTTTATCAAAAGGCGCACCCTATGGTTTTGCTCTTTACTCGTCACTTCGCCTCCCGCGCCTTTAGGCTCTCGCGCGCTCTCGCCTCTCTAGGGTTCGCCTGCTCACCTCCCCGCCAGTAAGACCCGACGCCGCCGCCCCTTCATCGACGACGCGCCTCCGCCTCGACGCGGCCTCCTCCCCGTGTCGGCCTCCTCCTCTGCCGGCCTCCTCCCGTGTCGGCCTCCTCCCCTCGCACCGGCCTCCTCCCGCGCCGCCCTCCTCCCCGTGTCGGCCTCCTCCCGCGCCTCTCCCTCCTCCCCGCCGGCCTCCTCCCCGCACCGGCCTCCTCCTTGCACCGTGAGTTGTTGTGCGGCATCCTCTCGTGAGTATTCCTAAAGATCTGGCAAATTGATCAGTGGGCTTTGTTGACATGCTCTGTGATGAACTCTGTCTTATACTGAGATTGAATGTGATAGTTAGTTGATTCTTGAGCTCTATTGTACAAATTACTTGCTACTGTCAATTTCATATACTGTTAATTTGTTACTTTCGGTTGAATGCTAGTTATCACAGACGGTTGAATGCATCCGTCAATTTGATATACTGTTAGTTCATTCATGAGCTCTATTGTATTGACGAACCCTCTGTGATGTGACTTTGATAGTCTTTGATAATGTGAACTGAAATTGATCAGTGGGCTTTGTTCTGGTTCGCTCTGTGATGAACTTTTCTCTTATACTGAGATTGAATGTGATAGTTAAGAGATCATTTTGATATGATTGAGATCATTTGTGCTTAAGCAAAGTATTGTTTAGAGCTCATAGTTTGAATTTATACTATCATATTCATTTAATGAAGAGTATAGACAATAGGATTGAGATGGCAAAGACTTGTTCTTTTGCAACTCTCCTTCTGAGAGCACAAACTACCATCAATCCTTCTTTATATATTATACGTTTGTGCATCATTTTCGGTTAAGTTGAGTAACCGCTTGAATCGTCGATTAGAGCTTACGCATATTGCTTCGTGCATATATAGATAGCAAGTAGCGACATGGCGTCCGCACCATCTTCGCCGCCGCCCGATCTCCGAGGAAAGTGGTACGACGCGAGATGGCAGAGGAACATCGAGAATTCCTCCGTGCATAATGACCGCCACGAGGTCAATGCCAATGGGATCCCTGTGAGTCCCCCCAAAGCAGCGGCGAGATTCCGAACCTTATGCGGGATACTTGGAAGGGAACGGGTCCCCATCACCACATTGAGTGGGACACCGTGTCGGATGTTCGAGAAGCCACCGTGTGGACGAAATTTTAAAATCGTTCACTTTCCCACCGCAGACTGGCGCGCGTGGAACAACGACAGCGTTGCTCGATCGGAAGGCGTGGAGGACCTTCAAGAGCGTGCTTGTCACAAGGTACGTGAACACGGTCGAACGCCTTCACGGCGTATAAATTCTTGTCGCGGGATATATGGGACGCCTTTGTGCAAATGAAGACGACGCCAATTTCTTGAGGAAAGTGCGACGCACAAGGCTCTCAGACACTTAACACTCACCCCACAAACTCGGCACCTGGTACGTGGGTAAAACCGCGCAATGGGCGCGGAGGACGCGAACGAAACAAGGCCATTTGTTGAGATCACGCATCAGCGCGCTATCTCCGGTTAAGAGCGAGGGCATCGCTTCGCCTTCGCGAAATCTCTTTCACAAACCCGCAGACCGATGTGGCCAACCGTGGTAAATGTCTTCGAACTACCTAGTTGTTAATAAGTCTATAACTTCATAATGTATATAATAACATGATGACCTCTTGCAGCAAGAATTGAGTTCCGCATGTTCAAGGCTCCTTCCAAGCGATAGGAGAAGGATATACTAACTACGCCCCGGGAAACAAGGAGCACCCGGTCGCACGCGAGGCAAAGGGGTTAACGATCTTGGAGGATGGATTCCCGCACGACTCACCGCACGATAGGAGCAGGAAGAGATCCAAGGCCGAGTACGACACGTTGTTGGAACATGTGCTTACTTCAAAATTTGAAGGAAGAGAACGGTGCTTATCGCAAAATTTGAAGAAAAGATAGCAAGATTGCAGGACCAAGTGAATCAACTACTACTCCTCAACAACCGCCGCAGTCGCCCCGTTGTTTTGGTAGGCGATCCTCCTCAACATCGGAGTAGCGTCGGCGTCCACGCAAAATTGTGAACACGATGATGTCCAATTACCTATCGACGACATCAAGGTAATGTACATCTCTGAATGCTCCAAAGATAGACCTATAGGACGCCTTAGCTAATTGCGTATCGTTTTGTAGGAGCCGACGCACTGCACACTCCAAGTGAGGATGGTTGGGATGTCTATTGAGGCTGTGCGGGGGGTGGTGTATCCATGCAATGAAGGGATAGTGCAGCACGGTGCCCAGGTGGCGCAGGGTTACGCCAGGGTCCAGGTGGACATGGTACATGATAATTTTAGGGCCGCCTACCGAGATTCGCCCAACAACGAAATCATAACACTAGGGGATGCCTGCATGCTTTTATTCGGTGGCCAAAGAAGGACATCGCCCTGGACCTGCAGTGCCGCCTCAACCTTCGATGACTCCACCCCAACCATCTCCACACGACCATGCCCCTCCAATTCAACTTTTGAAGGACATCGTCCTGGACCCTGCAGTGCCGCCTCAACCTTTGATGACTCTACCCCAACCACCTCGACACGACCATGTCTCTCCAACAGACCTCCATGATCGCACCTCAACCTTCGCCTGTAAGCCCGCCTCATCGGTTCCGTGGAGAAGACACCGAACGAACAAAAAGCGTGCGCCGTGACGCTTCCGAGTCGTCGACAGAGGAAGACGCGAGCGCAAGTCGCTCAGACAAATCAAATCGAAGAACATTAAGGCGCTCCGCCTCCTAACCCTAAGAAATACTCTTTCGAAGTCCGCTGGCGACGAGCACGTGATAGCCTACGCTGGATTAGGTTGTCGAGTTTGCATAGCCGGTACTTGAAGAAGACCAAAGAGAAAGGGTGCGCTGATGGAATCACCGCCGATACACGGAGGACTATTTCCTTCACGAGCCCCCCTTCATCGTGGGCTTCGACGACTTGTTCGACCTATTCAACCTCAAAGCCCTCGATGCCTCACTTCTATGATGCCGACATCGTAAGTGTGTACAATCAAGTTCTACATTCACGCACATTCACGTAATATAACAACTCATTGCTTATGTATAGATACATGATTAAAACGCCCGGCGATTGAAAGAACCGGTGGTTTCCTCGACCCACACGTGGTCTCTCGAGCAAACCATCTTGGCGCACGCATCCTCGCCGAGAAATACATAACGGCAGGTTGCTTGCTCAAAACTACGTGGACTACATAATGGTGCCCTACAACCAGAAGTAAGTGCTTCACTACTTGCTATACAAATTTCATTTGTACTTTATACGCAGTATGAACTTAGGTTTAATGACTATAGCGACATACATGAGTAGGCATCACTGGATCCTTCTAGTCATTATACCAAAGAGGAATCAGGTACTATACCTTGATTCCCTAATGAAAAAAGGCCACGACTTCACCCTTGTGCAAGAAGTAGTCGACAGTGTGCTCATTTCCTCCATACATAACTCTATTGTAGTCTTCCTTCGCTTGAAATGGCCGAGGTTAACTTTTTGAAACATGTAGGTCGCTCATCTCCTATATTGCCGAGGAGGGCTATACAAGGAACGAACGCCACACTTAATCACAGGACGCGATTTCCGACGTGCTACAACACAATAATCCTATATCATACTGTAATAATGCGCCTCGAACCGACTATACCTATATATGTAATTCTATTTTTCGGTCACAAAGAAAAGCGTAAGAATGTGCATTCTACGTTGCCATCATATGCGATTCTCATGAGTGCTAGGTTGCCGGATCCCAAGGTTGGTCAATCTCGCAATAATTGCTAATTATAAATTTAAATATATATGTGTAACACTTTACTCTTGTTTGTAGGTTTTGAATATAGATTTAGATTCACTCGCTCGTAAAGAGATCTCGGATGTTCGAGGAGGCTCGCACCTTCATCACGACGGATATCATTGCGGCCAACGGAGAGTTTCACTCTTGAACGACCTTGAAACAATTAATATATTTGATATAGTTGAAATTCACTTTGAATAGTTGTGATTCAATGGTAAACTTTGGGTTGTCACTTTGGGTTGTATGACAATATTTTCGAACGAGTTGATATTACAATGTTTGACCGTATTTGATATATGTTCGCTTGTATGACAATGATCACTTTGGGTTGTCAACGATTGATATCCGTGATGTATCTATTTTCGCTTATTTTCAGAGGGCATGGCTAGCAATCCTAAGGCTAGCCGAAAATTTTTAAAAAATAGTTATGCTGAAATAACTATCACAGACGGTTTATCAATCAAACCGCTGCGTGATATGTATAATCCCGACGGCTCTATTATATAACCGCTCGTGATATACACATATCCCAAAGCGGTTCGTAAATATAATCGTCGGATATCCTTTTATCACGAGACGGTTCTATTTACGAACCGCTGCGGGATATGTGTATATCACGACGGTTATATAATGATAACCGCTCGATATGTGTATATCACGATTTGTTCGTAAATAGAGCCGTCAGCGATATGCGCTTATAACGAGCGGTTCTTGAATAGAGCCGCCGCGTGATAATTAGATATCACGACGGTTTTATAATTAGAACCGTCGTGTTGTGACTTATCACGACGGATGTTTAACCGCCTGCGTGATAACGCAACTTATCACAGACGTACAAAAACACAGACGCGGTTGAACCGCTGCGTGATGACTGCTCGAACCGCTCGTGATGAGGCTGTGTGTAGTAGTGTTCCTCTGTTCAAGAATACATGACGTTTTGGACGTAGGCACGTTTGCAACTTTGACAATTACTTTTTATATGAATATGCTCATATATTATTATATTATAAAAATATTTTAAATGATTAATCTAATGATACCATTTTCACATGACTAATACAAATATCTTTTTATACATCAGCAATCAAAGTTAAGTAAGTTTGACTACACACTTTTTAAAACGTCGTGTATTTCTGGACGAGAGAGTAATTAGTTGTAGTACTGGATATATATGCATGCGATGGGTGGAACATACACGGTAAATGTGTATAGTACAGTCAAATGTGTCACCTACCTCATGTCCAGAAATGTCATCCATTAGGCGTGATATCATTGCTGCATTCTCTATGACTTTTGGGAATGAGATTGCCCAGGTAAAAACGTCATCGCTTGCGCCCATTCCTGCGAAGGATATGCATGCCAATGCCCAGTAGAACGTGGATATTGGAGTGACCTTGAGATGGTCATGTACAGGTGGCACTTGCTCCTCTTCTCTCCATATCACCTCTTGTAACATGCATTTGCTCACCTTCTTGATCTACGCATTTGGTAAGAAGGAGCGTGTTATTTCCGCAGCAAGTGGCTTTGATTTGTATGACACAACATTTGCATGACATATCATTAATTGGCTGTGTAGGAGTCAAACAGGTTTGTGGGTGAAGTTCAACCTCTCTGGTATTAATTAGTAAATAAAAACTAAAAGGTAAAACTCTGGCTAATTAACAATCACAAAAACCCATCATGAATGAATAAGCTAATTAAGGCAGAGCGCTGTCTGGAATACTTTTCCTACCGGGCAACCGTGACCCATAAGCACTCAGACCTGGCTGCTCCTAAAGATCACAATTGCCTGACAGGTAGTTGTCGGGAAAATATTCCGCGACGTTGATTCTAGACACTGACAGTCAGGGATAGCCATCACTTACAGTCTCCTTAGTGCAGTCAATTCCCAAGGGTGATGCACCGTCAGCCAAACATTCTTGCAGTGTCTCGGAAAGAAGGGGCATCGTATACCCGAAACGCTTACCTATGCTTGACGCAGCTTCTTCATCCCAACTATATATATTATTGAGAAATATAATGTAGCATTAGAATGACAGGAAGTAAGTAAAAAACACCGAAAAGAAAGTTAATATAGAACTAGTTATTAGCACAAAAAGTTTTGTGTATTTTGATTGCACTAATGCATGCATGCGTATATGTTCGAAAAATGATGACTGAGGTAAATGGCTGTACGTTCCAGATTTCTATTTAACCACATTAATTTATAGTTTGCTAAATTGTTATACAGGTTCTCCTATAGCCTTCTAAACCAAAAGTATATCCAGTTAAGAATAATTTTACCCAAAAAAATACCTTTGGACTGCTTGGTTAAACCGGCGAAGCTCTTCCAAGGTGCCATAAGAATCATATGTATCGTCAAAAAGTGAAAATATCTTGACAATTTTTGCAAACATCATCCGTGCCTTGGCATACTGTGGCTCGTAGAAAACACCGAGTGCCCAGAAGTAACACTCCACTGGCCGCTCTCGTATGAACTGACCAAGCCTGCTCCCGTGATTAAGCTCCTTATACCACCTTTGGTGTACGTAGTTAAAAGTACAAGCGATTAGATGTGACGGGATAAGATTTATTCGTGCACACTTCAAATTAAGGTAGAACTCGAAACTCAAACTTGGGTTCAAATTAAGGTGGATTCACAACTTTGTGTGCCCACCGTTGCACCAAGACAGTTCTCATAATATTACTGTTAATTTCTTTAAGTTTATTTATATGTTACCTATTTTTCATACTGTGAAATAATTGTAATTTGTCTAGAGAATAAATAAGACTTGTTAAAAATGTCAAAACGTGTTCAGTGCTGCTATGCAGGTGTATATTGCACTTGTATGATAATCTTTTTTATGGAACTTGTATGATAATCTTAGTGGGATTAGTTTGCTCACAGTGAGATGCTCTTGACCTCATCACGGTGCATCAGCTATCAGCTGCAAGATGTGAAAGTCTAGCTTAGCAAGCTCAAGTATATCGTGGTTGCTGTCCGGATCCTTCTCATAGATGGTGATGTAGAGCTTGGCCTCCAGTCTCTTCATTCTCCGCTGCGTCGGCGATGACAGTGCATGCTGTACTTTCTCCAAGATGGGCTCATGTAGTTGGCCACCTTTCGCAAGGGATGACAGGCAATCCGTGCTGAAGACGATTGCATTGCTGAGCAGGCCCTCATCGCATTTACCGAGATGAGCTGCCTCATACAGGCTGAGTAGAGTATCAACGTCAGATCGCAGGTCGTCCTCGAAGTCCCCATTCTCATCCTTGAAACTCTCAATTACATCTATATCGGGCATGTTCACACAAATTAGCACATATATTTTGATCAGGTAACTATAATTTTTTATCACTCTATAAATTCCTAGAGATTTAATTTTATGAGCCAATTCAACATCTACTACTGCAAGAATATATGTATGTGTTTGCTAATAATGCAGTACAAATACCACATGGAATGTTGTAACGATGTTGCCTCAACAGTCGGAACCGTAGGGCGACTCCGGCCAAGTCACTACCCCCGACCGGTGTGCCGTTGAGGACGTCCATGAACCCGCCAATCTCCTCCTCGAAATGGTAACCAACGCCGAGGCGCTCTAGGGCATCCACCGTCTTCATCCCGGTCGACAAATCTTTCTTATTGGATATATACCCTTGAATCATGTAGCGAACCTTCAGCACAAGCTCGTCCCTCCTCTCCTTGATCAGCGCCTCGGGCTTTTGATTCATAGAATAAATCAAAGGCAAAAAAAAAATTATAATCGTTAGAGTACTACTATATTGAGATCAATGCATGCGCATCAGATCATCACAACCCATCAGATGAGCTGGAATGTGACATGGATAGTTGCTATAGATGAACAGACTATCCATGTCACAGACTAAAATTTGTGCTCCCTCCGATTGCAGAGATAATTAATTAAGTTCTTTTAGCTTCGTACACAAAAATTATGGAGCACATGAAACGGCCTTGGTGTCTTTCAATTATTGCGAACATACTAGTCTTTTCTCCTAATTAAATACATAACGAATTCTCATTCACCGTTGAAAAGATCGATCTTACAGTTAGCACATGGCGATCAAATGTTTTTTTTTTTCAAAGGCAGGCCATCGAAATAAATGTTTGTTTCAAAGGCAGGCCATCAAAATAAATGTTTGGTACGTACGTACGCCCCTGGTATACGTATATATATACCTGGCGAGAGCACGGCAAGGGGGGAGCATCAATGAAGTATCCTGTCCACTTGCTGTCCTCAAGCTGCACAACCCGTCGCTCAGGGTTCTGCTGTCCCATGCTGTCCTGTCGTGTCCACAAAATACATGTCATTATAGATACCGGCACAATGTTTCAGGTATAATCTTGTTTATATGTATATAACAAAAGGGACTGTCTAGTCATAAGTTGTCTGAAATTTTCTTAAATTTAAGTCACTTGTTGTAACCATTGGATCAATATCCAATCATATGACATCCATTAGATCAATATCCAATCATATGACACACCAATCTCTATACAAATCCAATAGTCACAACAAGTGACTTAAACTTAAGAAAATTTCAGGCAACTTAAAACTAGCAAAACCGATAACAAAATTAATTAGCCCTCAATAAAAGGAATACTAAATCAGTTACCAAGGAAAGAAATGTCTAAGATATAACTCGCTACGTACCTTGTTGCTGAGTGGGAGCTTGAGCGTACTTCACTTGAGATCGATCAAAATGACAGGAAGCCCCGGTGGCAACCCTGGCCCTTTAAATAGGGCAGCGATTTTTTTTTCCTTTTTCTTTTTGCGATAGCAACTCCAAACAATAAGTCTGATTTCTGTCGTTGGGATCCAAGTCATCGTATCTCAACAACAACACATGTAAAGGCATCTCAATAGTATATTTATAGTCGTCTCTTAGATATGTCATGCCAACAAAATCCTACGTAGAGGAGAGAAAGTATAGGTCGTCTCTTCCTGAAGAGACTGTCGTGCGCGCGAAACAAGATATGATACATTAATATACTCTACATAACATGTAGGCCCGTTTCAAAGAAAAATTATAAAATATAAATGTTGAAGAGTTTGCTAGAGACTATCTATTAAAGATATTATCTCTAAAGATGATATAGCATATATTAGAGACAATGCTATCTCTAACTGTTGAAGATACCCAAGTAACAACTAACACCTGTAATTCCGCGTCATCACGGTCAGAAAAGGAAAAACAAAAACAAAGGGCGTGTTTGTGTTGGGGCAATAATGAAGAGAGAAAAAAAATACCTACGTACTGCACCTAACCTCCTGTCAGGTCGTCGCATATTTTTACACTCAACCACGTGTTACACGTGAAATATTCAATCCAGTGTTTTCATTAACCGTTGTCATTGCACAATTTACACTCCACCACGTGTTTCGCATGAAATAATCAAACATTTTATTAATCACTGATGGTTCACGGTCCAACCGCGAAGGGAAAAAAGACAATTTCGTTTTACAACATTCCTGCTCTAAATGGGGGAAGAAATTTCTGTAGGTGAATCATCCTAATGCTACACTATTATCCACCTTCCAACACCATGTCTATGGGATCTGTTCCAGTACTATCATCGTGAATCAAACCAACAAATTAAGTAGGTTGAGGATTCGTTACCCTCATAATGACAGCAATGGCCCTTTGATACCCACATTGTAGGTCGCCGATTTATTACAACAACTTGTACACACCTTATGCAGTTTAGAACCATTGTTCTAGATCGTGTCATGACTAATAGCTTAGCAATGCTTTATCCATCTGACAATCGTATACCTCTTGTTACAACACTGAAGAATATATATGTCCTCCCAAAAATCATCTACTAATACCTTGCACTCAGATCGATCGAATTAAAGGAACCTGATTCAACCATGCATGAAAAAAACAAGAAGCTTATACAAGAAAGCAGTTTAATTTAACACATATCTACCACTATTTTTGACCATTTTTTTTCTTTTCTCATTTTTTTTAACGATGCAAGGTCAAATAGTATTAATGCTATCAAATTTTGTTGAAATCTAAAGAGCTAAATGCAAACTTTGAGATCATGATGGGGGCCATGGCCCCCACCAGCACCCTGTCCCTCCACCACTGTTTAAAAGTTATAATACAAATTTCTTCTGAAGAATGTTTTTGAAATGCTGATTTCTCAGTGTAATTTGTTTTGTGTGCAAATGAATCAATAGAAACTTTTGGAGTTCAGAACATGGAGCAACTTATTCCAACCAAAGCAAATCTTATATATCGGCCAAACAACTACAAACTTTTATTTAGTCAGGACAAGCAACTAATTTCATTTGTATGGTTCGTGAATTAAAATAATATAAAAGTGTTACAGAAACGATGATAGAGACACATAGTTGTAGGGGTTGTCTCTAGATATGGGCAACATATCTGGTGAACATAAGCTAAACCGTGAATATATGCACATGAGCAATCCTGGCGGTCCATCGCGAAATGAACGGCGCAGGGTAAGCGAGCGCGGGCGAGCGAGGCGATTTTGCGTTCTCCACCCGCACGAGACCTTGCTTCCTTCACCACCCCCCCCCCCCCCCCGGCGGCACCATTCGCATCTTCTTGCTTGACTCACCCCTCCCCCTCGATCCCCTCCATTCCCCAATCTTTCTCCCGACGCAACTTCTCGGTCGACTCGCCGCTCGCCCCGACGACCCTGCCCACTCGCTCGCCCCGATGACCACTCCACCGCCCCGATGTCGGATTTTTGGGCCCCCTCCTCGACCCTACCCCTCACCGGATCCGGGCGTCCTCGAGGACGTCGCCGCTTCGATCCCCTCCTCGACCTTGCCCCTCGCCGGATCCAGGCATCCTCGAGGCCGTCGCCGTTGGATCCCGCTCCCCAACCCCACCACCACTGTCCCAGCCGGCCTCGACCACCGTCTCAGTCGGAGATCTAATAGCAAAGAACAATTGTTCTTGCTTCTTTTCTTTTTCTTTTCTTAGTTTTTTCTTCTTGTAGTTCCTACATGCTCTGTCCTATGCTTCGTTGAATCAGATAACGATGTCGGTTTGCTTGATTTTTCTAATGTTTTGGAGAATCAAAGAACTTTTCTGTGAAATGGCTATGTTATATCTATGTAATGGTTCTGTTGTTGAATGCAAAATGGTGAGATTTGGCACAATCTGTTGTTGATGTATTGGTGTATTGTTGGTGTACAAGCATCAGTTTCTGAAAATGAAAGCACTACTCACTACTTTCTGAAACTAAGCAAGTTTTTTTAATGGATGTCGTGATGCTTCCATTTTGAATGATTCAACGAGGCAGATGTTTGAATGCTGCACTGAAATGCTTATGCAATATCTTGCTTTTTTGGGTGGTAAAGCTCAAGCTGAAGGAAGGTCAGTGCAACAACAATTCCTGGAGGTGCAAAAATAATCAGGAATTGGTAAGCACCTCAGATTAGCCATTTCACAAAAAAAAAAAAGTGTAATGGAGAATCAATGTGTATATCTCCTGGGAATTGGAACACAAATTTTTTTTTTGTGCCCTTGACCACACTTCTCATCATGATAGGGGGCTACTATTATGGATCAGCCAGTATGCATTACTAGTTGGGGAGAACTTGATGAGCCTTGTAATGTATATATAGTATGAGCTCTCTATGCAGAAACATTGGTCATAACAAGTTTTCACAATTCGTCATAACAAGTTTTTATATATTTTCTCCTGAACATCATTCAGGAATCAACAAAGAAACCACAATTTTGCTTTTCTTGCTTTTGCATTACTATTGATAGCTTTGACTTAACTTGGATGTTATCAAGTGCATATAATTATTTGATTTGTCATGCAACATGCAGGTGATCAGATCCTATTCCTGATGCATTCAACAATTCAGTTGTGAGCACTTGTACAAGCTACAATTTCAGGAATCAACAAAGAAACCATTTTGCATTCTCATCCAGTGTCAACAATACAAAAGTTGTTCACAATACAATTCACTCTGACACTATTCAATCAGGCACAAGCTGCTATTCACATAAAAAGATTCTTTCAAATATACACTGTCAATTTCACAACCATTCACTCTTACAAATCAAATTCGTAAATAAAAATTTACAATTCTAATTTGTCAAACCGACAAGGCTCATCTCAAATTTCACAAACATTTCAGCTCTTGTGAAACAAAACAAGAACCAACAGCACAATACCCCAGCACCAATTTATGATTCATACATATTTAGCATTTGGAATTTAAAACCTTAGATTTCAGAGACATATACTCAAAGAAATCACACATTTTATTCATTTCTGAGTGATAATTTCATAGTGTACATGATAATCATAATTTTTTTGGGATGTACAATTTCAATTGCAACACCATATACATAAAGATAACTTCTTCATCTAATGGAAGCACGTCGTCCACTACTCTAGATTGATGAATTGTTCATTTTGTCAAATCAGCACCTTCATCAACCTGTTATACAATATATAACATATATAGTTAGCACAAAATTTCTGGAAGTGGAAGCAGATCGCAGAGAATATGTCAAAGAAGCTAGCAATACAAGAAACTTTTGGATTGAACTAGGTGATGCGTGCAGAGAAATATACTTGTAAGTCATCACAAACATCATGGTAATTTCAAGTTCAGCAAGTTCATGTTGTAATGATTTCTTATCAAACCTGGAAACCTGCAGAAGGAATCTGTGTTTTTTTTGCAAAGGAACATCAAAAGAACAATGAAACACAATTAGCAATTTCTGGTGATTATAGGTTGAATTACGTGCACAGATTATACATTGAAAAAATATGCACAACAGATACGCAATTGAGATTATCAGAAAACTGCAATATGTTAGCCTGATTAACATAACACTACTCATTAGGAATTCTTTAAGGAATCACACAAAAAGCATTCAAGTCATACAAAATTCTTTGGGTTCTATTCAGAATTCCAGAAACTTTTTTTTGAGATGAGATTTTAAGAAACTAGAATTACCTAGAATGAGGAATTGCTGCGTCTCAGTCTCCGACCGCAGTGATCCAACTGCTTACGTTCCCAGTGGCTTCGGTTTAACGTGACAGTGGAAGTGGGGATTAGGCCCGCTACTCACGTACGTGCCGGCCATCGCCGTCTCTGATTGACTCACTCTTGGGCCCTGGCCGTTGATGTCGTTGCCATGCACGCCACCATGGTGCAGGGCGCTGCCGCAGGGGGCGCGGTGCAGGACGCTAGCGCAGGGGCAGGGAGGGGGAGTGTAGCATCCAAAAAAATTGGGATTGTTTTTAGAATAGGAAAAAAAAATATGAACTTTTTAAAACTTTTGATGCCTCTTATTATCATTTCATTTATCTGGATTTTCATTCGGGGTTTATTTGATTTTAAAACCTAAAGTATCAAATTAGAAATACAAAACCAATTTATAGTTAAAACAAATTGAAACAAAAGGTGGTAATTAAAAAAAATCCAAACTTAATATATTTACACTATTAATAAAATAGGAAAATTAATTAAAGCATGTATTACAAATTTCTTCACAACAAATAATAAAAGTACTTACAAGAGAAGCTTAAAAGGATTTTAAAAAATATTCAGAGCACATACAATTCTGAAACAATTACACAAAAATCTATACTGAGTCCTAAGCCTGTCCTAAAATTTTCATAAATTTTGAAGCTCATTAGCTATGTCTAAAAATTCCCTAAAGCACCTCAGCCATTTTCTGAAAACCTAAACATCTAAACCTTCCTTCTCTCACCGACCGATGGGACCCCCTTGCAGCCCTTCTTCTCCACCGCGCCAAGCCAACTCGCCAGCGCTTGGGACACGCACCTGTGCGCATGCGCATGCCGCCGGAGCCGCCCCCGGTTTGTCCGGCCGCCCCTAGTCTCCCTCCTTGCACATCCCGTGCCACGTCCATTGCCTCGTGCTTGTCACGTGCGCCCATGCCATCGCAACGAGTACATCGCCAGCCGCCGCCTCTTGGTTTCCTCGCCCTCCTCCCTATATAAGCTAAGCCGGAGAGCCTAACCTCCTCTTCTTCATCTTCCCCAACCTCCATATTCATTTCCACCCCTCATTGAGCTCCAAATCGAGCGAAGCCCGAATGCCGAGCGTCGGCCATGGCCACACCGCCTCTGAGCTCCCCGAGCGCCCTGATGGACTTCAGACCTTATCATCATGTCCTTTCAATTCACCTTGGCTTCTTATTGCTATCCCTCATCTCCATTGTCTCTCCTTGCAGCCGGAGCACTGGAATCGCGAGGCATCCTCAACACGACCGGCGACATTCGGAGCTCGGCCACCGCTTCAACTCCTCGTTCGGCCGGCTTGGTGAGTCTCGCCATTTTTTAACCGCGTCACCATGTATTAGCTCCTAAGAATCATTAGCCCCCAACTAATTCAGCCCCTAAACCGAAGAACCGCCATGCCATGGACATCTTCCCCACGCACGGTGAAAATCGCCACCGCTGGCGCCATTTTCTCTAGAGGGAGCTTCGGTCCAATTAGCTTCACCTAGAGCACCCCCACACCACCCAATAGCTTCCCCCACAACCCAATCTCTCTCTCACCCGGTTGTCTCCCCCACGGTGGCCTCCCCGCAACGCCGCAGGCTTGCGTCGCCGGCCCAGCTTGGCGCCTCCCCTCCTTCGCCAACCCCCCTGGCATGCTCCTAGAACCTCGCCAGTGCTTATGCTTCCACTGATTGGGTCGCAACTCCACCCGAGCGCCGCGGCCACATTCCACCTCCACGGCCGGCCGCCGCTCACCGCCGCGTGCACGCTCCGGTGCATCTCTGGCCACGCCAAGACCACCCACAGGATCACCTACCTTTGGACAACCCATTTTGGTAGTTGAAATTGCCTCCGAGCCGCCCCATCGCCGGCGACAACCACCGCTCCGAACCGGCCGCTAGCATGCATCCTTCTCCTGTCACTGAGCCAGGGGGGCCACCTGTAGGGTGTTTAGAAATGCTAAATAACCTTATGACTGACAATGGAACCACCCAATTGATTCAGCAAGAATTGGAAGATTGAATTAGTAAGAAGCTTAGATGGTAGCATTTTCAGTTCAGAGGTTCTGTAAATGATGATGAACAGTAAAGGTGATAAGAGGCCAAATGCAAGAACTAGCAAACCTAGTAGCTAACAGTGTGCCACCCCAAAATGTAATTAGCAAATTCAAACTTTGGGTTACTAAGGAGAGTAGTTAACAACACCTAAAAATAGCTAAACCCTTCTGAAGAATGTCTGAACAGAGAAGAAGATGTCAGTGAAGTCCCCTTTTATGAACCAAGCCATCTACGGATTAACAAAGCTTATGGCTGCCAATTAGGTCACTCAAAGAGACTAATAAAAATTGAAGTTTGAATTTGCAAGAAGTTTTAGCCTAAATAGTACCTCTACTCAGAAACCTTTCTTTAAAAGAATGTATGGACAGAGAAGGAAGTTAGAAAAACAGTTGGGGATAACAGGGAGCTAATGCCACATCCAATGCAGGGAAAGAGTTATCAGGAATTTTGTAGGTTTAGCCAAGAGAGATTAAGCTCAAAGAGCATTTCAACCTGAAATCAATAATTTAAATATGGCTATTGGAAGTAATCAGTAGACTCCCACCTGAGGATTTAATGAACCAGGAATAATCAAAGTTAATACAAGTAGTAAGAAATTGTAACACCCTGACCCAACACGGAGCCCAGAATGTCACTAACTACACTAACTATCAATTTTAACATCATTTTATAATAAATTACAGCAAATATATCACAATAAAACCCGTCCACAGGTCACATTAACATAAGCATAATGATATAACAACCAAAGATAATTTACTCCTAGGCGCATAACAAGGTAATAAACCAAGATTAACGCAAAGCAATCGATTAAGTCTATTAGATGAATAATCAATTCTAACTTATCATCTAAGGTTATTCAACACCATCATGTCCTAAATATAAATCATCATGCTAAAACAAAAAATATCTCATATCCAGTGAATCAAGTAATTGGGTGTAGGTTGTGATTCCAAGTGCGCTAGCCCTTCCCGGGTGGAACGTCATCAACGGTCATCTAAAAACAATAATAGAGCAAGAATGAATTCAGGACTCAGCAAATACATAATAAAATCATAAACAACAGCTTGTCAACCATAATCAAGGCTATCATCATCATCTATCTATTTAATGCCAATCTCATACTCAAATGAACAAGCCATATTTCGTATAGGTAAAGTTGCACAATTTAACAATTTACTCACATATGCGAATGCACCATCATGCTTATGCTCATATGCATCTCATCAGCTAATACCGGTATAGCGGAGTGTTCACCCGTCGATGAACCACTCTATCCTTCACTCCCGTGAAGTCCCCACCGAAGTAGGATTTTATCCAGAGCACTCCGGACTAGTCATGTATCTTTCTCACCGACCTCACCAGATTAGTTACATGACTTTCTCACCGACCTGGCTCGTGCAACTCTTGTCATGTTGAATGTAAATGATGCAACATCTTTAATTATTCATCAACATAATCCATCTTATTAACTCAATATCTCATTCTCATTAATGCAATATCATAATCTCATCCAATCTGTATCATCAATATCATGTATAAGAATAAACTTACCAAAAGTATAATAAATAGCATGATAAGTAATATCAATGACAATGACGAACAACCTATTGTTCACCACTCTACCATGTACTTGCCTCTTAGCCATTCGAAGCCGGGTGACGAAATTGCAGCACGGCGCATGAGGCCACAGTCCCTGAACAAGCAATAAACACACACACTCGAAAATATCATCAAAATCACATCACAACAGCACCAACCCGTCTCACTAATCGACCTCGCAAGTTAACGCCAAACGAACCAAAAACCCAAATCCATCGGACGTACTACCGCTGTTCTAGTACTAAAACAGCTCTAACTTATTCATACGAACTCTAATTTCAACTAACAAAGACTATCTAGAACCCTCACGAAACAACCTACATTTTCTTAATTATAATGAAACTTATATTCGACCGTTTTCAATCTCGTTTCTTTGCCCGAATACTATTTCAGATTCTCACGAACAGTCTAATTCATAATTTTATATATTTAATTCTACAACTTGAACATATATGAATAATATGAGTTCTCGAAACTACACAAAATTTTCTACAATATTCAAGTTGACACCAATATTTAATTTTAACAATTTCTACATGAAATCGACCCAACTACACGAAGTCTACCAACTACGTCTATAATCTGGACAGCAGCCTTCCAGAGGCCATAACTTTTCGTTCACTGCTCCGATTTCGATGATCTAGACCTTCATTGAAACCTAACGTGATAATCTACCGTTTCTCTAATTACACTGAACTCCAATTCAGAGTCTAAATATCCCTAATCATCCTCATAACGTTCTGCCCTAAACCTGACGAATCTGGACAGAACAAAAATCCATCTTCCCATTGCCTAAACGATCTACCAAAAGAACAACGACTAAATTTAGAGGCATCTAGAGGTTTTCAGATTGTTACCCTCGAAGAACACGGAGCCGATCGTGAAATCCCGTGAAAGCCTTCTCCTCCTCCCTTCTTTTCTTTCCTTCTTCCTTCCTCTGGCTGATCTTCCTCTTCCTAGCCGGTAGCAGTGGGGAGGTAGTGCTGCAGATACCAGCGGCGCTACAAAGACTCTCGCCGTGCTCTGATGCCGCGTGATGCTACTGATGCATCGGCACTACACACTGCGCTACAGTGCAAAGGCTGCTAGGGTTTGTCTTTCCCCCACCCTTTTAAGCCGGTTCGCCACTTGGGCCAAAGAGCTATGGGCCGAAGACCCAAGTTCTAATACTACTCTCAAATTCTGAATTCTTCCTTTCTAATTATATTTAATTTCATTATTAATCATTTATTTGTTATATGTTTAAACGAGATATTATAGAACTTTTGTTGATTCAAATAGCCATTCGGACATTTCTCTAGCAAAAGGCCCAACTTGATCAAGTAATTAGCTCATGATACTTTACTTGGTATGTTAAGGTTCAACAGACCTTCAGTTCGCAATTGTGAGGACCCGGATCCTTCGGCTTGTAATGCTTAACCATCCACTTGGTCCTAGCATTACAAATCAAATAATCCGTGCCTCGAGATACATGTACTTCTCAGAATTGCAGTACACATACCCCTTTACAAAATTATGAATCAATTACATACAACACACAGAACCAAATCAAAAGCTTTACAAGAAAAAGATATACAGTATAGTTATTACAAAATAGGACCAACCGGCCACAAAAAGCTAAAGAGCTAAAATAAACAGCGGAACCAAAAAGCCATAAGATGGCGATAAACAAAAGCCAACCGGTTTACCAAACACCCACAAGGCAATCCGACCGGGCCGCCAAGCTAATTGTCCAAAGCAAAGCACAACTCACAAAGTCGATCCCTTGGGGATCAACCTCCTCTGCAACAATTAAGCAAAACAAATGAGTACAAAAAATATACTCGTAAGACTTATGAGTAACAAACCTAGATATAACTATATGCAAGCTTAATCAAAGGATAAGGCTTTAAGGTTCATTTTCTGCATAAAACATATTTTATTTGCAATAAATAATAGATTGAAAGCAGTTTTAACAATCTGATTTTAGTTGCTCAAATAACAGCGAGACAATAAGTAGTAACATAAAAACATCCTGGAGGTGACTAACCCAATAGCCACCACAACATAGCACAAATTCCCCATTCGTACAACCCACATCAAGTTCTAATAAAAATGTTATAGTCTAACTCTTGCAAAACCTAACCAACCGTGTCCATAACCTAGCACGAGGCTATTCGAATAGATCAATCCCTACAGGGGTGTACCAATGTACCCACACTTCAGACCGCCTTTTTGCCACATGATTAAGCACACTTCCAAAGGTATACCGACACGGCTAAGTCCTACGAGACGTTTTCCAATATTGTGCATTAACCACGAGTCGTTCGTATGGATAGAAACTCATACGTTGCATCGGAGTCATTGTAAAGCCGGGAGTCAACTACCATAGAAGGTAAAGCAACCTGAACAACTACAATGCCCCTCGGTGTGGAGAATCTAGAAAGGATTCCACTCCCGTGCACCCAACACGTAAACACCACCCTCATTTTACCACAACACAACACACACACATCCTCTTGCGACTCGAAGCCAACACATGCCAAAGTACTAAGTCAAGAGAGGTCCCATATCCCTCTAGTGTGGTTAGCACACAAAATATGCTTGGATAGTGTGACACAAGATGTTCGGTTCTTATTGACTCGGGCACCAACCATTCACACCCAAAAGCACACCAACTTACCATTGTGCCCAAATCTAAAACAATTTTGTTTTTCAGTTTTAGTTTCTCAAAGTAACCAAAGCACAAGGTGTTGGACATAAAGTCATAATAAGTTTTTGTGTGATCAAGGTTACCGACTAAGTTGATAATCGCCCAATTCTACCGGTAACTAAGCATTGCTAAGCATCAAATCGTAAAGACAATAAAAGAGCATAAATCATCCACTGGGCTCTAATTCACCAGTGAGAATATTAACTTAGGTTAGTAGTAGGTTAGTAGCAGGGGTGGATAATTTTAGGGAAACAATGCATTAGGATTAGCTACCTCTAATCGATAAAATTAAATTTGACACAGAAGCATGCATATATATTATTTGCAAACAAGATATTAGACTTTAAAAGTAATGGGATCAATATGATCAAATGAATGCTACATCTGCTTGCCTTCCTCGAGATCACTATCTTGCTGCAGAGGATCACTCTAGTACTCAATAAATTCTTTGAAACCTATCGCAAGAACGAGAAAATCCAATAAAAACGACGAACACCGAAAAAGCCTCAAAATCCAAAATCAACCAAAATCCTTGAAATTTACACAGCAGGTAGAGCAAGATTTTAAATAAATTTAGCAACTAGAATCATTCAATTTGGACTAAGCATGCAAAAGTTATAGCCTAAACAATTTCAATCGGCTGAAAATTCCAATTTAAATACTTTATGTTACTGTTCATCACACAAATTTCTAGAAGGTTTGTGAACACGAAAATTGTATGGTAGGCAGAGCATGACATTCTAAGAACAACAAAATTTGGTTCACCTCAGTTGAAGTTAAAATGAATTTCTTATGATTTCTCTAAGTTATAAAACTAGGGCACAATTAATTTCAGAGGCAAACACAATATTAAAACCTATTCTACATTAAAGCATATTAACAGATGAATCTAAAACATATTAGCTTACTAAGTTTGGAGTTACAGAGAATTACTTATGCATTTTACAAGTTTAAAGGAATTTTCAAAGCACAATTAAATACTAAACAAGATAATACAACTTACACAAATTTCTGGTACAGAACAAGGTCCAAGCATATTTTTAGATTAAAGTTCAGTTAAACAGAGATTTAACAAAATTTGAATCATTTAAAAAGGAGTTAAAATGAATTACTTAAACACTTTTGAAAATTAAAGTAATTTACGTTCACAAATAAAAGACTGCTGGGTTTTCTTATTAACCAATGACGTGGAAACACATGGGCCGTTGAGATCAAATCAAACGGTCCAAGCGCACGGGGCGAACGGCCACGCGAAGGGCTCAAAGGTCCAGCCGTTAGATCTAAATCGGACGGCTCAAAAGAAAGGAGATGTTCAGACGGTCCGAACGTCTCAAAAGATCTAAAGCGCAGATCTAAAAATGGACGGTCCACAGGGACTGGAACGTTAGAACTCCGAACACGCTGAGGAGGTCTGGACCGTTAGGTCAAGATCTGACGGTCCAGATCTACAAGAGATGTCCTAAAGGTTAAGATCTTAAAGAGGGGAGGTCCTGAACGGCTCAGATCTCCATGGAGAGGTCCTGAACGATAAGATCTAAAAGAGGGGAGGTCCTGGACGGCTAAGATTTACAAGAGGTCCTAAAGGTTATCTTTTCAGTAGTCCAAGGGGGTGTTCTGCGAGGTGGTATTTGCAAAAACAAAAGGAGGTGGTTGTGACTTACGACAACGGGCAAAATACGTCCGGCACGATTTGCCCGGCGGCTTGCCGGTGCTACGTGTCACGGCTGCGCAAACCAAGGGCCGAAACGAGTGCGCAATAGCATTGCGCAACTCACTGAGGTGGTCTCAACGGTGGAGCAGGCCTAAAATGGCGGTGAGCTGGAAAATGGCGATGGTGCTAGGCACGGCCAAAACGACAAAAGCAAAAAAGCTCCGCAATGTCCAAGAGAGCGGGTGCCCAAGCATCTAGGGATTACCAAGAGGCTACCTTAGCACAAGAGAGGACAAGAGGTGGATGGAGGAGCTTCGGCGATGAAAAACCGCACCGGCGCTGAGGAAGACGATGCGGAGAAGGCAGCCTGAGAAAAAAGAACAGGACCGCGTGGTAAGGTTAGCTTCATAAAGGCTCAGAGAGGGTCCAGAGCAATCAATTTAAAACTGAAGCAGCTTACCGGAGTTGAGGACGAAGGGGGTGTTCTTCGGCTGCAACGAATCAAATCCAAAATTTGGCAAATCCTGTGAATGCCAAACAAAACTGGATTAGGGGATTGGACGAAGGTGATGCTGGGCGCAAGGCGACGTGAAAGGATTTGCAAAGGAACCACTAGAGCGCTCTTGGCGATGAAGAGCTCCACGGCCGACAATGGTGACTTAGGGGTTTTCTGTGGTTTGAGCTCAACAACATAGAGGAACTCGGGTGGTGCTAGAAAAGAGATGAGGAGGAGCTCTAGGGCTTTTCAACTAACCAGAGGCCGAAGGTTGAGCAAGGACAAGCCTTAATGGCGGAATGACCTAAAGCTTGCCAAGGACGAAAAGGAGGCGACGGGAGCAGTTGAGAGCGATGACTTTGAGTGCGAAAACACAGTGGTGAGGAAAACCACGGGCTCAGAGCCGTTGAAGGTGACACACGAGGTTGAAAAGCAGCTCTCCCCCCATGCCCTAATCTGTCAGAAAGGCACAGGCATAAGCTCACGAAGAAGAAGATGACCAGAACCAGCGAGGGCCCACCTGTCATCGAGAGAACCAAGTGGCTTGGGTCAAAGAAATGAACGAAAAGGTTAGGTTTAAACAAGAGATTGGGCCAGAAGGTCTTGACGGTTGGATCAGAAATGGACGACTCAGATTAAAAATAACTTTCGGAAGGTCCGAAAGTTCAAAGAGATCTAAGCGGTTCGATCAAGATCACACGGTTAACACGAGTTACTAGCTCGGGGAGGTCCGAACGTTCACTCAGATCTGGAGCGTTGAAAGGAGATGTAATGACTAAGAAGGAGCGTGACTTTAGGACCGAGCCTAAGTGTGCTTAAGTGGTTGGGTTCAACCACGAGTCCGAGTCCGACTTAGGCCCAACAGTAGAGTTGACTAGGGTTAGAATTTGGAGCTGAAACTTGAGGAATTTTTAAATGGAGCTACACAACTCCAAAAATTCCAAAATTTTTATAGGAGGTGATCAACTCCAGGATTGATCTTGTATAAAAATTTAGAGGTTTTTTATGCAAAACATTTTTCTTCAGAAATTTTTCAAGGTTCTGATCAACGGTTGACCAAGGAACAGAAAGGTTTGACTGGCCATTTAGAAACAGCAAACAATTTCTAAAAATTTTGAATTTTTTTCAGTGGAGCCAAAAGGGTGATCCAGAAGCTAGGAAAAACATTTCCAGAGGATGATCACAAGGTTTGTTTTAAAAGATTTTAAAAGGGCTATGCTTCCCAACAATTGAAGCAATAGGTTTTTGAAATCAACAAATCTTTTGAAAAAGGTTTCCAGAAAGTTCAAATAACAACAAGATGCAACAAAAGCTTTTAAATTTTCCTCATTTTTATACATTTGAAATACAAACCAAATTTTGGGATGTGACAGCAATCTCCCTTCTCAACTTGTGGAGGTAATTGGTAGTAGGATCCACCCTTAGATGGCTAAGGTGACAAATGACAGTGTAATTGCTAGTAGGCCTTATGACTAAATATTTGATCAGTCAATGATTTGTTACAATAGATAAGTGAATTAATAACAAGGTTTAGTTGGCAAACACTTCTACTCAGCATAATCCCTCTAATAAGAAGAATGATCAGAGGAAGAGTGACCAGAGGAGTGATCAGTTGAAAATTAGAAGTGGCAGTCGGTGACAACAGTACTAAACTACTAATTCTGGTGGTTAGAGGTTATGATATTTTGATCAGCCCTTAGAGTTTAATTAAACAGGAGTAAACCAATATGAAGATAATTAGATTTATCAATAGGATAATGACATTCTAATGCTGGTAGTGAGAAATTTCATTCATTTAGCCATTAGTCATTCATCTAACAGCAGCAACCCCATCCGAAAACAAGGGGTTTAGTATGAGTATTCAAAAACAAACAGTGAACTAAGGCCATGTTAAATACAAAGACAAGTTAATTAAAAATCATATTGAGTTAACTAGCCATTATCATTTAACCTAGAAGGGTAAAGCTAATTAGGATTTAAGTCATGGAATGTGGTCAGCTAAGCAAATAGTAGGCCTTATGCCATGAATAGGATAATAGCAATAGTAGCACTAGGTCATTGAGATGTTAAAAGATAGTAAGGCAATTTGAGATTAAAAAAATCATTAGTATATACTTAGTCAATATCACTAATGTCTAGATTAAAATAGAGGTCAACTAAAAATAATCTTAGTACATATTTTAGTTAAAGGTTAATCCATTATACTAGGTGTACCTTAGTATAAACTTAGTCGTGATAATGACTATGCAAATGACACACTTAAATCATGGAACTTTCTCGGTAAATAGAAAATACTAACAAAAAGAATCATTAACTTGAGCTAGACCTCCCATGCAAATCATGATAAGAAACTCTCAATAAACTGGTATCAAGTCAACCACAAATCAAAATATTAATAATTTTCACATACAAACTCGGAATTAAATGAATTTTTTTTTCTAAATTCATCTAAAATCATACTCTACCAGAATATGCAATAATATTTGGATTTTCATTCCGTTGAATTTATTTCTCCATTTGTGCTTTGTTTCTGGTTCTTTCAAATAGACGCTAGAGTTCGCGAGCAATATTATCGACGATCAAGCGACCCCACTCTCTGAATAATATAAGCAAGGCAAGCACCCCCTTTGATCATATTGATCCTAGTATTTTACTTATTGTACTTTGTTTTACAAATCTACTATTGCATTGTCGGGACCCCGGGTATGCAACCCCGGAACCCTTTGTGCATTCTGAACTAGTTTTAGATCAATAGCTAGCTCGCACAGTTACAACATAGATGTAATCATAACCATACAACTAAATAATGATGAAGCGGGCAAATTAATATTACTTAGTAGCAAAAGAATCTTATGGTCAAGTCTTACAGAGTTGCCACGCAGGGCTTAACAACAAAAGATAACTTGCAACGGAACCCAAAATATCTCGTGGTAGCCAGCCGACATGCCCACAGCAATCGAGTGGAGGACGTGACATAGTTCGCATAATTCTCAAGTACTCCTCTTCATAGAACTCCGAGCTTCCTGGGTCTTCTTGATGACTGATAAACCAGAGGGCATAAAACCGTTAGTACTTTGAATGTACTCAACAAGTCATAAGAAATGTATGCAAATAGTATTCATGCAGGGCTTGACAATAATAGCTTTATGGTTATTTTGCAGAAAGCGATATTGACAGTAAATACAGTAAGTAGATTGAAAAGCATAATTTGAAAGATTAATACATAAGTAAACAAATTTCTTTGGAAAACTACAAGTGAACTTCCCAACCATTCCACTCAAACCATCATTCCCACCATTTTTAATGAAAATCTACCCTTCGTGTAAAATCACCAAGCGTTGTCCATAACTGGGGACACGGCTATTCGAATAGTTTTACATTCTGCAGAAGTTGTACAGCTTGACCCACAAGACACGACTTCTCTAGTTTGTTTGGCATATATCTATGTCACCGCTCACTTCCGTAGGTAAGCAGTCTAGAGCACGTGACAAAGCCTTTACAAAGTTCTGTTTTGATCCAGTTCTACTCGCTAAGGATTCGCCATTCTGGCCCCCCTCTTGCGCCGCTCATTAACCCAAAATAGAACCAAATCAAAACATTGCTAATTAGTTGGTCAGGTCTACCCACATAATAGACTTGTGATTGCATGGTATGGCCTGGATCAATGACGAACAAAGTTAAGTCCTTATTGGCTACTCAGGCGAGGCAACCACATCCCAAAATCATCCCCTTTACTGCACGATCACTCGCCCAAGTATAAATCATTTTGGTTCAACTCGGCCAAAGACCACCCTAGCCTTGGCACAACATCTTTTAATAGCTGTGGCCGTGCCACAATTCTATAATTCATTAAGTCATATTCAATCATTCTTTGAGTATGTGATCATGAATCCCAACGTACAACTATAGCATGACTAAGCATAATACGATACCCATGTTGGTAGTTTATCAAAGTCCAACTAAAATAACCCATCATATGGTGTCTAAGGATTTACGTCATTCAAGGAAACATGCCAATAACAATTATTCAAGGAGACATACAACAATTAAGCAATTAACTAGTCCCGAAACTATTTAATATAAAAGTAGCAATGCATGTTTATATCAAACAATATAGTTTTATAAAGTGGGTACAACATGGTCAAAGGTCTACGACTTGCCTTCGTTGAAGAGTTGAGGTGCTTCAGTCGTCGGGTCCGAGAAATCTTCCGAAACGTCGGAATCTACACATTTGAACGAAGCCAAATAAATAAAACAACTCTAAATAAATTACAAATAAATACCAAATTAGCACTAACAGCAATATGAGGATTTTATATGAATTTAGAAATTTGAATCACTCGAATCGGAGTTCGAACGAAGAAGTTACGACCTCCAAAAGTTTGAAAATCAAGAAAAAGGGATTTTCCTGATTCTTGGAATTATTTTGTAAAGGAAAATAGATTTATTGCGCCAGCTGACGTCAGCGCTGGGGTTTTAGTTTCGGCCAAATTAATTTTCAACAGAAAAAGGTGGGAAAAGCCACGTAGGCTGCTGACGGGGGAGCCATGTCAGCGAAGGGCTGAGTGGCGCCAGGTGGCAGCCACGTTAGCACCCGAGCCGGCAGCACTCGGGGCCCGATGGTCACCGGCGTTTGGCCGGCAGTTGACCAGCAGCGAGGGTACTGGCGACTAGAGGGGCTCACAGGGAAGCTGATGCGCACGGTCTCGAGGACGCTGCGGCACCAGAAGACCGTCGGCGGTGAGGAAGAAACGGCGGCGGCGGTGGTTGTAGGCGACAGCGGTGCTCCGGTGGGCTCCTGGGGTCGATGAAGCACGCACAAGGTAGCTAGGAACCTTGCGATGCCGTATCTGGAGACAATGGCGGCGGAGGAGGCTTGGCGGCGGCGCAAATGGCGACGGCGTCTCGCGGTGGCCATCGGCGAAGAACTCCAATCGGGGACGAAGTAGAGCGAGGGAGAGGGCGCGAGGTGAGGGGAAAGAGAGAGGAGGGCGAGGCGCTCCTGGTGCGTGTATTTGTAGGGCTTAAGGAGGCCTGAGAGAGGAGGACGGGGTCGGCGGGTTTCGCGGCGACGAGGACCGGCGAGGACGGGAGCAGGTGGTGACAGGGCATAGGGCGGAGTGGTGGCGGCAGCCGGCGCGGCGGAGGCGGGAGGTGACACGGTGGACAGGGGAGGGCGTGGAGGTGACGGGGTAGGGTGGAGCCGGCGCAAAACACAGCGCAAACAGCGTGGACGTGTGCGTTGACACACGAGGAAGACGACGAAGCTGACAGGTGGGGCTCACACGTCGGAGAGAGAGAGAGAGATGCGCGCACTGAGCGTCTACGAAGGCGAGCCGTTCGATCTCAATCGGACGGTCCACAATGGATGAGGGCGCGAGCGTGCGGGTGCGAGCTGATGCGAGGAGGCTGTGCCGTTCGATCTTGATCGGACGGTTGGCAAGCGAGGGAGGCGCGGGTGCGTGCGGAGCGGGCTGGCGCAAGGAGGTTGGCCCACGAGCTGGGCCAAAGCTTAAAGCTTTCAGCCCAAAAGCCAAGGGGAAATTTAAAAGGATTTTTTATTAAAGAAATCCCAGAAAAGCAAAAAGAGTTTTAGAAAATAGCTAATAAAGTCCAAAAATTCTAGAAAAATTCACAAAAGTCCATTGAATTATTTAGAACTTAATAAAAATACTTTTAACTATACTTTAACTTTTAATTTTGCAAACAAAATATATTTTAATTTCGGACAAAAGGAAAACCAATTCTAAAATCCAGAAAAAGCAAGAAAAGACTTAAAATCCAAACAAAATCCAGATAACTCAAATAACCCAACTTTTTTTTATTTAATTAAGTCTGATTAATTCAAATTAAATAGTTTTTTATTTCTAAATTTCAAGTTAAGCTTTTGCAATTAAACAAAGTCAAATGGTTATTTTTAAACTTTGAAAATTTTCAAAAACTCTACAAATTAGAGATGTTACATGCATGCATGTATGTTTGATATCAAATTGCTACATTCGGGAAGTAGGTAGATGTTAAATCCTATTTGATGCATGAACTCACTTGATATGTTGATGTCCTTACCGATTGTAGGCATTAGGATATGGGTTAGACAATATATGATGTCAACTTAGGAATTTGAGTGTGAATACCGCACAACTGCTAAATAGAACAATAGATTTTCCTGAAATGTTATGAAAGGACAATATGATAAATGTGAATTTGAGAGATTTATGAAAATATCTAGAGGGGCGTGCCTCTGTTATTTTGTATAAAAATAAAATGCAACACGGGCAAGTTATATTATATTCTGAAAAGGGTGAGAAAGGAACCTCACTCGTAGATAGGGGGAGATTCTCGCCCGAGTCAATTAAGGACCGAACGCCGGTATATCCGACCTAAGCGTAAGCATACAACCATAGTGCTACTTATGGGGTGGCCTTAGCTAATTAAGTTGTCGATAACTAGCCTTGCATGAGGAGTAGGCAGTAGACGTGCCGCATACCAAAGGAATGGTATGCCGACACAATGATGAATGCCTCACTGGGACAGGGATACCTGGGCGAAGTGTGAAAAACATAGCACCTAGACGAGTATACCTGGGTTCAATGAGGAACAATATTCGATGAGCTAAGTGCAAGGTTAGGACTAGATGATGTAAAGGCTTCGACACGTGCTCTAGACTGCTTACCTATGGTACTGAGCGGTGGTATTGTGGGGTGCCAAATAAACTAGAGAATTCATGTACTGTGGATAAAGTTGTACCCCTCTACAGAGTGTAAATCTATTATAATAGTCGTGCTTACAGTGATGAGCATGCTAAGTGTACTATTGCCGGGTATAGTCTTGATTTTCACAAAAACTGTCTTATCGGGAAAGCATGGGGAATGGTTTGTGATTTATTTGAGATAACTATCATGTTATGGCTGAACGTGAAATGTTGCTCGCAACCAAGAAAGATTGTGAGTTGTAGTTGTTATTATTGTTGGATCATTCAATTACTTATTTACTGTTCTATACCTATTTAACTGCTCATTTCAAATTATGTTGCAAAGTACTACTTATGAATATTGCAAATAAAATCTGCTTCTTGCAAAAGAACTTGTAGAGTAGAGCCTCCTCTTTGATAGCCTTGCATCTATATAAAGTTTGCGATACACTACAAGTCTTGTTGAGTACACAAGTACTCAATCTTGCTTATGTTGTTGTTTAGAGTTTGAAGATGATTCGACGCCATATGATGCTTTCTTCGCTCCCGGAATCGGATGGTTCGGTGACGAGACTATCTAGGATTTGTTTCTTATCGGTTGCCTTTGGGTATGGATGGGAACACCGCTGGATTTTGTTTACTTTCATCACTTTTAATTTCGCTGCTATTTCTGTTACTCTGTTACTTCTGGTACTTAGGTCTCATTTGGCTAGTCGGCTGTTGTAATGTAAATATTGTAATCGTTTAAGTACCATTTTGCTTTACCTTGTATATGTTAATGTATGGTTGTGAATACCAAATGTTGTGAATGTGTGTGCTAACTACTGATTCAAGGACTAGCACAAAATACACATAGGGTCTTCGGGTATTTCACGCCCAAGGGTCTGATAGGGAGGGGCATGGCGAAGGGCAGGGGGCGTGTAGGGGGCAGCACCGAGCAGGGGGGCTCGCCATGCCTATGAAGGATGGTGATGCAATGGGGCGACCGCGCAGATGGAGGAGTCGTAGAGGCAACGGCGGCCATGGGCGGCGTGGCGCAGCTAGGGAATCGTAACCCTAGGTCGCAATCACAAGGAGCATTGGGGAATCGAGGGGAGGGCCGAGTCGTGCGTTTCTGGTTGATGGCGGGGGGTTTCCGCAAAATGGAGCCAGTGGGAGGAAGGCTGGATCTTGACCGCATAACTCAAGATGGACGGCCCGGATCGCCCATGTGCATATGTCCACCAAACAACCCATGTTCACCAGATATGTTGCACTAGATATGATGCTGAGGCTTATAGACAACCTATTGTGCAGGCCCTTATGTCATTATAACATAGATTGGCTCTTGTAGCAGCCACAGGCAGAGGCAGTGCTACAAATAGTTGTAGGGGTTGTCTCTAGATATGATGCTGAGGCTTATATACAGCCTCTCTAGATATGATGTTGAGGCTTATAGACAGCCTCTCTAGATATGATGCTAAGGCTTATATACAACCTCTCTAGATATGATGTTGAGGCTTATAGACAGCCTATTGTGTAGGCCCTTATGTCATTGTATCCTAGACTGGCTCTTGTAGCATCTACGGGCAGAGGCAACGCTTCCATAGCGTTGCCCCCGCAACGAAGATGCCGACACCGCCCACCACGGCGGCGACGATGGTGATAATGGTGATGGCGAAGACATTGTGGCGGCCTGGAGGGGAAGTGGCCAGTGGAGGGAGCTGTCTTCGTCAAGGCTGGGGGAGGTAGTGGGCTCGGCAGCGGCAACTAGTAGGATGAGTAGGAGAAGTACCCTGTGTCCTGGAGATCTTTTAAGAAGGAAAAAGGTCAAAGAACTATTTTTGTAAGAAGGAAAAACCGACGGACTTAATCATCTAACCCACCTGGACATGTTGGAGCTGCACCACCACCTCTGACCTTGTTGACGGCACGTCAGCGTCGGTGGTGGTGGTGTGGAGCAGCCACGGGCGGAGGTAACGCTTCCACAGCGCTACCCCGCAATGAAGATGCCGATGGCGCCTACCAAGGCAGTTACAATGGCGACGACGGTGATGACGTACCTTGTCCGGACTAAATAAAAGTTTATAGTTGATTGGCCGATAAATAAGATTTGCTTTGGTTGGAATAAGGTGCTCCAAGTTCTGAACTCCAAAAGTTTATATTGATTCATTTGCACGCAAAACAAATTACACTAAGAAATCAACATTTCAAAAACATTCTTCAGAAGAAATTTGTATTACAACTTTTAATCTGTGGCGGAGGGAGAGGGTGCTAGTGGGGGCCATGGCCCCCTCATGATCTCAAAGTTTGCATTTAGCTTTTTAGATTTCAACAAAATTTGATAGCATCAATACTATTTGACCTTGCATCGCCAAAAAAAAATGAGAAGAAAAAAAAAGATAATAAAAATAGTGGTAGATATGTGTTGAATTAAACTGTTTCCTTGTATAAGCTTCTTGTTAATTATTTTCATGCATTATTGAATCAGCTTCCTTTAATTGGATCAATCCTGAGTGCAAGGTATTAGTAGATGATTATTGGGAGGACATATATATTATGCAGTATTGTAACAAGAGGTACACGATTGTAACATAGAGATGACCACCGAGCGGTGCCTCATCGCACATCCCGTTCTCCCAACTCTATCACCCCAAGCTCTGACGAGCGATTGTGTGGTGGCGATGCTTAGTCCTCATTCACAGTGCCAACTCCGGTGGGCAACTAGGTGGCGGCGACCATTGGCAAAAAAGGTAAGTGGAGGTCGATGATGGATGGAGCAGCAGCAGAGGGAGGAGGTAAGCACAGTGACGCTGCAGCCAACAGATGGTGGTGGCGAGGTGCATATCTGGGCTAGCATTGCCTGATTCAAGGTTGTAAACTAGACGGTTTCGTAGTTCAAGGTTGAAAATCGAACTGATGTCAGAATTTAGTTCTAAACCATGTTAGGGGGGCTTGTTGACTCGGTTTAAAATTGCTTTAGCTACACTCATTAATTAGTTAAACATTGAAATGAGTCGATTTCTAATAAAATTGTATTTCGTTTTATCTCAGCTCGTTAGCTTAATTCTAAAAATAACTCGCTTATATTCGCCCTATTTCTCTATATACTTCGCAGCCGAGGATGGGATAAAATCTCAATTCGGGCCCGTAATAATGTAGGCCGTTTCACTTGTGGTAAAGAAAAATGAATTCAAGGATCGGCCCGGCACGGCCTGCCCGGGCCGAACGCCGAGTAATAATGCCTAGCCCACTTGAAGATCCACTAGGGTTTAACGGAGGCGGAGGCGCAGGTGCCGGCACAAAAATCGTCTCTTCCTCCCGTCGTCGCTCCACCGCCGCTTCCCTCGCTCTTTCGCCGTCTCCAAGAAGATGGCATCTTTGGCCCGCACAGCCGCCTCCGCAGCCAGATCGGCCCTCCGCCCGGCACCCCTCGCCGGCCGCATCCTCAGTTCGCCGCTCCCATCCCTGGCGTCGTCTTCCCCCGCCCGAGCCGCCCGTATCCTTCGCAGGTTGGAAACTTTCTTTGGTTGACGGACGGATGGATCGATCGATTGATGGGCGCGGGCGTGGGCGTGTGCTTACTTCGACATTCGTGCAGGTCGGCGGCGGCAGGTCTGGAGACGCTGATGCCTCTGCACAGCGCGGTGGCGGCGGCGAGGCTTAGGTCCTGCATCGCCGTCGACTCCTCCTGCTGGAGCTCCCTCTCCCAAGGTAAACCTGCACAGCACCTCACTTATTTCCCCCTACAATTTTTCCGGTTGTTAGCATATGCAAAGACAGCACCATATTACCATTAGCTTGGATCTGTTATTGACTGGCTAGTGCATGCTCTGCGAAACTTCCGTGTGATTTGGGGTTGTGCATTCTTAGATTTTCGGGGTCAGATTGAAGTTTCAAAAAATAACCAAATATTTGTTGAATCTTTGAGTTGACAGGACCGTGTATTTATCTTGAACGTGCGAATACATTTTCAAATTAATTTCTCTGCAGAAACAAATATAATTGAGGAAGTGAACTCCATGTATTACACACTACTCGTTGGATACATGTTGAGTTCTACGTGGTGTTGCGTCTAGGGGCAGAGTTGGTGTGACGCTGAACTCATAACTTTGTTATTGTGCTCATAGGACTTATAAACCTATTATAAATAAGGGAGTGAATCCTGTGCGACGCCGCAGGTTGAATGTGAATGTTTCCATAAGGAAATGCATTAGTAGTTTGAACGTTGAAGAGTGTCAGTGATCAACACTCATGAATTCATGAATAGTTAAATATTTTCTGATGATAATTGTTGCCAGCTCTTGGTTTATTGAGACTACAAAACACATTGGTGTTCATTTCCTTTTGTAGTCTATTCACCTTTATATCTGTAATTAATATTATGACCCCATGTACTGCAAGACGCTACAACACCTTGAGGTTGCTGTTTGTTAATAGTTCATTGTTTTAGCATCAAGCTATCAAACTATCTTGTTCTTGGTGAATTAGGGAGTGATTTTTGCATAAAAAGATTCACTCCTTTAAAATTTTGAATTGTCCGAGCTATTTGTTTATGAAAGGATTTGTCTGAGTCAAAACCTGAGTCATCCTCAACTAATTTATTTATTTTACTTTTTGTTTGGGGTTGATCTTACAGTAGCTAGGACCATGTTGGTTTTTTTACTATTTCACTGTCAATGCCAGTGTGCCCACATGGCACCATGCAAATTTGGTAAATTGAGAACTTCCATAGTAGTTCAATTCTTTTGGAACCTTGTGTTTCTTGCAGTTTTCACAATATTTGATCAATTAAGGATCATTGTGTAGTGACGAAGAATGATTTTGATCGACATGGTTTTCAGAGTCGCATTTGTGTTAAGATGCTAGCAGTGCATAGCAAAATAAATCCAGAACAGTGTTCTAAAAAGCAGCCTAGGCTGCGCTAGGTGCCACCTAGCCACTGCGATTTGGCCATAACTGGCTGGCTGGGTGACTGTAGCATCTAGGTGGGTCCTTGGTCGGTCTAAGCTGGGCTGAAGCTGCGTGCTCTGCTTGATCTCATTCCCATTTGTGTAAGCATAAGTAAAACTTCATCCATGTGTTTCCTATCTTTCATTGATATGAAGTGCCATCACTAGTACTAGCACAAATATGCATAGATGTGTTTAGTTGATACATCAATTTGCCATTTGACACTGTTTGCTAGGCGGCCGCCTAGGCGATGCCTTGATACCCTAGACGCTAGGCGCCATGCTGCCGCCTGCCTAGCGCCTAGCGTTTTCTAGAACACTGATACAGCGAGCTGTATTATTTCATTTCTTATTGGCTTGATGGTCTGTCACAATTCTCCCTTTAAGGTTTCTTAGGTTTTTTTTTATCAAATTATAATTTGTGGTTGGCTATTGGGATTCTTGGAACTTTCAGTCTGAGTACCCCACTACGGTCAGGAGTTTGGTTGAGATCTGGAAACAATGTGTCTTGATCTCCTGCTTCCATTGCTACTGAAGAGACTCACTGCCTCTAGTATTGGTCGGTGTTTTGTAGAATATTGATGTGATACCGAGATTCTGGCTTGGTAGACTAGCTTTTTTTTGCATGTACACTAAGATTTTGGCTTGTTAGAGTGGTCATTTTCATCTTCTTGAGCTCCTTTGGGCAAAGTTAAACAAATGCCATCTTGGCTGGGCAGCATTTTGGCAGTAAGACAGTATTTCCAAACATGATCCCCAGAAATGACTGGAGACTACTTGTCCCCTTTTGGTGTCTCAGTACTCAGTAATGCATATCAAATGCTGCTGCTGCTGCCTGAGGTGCTCGTACTCTTTGCATATCAAACTTCTTTTTGTGTTTTACAACAAGGGTTCATCTAGATTCGGCTATTACCTTTGAAATGAATTGAGCGCTCTTAGGATACATAAAAAACACTCTTAGGAATGTTGATATTGTTGACTAATGACTACCATGCAATATTGGAAACTTGTTTGCATACTGCTTTTCTTCTGAATTTTGTCCGCAAACACTTGTTTCTGTTGCATATAGTTATACAGTCTGGTTAACTGGAAAATTCCGAATTGATCAATCATGGTCACCAATATCTTACTAATATGAGATGCTTGTAGTTCAGACCAAGTGAATTAAAACAATTATAATCTGTTGTTTCTCATTGAAAAGGATGGGGTTTCTATCTTTTTGACTCTGGTTGTTATAGGTTTAAAAAAGCGCATCTGATCATGGCTAGGAGCTGCACAGCAGAGAAGTGAAGGCACTGAGTTAAAACAAAGTGCATTTATTTGCAGATAGTCTTAGAACATGTATCTCATCTATTTTTGTTGTTGCTCCTTGCATGTACTCTTGTTGACACAATAATGGAGCGTGCAAAAAGTTGGCTCCTTGTAACCTGCTTGACCTTGATTGTGTTGATCGTGGAAAAATACCTGGAATGATAATGGAGAGAACATTGTTGCTTTATTATTAGTTGGAAATCAGCCTAAAAATTAAAATTACTCATTGAATTAACGCAGTGGATTGTGTACTGCATTATCTATACTTGACCTGACTTGCTCTTATATTTTGGTGATATAGGATATGCTTTGCCTTTGTGACAAAGAGCTGCACCTGAAGAAACCAATGAACATTAGGGATTACAGACATTGCGGGCTGTAATAATTAGATAATTGTAAACTGATGGTGCATTCAAGCTCCTTTAATTTTGTAAGGTGATTCGTCCAAATTTTGGAACAAAGTTTGTATGGCCCATGAGTTATCTGCAACTTTTCCGTAAAACAGTTAGTTTATTGGGTGATGTTTGTTTTCCCCACAACCTTTTCTTTTCATATTTGAAATTTTGTTCACGTGTAGATAGCCTATTTTCATATTTGTATATATAGTTCCAGATCACGAGTTTTCAGGGGAATCCGTAGCATCAGTCGATATGCTTAGTTTGTTTAAAATGTATGTCCTCGGCCCTGTGATTAGTTGCACGTATTGTCATTACTTCCACATATAACAATGGTGATGCTGTTTTTTGTTCAAGAGATCGCTTGCCCACGCAAACTATTATGGAAGTGAGAGTTGAAAAGGTGCGGTGAATTAAAATAATATATAAATGTTATGCAAACGATGATGAATTTTTGGCCGGTACGGTCACTTTTCAAACCGTATTTACACTAATAACCGATTTCAATTCGGATTTGCAAAACTAGCAAGACGCGTGTACGTGGGCGCAGACTCACCCTGCGCCCGCCCGCCACCGCCCGCCACCTCAGCCGTGGGCGCAGGCTCACCCCGCGCCCGCCCGCCACCTCGCTCGCGCCCACCACCACCGCCCGCCACGCCGGCGACCCGGCACCGCCCACCTCGCCGCCCCGCCACGTCGGCGACTGGCGCAGCCGACCTGCGCGGGCAAAAACAAAACAAAAAAAAAAGACCGCGCGCAGTGCCGAGCCCGCCCCACAATAGTGCCTAGGTTAGCGGTTTAGGGTTGTTTAGGTTAGGTTAGGTTTAGCAATTAGGTTTGTTTAGGTTAGGTTAGGTTAATTAGATAGTTAGAGTCTGAAATTTAAAAGAATTTTAAAATATAGTAAATGAGTTCTAAAATTATGAAATTTTTGTGTAGCTCACGACATCTTGTACTTGTTTGTGTAAATTTTTCGTAATTTTATCCATTCAAATTATTATCGCATACGTATGAATTGCTATCCGTATACTCCTTGTTTTTGAGATTAAGGTTTCATAATTTCATGTGATTTAAAATGTATTTGAGATTTGGACTTGGAATATATTTGAGATTTGCTTGATCGTTATGCGGAGAATTAAAAACCTCGTAGTGACCATCTTTTCCACCGTCCCTCCTCTCTCGTCACACATCCGCGCCTCATCCGTAAATTTCGCGCCAATGTTTACGGAATTCCGGCGCCAACGCCGCGACTCCTTCTCCGCTCGACTATAAATACCGAACTCTAGCACTCGCTCTTCGCTCATATCAATTGCGTTTGATTCTCGTTTTGCGCTCGTCGCTGAGAACTCAGAGAACGTAACATAATTAATTTTATTGAGAGATTAACCGTTTTCCTTCTTCTCGTCTCTCGTCGCTCGGCGTTGATTTATTACTTCCCCCGAGGGCTAATTGATTACTTCCTTCGAAGGGCAGATAATTTGTGTTATGCTTTTGCCGTTTCTCAGTCAGCTAGTCGTAATGAGATAATTTAGAGGTAATTAATTAGTCGTAATTAGTTAGTTGACTAGTAATAAATTAGTTTAGTGCTAATTAATTAGTTGTAATTAGTTTAGAAGTCATCATTACAGTGTATTAAGTAAGTGGAAATGAAGTACTGATATTTTTAGTGGTAATTAATCAGTCGTAATTAGTTAGTTTAGAGGTAATTAATTAGTTGTAATTAGTTAGTTCACTAGTAATGAATTAGTTTAGTCGTAATTAGTTTAGTAGTCATCATTACAGTATAGTAAGTAAGTACAAATAAAATACTCGTAATTTTGTAGTGGTAATTAATTAATCATAAGTAGTTAGTTTAGATGTAATTAATTAGTCATAATTATTTAGTGATTGTTGTGGCTTTAGGTATTTTCGAACATGCAAGATTTGTTGGTGTTTTACGGCGATGGGCTCGTGCGTCGTTTGACACGATGGGTTAGACCTATCAAAATGCCAAGACAAGGTGGTCCCGCGGAGGGCTCCACACGATGAATATTCACGAGCCGCGGTCGCATCCGAGGAGTTCGCCACGAGCCAACGACGAAGAAAGTTATGATCGAGGCGATCACCGCACGAATTATGTGTGGAGCTCGTAAGGTGAATGGAAGCATGGCATGGAGGCGTTACATGGAGATTGTCTCTCGGCCCGGCGCCATTCACGGAAGCCTATGGTGTACGTAAATTTCGTACATAGGGCATCGGAAACCCGATGATGCCGAGGCCTCTACAAGCCGCAAACGCGATCCGAAGCTCAAGATGGCAGCACGGAATGTGCCGCCTCGGAGGGAAGTCCGTGCCTAATTTTGTGCCAAACGAGGGGCGGAAACATGGTGGTCGGCCCGCATCGATCGCCACAGTATCTCACGGACGAGCCTCTCGGGTTGGAGTCCGACGAGACACCGACCCAAGCTCGGATGGTACCGACGAGGACGCACACGGCCGGTGGTCCTTACGTGGCATCAAGACTTGATGATATCGCGGTGCGTCGCTCGTACTACACGCAAGAAGAAGGCTCCCGTGGGGTTTGAAGCCGACACCCTCTTAGTTGGGCGCTTCCCGACAAGGGGCCGCTCAACAAGCTATAGCACGGTATGCCCCGTCCATCACCGTGTACCGAGTGCACCGGTCCAACCGAGAAATCACGCAGCGAAGTGCGTAGTAGAAGGTCGCCACGCAAGATCGGTGCTCGCCGAGCAAAGATCTTCGGTCGATCTTCACGATCAAGGAGTTGATCGACCACGCTTGCGAGCTTAGTGAGCCTCGCGCAAAGATCGAACGTGACTTCCGCATAGGTTGCAAACCTCATCACGCACCTAGTTGAGGCGGGCGTGTCTATCTCCCCAAGCCGTTGATGTCGGAAGTCGCCAATAAGGTTGGCTATCCATTAGCTACAGCAAGGTCCGACGAGCCAGCGATAAGGTTATCGAGACTATGTACGGGACATACGAAGAGGCGTATAACCTGTGCCGAGATTGCTTCACCAGATTGCGAATCAAACCCCGCACGCATATAAACAAGCTTGACCGTGAAGATGCCGGCAAAGGGCCCAACCGCTTCATACCGACCGGTGTTCGGGCTTTCGCCGTGCCATCGGGGCTTCAAGTTCGCCGTCCCGTGCTAACCATGGATGGCACTTTCCTTCTGAGGAGGTACAAGGGCACCATCCTCACCGCGGTGGCGGCCGATGCGAATGACCGGCTTCCCGATGGCATTTGCCATTGTGGAGAGTGAGAACACATCCACCGGCCGTGGTTCTTGAAGAACGTGAAGAGGCGCGGTGGAGACCGCCCAAGGTCCGCCTAATCACGCATCGCACATCGGGTTGTTGGCGGCAATCAAGACCATGCAGGTTCGACGGATCCATCTCACCGTGGAACGACATGCAATCTAGGTGGTGCATGAGGCATCTTGCATCTAACTTGTTCACGCGTTCCATGATCGTGAACTCATGAAGACGCTCAAAGCATTGTGTCTGCAGTAACTGAGACGGAAGTTTGAGTCTATTTGGAGAGACCTCGAACACCGGACTACGAGGCATACAAGGGAGTCCACTCGGAGGGTGCAACCCGAGAGCGCCATAAGCTTCTCCGAGTGGATTAACGCCACGCCTGGAATTGGAGAAATGGTCCTCCTCTATGACACTGACGGTGCGAGATACGGGATTATGACGACCAACATGTCCGAGGTCTACAATAGCGTCCTCAAAGGTGTGCGCGGCCTCCCTATCACCGCGATCGTTCAGGAGACATGGACTCGCACTGTTGGTTATTTCGTCAATAGAGCCACCGCAGCCAAGCGACAGATGGACGAAGGCAAGCAGTGGTCCGAGAACATGCAGAGACACATGGACCGGAAGATGGAGAAGGCCCGAATGCACGACATCCGGGTGATCGACGGCCTCGGTGAAAGTACGAGATCAAGCTTCGACAGAAATACGTCAACAGTCATGCAAGGGGGAAAGAAAACAGGCATGCACCTGGGTGATGTGGCGACATGCACCTGCAACAAGCCGAAGCTCCTCCACAAGCCATGCTCGCACGCGTGTACAAGGCATGTGCACAAATGCGCAGATGGCTACACCATACATCTCTCGAGTACTACGACATGCGGCACCTATTCGGTACATGGGTGGAGAGTTTCACTCGTGCGGCTTGGAAATGAATTATAAGGATCTTTGGCCGGACATGGTTCAATGGGGTCCCAACAGGGACTTGAAGAGAATAGGGAAGGGGCGACGGCAGACGCGGCGCTTCCAGAATGACATGGATGCTAGTCAACGTAGCGAGATTAGCCGCACAATCAAGTGCGGATATGCAAGACCCCAGGCACTCAATGAAGGATTGTCCCAATAGACCTAGCTCGTCCTGGCCGTTATTCAAAGGTCGTAATTTCAAGTTTTTCTGTCTTCCTTGTTATGTCTCGATATTAGGATTTTAGGTTTTGGATATTAGGGTTTCATGGTTCCAAATATGCTATACTTTCCCTTACTTTGAATGTACAAAAAATGCTAAATTGCAAGTCCATTGGAGATGTCGACATGCAATGCATGCGACGCATCCATTAAGCATCCACTCGATAAAAGGCAACAAGAATGACATGAAGCAATCCACTCGATAAAAGGCCACCACAATGATGCATCGACCATTAAGTTACATGGTTCACGAGATTGAACATAATTGCGTAAATAAGGGACGAGTGCGGAGGTACAAGCTTCTCGGTCGTGCCTAATGGTAGATGGTGTCTCGCGCTACCCACATAGAGTGTTGTTCACGGGCCGCCTCGGGCGTGGGTTGCCGTCATTGTAGTTGCACGCACATATGCAGCTAGGGTTCACAGCGGCTGTGTGGGATCATAGGAACTTCCTATGTTTACGACCTCCTCGTTGCCTCTCGCATGCTGATCCGTTGGCGAGGTCATCGCTTTCCTCGTTGAGAGCGCCAATCCGTGCCTCCAACTCAAAGATTCGGTTCCACAATCTATCCACATACACCGCATATGTCGCTCATGGGAGGATCGATCCAATGGACAAAGTCGCATTTCACCATCTGCTGGAAAGGAGGGTTAACAGGAGGCTCTATTAGCGATGCGTAAGGAAACAACTTACTAATTGTACCCGAGTGTGGGCATCGGAAGAAACGTCGTCCGCCATCGAAGGGCCCTCCAAGACTCGCACGACAACGTCCCCGCTCGTGTCCGCATTTCGGCCATACCGGTTGAGCACGCTTGTTCGGCATCAGCAGTAGTTAGGCCCAAAGTCCTCCCTCCTTTGAAGGGAAGGTCTTGCTTTGGCGACCCGGTTGGAATGGTCCTATTGTTTCGCTCGCCATGGTATGTCCTACTTTCGTCTCGGGCGTGCATTTTATAGCCCGCGGGTGAGGCTTGTAGATGACGAGACCGGACGTGATGACTCCTCGCAAAGTAAGACGTGACAACACTCGCCTCCTCGCCTTTTCGGATCGAAAAGACAAGACTCGCAAAGTAGGACATGACAAATGCACGCAAAGTAAGACGTGACAACACTCGTGTCCTCGACTTTTCAGACCAAAAAGACAAGACTCTCCAAAGCAAGACGTGATGACTCTGAACATCCCAAGTACACACATAACAACCAAAATACATGTACAAATATAGTAAAATAAAATCGCATAACACGCGATACTACACGGCTCACTCTTACGAGTCGCTACTCTGCTGCTGCGTCTTGCGTTCGCGTCTGCGCCTTGTTTTGCGCCGAGCATGACACGTGGAGTACGCCCACCGGTCCGGAGAGCGCGTGTCGGTGCGGAGGGGTAGGGAGACCGTTGAGGCGGAGGTGGACCGATGCCGACTGCGGAGCGATGCACGGTAGCCGCACATGTCATCGTGATCGACCATGCCGACTGGGACAACTCAGGAATTGATCCACAACGGAGGCTATTAAACCACTTTGGGGTTGCGATGCAACGCAACTCGTTGCGCGGATGAAGTCAAGCCTTCGACGTAGGGGCTCCGCGTGCGGGAGGAGCTCGGCTCGAACGTCTTGTGGGGCACCGAACCCGCAGGAGCTCGCCTCGAACATACCGTGTGCACCGAACCCGAGGAGCTCGCCTCGAGTACGCTACAAACCACGGCCGCCATTGATCGTTCCCTAGCGTCGTGTACTGCTCCCTCACACGAGCTGGGAGGCCCGTATCCTCGTCATCAGTCGACGTGAACTGGCCGTCCCCCCCACGGGCAACTGAAGGCTGCAAGACGGAACGATGTTAGTACAAGTAAGCACTCTGGACGTAAAGTAACAACCTCGTACCTCCCGGATATGCACTGCAGATAACTGAGGCAGATCACCAGTCCGTATACCGTCCGGACGACGGAAGTGATTCATCCCGACGAACCTACCGCGAGAGAACGGCATGATGTTAGCGGCATGTATGGCATAAACCAAAAAACAGAACGTAAATTTGCACATAGCGACTTACCCCCGCGGCGACCTGTCCCGCGGATGACCGACGGGAAACGCTACGACGCCTGCCGGACTCGCTAGGTCGTGCTGAAGACCTAGCGGGTGAGCACGGTCCCCCCACTTCGAGCCCGATGCGCAGGGTGTCGTCCCTCGAACGACCGCAGCTCAAGTTCTTTACTATTTTCTTCATCTCCGCCGAGATGTGCTTCAAAACTTTTTTATACCCCGCTGGGGTTCTATCTGGCTGCTGAGGGCGTCGTCCGATACGCTCTGGACGTGCAGCGCCCGCTCCAACTGCAGTGACATACGTAACAGGTTCATTAACAAAAGGTACGAATGTCGTCAATGAAACTGCGAACCGAGGTCGTAAGTGCCGTGCGGCGCCGCTAAGTCGGGAAGCGATGTGACGGTCGTGCGTGCGGCGAGGCTCTCTCGTGGTGTGTCGGTGTGTCACCTCCTCTCGGCGCTCCGAGGAGGAATAGTCGATCTTCTTGCGCGCGGCACATGCACGTACCACTCCATATACGCACCATACGACTCATGGTCGTGCGGACGCTCGCTCATGCCGATATCCACGTGCGCGCGTGTTTATCCATGTCATAGTCCACTTCTCCCGATGCATTTGCGATCCGAATCGCCCACCCCACCTCGCTTTTGCATTTCGGAAAGATTAATGTTAGAAAAGAAGATGTAAGGACTGCGAATATTACTCGGATAAAGTTTGACTCACAGGTGTATCTTTCGCTCCAGGAGCCTGCCGTCCGGGGCACGGACTGGTATAGACCAAACTGTCGCATTACGCGCTGCCACGCGTAAGGCTCCACCATATGTGAGAACACCAGTGGCAGGTCGTTCTACAATGATACGTCCGGATGCATTGATGGACAGCCCGTGCGGCGCTACGTCGAGCAGAAACCAGGATGCCATACACACCAGATGATGTCGCTCTCGTGCAACGACTCAAACTCGTTGTGGTACAACGAGTAGCACCTCGCCGGTCTTGCGCTGGCCCAGCCAGCAGACGGGCACCAGTCCACCGTAAGCCCATGGTGGGCGCGTCTACGGCGTCATGTGGGGCGTCCGACTAAAGGGCGGTGCACCGCTTTCTATGGTCGTCGCCCAATAGGAAGTGCTCCCAACTCCACACCGCAGGAGCACGAGCGAGCGGCTAGGTTGGTAGCGGTGCTACTGTCGCGGCGTCCACACAACCCCAGATGTGGCGCAAGGGCGGTGATCCCGGCTATCTTGAGGCATCGCCCGATCCGCGTCAACCAAAGACTCGGCGATGGGGATGAAGTCGGGTTCAAAACATCCCCTTTGATGTTGGAAACATGACCCAACCAAAGAGTCAGAGAATGTAAGCAACGAGGTGCGTCCCTAACGACCTCGCCGATGCACCTCCGGCATTTCCGAAATGCTCACCAAGTCCGGGGCGCCACGCACCCTCCGGATAGATTGGCCAAAGCGTTGCTCCACCTCGCCTTCCATCCGCACTCGCAGGCCCGGAATAAGCGGCACACCTCGGATCGGGAGACCGGCCGAGAACGACACGCCCCGTAGGGTGACCGTCATCTCACCCCACCGAAAGTGGAAGGTGTGCGTCTCGCCTCCACTGCCGATAAGTGCGGACAGCGAGCTACCGTCGAGGGTGAACCCGCGTCCGACGAGACCATCTCGCAAAGGGCAACAAGCCCGCTCATCGAGGATCGGGGCGTAACGATCGCCCGCGCCACCGCCCCTCCCGCCGGCGCTGTGGGCGGAGGGCCACCGCGTCGTGATGAGCCACGCTTGCACCGGTGGTCCTCATCGTAGAATGGTTCCAGAGCTCTGCAGGACATGCCTAGCAACACATGCATAGAGAACATTAGTCAGAATATAGCTAATGAACATAAATGATTGTAAATTAATTTCAATTCCAAAATTTTCTGTGGTAGTAACAAGTTTCAAACCTTCTTGTGCATGTTCTTAGCCATAGTGCATGTTCTGCTAACACCGAGTGCATGTTCTAAGCCATAGTGCATGTTCTGCTAACACCGAGTGCATGTTGTAAGCTATAGTGCATGTTGCAAGCTATAGTGCATGTTCTGCTAAAGTACAATAAAAAAGGAAACCAACACAATTCTAAGCCATAGTGCATGTTCTGCTAACACCAAGTTCAAAATTTAAAATTTTACGGTCAGGTTCCTCATACTAACACTAAACCTAACAACAATAAGTCTGCTAACACTAAACCTAACAACAATAAGTCTGCTAACACTAACCCTAACAACAATAAGTCTGCTAACACTAACCCTAACAACAAGAAGTCTGCTGAGTAGACTAATTGAAAAGAAAAGGCTTTGCTAACTCTGCTAACACTCTGTCTCCTCAGTTTCGTTTCAATTCTAAGTCTGCTAACACTCTATTTCAATTTTGTTTAACAACCTCTAAATATTTTAATATTTTACCGTCAAGCTCCTCACACTATGTAAATCACCGAGTTAAAATTTACAACACTAACAACAATAAGTCTACTAAGTCAACTAATTACGGGCTAATCGCGTTGCTAACTACTAAGTATTCTAATTACGTGCTAATCACACTAAATCTTCCAATTTTATATTCGAACACTCAGTCAAAATATACCGACTACATAACTATAACTACTTAGTTTCTACAATAACAAACTATAATTCATCTAATCACATTCTAATCACATTGCTAAACCTACCTAAAACTATAGCCGAATGCAAATGACACTTACCTTTTCTAGGTGCTCAGACGATTTCAACTTCTCTCGGTTGGCTTCTACCTTCTACGCCACGAGCTCGGTGCGATATGAAGTGAACTACTAAAAGAACGAATGAGCCACTACGAATGCAGTCCCGCTAGCTCTCTCCTCCACTGCTCTTAAAGAGAATCGTCACCCCGCGCGCAAATTAAGCCATAAATTTCGGCGTACAATTTGAGACAAGAGACAAGAGGTGACGGATCAATGCTTTCGGTGCAAAATACAGGAAGTGAGGGCCTCCTTTGCCTCTTTTAATAATCTACACATGGCCAGGGCCTGGTTTAAATGTGTAAACAATCAACACCTGTTGCAAAGGGAAGGAGGGAGGGCCTTCTTCAAATTGGTTCAATGTGTAAACAATCAACACCTGTTGCAAATGGGAGGGGCTTCTGCAAATGGTTGAAATAAGGAGGCAGGAAGGGCCTACTGCAAATGAAGTCCACTGATTCAAATGTTTTCTATCAACACATATTACAATAACACAATCATATCATTAACAATAAAAAAATCTAAACAAATAAAATTATACAAAATTTAAATCTAAACAAATAAAATTATACAAAATTTATACAAACAAATAAAGTTTCAGTACACTACACAAAAAAATTTGTAATTTTTTCAACTCATTTTTATATTTTAAAATTACCACAATTTTTCCCTAACCCTAATTATCCCTAACACTAATTAACCTAACCTAACTAACCTAACCGGCGGCTAACTAACCTAAGCGGCACGTGGCGGGCGGAGGGAGCCGGGCGCAGGGTGAGCCTGCGCCCGGGAGCAGTGCGGCTCGCGCGGTGGGGGCAGGGCGCGTGGCGGCCGGAGGGCGCGCGCGCGCGCGTGGCGGCCGGAGAGGCAGCGTGTGGCGGCGAGGCGCGTGGCGAGCGGAGAGCGGGCGCAGGTGAGCTGCGCCGGGAGCGAGGCGCGCGCAGGCACGTGGCGGCCGTAGGGGCGCGGCGGGCGCCGGCGCGCGCGCGTGGCGGCCGGGGAGCCGAGCGCAGGTGAGCTGCGCCGGGAGCGATCTGGCGCGAGTGGGCCAGGCGCACGGGAGGCGGTGAGGTGGCGGGCGGGGCGCGCCGACGTGGCGGGAGGCGCTGAGGTGGCGGGGCGCGGGAGTGAACAGTGCGCGGGCGCGTGGTGAGCCTGCGCCCACGGCGACGTGTCACGCTGGGAGCGCGGGCGCGGGGTCACCGTGCGCCCGACGTGCTATTTTTGTAAATACGTTTTCAAAGTTGTCATATCTGTAATTACACTTCAAAAAATGACCGTATCGGCAAAAAATTCAACGATGATAAGAGAAATAGTTGTAGTTGTAAGGGTTGATATAAAAGTGTTATGGAAACTATGATAAGAGACAAATAGGTGTAGTTGTAGGGGTTGTCTCTAGATATGATGCAAAGGCTTATAGACTGTGCAGGCCCTTAACCTTAGGTTTTTGTAGGGTCCATTTGGATCTCTTTTGTTTGGTTGCCAAGTAAAATGTAGGATGGAAATGAAATCATACCACAATTCCAAATCATGTTCGGTTGCCAAAGGAACGAGGAGTTCTAACATTGGCATTGATGACAGACCATGGTCGAAGGTATTGTGGAGGTGATGAAGTGTCTACATTAGGAGTTCATTCGCTGGGGAGCGGCGACGAGAGTTGTCGTGATCTAGGTGTTACACAAGGTCAGAGAGGACAAAGAATTTTTGGCTAATCTAATGCGTTTGTGTTCCGTATTTGCAAATCTAATCATACGAAAATCGTGTTTGCAAAAATAACCGTGCGCCAATGGCTACCGTGCCGACACGTGGCGTTGGCGCACAGTGGCAACACGCCAACACCCCTCACGCCGCCACATGGCGCGTTGGCGCACGGTGGCAACGCGGTAACACCCTGTGCACCGACATGTGTCTACTTAAATTCAATTTAATTCATTTTTTCAGCTCAAAATTCATTCTTCAGCGACACATGTCAGCATACGGGGTGTTGGCGTGTTGCCACCGTGCGCCAACGCGCTACGTGGCAGCGTGGGGGGTGTTGGCGTACATTGACTGTGCGCCAATAGTGCTATTTTTGTAAATACGATTTTCGTGTAGTTAGATTTGTAAATACGGGATGCAAATGCGCTAGTTTAGCAAAAAAATTCGAAGAAGCCATGCCCGAAGATCGGGTCTCTCCGTCGATGAGCACAAGAACCCGTGAGGAAATTTCTGGGGGGGGAAACGCGAGTCCAGTAGGAAGATAACTTATTACTTCTCAAGCATAGGTCATTGCACTTCCCTCAAAAAAGAAAAGGTCGTTATACCACAATATACTAATTAAATAATGGATTGTCTGGTGCTATCTTTAATGCAATTACAATTATTTATTTCGTAGAAACTAAACTCTCTTGTCCGTATAATCATTTTTTAATGTCATGTGTACTAAACATATTTCGATATAACATTGGGTCCGATCGTTGGAGCGAGTCTACACTATTATGTATAAACTTATATCATGTACTCATATTGATACGACAGTTGTATGGTTTAACCCGGAGTCTTATTTGTTTGTATGTACTGTCTGCCTATTTTATCCGTTTATAACCCGAATCTGTTGTAGCTGCGGAAATCGCTCTGCGTGGTCGAGTGCAATCCGGCTGCATTCTGCTCTCGCTCAGCTTGAAACGACACTGCAAGCAAAGCTGCCCAGTAACTGCCATTCGGCTCTCGAGCTCGGCGCTTCACAACAACAGCGGAAGACAAAACGAGCCTGACAAAGCTGCTGCAAAACTCGTGCCAAACGGAAAGTCTGCACGGCATCCCGGCAATGGTGGGATCTCCAAAGGATACACAGCCAATGCTCAACAAAGGATATCGATAATGCAATCTGGAAAAGGTATCTACCCGTTGCATGCAGGCCTATCTTCTTGTGCACCACAAAACTCGCCTCTTCCCGGTGAGAAAGGCATCTCTGCCTTGCTCCGATCGACATCACCTAACATCTCTCAGCATCCTTTGGTTAGCGAAAAATCTTCAGAACCTGCATCCTACAAATCAGCCCCTCTCTCCCAAGAGCCAGGCTCTTCTAGGCAAAAGCGCTCTATCCATATCTTCCCGCAAAAACCGAAGAACCTAGAGCGAAGATGCTACCGATGCCTCTCTTACTCCCATTTTATTGCCAATTGCAGAGACCCAGTGATTTGCTGATTCTGTAGGGCTAATGGCCACATAAAGAAGAACTGCCCTCTCCTTCATAAAAACCAAGTCCAAGCTCTTTGCTCCAAAGCCACCCCCATAGAACCAATCGTGCAAGGCCATCCTACTTCGCTCGACGTTCACTGTCCACCAGCCAAAGACCTAAACTCGCTTGTTTCCGCGATCTCCGTTGAGCCAGCTACCCCAACAATCGTACCTTGGCAGCAAAATGCAAAGGAAGAAGTCCATTCGACCCCCTCAAGTATCGACATGCGGACACCTAACGCCCTGAACTAAAACACAGGCCTTTTGACACCCTGAAGTTGCAAAACCGGACAACCTACCCCCTCTGGCTGTTTCGTGCGGTGGTTTTGCTAATGTGGCGCCCGGGTGGCCTGGTTTCGCCAGGTCAGCGCTGACTTGGCTAGGTGAGCTGGCGGATTTCGCCAGGAGGGGAGCTGATATGGCGCTTCTCTCCATTTCTTCTCTTCCTTGTCTCTTTCCTCTCTCCATTTCTCCATTTTTCTCCAACCGGAGCTTTGCTCCCTAGCCACATCTCCTCCGGGCGTCGCCTCTGGCCGGACGCACCAGCGCCACCGCCGCTGCTTGCGTTGCCTCCAGCCCGCTCCAGCCCACTATGGGCGCACGACCACTAACCCCACGTCTCTCCCCTCTCCAGCCCTCCTCTCCTCTCACTTCCCTACCACCACCACCAAGCCAACCGGACCAAACGCGCAAGAGGCAGCAGAGCCAAACGCCGAGAGAGACGCACACACCGCACCGCACCGTGAGATCTCCCCCCTCCCTCCCCGATCCGGCGTGACCGGCCTCACCGGAGGCGATGAGCGGCAAGGAGCTGAGCGAGGAGCAGGTGGCGTCCATGAGGGAGGCCTTCTCCCTCTTCGACACCGACGGTGATGTCCGCATCGCGTCCCCCGAGCTCAGCATCCTCATGCGCTCCCTGGGGGGAACCCCACCTAGGCCTAGCTTCGAGACATCACCTCGCAGGAGAAGCTCACCGCACCCTTCGACTTCCCGTGCCTCCTCGACCTCATGCGCGCCCACCTCTGGCCGGAGCCCTTCGACCGCCCGCTCCGCGACGCCTTCCGCATCCTCGACAAGGACGCCTCCGGGATCGTCTCCGTCGCCGACCTCTGCCACATTCTCACCTCCATCGGCGAGAAGCTCGAGCCGCACGAGTTCAACGAGTGGATCCGCGAGGTCAACGTCGCCCCCGACGGCACCATCCGCTACGACGACTTCATCCGCGGGGCTGGGAGCAGGAGTCCGGTGGTGCTGGGCTAGGGGAGGCGCGACCAAGAGGAGGCGACAGGCCAGCGAGGTGGCGGCCCAAACACACGGGCGCACGGAGGGCCGAGCCAGGGGGAAGCTCGAGCGGGGCAGAGGATGCCGCGAGGAGGCGTTGGCGACACGGGCGTAGGCCAGGAGCGAGGGGACCATGCCGTGTGCGCGGTCAACAGAGGCGGCGGCGGTGGGTCGGAGGAGCTGGGCCGGGCGCAGGATGGCAGGAGGCGGCGCTGGAGCCATGCGACCAAAACCCAGGAGCAAAGAACCAAGAAAGGGAGAGAGGAAGAAATAGGATGGGAAGGAAGAAATGGGGAGTGAGGAGGGAGGAGAAGAAGCAAAGCAATGGGGAGCATGGAACCAAAAGCTTCAGTCATAGCAAATAAAAGGAGAAAGAATGAAATGGGGAAGAAGAGCTGGGAATAGATAAAGGAGAGAGAAACCGGGCTCACTTACAGGTGGGCCCAAGTGCCAAAGACGCCACATCAGCAGCTAACCGGGCAAAACCGGGTCACCCGGACGCTACATCAGCAAAACCACCGCACGAAACAGCCGGAGGGGGTAGGTTGTCCGGTTTTACAACTTCAGGGTGTCAAAAGGCTGGTTTTTTTAGTTCAGGGGGTTAGGTGTCCGCATGTCGATACTTGAGGGGGTAGAATGGACTTCTTCCAAATGCAAATCCAAACCTTTATGACCTGTTGGCGTTCCTAGTGTTGAGGAACCGTCGCTGGCGAGTCCAGTCCGAGCGATTACCTCGTAGACAAGCGTAGAATCCTAAGAACAATGCATGAACAACAAGAACAGAATAAGAGATAGAACACATAGATGTAGGGGGACTTCTTGCTTCTCTTTATTCCTTCATCCATCGATCAATCCTTTACAATGAATAGCACCCCCTATTTATAGGCAACGACCTTACTAGGGTTTGGGATGAGGAGCCCACCTTGGGCCAGGACTCCTGGTCCTGGGCTCGGTTTCTTAACACTCCCCCTTGGGCACTCATCCTTCATGTCCATGCCTCGTCAAAACTCCATAAAAACCCAGTGAGAAAAATTTAGAGAAAGAGTACATGATACACGTTCTGCTGTGATGAACGAATTGCCTCATTAAAAATCTTAGCCGAGAAACTTCAGGAAAACTCGTCAAGGGAAAAAGAGTACAATCCACCCAATTTCATTTAATCTCCTGGATTTATTCTTTGGGTACTCGATCTTCATGATCAAGCTTTAATAATGAGTTCGTGAAGGTTCTCCCCCTGAATTCTGCACTTCTCTAAGTCTCATCATTCCAATTCACGTATGCATCTTTCAATGTTAGACGCTGGAAGTGACTTAGTGAATAAATCTGCAAGATTCTCACACGACTTAGTATGCAGTACTTTAAATACATTCATCTTTTGCAATTCATGAGCATAGAAGAACTTGGGGTTGATATGCTTTGTGAGAGAATTCTTCACATAACTCATCTGTACTTGTGCAACACAATCTGCATTTATCTTCATAGATAATAGTGGGGGTTAGAGCGGTATTCAATCCACATGACTGCTGGATGTGGTGAATCATCCGTCGAAGCCAAACACAATCTCGTAAGGCCTCGTACAGTGCTATTATTTCTGAGTGGTTCATCGAAGTCGATACAAGACTCTCCTTAGACGCTTTCCATGGAATTACAGTTCCACCACATAGGAGTTCATAGCCTGTTTGCAATTTGGTCGTATCACGGATCCTACAGTGCAGTTATCTGCATAGCCAGTCATATAAAGGTCTTGGTTCTTTCTGTAGAACAGACCAAGTTCTTTGCTTCCTTGGAGGTATCGGAAGATGTCTTTCATTCCCTGCCAATGCCTTTGGTAGGTTTTGTATTATACCTTGCTAATAGGTTCACGGCAAATGCAATGTCCGGTCTAGTACAGTTTGTTCAATACATGAGTGCTTCTATTGCACTTAAGTGTGGGAATTCCGGTCCCAGGACTTCCTCCCCCTCTTTTCTGGATCTGTACGGGTTCTTGTCTTGCTGCAAAGATCTCCCGACCATTAACACCTTCAAAGGGTATGCCTTTTCAAAGTCTAACCTTTCTAACACCTTCTGAGTGTAGGTTGACTGATGTACTAATATCCCTTCAGGGGCATGCCCAAGCTGCAAGCCTAGGTAATATTTGGTTTTCACCCAAATCTTTCGTTTCGAACTCCGACTCCAGGTAAGAGCTTGCTTTCTTAATATCCTTCAGGGTTCTGATGATATTCAGATCAACTTCATACACTGCGATTATACAAAATCCATTCTGGGATCGTCGTATAAATACACATAGATTATTCTCATTGTTCGTGTAGCCTTTCTTGCATAGAAAGTTGCTTCAAGCGATTATACCACATTCTGCCTGATTGCTTAAGTTCGTACAATGACTTTATGAGTTTCACACTGTACATATTTCTATTTGCTCTGTTTTGGTTCAGGACAGTGATACATTCAGGTATCTTCATATAAATGTCCGAATCCAATATTTTATAAAGGTATGCTGATACCCCATCCATCAATTTCACTTCTAACTTCAAGTTCACTACCATTGAGATAAATATTTAAAAAGAGTTCCGCCCATGACCGGGGAATAGGTTTCTTCATAATCATCTCCTGGATGTTCGGTGAAACCTTATTCAATGAGCCTTGCTTCTTTTTATTTCTCTTTCGAACAAATATCCACTTATGCCCTACAGGGTGTACAAGGGGAGGCATGCGGCTTACATGCCCAAACACCTTTCTTTTATTCGGAGAGAATAATTCAGTTTCTATTGCCTTCTTCCAATCTGATCTTTTCTTTCATTTATCGAGCGATGCAGGCTCTGGATCAAGATTTATGATTGTGGCAAGTTTCTTTGCAAAGTAAGTGTCGACATTGGCTGTTGTAATATTCAAAGGTTCTCCCGAGGTCATAAAGTTTTATAACTTATTTCTTCAAAGGGCGATTCTTCTAATGCTTTTACTTGCTCACCACTGCTTCCAATTGCGGGGCAAGTCCCTTTAGTTTTTCAGCTCCGATGTGTGCGCACACATCCATGCTGATGTCTCCCTTCATGGGGATGTTCAAATCTGGTATGCCTTTTCTGAAGGTTCCATACCGATGCCAGGTCTCAACTGGCTCCCCTTCTGGTTCGGGGCACTTCGGTGATCGGCTGTGTCAAGTCCTTCTTATCCTTTTTCACGGCGTCCCGCCATTGCGGAGTTCGAGGACCGGAGTTCTCGTCCTTTATTACGAGGCCTGCGGGCGGGATTAGGGATACCTTCAATGGTATTTCAACCCTCTCCGGTGCATTGCTTGTAGGAAAATGCTACTTATTCACGCTCTTCAAATCATTAAAGTAGTCTGACAGTTGATTCGCTAATACTTGCGAATCAATTATCTTCTAGACTTCAATTGTATTCTAGACTTCAATTCAATTATCTTCTGGACTGCAATTATCTTCTGGACTTCTCTATTTGCTTCACTAGTGCGCGGGTCATATGCATAGATTTCAATTATCTTCTGGACTTCAATTGTCTTCTAGACTTCAATTGTTTCCCGATATTATTATCAAGGGTTGATTTCCTCCCCCTAATGACGGGAACTAACATCATCTAATGTACTATCAGCGAATCGGGCATTATACAAATCTCCAGTCATATGGTCCAAATACTTGATTATGGATCTTTGTCTCATAACCAACGTATATCCCGGACTTTGAGAAGACCCATTGCGATTCATTGCGGTGGTGGTATAGGTATATAACCCTTGCAACCAAACTGTGAAGATGAGAAGTTTTGATCTTGACCCTTGCGCTAGTTGCATAGTTGGATGGATGTTATAGGCCGATGGTCTAAAATTGATGAGAGTCTCTACGGCGGATGCGTGTCCCCAACATATAGTTGGTAAATTGCAATTCTTCAAAGTTACGCTAGTCCATTACAGTGCGGATGTGCGGTATAGAATGCTCAACTTTAATTCCCATTTTCATACAATAATCATCGGATGCCTTGGAGTACATTCTCGGCGTTGTCCATTCGAGATGGACTTCACGTGATGATCGGGAATTATTTTTCAATTGTTAATTATCTGCGAGATTTAGCTTTGCAAAAGCATGGTTTCTCATATACAATAAACATCGTGCGACCATTAAACGAAGCATCGATGAGCACCATAAAATACCTAAAATGACCCTTACGGGGGCTATAGGGACATAAAAGTCTCCTGGATACGATCCGGAATGTAGGAACTTCATCCTTTGCTTTGAGCAAAGGTCTAATAATTAATTTCCGTTGGCACATGCGGGGCACACAAAATCTTCAGTTCGAAAAATTCTTTATATTCATATTATGTCCTGTGAATTGTTAATTATATCTCTTATTATCCTAAGACCTAGGCGACATAATCTATCATGCCGAGATAGATAAGTTGAGCTTCTAAATACGGTTTTCAAGGCGGTATAGGTTTGCAGTGCCTTAATATTAGTGTAGTATAGCCCAATTTCATATGAAGGAAGATATTCTAATGCTATTTTCACTTTCTTCACGCTTTGTAATGAGCATGTATTACATACCATACTCTTCTTGATCTCTACATGGAAACTGTTAGTGCAAATATCCTTGAGAGTTCTAGTCGATTCTAGGTACAACAAGTCTTCTTCAATGACCAAAGTTGTGCCCGTTGGGAGTATAATTATGGCCCTTCACGAGCCTATTATACAAGTATCATTTGCTGCGATGTCGTAAGACTACCAGCATTCTTGCTGATCGACTGGAAAAATTTCTATTTCTCTCAGGATGGTATTCGTTGTGCCGCTACATGCTAAGCACACTTCCTCCATAGGGCGCCACACATAATGTACTTTATTAATATGTAGCAGAAAGCAAGCAACACATAAATAAAATACTTCAGATATCAGAACGTAACTTGCTATTATAAACACGAAAAAATAAGCCTTGCAGGACTCATAATAAGAATTTAATACTTTGCTCTCCTAGAGATTGCAACCATTATTCAATAATTCAAAATTCTGCTTCAATTACAAACTGCAAGTTTTTATAAAAGATCCAAATGCAATGCGTGCACTAGATCGAATCGGCGAAGTATTCAGGAACTTCTGCCTCAATCTGCTCCATGGCGATCTTCTCCTCTTGGGTAACTATGGCTGCGGCCTCTGCGATGTCCAAAGGAGGGGTGATAGGGGCTGCTACTGGGCTGTCCACATTCATAAGTGCAAATAATGGATGTGAATCCTCTGTGCCTGCAATGGCGAGGTATGCCTCATGTTGTTCTTTGCCCTTCTTCTTAGACTAGAAAGCATCAATAACGTGTGACGCACGACCTTACCCTTCTTGCTCCTCTCATTTGTGAGAGGTTTCATCACCTTGTAGCTGCTAGCAGTGGCTTCATGGCCAACATTGCTACTAGGTGGCTGCAAGATGAAGTTCTTTCCTAGAACATCACCTTGAGCTTCCGCAACTTGCATGATGTCAATTAATTCGGCATACTTCTTGTAGCCGTCTTGACGATAGTTGCGTATGGATTGTACCGCATTGGGGTGAAAGGTAGCGAGGGTCTTCCCAATCATCTGCTCATCCGTGATCACATTACCACAGAATTGGAGACTAATATAAATTCTATACAAATTCTGGCCATACTAGGTCAGTTCTTCGAATTCCTGATTCGTGATGCCAGTCATCTTCATATTCATGCAAAAAGTTCAAAGGATTACTGCTGGTAATCTGCATAAAATGGTTGCAAAATTCTCACAATGCTCTTCGAACTCCCGGTTCGTGGTCCCGTATTTTTCTATGTATTTTTCATAATTTACTGTCATTTTCAGTGATTAAAAGCAATATAAACAATCACAGATAATCAAAACAGTAAATACAGTAAATAAATTGCATAGAAATAACAATAACAAAGTTAAACATGCTTCAAATGCAAAAATTGATTCAAAAATTGAATTCCCGAGGTCCTTTTCTGCTGGAAAATGATTTTTCGGCGAAAACTGCAAGTTTCAGGGGTTAAAAGCGAAATCTCAGTTCTGAGAAAATTTGCGCGCGATTTTCATATTTCCGAGGAGTTATTATGCAAGAATTTCTTTCCTGAAATATTTTCTCCAAATTTTTTAGAACTTCCGAGGGCTTTCTTGCAAAATCAGAATTTCTTTTGTTTCACTTTTTTTTTCAGCCGAACCTTCCTTTTCCTTTCTAGTTTCCATCCGGCTGGGCCTTTCTTTCTTTGTTTGGGCCTTCTTTTGCATTAGCCCAACACAGCCAGACGGCCCATTGCTTCCCGAGTCAAAATGGGTGGCGACTTAGGGATTCTTTGCCCCGTGCAAGGAGGAGGCGGCGGCTTGCACATGCGCGGGAGGCTGGCGAATGACGGCCTGCAGGACGCGGCACGGTGGTGCAGGCTCTGCGGGAGCTCGTTCGGCGCCACGGCCGGGTGGTCGGCGCGCATGCGGCGAGCCGGGCGTGGGCGTGCATAGCCACAATGGCCAGCATGCTAGCGCCGGGCCGGGTGTGGCACGCGCGGTGGCTCGGGACGGTCTTCCACGATGTTTGCATGCTCGACTACACATACTGCGTGTATGTGCCTCATAGTGCTTGCGTACTTGACTATACATACTGCATGTATGTGTTTCATAGCACTTGTATGCCTCGAATCCGATTGTGGTTGCATGCTTGCATGCTTGACTACACACGTACGTGCATGTGCTTGTGCTTTTGTTGGGAGCTCATGCATGCCTAGAAGCCACGATCTCAATATGCAGGGCTGCACGCACACGTCGTTGCTACACATTGATGTGTGTCTTGCATCTACAAGATGCTTTTGCAAAGCTGCTTACATGCTGCTGCTTGCGGCCGTGCGGTAGCCAGCAGGCACACGGCTTCGGGCCGGTGTTACACGGCGCATGCGAGTGCCGCGTGATTTTTTTTCTCTTTCAACGCCCGTGTGGGGTGCCGACAGGCCATACAGGGCCGCTGTTTTTTTTAGTTTACTGTTCATATATGCATATGTGATGCGATGCAACGTGATGTAATACGAGATTGCAACGGAGGCGCGGCTTCATGCCGACATGTGCGTGCTTGCCGCGTGCTAAATCTAAGCGGCATGAATATCTTCAACAACTGGATTCGAGACCAGAGCCTCATAGATATAGACATTCCAAATAAGAAATATACATGATCTAATAAGAGAAGGAATCCAACTCTGATTAAACTAGATATGATTCTTGTGGACACTGAGTGTAGCTAGATGTTCCCGGGTATTGCAGCGAAAACAGAGTTGGCTATTACCTCAGACCACAGCCCAATCATGGCAGAGATGTATACCTTCATCCCCCCTCCAGATTATTCCGATTTGAAAACTACTGGTTGTCCATGCTGGATTTCCAGAGTTTGGTAACTCAAAATTGGACAAGAGGTACACGAACCTTAGCCAGTATATCGATTGTAAACCTAAAACTGAGAAGACTACGTGCAAACATAAGAGCCTAGCACAAACCGAAGCAAAGCTTGCCCATTTTGCTAAGTAACAACAAACACACTGTGGAATTCTTTGACAGCATAAAAGAATGGAGACCGCTAACTACGGTAGAGTTCATCTTCAGAAAGAATGTCTAGGACAACATGCAAAGGATAATGAAACTCTCAGCTTTAAAATGGAGACAACGGGCAAAAATCAAATGGTGCAAACTCGGAGATGAAAACACACACTTCTTCCACGTCACTTCGACGATCAATCACCGAAAAAATAGTTTAAAGGTTCTAGTCAACAATGGGATTGAGCACTTCGACAGAGCTTCAAAGTTGCATATTGCCACTAAGCACTTCAGGGACATATACAGCATGACAACGAATTGGTCCCCAATTTTTGATCTTGCAGAGCTATATCCTGAAGAACAGAACCTGCACTTCCTATCGGCAGACTTCGCCTGGGAAGAAATAGTGAAAGCGATGATGCAATCCCGAACAATAGAAGTGCAGGCGGATGGTTTCACAAACGAATTCTACAAAAATTCATTAATACAATGAAAGTGACCTACTACGATTATTCAAGGATTTTTGGTCAACGATCTGGATCTCACAGAGTAAACATTTCATATATCACATTGACACCAAAAGTGGAGACATCAATCGACATTAAAGACTTGGACCAATCTCACTTTTACATAGTATACCAAAACTGATTAGCAAAGTTCTGGCATTAAGACTAAAACCGAAAGTCTCTGACCTCATCGACCACATGCAATCAGGTTTTATCACCAAAAGATCAATAGCAGAAAACTTCATCCTAGCATCTGAATTAGTACAATGTGCACTAAAAAGGAAAAAACCAATGATAGTTCTCAAGGTGGACTTCCACAAAGCATTTGACACGATTAATTGGGAATGCCTTCTATACGTCCTACAACATAGAGGCTTTGATAGTAGACGGACAAGTTGGATACGCAACATCCTATCAACCAGCAAGGCACACATACTCATCAATGGTGCGGTGGGCGATCAAATTCAATATAAATGCGGTGTACGTCAAGGGGACCCCCTCTCTCTGTATCTTTTCATTCTAGTAGCTGATGTTCTACAAAGATTAATAAAACAAGCTGTGGACAATGGCATAATCTCTCACCCACTAGACATTGAAGGGAATACGCCAATCCTACAATACGCAGGCGACACTCTCATCTTACTGAAAGGTACAGTTCAGCAAGTGACGGTTTTAAAGGAACTTCTAGATACATTCGCTTGCTTCTCAGGATTGAAGATCAATTACCACAAGAGCACGCTAATACAAATTCATATGTCAGATGAAGATGCAAATACGGCGGCTAACACCTTACAATGTCCCATTAGCTCTCTGCCATGCAACTATCTAAGCCTCCCTCTCGCCTCGAGCAGGATCCCCCACAGCCTACTGCAGCCAATCATTGACAAAGTGGATAGGATCCTGGCTGGATGGATCCCAAGCCTGCTATCTTGGGGAGGAAGAGTGACAATGATAAACGCTGTGCTATCAACTGTACCAATATACTACATGAGCTGCTTCAAGTGGTCGGACCGCAGCATTGACGCTATTGACAGAATTCGGAGAACATTCCTTTGGCATGGAGACAGAAATACATGGGGTCACTGTCTTGTTGCCTGGACGACTGTCATTTTACCAAAATAACAGGGGCTAGGACTCAGAAACCTCAGGCTTCACAACCAAGCATTGCTCATGAAATTTACGACAAAACTATTGTCTAATCATACGAATCCTTGCTTCCAATGGATAAGAATGCGCTATATTCAGAATGACATACCGACACAACCCCGCCGTACAGACACAACAGTTTGGAGAACAATATCGGAGGTAATACAGGTGACAGTACAATTGACAAAAGTGATCATTGGTAATGGAACAAACACAATGTTCTGGAAGGATAACTGGACGACAATGGGACGATTTCAACTCAGCTTACCAACCCTATTCACTTTTGTGACTCATCCAAACTGCTCGGTCCCATCGCAGTATAGGGATAATAATTGGATGATATCACTACAACCAGTTCTTTCACAACAATCTGCTTCAGAATACCAAGTGTTGCGGGATTTTCTATCCATCCAACAACTGCAATTGGATACTTTGGACCAAAGGGTAGTTGTATCAACCCTGGCTGCACCAACTACATCGACATTTTACAGAACCTTGTCATTTCATGGGCTAAAATGGCCAGCAATGGACTACACTTGGAATCGATCAATACGACATAGCTGCAAAGTCTTTCTATGGCTAGCTTTCAGAGGACGATTAAACACCAGAGACAACATGACAGTAAAACATTGGATGCAAGACCCGCATTGCGACATCTGCCCTGCAACAGAAACAATTGATCATATTATTTTGCGTTGCAAGCCTGCAGACAGTCTCTGGAGAAAATTAGGGCTTACAGCAGAAACGAACTCATCTCAGAACATACTACAATTTCTAGAAAGGACAATGATAGGGGATAAAGTTTTCCAAAAAGTATGGCCAATTTGCTTTGCGGCCTGCGCACATACTTTATGGATTATGAGAAATAACCGGGTGTTTCAACAATCTGAGGGCAATGCGACATTACTACTTCATAAGATTCGAAGCTTGATCAATATTTGGATACATCGGGCTAAACCAAAGTATCAAAATGGTATTCGGCAGTGGAGCCAAATCTTATTGTAGCTATAGACGTTCAAATGTATTTTCCTTCTTTCTTTTATTTCTTTCTTTTTGGTTCTTTCTTGCTTCTTTTGTAACTTTTGTTTGACAACCATTGCAATATAATGGTCATAAGGTAGATATTCCTAGCTCTACCTTCTTACGTCAAAAAAAAAAACCAAATCTGTTGTGTATCTATCTCGTGTATGTATCCCGAGTATTAAATATGGATTAGAATATTTGTCATGGATTTGTACCCTTTTTACATTTAGGGTGGAAAATATGTTGTCATGGAATTGAGAACGGAAACTGGACTACTGAAAGAGGAAGGAGAGACCAATAGTGTACTTCTCCAAGCCAAAATGACGATCACACATACTTTAAACCCTTGTGTATGTGAGCCCCACAAAGAAACAAATCTAATATATCATAATTAAAATAAGGAGACTATAAAAAGGTACTCTAATCTATACATAAATAATCTAGGTTTAGTGAACCCATTCAAAGATAATGATTACGCAAAATTGGCTACACGATACTAAGATTTTATGGCATTTGCTATGGGACACCCAAATTTTATGTCTTTGCTGAAAGACAATGCTACAGAAATGTGGCTCGTTATTGCAGGACACCGAGGCTGTTATAATAATATTATCCTAGCTAGGAAGTGAGAGAGTGTATGTGAAATGTCTAGTTTGCCCTTCATCCTTCTCCTTTCTTCTTATTCCTCTCTCCCTTCTGATCAACCTCCTCCCATGTCCCGCCGCCCCGCTCACCCCCTCCGCCCCTACTTCGTTGCCATCTCCAGCACTCCGTCCATCTCCCATAGGCATCCGTACCTACCCGAGGCTATTATAATAATATTATCCTAGCTAGGAAGTGAGAGAGTGTATGTGAAATGTCTAGTTTGCCCTTCATCCTTCTCCTTTCTTCTTATTCCTCTCTCCCTTCTGATCAACCTCCTCCCATGTCCGTCCCCCCGCTCACCCCCTCTGCCCCCCTACTTCGTTGCCATCTCCAGCACTCCGTCCATCTCCCATAGGCATCTGTACCTGCCCCTCCCGATGCGATCCCAACTGTAGCTGCCCGATCTCGTGTGTTGGCCGACGTCAGAGATTATCCTGGGGTGGTGGGGCTGACCTAGGTGGTGGCGATGGCAGTGGTGCTCGATGCCATGGCCGGAATGGCACAACGATGTGGGAGGCAACTAGGGGTGGCACGGCGGTCGGAGCTGACTCGCTAGTGTGTAGTGACAGCGGTGCAGGACGCGACAGCAACTAAGCACGTGGACCACCATAGTAGCCTAAGGCGAGAGAGAATGAGGAATTGGGGGAGGAGGGAGAGAGAACTAGGAGGACATGGAGAAGGAAGGGGGGAAACAAGAGGACATGATGGTCCTTTTGAACTGTTTATTGAATAATATTATTATAATAGGCTCAATGTCGTGCAGCAAAGAGCCACATTTTTGCAGTGTTTTTCAACAAAGACATGAAATTTGGGTGCCACCCAGCAAATGCCACAAAATTTGAGTATCTTGTAGCCAATTTTGCCTAATAATTAAGATTAGAAACCTGAAGTGGATCGGATGCCCAAGAGGAGAGGCGTGAATTAAAATCCTAAGCTTCTAGCCCAACCTAAGGTGTGTCTTAACCGGTGTCCTCAAACAACTCCTACACAAGTCTAGTAAAGTTTTACAGCCTAGTTCCAATCCTGCACAAATCTATTGATCTAGAAATTGAAAGGGCAAGAAAGTAAATGCGGAAGGTAAAAGAGACAAAGACACAATCGATTTTTTTACCGAGGTCTCAGAGATTCGGTGATCTCTCCTAATCCTCATTGAAGTACTCTCGCAATAGTATTGCTCTGACTTAAAATCACGCAAGGAAGCAAACCATCACTCGTGAAAGTCCTCCACTCCAGATAGGTGGACTTTGTATCTACACAACCCTCCCGATGCCTTCCACAAGCTTCTCCTTTGAAGGTTGCTAGGAGCACGCCTCCAACCCGTCTAGAAAACACTGATTTCCAGGAGTAATAAACCCAATGTGGCCACTTGAACCAGCAAGGTCAATTAACTAGGAGTGATGCACACAGCTAGGCCTAATCTACTCTCTCAAGCACTCAAGAATTTCAATCAAAGATCCAAGGTGCCCTGAATTCTCTCAATAGGCTAGCTACGAAATTGGAGTCCCAAGAGTGCTAACTTGAATGCCCATGGTCTATATATATAACTCCCACTTTCAAAAAAATAGTAATTTGACATATTTATCAAAAGTTTTTATTGGCCCTGATCATTCGCCTTAGACCCGTATCATCCACCTTAGTGCATTTTCCTCGGGCTCCAATCGTAAAAAAAATTGATCGTTCCACAGACCCGGATCATCTGGCTCAACCGAATCATCCACCTGTAATATCCCAAATCTTGGCTTGTGTTTTAAATGTAAGAAAATGTGAAAAAATTAAAACTTTCTTGTATTTTGTTGTTGTTTGAATGTTCTGAAAATTCATGTAAATGAATTATGGAAATTCAAAATGACAAGCCTCTTTTAACCTAAGTCTTGACCCTTTGAAACTTTTCTAGATAATCTTGTGATCATCCTCTCAAAATATTTTTCCTTGGTTCTAGGGATGTTGTGTGACTCCTCTGAAAAATTTCATAATTTTTAGAAATTGTTTGAATATTTTAAGAGGCCAGTCAAACAAGTTTGACTCTTGGTCAAACCCTAGATCAGTACCTTAATAAACTTTGGAGAAAAATGCTTTGCATAAAAACCTCTGAAAAATTTATACAAGGTCAATCCTAGAGTTGGGAACCTCTTGTAAAAATTTTGAAATTTTTGGAGTTGTGTAGCTCCATTTAAAAATTCCTCAAAGTTTCAGCCTGTTTCTCAAACCCTAGTCAAAGCCACTGTTTGGGTCTGAGTCAGACTCAGACTCGTGGTTGAACCCAACCACTTAGTTGCACTCAGGCCCATTGTAAAAGGCATGTGCCTTTTCAGCCGTTGGATTTCTGATCCAAAAGTCTAGATCGTTTGTCTCAGCCTAACACTTTCTGCTCTTTTTAACCCGAACCACCTTGTTTCTTTCACTGACGTGTGGGCCCTTGCTAGTCATGGTCATCTTCTTTCTTGCGCGCGTGGTACAGAGCAGGGTGTGGGAGAGAACTGCCTTTGTCAACTTCGTTGTCACCTTCAACGCTCCTTGTCCCTGGCATTTAATGTCGTCAGTGTGTTCTTGCCCATCCTCTCCAGCTCATCCTTGGCAAAGGGTGAACCGAGCTCACCTATGAGTTTTGTTTTCGCGTTGCTCTTTTGCGCTCGGGCTATATGTCGGGACCCCGGGTATACAATTAGAGATCAACCCAACCATTAGAGTACAATTTAAAATATTAGTACATAAGTAATTCAGTTTTTGCAACAATTAGAGATCAACCCAACCATTCCATCCAAACCATCAATTCCACCAGTTTTAAGAAAATATCTACCCCTTGCGTGAAATCTCCGGGCATGTCCGTAACCGGGGACACGGCTATTCGAATAGTTTTTATACACTCTGCAGAGGTTGTACAGCTTTACCCACAAGAGATAATCATCTTATACTGTCACGCGTTTCACGCTTCCGAAGGTGTGTGACTAAGAGATTATCACAAGGCCGTTACAAAGCTTTGAACTGGCTAAGAGCTGCCCGCTAAGATTTCGCTTCTAACGAGCTTCACACCCGCTAGATTCGTGCCCCCTCTTGCGCCAGCGAATCAGCACGCTCCACCGCAACAGAACCTAGCCAGCTCATTACTAATTATTAGGCTAGGTCCACCCCATCCTGGACATGTGGTTGCACGATAAGACCCAGATCAATGGTTCAAGGTTAAGTCCTTAGTTGGCTGCTCAGGTGAGACTAATCCACGTCCCAATGTGCGTTACGGCACCCATACTTACCACCATCCACTCGCCCGAGCATAAAATATTTTCGGTTCAACCCGGCCAAAGACCACCCTAGCCTTGGCACAACATCTTTTAACAAAGGTGGTCGTGCCACAATTCCACAATTCTGTTAATCAAGTTTATTCATATGAGCATGCGGTCATGAGTCTCAACGTACAACTATAGCATGACTAAGCATAATACGATACCCGTGTTGGTAATTTATCAAAGTCCAACTAATATAAACCCTCCTAAGGTGTCCAAGGGTTCATGTCATTCAAGGGTACATGTCGTTTGCAATTTATCAAGGAGGTATACATCAATCAGGCATTTATCTACTCCCGAAACAATTTAATATATAAACAAGCAATGCATGTTTATATAAAATAATATAGTTTTATAAAGATGGGTTCAATATGATCAAAGGTCTATGACTTGCCTTCGTTGAAGAGTTGAGGAGCTTCGGTCGTCGGGTCCGAGAAATCTTCCGAAAAGCCAGTTTCTACACGTGCGGAAAGAGCAAAATAAATAAAACAACTCCAAATAAATTCCAAATAAATACCAAACTAGCACTAACAGCAAGAGGGGGATTTTGGATGAATTTAGAAATTTGAATCACTCGAATCAGAGTTCGAACGAAGAAGTTATGGCCTTCCGAAGTTTGAATTCACATGAAATAAAAGATTTGGGGATTTTCTGATTTTCTGGAATTATTTTTCTAAAGGAAAATCTAGTTATTGCGCCAGCTGACGTCAGTGAGGGGGTTTTATTTTTTGGTCGAATTATTTTCCAACGGAAAAACCTGGAAAAAGCCATGCGGCGCTGACTGCGCAGCCGCGTCAGCAAAGGGCTGACGTGGCGCCGAGGTGGTGGCCACGTCGGCACCCGAGCCAGCGGCGCTCGGGGCCCGATGGCTCGCCGGCGTTTGGCTGCGCAGCGACCGACGGCGAGGAGACCAGCAGCAAGAGGAGCTCGCGGGGAGCTTGATGCTCACCAGCTTCACGACGCGGCGCGAAGAGGCGGCCGACGGCGAGGAAGAAGGCGGAGGCGGCGACGAAACACGACGACGGCGCTCCGGTGGGTTCCTGGGGTCGGGGAGGCGCGCACGAGGTGGCCCTCGGTGCGGCGATGCCGAAGGTGGAGGCGGCAGCGGCTGAGGGTGCTCGGAGGCGGCGCTAGAGGCGGCGGTGACCTCCGGTGGCTGGCGGTGAAGAAACGCGAGAAGGGGGCGAAGGAGGGCAAGGGAGGAGGAGGGAGAAGGGGGAACCGGGAGAGGGGGGAAGCGCTCACGGTGCTCCCCTTTAAAGGGCTCGGGGAGGCCGGGAGGAGGAGGAAGGGGGAAGGGTGTCGGGCGACCACTAATGGCGGGCGCGCGTCGCGAGGAGCGAGAAAAGGGGAAAAAGGGCGCCGCGGCGGCGCGCGGAGGCGAGCGGGCGGCGCGGCGGCGCTAGGGCCAGGCGAGGACCAGCGGGAATCGCGGCGGGCTGTTGCGCACGGACGCGTGAGGAAGAAGGGGGGTCCGGAGGAGGACGACGAGCGAAGGTCGTCCGATTTCGATCGGACGGTGGGAGGTGGAGGGGGCGTGGCTGCGGGGATGCCGTACAATTTCGATCAGACGGCGCCCGAGGGAGGCACGGCACGCGCACGGGAAGCGGGCCGAGGGAGAGGATTCGGCCCACGAGCCGAAAGAGGATTTTCAAAGCATTTTTTATTTTAGAAATACCAGAAAACGAAAACCCTTTTTAGAAAATAGCTAAAGCAGTCCAAAAATTCTAGGACAATTCACAGAAGATCCTTGAATTAAATGGAACTTAATAAAAATACTTTAAGCTATACTTTAGTTCTTATTTTTGCAAACAAAATAGATTTTGGCTTCAAACAAAAAGGAAAAACCAAATTAAAATCCAGAAAATGCAATAAAGGCTTAAAATCCAAATAAAATCCAGGAAACTCCAATAAACTAACTTTTTGGTTTAATTGAAGTTAGATTAACTCAGTTTAAAAGGTTTTTGATTTCTAAATTTCAAATTTAAGTTTTTGCAATTTAATAAAATCAACTGGTTATTTTTATTTTGAATTTTTTTCAAAAACTAAGCAAATTAGGGATGTTACACTATAAAACACCCTTGAGCTCCTCCTTGTGTTCCTTTACAGCACCACCTCAACTCATCTCTGCTTGTTGAGCTCAAAACCACAGAAATCCTCAAATCGCTGTTGTTGGCCGTCGGGGACCTTCTTCGTCGACGGTGCTCCAGTGGTTCCCTCGCCATTTCTTTCGCACCCTTTTGCGCCTCTTCTCACCTCAATCAATTCTCCTAACTCAATTTTGGATTGCCTTTACAAGAATCATCTGATTTGGCTTTAATCGTTTGCGGCCGAAGTTCACCCCCTTTCTTCCTCAACTCTGGTAAGGACCTCTGTTCTTCAATTAACTACTCATGGACCATCTATGAGGCCTATTGAAGTTATCCTTACCTTCTGTTCACCTTTGTTTTGCTCAGGCCTTCTTCTCCTCGTTGTCTTCCTCAACGTCGGTGTTGGTCTTCGTCGCTAGGGCTTCTCCGACCATCTTTGAACCTCCCCTGTGCTCAGGTAGTTTTCTCGTAGTCCCTAGATGATTGGGCACCCGCTTTTTGGACAATGCGGAGCTTTTTTGCTTTTGCCGTGTTGACCGTGCTTAGCACCACTGCCCCTTTCGGCTCGCCGTCGTTCTAGGCCGGTTCAGCCGTTGAAAGTGCCTTCCTTGGGTGCACAATGCTATTACAAACTCATTACGAACTCCGTTGTCGTAAGCCACAACCACCCTCTTAGTTTTGCAAAGACCACCCCTAAGACAACCCCAAAGACCACCCTCTTGGACTTGTGCAAAGACCACCCTCTCGGCCTTTGGCCAGGACCTCCCTCTCAACCTTTTTTTGCAAAGACCACCCCGTGGTCCTTTTTGCGAAGACCACCCCCTTGGTTACAACCACTGTCATGTGGGCCCGCGCACTTAAACTCCTGTGAGTGCGTGTGTAGCGCTTAGTTGATCGTGGACCATCCATGTTTAGATCTGTGTCTCAGATCTGTTGGGACGTTGAAGAATCTAGACCCGCCATTGTGAGTTAATGGAGTATTTTAGTGATTAATGATAAATCTATATGTGAGACTAACACTTTTATTGATATACATATTGTGTAGTCTTATTTGGATGAAAATGTGAAAATCAAAGAGGTATGCATTCAACATCATTTTATTATATCTTTTCGCATTCCTTAGATCCAAAATATAGGTTGAACTCCACTAACAGTTTAACTTGAATATGTGCATATGTTTTTATTACACATTCGTGTATGCACACATTTAGGGGGGAGTTCACTCTATGTTTTGTGGTTTCATTAGTATTGATCCATATTATTTTATCCACATATATTGAGGATCTCTACTTTGAAACATATCCTTTGAGTATATAAAACTTGTGTAGTTCATATATACTCATATTCCTTTATATTCAATTATTTGCAATTGTGTTGTGGGACTAATGTGTGTGCTAAGATGTTTTCAAGGCTTAGTCCCGGAGTTTGAATGATGACATGAAAAGGAAATGCAAAGGTGATAAAAGATTGACATGGCTAAGGACAAAGGAGTCATGCATTGCATTTCGAAAAGCTTTTGGAAGGATTTTAGTGGAAATCGGTATGACCGCATTTGATAAGCGGTACCGAAGTTCATGTGGCGGAACTACCGCGTAGCGGTATGACCGCAAATATGTTGGCGGAACTACTGCAACCCGGTTGTTCCTTTTGTTAATTGGTGGTATGCATTTTCCAGAGATCGTGTCTTTTCGGCAAATTTGGAAACCTTGCAATTGGTAGTACCGCTCCTTTGTGCGGTACGACCGGACCAAGCGGTAGTACCGCAACTTGGTTGGCGGTAGTACCGGTTTAGGATTTTCAACGGCTTGTTTAGAAGCATTTAATGAAGGTATATCTTGGTAATTAATGTTAATCATTGTGGGACTAATATTTTCCATGAGTTGGATGAATAGGTTATGTTTCAGGGTGATAAAGACTTTGGATAACATCATGAGTTGATCGTCATCAAGTCAAGGTTCAAGAAGAGGATGCATCATGTGTTGATACATATCAAGATCTCGAAGAGGAGATGATCATGAGTTAATCATCAAGTCAAGAGAAGACTCATCATGTGTTGATAGAGGTAAAGTAAAGGATGCATCATGGGTTGATGCATATCAAGACGATGACCCAGACATGAAGTGAAGATGTGCGTCATTAAGCTTCAAGTGAATGTGCAAGGCAAATGTATGACTAGCTAGGGTTAAGGATATGTTCCTAGTCTTTTACCGGTCTTGGTGTTTGGTTGGAAGACCGGATTGCTAGTATAGGTTGTCGTACTATTAAGAGGGGTTTTGTCTAGTAGCTTGAGTCTCATCATGTGTTGATAGATCAATCTCACTTGCTTTAACTCATCGTGGCATGATGCTATTATTTGCGAATGTGTTTTGCAAATAGCAGAAGCTCATGCATTTAATCCTTGTAGTATGTGACTATACTTTGCAAATGTGTTTTGCAAACGGTTGAAGTCCATGTACCTACTCCTTGTGGCATGATCTAAGTTTGCAAATGTGTTTTGCAAATTGTTGAGATTCATGTATTCTCCCTTGGCATGATCTAAGATTGCTTGTTGCTAACGCTTTGGACTTAGATCAGGGTAGTGGCTCTTTGGAGTTGTACTTTTTGATTTGATAAAATATGTTTGAGATCAAATAAAATAGGTTGGTTTTGTAGCCCTCTGAATAAGCTTTCATTAGAGTCCAAGATCACTCAATTCCGGTATCGGAGTCAAAAGTTATGACCTTTTTACCGAGTGTCGTCTGTGCTGATTTTGAGCTGCGGTACGACCGCCATGAAAAGAGCGGTATGACCGCCCAGAATGGTAATACCGGCCATTGTGAGTGCGGTAGTACCGCACCAAAGTTTTAACAGCTTTTTTTTGAGCCGTTAATGCACCCCTTCCGACCGTTGAGTAAAAAATGGTAGTACCGGCCCTTGTGAGTGCGGTACGACAACATTTCTGCTGAGTTTGTTGATTTCAGATCCCAACGGCTAGTTTTTGTGTGTGGGCTATAAATACCCACCTTGGTCGGTTGAGAGACAATCTTTGGCATCCTATTTCACTCTCTTGAGCTAGTGTGAGCTTCTCCTCTCAATTGTGCATGTGTTGCACCTTGTGAGCAAGGAGAGAGGTCTCTAGTTGCATGTGTTGCATCTAGAGGTGGATTTCGTATCCACTTGAGCTTGTGCATTCGTTGCATGTGGTGAGAGTCAAGAAAGGGACTTGGCTTATTACTCTTGGTGTTTACCTACACCTAGACGGCGTGGAGGCGTTGTGGTCCGGTGATCTTCTCAAGTGAAGCTTGTGAGAAGCCCCATGTTTATGAGTGGCTTGGTGCTCGCCATCTCCGGAGTGGAGTAAGAGCAACCCTAGTGGAGCGAGGCGTTGATACCTCGGAGGAAGGCTTAATTCGTGGAGCCGGCCCAATTGGTTTGGGTGTCCCTCAACGTGGATTAGGGGAGACCGGCAAGTCTCCGATCACCACGGTAAAACATCGTATCTTTTGTGGTTTGCATTCTATTGCTTTACATTGTGTAATTTATATTTCTTGTATTAAATTGCTTATTCATTGTGTATGAATACTTGCCATGCTTTGTGCTATTTACATTGCTAAAATTGAGTAGCTTACAAGTCTTTACTTAATTGCAAGTTTCATCAATTGACTTGTATTGTTGGTGCACTTAGTTGAACCTAGTTGATTTAGTCTTTAATTTTGCAAAACCGTGTTGTTATAAGCTTCCGCATTAGAAATCCGTTTTAGCGTATAGAAGTTTTAAAACGCCTATTCACCCCCCCTCTAGTCGGTCTCCTCGATCTTACAGACGTTCGGACCCCGTGAATGCTCCTTTCACTGTGGACCGTCCATCTTTAGATCAACGCTCCAGATCTCGTGAGACGTTCGGACCTTCTGAACGCGCCTTCGCTCTTAGCTATCCGTTTCCATATCTGCGATCTAGATCACGTGAGACATTCGGACCCTCCGAACCTCTCCTTTCTTTTGAGCCGTCCATTTTTCATCCAACGTCTGGCTCGCTGAGCTCTTCGCGTGGCCACGTGTTTACTTGGTTGCACCGTCCGATTCAATCTCAACGGCCGAGAGTTTTACACGTCTTTGGTTATTGAGAAAATCCAGTAGTCTTTTATTTGTGATCTGTAAATTGCTTTAAATTTTAAAAGTGCTTAAGTAATTCATTTTAACTCCTTTTTGAGTGATTCAAATTTTGTTAATTCCCTATTTAACTGAACTTTAATCTAAAAATTTGTGTGCACCTTGTTCTATACAGAAAATTGTGTAAGTTGTATTATCTTGTTTAGCATTAATTGTTGCTCTAGAAATTCATTAAAGTTGTAAAATACATAAGTAATTCTCTGTAACTCCAAATTGAGTAAACTAAAATTTGTTAGGTTCCTCTGTTAATGTGCTTTAGTATAGAATAGGTTTAAATATGTCTTTGCCTCTGAAAATGTTGTGCACTACTTTCATGACTTCGGAAAATCACAAGAAATTTATTGTAACTCCAAATGCAGTAAACTAATTTTTGGTGTGCTTAGAATATCATGCTCTATCTACCATAAAATATTCATGTTTACTAACCTTCTGGAAATTTGTGCAACGAACAGTAACAGAAAGCTATTTAATTGCATTTTTTCAGCCGATCAAACTTGTTTAGGCCATAACTTTTGCATGCTTAATCCAAATCGGTTGATTCTTGTTTCTAAATTCATTTAAAATCATGCTCTACCTGCTGTGTAAATTTCATGGGTTTTGGTTGAATTTGGTTTTTGAGTCTTTTTCGGTGTTCGTCGTTCTTATTGGATTTTCTCGTTCTTGCGATAGATTCCAACGAATTTGTTGAGTTCGAGAGTGATCCTCTGCAGCAAGATAGTGATCTCCAGCAAGGCAAGCAGATGTTCCAATTTATTTGATCATATCGCTCCTATTACTTTCAAAGTCTAATATCTTATTTGCAAAATCTATGTATGTGTGCTCTATTTTGCTGTTAAACAATTGTTCGATTAGTTGACCCTCTAGATGCATAATCTGTAAGAAAATGTTCATCCTCTACTAATAAGCTTAGGATTATGTCCTCTGTGATCTAGAGTTCGTTGGATGAGCCCTTGTCACTTAGCCTGTAGTCTACTAGTTGTTACTGCTTAGAAATGTTTAGAACGGTAGAATTAGGCGGTTATCGACTTAGTCGGTAACCTTGATCACACAAAAACTTATTATGACTTTATATCCAGCACCTTGTGCTATGCTACTTTGAGAAAACTAAAACTGAAAATAAAATATTTTAGACTTGGACACAATGATAAGATGGTGTACTTTTGGGTGTGAATGGTTGGTGCCCGAGTCAACAAGGACCGAATTACTTGTGTCACTACTCCAAGCGCTTTTGCGTGCTAACCACATAAGAGGGATATGGGACCTCTCTTGACTTAGTACTTTGGTGTGTGTTGGCTCCGAGTCGCAAGAGGATGTGTGTGTGTGTGTGTTGTGGTAAAATGAGGATGGTGTTTGTAACATCCCAAGTTTCAGACTTGTGTTTCAAATGTAAGAAAATGAGTAGAAATTAAAAACTTTTCTTACATCTTGTATTTCCTGTATGCCTTACACCACTATTGTAAAGAAGTTATGGGAATACAAAAATCACAAGTCATTTTGGCCAACATCCTAGTCTTCCAAAACACTCTTATCAAATCTTGTGATCATCTCCTGGAAATATTTTTCTAAGTTCTTGGGTTGATGTGTAACCCCTCTGAAAAGTTTCACAATTTTTAGAAATGGTTTGAATATTTTTGGAGGTCAGTCAAACCAAATCAAATTCTGGTCAAACAGAGGACTAGCACCTTGTAGAATTTTTGGAGGAAAATGTATAGCACAAAAACCTCTGAAAAATTTACACAAGGTCAATAACTCAGCTAGCAAGCTCCTGTAAAAATTTTATAATTTTTGGAGTGAGTTTGCTACCTCAAATAAATCCCCAAACTTCAGATCAGTTTGAAACCCAAATTCTAGTCTGAGTCTGACTCGGACTCGAGTCAGACCCAGCCATTGGACTCGGTTGAGCCAGCCCCCTAGACCTCCTCGGGCTCGCTCCCCTTGGGCCGTTGGATTCCCATCCAATGCCCCAGACCTCCCCGTTGCTCTAAAAGAACTCTCGAGCACCCTCAGCCGGCAGATTCTAATCCAGCGGTCGAGGACCTCCCCAGGACCTCCTCGCCGCGAAGACCTCCTCTGCCTGGGGAAATCTGGGACGTCCAGGACCACCCCGAGCGAATCTGGGACGTCCAGGGCCTCCCTCGGCCCTGTTTTTCTTCCTTCCGACCTCCCTGAGGTCTGGTCATCATGGGTTTCACGCGCCTGTGGGTGTATCAGGACCAGAGCGGTTGGGAGCAGGGATATGTCACCTTTATGTCCTTGTCAACGACTCTTTTCTGCCATGCATTAATTGTTGTCAGAGCTTTGCCCTAAAAGAAGTCATCCCCTACCTGCCTTGTCAAACCACTGTACCCATGGCAGGACCTTTTGCTCATTTCACTCCTCGGGACTCAGCCATTGTTTCACTTTGCCCTCTCAGCCTTATAGGTCACCTGAGGTCCTCCTAACTCTTTCGGACACCATCTTCCTCAACCAAACTTCACCTCTGTCGCTCGAGCTCAAACACCCGAGAGCAACCTCTCGCCATTGGCACCCTTGGAGCTCCCTGTCGAAGCTTGAGCTCCAGTGGTTCAATTGGTTCCTTTATCTTCCTCTGGTCCTCTCTGGTCACCTAGGACTCTCCCTAATCTCTCTGGTTTGCCTCTCACAGGATTGACCAGCTTTGCGGGAGATCCTAAGTCGGCCGAGGAGCACCTCCCTTACTTCTTCCTCGACTCCGGTGAGCTACTCCGCCGCCAGTGCTCCTCCGAGCTGCTCTGGACCTTCCCTACACTCGGGTGAGTTCGCTATAACCTCTTCGAGCTTAAGCACTCGCTAGATTAGGTCGTAGCGGATGTGTTTGCCGTTTTCGGTTTTCACCGAAAAGCATCCTTCGCCCCTCCCCGGCTCGCCGGCGATTTAGGCCCGCTCCGCCGTCGAGGATACCTCCGTTAGGTTGCAATAGTATTGCGCTCGTTCTGGTACCTTTAGTTAGCTCCGCCGCGGCCGTGGCCGCCGGCGGCGTGCCGGCGAGCAAATCGCGGAGTTCTGTACTTTGTCGGGTTTCCGAAAAGTCCCCAGACCTCCTCGGCTTCGTCTCAACCGTTGAGGACCTCCCTAGGACTAGATCTGGACCCTTAGATATTTTCGTAAAACCCCTAAGTGCAAGACCTCCCCCTAGCTTAATCGTGACCTTTGAGACCTCCTTAGGTCGAATCTTAGTCGTTGGATCTGGCTCTGTGAAAAATCTTAAGCGCTAGGACCTCCCCTGGTTAGATCCTAGCCGTTCAAGACCTCTTTAGACTCAATCCGAGCCGCTAGGACCACTCCTGCACAAAACGACCTCCTCGGGGTCTTTTTGTAAAAAAAAACCACCCCTAAAGACCACCCTTGGGGTCCTCTTCGTAAAAGACCACCCCTGGTCTTTTATAAAGAAAACCCCGGACCTCCTCCTCGAGTTAATCCTGGCCGTAGACGACCTCCCCAAGTTTCGTTCTGAGCGTTAGATCTTCTTTGTAAAGTCCTTAGTCTCAGGACCTCCCTCCGCGTCGATCTGGACCGTTCAGGACCTCCCTAGATCTAATCTGAGACGTCCAGATCTCCTCCCGTTAAAACCCTGTCGCGTAGGACCTCCCCGCGTAGATCTTGGCCGTCCAGGACCTCCTCGGTGAGATCCCAGCCGTCCAAGTGTCTCTCTGTTAACTTACCGCCCAGGACCTCCTTCGCTTGATCGTGACCGTTGAGACCTCCCTTGCGAGATCTTAGCCGTCAGGACCTCCTCGAGTAAACCTTAGCCCGTAGGACCTCCCTCTGGAGATCTAGACCGTTAGGACCTCCCCCGAGAGATCTTGGCCATCCAGACCTCCCCTGTGCGCGCCGTGTGGTGCGCTGTGCTTCGCGAGCTGTAGTCGTGCGATGCAAGATCGACGGCCACGACCTCCCCGGTTTCGTCATTTCAGTTAGACCTCCCGAGAGCTCTGTTTTTCCTAAGTGTTTTGCTGATTCAAATTTCAAAAGTTCGTAACTTTGTCATTTTAACTCCTTTGTAGATGATTCAAATTGCATTAACTTTATAATAGAATGGACTTTAACTTGAGAACAGTTTTAGGCTCTGTGCTATGATAGAAATTGATTTATGTTGTTGTAAAGGTTAAATGGAATGTGCTAGTTTTACAACTTAGGAAAATCATACCTAATTCATTTCAACTCCAAATGAAGTAAACTCAACTTTGTTGTTCTTAGGATAACCTTATCTCCCACCATAAAAATTTTAGGTTCCAGATCATTCTAGAAATTTTGCCATGAACAGTAACCGAAATTAATTTAATTAGGATTTTTCTGGCTGAGAGATTTTATTTTGGCCATAACTTTTTCATGCTAAGTCCAAATGAAGTAATTCTTGTTCCTAAAATTGTCTAAAATCAACCTCTATCTGCTGTGTAAATTTCATGGGATTTGGATGTCTTTTGTTGTTGAGTTCTGTTTGGTGTTCTTCGTTCTTATTGGTTTTATCGCATTTTCGCGTTAGGTTCCGAAAATTTTATTGAACCTGAGAATCCTCCTCTGCAGCAAGAACAATTCCAGCAAGGCAAGCAGTTTGATCATGTTAATCCCTGTATTTTCAAGTATTTATGTTGTTTACAAATTCTATGTATGCATTGGTAGTTTGTGTTTAACTATTGTCGTTAGTTGACTTAGTATATGCATTTCCTTAGGCAAATGATTATCCTTTACTACCATGAGCCTAGGTTATTGCTGTGATTTAGAGTTCGTGGATGAGCTCTTGTCACTTAGTAGTTTTGCGGATTAATTGCGTAGCCATGCTTAGCTTCCGGTAGAAATGGTCGATTATCGACTTGTCGATAACCTTGATCACACAAATGCTTACTATGTATCTATATTTCGGCTTGGTGCTATGTTCAATTGCAAAAACCAAAACTTAAAGCAAAAGGATTTAGACTTGGGCACAATGGTAAGATGGTGTGATTTTTTGGTGTGACTGGAATGGTGCCCAAGTCAATTAAGGACCGAACATCTTGTGAGTACCTGTTATCCAGGCAAATTATGCGTGCTAACCACACTAGAGGGTATAGGACCTCTCTTGACTTAGTACTTTGGCGTGTATTGGCTTCGGGTCGCAGGGAGTCGCGGGAGGGATGGTGTTGGGAGCATTGTAGTGTCCGAAAGACTTCACCCGTGATGGGATTTGCTGTCTTTCGGCTTGCAATGTAAGCGTATGGGTTTCTATTCATACGAGCGGCTCGTAGTTAATACACAATATTGGAAAGCGTCTCGTAGGACTTAGCCGTGCCGGCATACCTTCGGAAGTGTGCTTTTGTGGCTTAAAGGCGGTCTGAAGTGTGGGTACATTGGTACACCCCTGCAGGGTTAAAACTATTCGAATAGCCTCGTCCTAGGTTATGGACATGCTTGGGTAAGCTTTTCAAGAGTTAGACTACAACATTTTAATTAAAAACTTGATGGGTGGTACGAATCGGGGATTCATGCTATGTTGCGGTGGCTATTGGGTTAGTCACCTCTAGGCGGTTACTTGTATTTATCATTATTTCGCTGTTATTTCACCAATAAAACAGATTTACCAACTTGCTTTCAAATGTATTACATTATTGCAAATAAAGTTGGCTTTGTGCAAATGAGACATATAACCTCCACTTAAATAAGCCTGCATGTAGCATATGAACAGGTCTGCTATTCCACACGTCAGTCTTGCGAGTACCTTAGTGTACTCATTTTTCTTGCTTAAATATTAATTGTTGCAGAGGAAGAAGGTGAGCTCCAAGGGCCTCACTTTTGTGAGCTGTGTTGTGGCAGTATTCGGGGCGACTAGCTTGGCGGCTCGGTCGGTTGCCTTGTGGGTTGTGTTGGCTAACCAGTCGACTTTTGTTCTTAGCCATCTTATGGCGCTTTTGCTTCCGCTGTCATTCTTGTATATTGTGTTATTTGGCCGGTCGACTCTTTTGTAATAATTTTACTTTATATATGTCGTTGTTAAACTTAGTGTTAAATGTTGTATGGACATGATGTATAATTTTGTGATGATGAGCATGTGCTGCAATTCTGGGAAGCGCATGCCCATCGAGGCTTAGGATATTTAATTAGTAATGCTAGAACCATATGGAGGTTAAGTGTTACTAGTTAAATACCCCGGGTCCTCACAGTGTTTATGTGTTGGGTGCACGGGAGTGGAATCCTTTCTAGGTTCTCCACACCGAGGGGTATTGTAGTTGTCCAGGTTGCTTTACCCTATATGGGTAGTTTACTCTCGGCTTTACAATGACTCCGATACAACGTATGGGTTTCTATCCATACGGGCGACTCGTGGTTAATATACAATATTGGAAAACATCCCGTAGGACTTAGCCGTACCGGCACACCAAAGGAAGTGTACATTGGCAAAAAGACGGTCTGACATGTGGGTACATTGGAACGCCCCTGCAGGGTTAAATCTATTCGAATAGCCTCGTCCTAGGTTATAGACATGCTTGGTAAGGTCGTGCAATAATTAGACTATAACCTTTTCATTAAAACTTAAATTGGGTGGTACGAATGGGGAATTTATGCTATATTGTGGTGGCTATTGGGTTAGTCACCTCTAGGTTGTTATTTATGTTACTTATTATTGTCTCGCTGTTATTTCAACAATTTAAAATAGATTTGACAAATTGCCTTCAATCTATTAAATTATTGCAAATAAAAATTGCTTTATGCGTCCAATAAACCATATGACCATCTCCTTTGTTTCAGCTTGCATGTAGCTATGTATAAGCTTGTTACTCTTAAGTCTTAAGAGTATATTTTTGTACTCAGTTGTTTTGCTTAATTGTTGCAGAGGAAGTTGACCCCCAAGGTGATGAGGACATCCCTAACTTGGATACAACCGCGCCTACACACACAACTGATCCACAACTAGTGTTACAAGGACCAATTACTCGAGCTCGTGCTCGCCAACTTAATCACCAGGTGAATTCGTTCATAAGTTTATATATTACTGAGAATAGATTGCTACCTAATGCAAGTGATTTAATTGTGCTTAGGAACATGGGAAAGGACCAAGGAGAGGTATGTGGAGTCATGGATAAGCATAGAAGGCATAATGGAGGTTATCACGTCACTTTGGGACCGAGCCAAGCAAGAGTTCGAGTTGGGCTCGTTCTGGATTCGAGTTTGGACTACTGCGACGCACTAAGTTCAAACGGCCGTAACTTCTTCATACGGACTCCGTTTGGGACGTTCTTGGACTTCATTGAAAGCTTATCAAGTCTACTTTCTAATAGATCCAACCTCAGCTTCAAATTCCAACCGAACCGGCTATAATAAATAAAACAATCCACGTCTATTTTTTTGCCCGAGTCAAAAAAGGTGTTGCTCCACCTCCTCTTAGGCCCATGGGCCTTGTAACCCTAGGGGCGTGCGTCCACTTCCCTGGCCGCCACCCCTGGTCGTCTTCCCATATAGGAGTCGTCGTCTCCCTGGTTAGAACTTGGATTTCGTTAAGGTTTAGCCATTGTGCAAACTTTTGTTCTTCAATTGTGTCAGACGACCACCTGTCAAGACAACCTTTGGAATCCCACCTTATCAGTATTTCATAAATATTTGCAATACATTATATTACATTTTATCTTGTTCTTGTTGTTCTTCGATTGCTCGCAGGAATTAAACCTCGTGTTTAGGTTGATCGCGCTTCCAGCAAGGTCAATAACATCTCGGAGTTGGTTCAACGATTGCTAAGGCGCAAGCGTCGTCGTACGGCTGTAGTCGGATCGAGAGAGTCAACTCCACCAAAATCGATAGTTATCAATCTCATCGAAAGATCGGGACACCCCACCTCTATCACAAGGGGTTAGCTTTTGTAAAACAGACTTTATGTTGGACGACTAGCTTAGCGGTCCGGTCGGTTGCTATGTGGGTGAATGGCAAACCAGTTGGCTTTTGTTATCGTCATCTTATGACACTTTTGCTTCCGTTGTTATTTATGTTGTTGGTATCATTTGGTCGGTCGGCCCCCCTTTTGTAACAACTCTATTATGTATGCCTTTTGCTTTAGACTTGGTACTATAATTTTGTATGAAAATGATGCATGATTTTGTAAAGATGTATGTGTACTGCAATTCTGGGAAGTACATGTCCATCGAGGTCTAGAATATTTGATTAGTAATACTAGAACCATTGGAAGGTTAAATATTACGAGTTAAATATCCCGGATCCTCACACCACCCTAGACATATCATCCACCTAGTGTAACCACTTACCTTTGACCTTTGATGTTCAACGGTACGCCTCAATGGTATGGGTCAACACAGATCATCCTCCTCTGTAGAAATCCTAAGACTCACCAAAAACATGGTCTCTAGACTGATGATACGTCTCGACCCAAATGATATGCCTCAGTTCATTGCCTTTCCTTGTGCAATGGTACGCCTCAGGCCGTATCATCCGCCACTCAACTTGTCCAAAAATGACTTCTTTGTTGAGATAATACGCCTTTGTGTAAAATACAATGGACACCAAAAATAGTAGTTCTGTTGAGATAGTACGCCCCAATGGTCTGAGTGTGCCCAGATTACTCGACTTTGTACAACATCGCCAGCGGACCAAAAATACCCTCTATGTACAGATGGTATGCCTTGACCCGGATAATCCGCCTTTGTAGAAATCCTCAGACACACCAAAAACATGGTCTCTGGACTGATGATATGCCTCAGTTCATTGTCTTTTCTTATGCAATGGTACGCCTCAATGATACGCCTCGGACCGTATCATCCACCTCTCAATATGTCCAAAAATGACTTCTTTATTGAGATAATACGCATCCACACGGATAATACGCCCATATGTAAAATACAATGGCACCAAAAATAGCATCTCTATTGTGATGGTACGCCCCAACGGTCCAGGTGGGCTCGGATTACCCGCCTCTATACAACATCGTCAGCAGACCAAAAATACCCTCTCTAAACAGATGGTATGCCTTGACCTGAATAATCTATCTCTGTTGAGTTTTTTTTTACTTAACTCAAATTGATCCAAATTTTGAGATTCACATAACCAAAACTGGATCTTTGTCACTCTTTGACCAGAACTAAACTAGAATGACCAAGTATGCATCATACCTAGCTACCAAACCTAGCAAAGCTCAAGCTACTAGACTTGAAGCCCCTTAATAGTACGATCAAAATTAAAACCAAAATATATCACTAAATTGATCCATTTTCGACTCCTTGCCAACTCTCGTAGTAAAAAACCTTGTACTCGTATTGTCTTGTAGACAATTTTCCTTACTTCTTATTCAGCACGGAAGAGTAACAAAGACATTTAAATGCACTTACAGTATTTCAGATTTTCCTTACTTCTTACTCCTTGCCATCAGGATTTCAGATGCACGGAAGAGTAACAATTAAATGCACAATTTTCCTTACTTCTTACTCCTTGCCATCAGGATTTCAGATGCACTTACAGTAACATGTCATGCAAAATTCAGTGATTTAAATGCAGCAATAAGTTTGTCCGACACACCTAAAAGATACATGTAGAAAGTACTAATACCTCATTTAAAATCTGGATCGTTAATATAAACATGTACTCCTAGTATTAACAAGATTTTTTTTTTTGAAGGAAATAGTATTAACAAGATTTGAATTAAACAGATAGTAACTTTCATGTATGGTACTTCTTCAGAGATATTATAAAGCATGAATATGGTATTCAGAACCATAATTTGACATACACTAACCGCTTAAAGTAAATATTGTTTTGATTTATAAAATCAACCAAACTGGGAAAACAACTTATATTCCCGAGAAAATTGAACTGTAGATCCTTGAACTTGTGAGGTTGTACCACTTAGCTTCCTGACCTTGCATTTTACTTTCTCAGCCCTCTGAACTCGCGAGGTTGTGCCACTTAGCTCTATGAACTTGTGTTGAAGCGAAATTCGTCAGATGATATGCCGGCGACTTCGTCCCTTCCTAATTCGGTGGACTCACCGCTGCCCCGTTCAGTCCGTGTTCATCATCCCAGTCACCTCACGTCGACAAAACAGATTCTTCGACACCGGGAACGCACTGTACTCGCGTCTTCGCTGGAGCTCCACCGTCGCAGCTTACCACTGCCCTTGCCCTTGCCTCCTCTAAGTCAGTCATGAGAGAGAGAATTACATTCCCAGCGCTAAAGCGGGGGCACGGTACTTCTCTCTCACACACACACAGTGATTCTAGCTCAACCTTTTTTGTTAGCAAATAGGCAAATGGAATTCGTGCAGGGTGAGTAGCTTCTACCCTGGCACTGAGAATGTACTTCTCTCTCACTACCGACTCAGGAGGCAAGGGCGAGGGCAGCTGCAAGCTACGACGGTGGAGCTCCGACGAAGACGTGAGCATGGTGCGCTCCCGGGTCTGAAGAATCTATTTTTGTCGGCATGAGGTAATGGGGACGATGAACACGGCCGGAATGGGGCGGCGACGAGTCCACTGGACTTGGAGGGGACGATATCGCTGGCATCGCATCCGACAAACTTCGGTTCAACGCACAAGTTCAAGGAGGTAAGTGACATAACTTCACAAGTTCAAGAACCTATAGTGCAATTTTCTCTATATTCCCTGTATATTAGACTGATGTAAAATGAGACGCGTAATTTCGAGTCTTTCTATAAATTGCATTGGTGTCCATTGATTCATCTTGTTGTTCGTCATGTAATTATGTCAATTATCCTCAAATAGGGTATACCATGGGAAAAGTTGCTTAAATAATCAAAACGCAAGCACATTTTCAATCTAGGTGCGTTACGGTTCAAACCGTCCACCTATATATCAGAATTCGAATCACAAAACAGCATGGTTAATTTTCTAGATTCGACAAATCTTTGTCTCATATTGTAAAATGCATGTCAACCAAATAAGAAGAAACAATCACACGGTAGACACAGATTTAACATGGAAAACTTAAATCGGAAAAACCCGCAAACGCACAAAGGCAAAGATCCACTGTAGGAAGAGAGTTTAGAAGCAGGGGTTGAGTACATAACAGACGGTTTTTTATTCCCCGAGGAATCAACGGTGAGCAGTTACCCACCTGAACTCAATGTATATACATAACTGACAGTTACTCTCCAAATTACTCCATTTGTTCTCTCCCACTTGAGAATTTGATTGTGCTAGACAACTACTTTCTACTAATTCAAAAGTTTACCTGCAGGTATTCAAAAATTGAAACACTAAGCTAATTACCCCACTGTATCACTTCGTTCTCTGACCCTTGCTATCACCTTACCGACCATGAATTCAAAAACTGAATCACTAACCTAATTATTCTACTATATAGATAGACATTGTCTGTGCCTATGTGGTTCTATAATTCAAGCGTTGCAGAGTATTGTTTCTTGACAATTTTTCTTCTTGTGATTTGCTCTCCTGTTTCGCACTTGACATATGCCTAATTTGGCATTCTAACAAGGAACCTGAAGAGATCAATGAGCACTTGGAATGGAATCCTAGACAGATTTGGCTAGCATAGTTAGATCCTTGCCAGCTGATCTGTGTCGCCTTCACTTGAAACTTGTTTGATTCTGTAATCTGTACTGAAGAACATATCTGAGCAAGAATTGAATCGTTGCAAGTAGAAAGTACTAGGGAAACTACATGAGCGATCAATTTTGCAAAGCTGCAGAGGCTGGATGACCTGTGATCTTGCCATGCTTTATTAGTGATGCTGATTGCATACATGATTAATCCTATAGCAGATAAATGAGTAGCACACTGTGTTTTCCATGTGTCGCTACTTGCGTTTCAGAGTGGTACAGGGCTGACCAGAGGCTTCCCTGAGAAGAAGGCGTCCAGGTTGGCGGTGATGAGATCGAGCACGCCGCGGATGGACTCCGGCGTGATCACGGCCCTGTGGTCCGACAGCACGACGTTGTCCATGGCGAACAGCTCCGGCGGCACGGCTGGCTCGTTCTCGTACACGTCCAGACCGGCGCCACCGATGACGCCCTCCCGCAGGCACCTGACCAGCTCCGGCTCGTCGACGAGTCCGCCACGGCCGACGTTGATCAGCACGCCGTCCTTCCCCAGCGCCTCCATGACCTCCCGGTTGACCATGTGCCTGGTGTCCTCTGTCAGCGCGCAGGACAGCACCAGGACGTCGCTGTCGGCGGCAAGGTCGCGCACGGCGGGGAAGAACTTGTAGGGGACGGACGGCTTGGGCGACCTCGAGTGGTAGGCGATGGTGCACCCGAAGGCGGCGAGCCGCCGTGCGACGAGCGAGCCGATGCGCCCAAGCCCGACGATCCCGACTCGCTTGCTGCTCACCTGCATTGCACGCGAGTCAAGAGATTTATCAATGTCATCAAGACTCTGATTAAATTCTCTTCGTGTTCGTGTTCTTGGAAATTTAGCAAGCGCAATGCAAGATAAATCAAGAATGGAGCGGTGCCAAGTACTAATTCTAGCTAGTTGCCGCGTGCGAGAGGGTAGTTGCCTTGATTAATTAACCTTGGTAGCGAGAGGATAGTCGCCGCCGGCCACCCAGCTGCCGCGCCGGACGTTGGCATCGGCGGCGGCGACGCGGCGGAGGGCCGCGACGAGCAGCCCGACGGCGTAGTCGGCGGTGTCGGTAGAGAATGCATCCCCCGCGTTTGTGACTGCAATCCCGCGGGGCCGGCAGGCGGCAAGGTCGATGTGATCGACCCCCACGGACGAGGCCAGCACAATCTCCAGCGCGGGGAGCGTGCCGATGAGCTCGGCTGTCACCGCCGGGAGATCCACGGTAAGGAGCGCCCGCGCCGAGGCGGCGGTGTCTACGTCGGCGTCGGCGGCGGGGAGGAGGCGGTAGCGAGCGGAGAGCTCCGGTTGGAACTCCGGTATGAGGGTGTCGGCCAAGAGCACGAGCGGCTTGGAAGATGCGAGTTGGGGCGGCGGCGGCATCTCCTCAGGTAGCGACTTGGTAGGCGGTGAGCTAAGGGAAGACGCGCTCAAGAGTCAAGACTGAGTCGTCTCTGTTTTTCTCTCTCTCTCTCTCCCTTTCTTGTCTCTTGTCTCTTGTTATTTCTGGCTGTTTAATCCGGCGAACCCCGCCTGAACTCGCCGTTGCCGCCAATGGGGAGACAACCTCGCCGGCCGGAGCACGAATTTCGAAGGAAATCACCAGGTCAAGAAATTCGAATGATTCGCAGAAAGAAAAGAAAAAAAAATCTTGCGCGTGTGATGTATAGCAGTTCTGTACTTTTAAACAGACAAACGAGTAAAGAACATCTTTTAGAGAGTGCAATTTTTTCTTCACCAATAGCTCGATGCCCCAGTCTGAATTGAATAAAATATATCCCAAATTTGTATGCAATTATTCAATTAGTTTTTGAACCAAAGCCATATCTGAACTCTATCGCCCCTAATATGCAAATTCAATTTGACATATGGGTTGCTTGTTTCATGACCCTAAGGATCTAAGTAAAAATTTGGCAAAATAAACGTTATTTGGATTGCGGCGAAGCGAAATTTTGGTGTTACCAACATTTTGGTGGACAGTTTCATACCTTTGGATTGTCCGCGTGTAACGTTGAATTTCGTTGACATTACCATTTTTTTTTGGTATTATCAAATATTGAAAGCAAACTAAACTATAACTAATTTTCATTGGCGTTACCAAAATTTGGCTTGACCCATAGTTTGATGTCTATGGATGCGGAATTTGGAAATGATGATAATGGTCCAATCTATTACCATAGCATTAGGCAGGCTGGCAATCAATTGCATTTAATACTTTACTTTGGTTGGCATTAACGGTTAACATTTATTTAGACAAAATCAACCTTCCAAACCATTGGTTGCGATTTAACAATAGGTCTTATCATCAAGGAGGACAGAGGTATAGATGCACCTTCAAAGAGGTCGACTATACATCGTACTAGCTACTCGATTGGTTTTTGAGATCGATAATGGAGGCAAGAATCAACGAGCTACTACTAGTCAATAATTTCTACCAACCTTGGTGGCGAGAGGGTAGGCGCCGTCGGCCGCCCACCTGCCGCGCCGAACGTAGGCCTCGGCGGCGGCCACCCGGCGCAGCGCGGCAACTACCAGCCCGACGGCGTAGTCTGCCGAGTCGACCGAGAACGCGGCGCCGGCGTTGGTGACGCTGACCCCGCGGCGCCGGCAGGCGTCGAGGTCGACGTGGTCGACGCCGACGGACGTGACCGCCACGAGCTCTAGAGCCGGGAGACTGTCGACGAGCTCGGCGCTGACCGGCTGGAGGCCCGTCGCTAGCATGACCCTCGCCTCTTGGGCGGTGGCCGCGTCAGCGTTGGCAACTGGAGCGAAGTGGAACTTGCCGGCGAGCGCCGCGGCGAACTCCGGGAAGAGCGGCTGCGACAGGAGCACCAGCGGCTTGTCGTTGGAGGCGGTGGCGTCGGTGGGCGGTGGAGGCATCTTTTCCTTTGGGGTAGATTGCAATAGCAGCTAGCGCTTGGTGCTTGGTGGTGGGGGACGGCTAGCTAGCAATAGCATGCATAATTAACTGACGAAGAAGAACCAACCACGTTAATTAGCTCCCTGTTGATAGATAAACAATCCGCCTTGCACTCTCTCTCTCTCATGCAGCAGGTAAACAAATATCAGTCTGGAAAGTTGTAAATTTAAAATTCTAGCAAAGATGTGTCACTATATGCTTGTTTGTAAGCTAAGGAAAGTATTAGAGCTAAGGTAAATTGTATCGAACGAAGCAACAACGTGAAAGCTTCGTAGCAATCGATTTCTTTGCACCTATGAAAGTTTTCTAGCTTGTTGTGTTGTATTGTTTCATTGACTGCTAGCTAGACAATATCACCAACAGAAAATGTGTGTATATTTGCGTCAAATGGATGTGTTTCCTATTCATCCGTTGGTAACCGCTCAATTCTGGCCGGCAACCTGACAGTTACGGTAGAATATTTAAATTTTTGTTTGATGAAATTTGATCGGTTGAAAACTGGCAACCGACGGGTGACCACTAACCAATACCGGAGAGGGTCCGATATATTTCGTATCCGGTTTTTTAATCTTTGCTATTATGATATGATACGGTTGACCGAGGCGGCAACCGTGTGACCAATGGCGCCAGTGGCAGAGCGTGATCGAAAAATAAGCGAGACCAAAATTTATTGCCAACTTAACACGGTCTCTTGTGTTGGAAAAATATGAAGCTAGTCGCCTACTTAACTGAAATGTTAAAAAGGAGGAACCGAAATATTTACCAGTTAAATAAGCTTTCCGGTTCCCTCCCTGTTACTTCACTGCATGGCAGCTCCGTGCATCTTGCTTAAGGGACATCGGAACAGAAGAAAATCTTATAAGACCTCATCACTTTTAGATCTATATTAGACAATTTTAATCTCACGAAACATTGCAATCACGAATCTTAAAAGTAGGGAGATGTGTTAGGATTTATTTCCGCTTTGGACTATCAAGACACGGTGCTACACGACGACAAATTGGGATTCCCAAGCTATCAATCACGAATCGGCTGGAGGAAGAGACATGATCACATGAGAGTGCGGTAAGAATTTCGTCTTTGTAAGATTCCTTGACTTCAAGTGGGAAGAGAATCCCATCTAATTGCCTCGCTTTGCCCACCAGGCGATTTCCTCTTCCCTCCGCCCCAACTTCTTCGTTCCCAATCCCGGCCGGCTCCCCCCTATCTCCACCCCGGCGTCGAGCGGGAGGGGGTCCCACCCCCATTTCCCATGTATATTGCCCCAGTTTTAACCTGCTTTCCTTCCCCTGGCTGGCTTCTTCTTCTTCCATCTGCTCACCGCCGTCCCAGGAGTAGATCCGGCCGTTTCCTCTGCAGAGGTGCGGTCCGTCGGTCACGCCCGGCGTCGTTCAGCGTTTCTTGGTGTCCTCCTCCAAATCCGACCGTGAGCCCAACTGGCGGCACATTTTCCACTCCAGATCGGCCAGTGGCGGAGGCAGTATAGATGCATGGGGTACAGTTGCACCTCCAAAATTTTTGCACAAAAAACTAGTATAAACCCCTTTTAATACATAAAGTATATACTACACATACTAACATACATACTTCTCAACTCATGACAACCTATTTAGCATTAGGCCCAACAGAATATGAGAATCAAGCCCAAGTCAACTAGTCAAGAAAACGTCAGGACTAAATGACATCTGCCTATCCAAGTGCTTTGGCAGTAGCGCAGGGGCGTAGCCGGCAGCTCATCGCAGCATCGGTGCATCGCGGCGCTCTGACGCCGCTTCTAGCTTCTATGCCGACGATCTCGGCCTCGACACACCAGTCGTGCCCTTCGAGTCTCGACCCCGAGGACATGCATCAAGATACAAGGTTTCGAGAAGTGAAGAATCTCAGTGAGCTCTCTATTAAACTTGTTGAGACAAAGAAGTATGATCGCTATAAACTTATTTATTTGCTGCTCAAATTGGTATTGATCCTTCCTGTGACTACTACAAGTATAGAGAATGTATTTTCGGTAATGAATCATGTGAAGAACAAGCTAAGAAATAACATGAGTGAACAATACTTGAATTGTTTAGTTACGTACATTGAGCGTGAATTTTTTCTACAAACTAGTGACGATGATGTCATTAATCGCTTTCAAAGCATGAAGTGATGTCGTATCAAGTTGTAATTTTCTAAAAATATTTTGTGATGTTGGTTATAGTTTGAACATGTAATTTGACACATTTGAACTTATGTACTATGTCATTTGAACTTGTGTTGGAATGAATGTGTTTTGTTCCTGTCCTTTGCTCCACCCTCCACCGCAACAGTCATGGCGTTGTCCACCGCCGTCCCCTCGGCGATGGTCCCGTACATGTTCGGCGATGGCCCTTTCGGGCATGGTGTATTCTATTTCTGCGTCGCCTCCGATCTAGATATTTAAGTCCCACATGCAGCTGTATCAAACCTTCTCGATCGTCACTGGATTTGGCCATGGAAGGGCCTCCTAATCTACCAACTTCGGTGTCGACGGTCAAACTCCATCCACCATCTTCTTTACCGGCGGCGTCTTCTCATCCTACGTTCAACACAGGCAAGTTCTGCTGTGAAGGCAGGCACATTGCGACCTGGGCTTTTCAGCCAAAGCTCGCTGCGGGTGGCTTCAATCGAGCGACGCCTCCCACTTAGTCGATTCCCCGTCAGGTTTATGCACGTCAGCAACTGGTCAACGTCGGTTGTTCCCTTCATCATCACCGGCTAGCAGCAGCAGTCGAATTGAAGAGCAAGAGGAGGATTGCCAGTTTGCAGTCCTCGGAATCTTTGCTATATTTTTTTCTCTATTCTGGAATGCCATGTAAAATTCGGAACTACGTACTCTGCTTGCTTTCAATATAAATCGGGGTTTCTTCCTTGAAAAAGAAGTGAGAAGGGAATCCTAACTAATGGACAAAGTAAACAACAAATGAGCTTACAAGCGTCCAACCAATTTTGGATCCAAAAAAGCCTCTTCCAATGGGCGCGAGCAGACAGATAATGGTAGTGGCACCCAATCCCCAAGATCCCCTGCCGCCATGAAATTCATTTCATAACCCGGTCGCCATCAATATTACGGCCCCGATTTCTATAGAAAATTATGCAAACTGTTTCGTGCAAAATTCACGATTTCATTGGAAATAATAAAATCTCACAGACTGGAGTGCTTGACTCGACAGCAGGGATTTGAAAATCGGCCCAAAAACTGGTTCTACCGGGGCGTTAGAACCACAAATCGGGGCCGAAATTTTGGATTTGGCTGAATTTTGGCCTAATTTGATTTTTTTAAAAAAATTAAATCCGAAAATTTTAACCTTTTTTTTGAAAATTTCAGCTGAAATTGGTCGAAAATTTCCGATTATCGGTAGAATCCGGTGTATCGGGTTCCGGTAAAAAAAAAATCTCCTGATAGAAAAAACCCTGCTCGACAGGAATCATCCACGCACGCATTTCAGTGGAGTAAGAAGCTCTTTCTGGGAAGGCGGAATCAACCAGTGGGATGGGGTGGACTGGTAGTACTAGTAATACATTTGATAATGGAGAGTGACACCAACAATTAAGTGCAAGCATCGCCGCTAAATAGCAAGCTCCAGTTCTTGGTGATCCGATCGACGAGATTATTCCTGCTGTCCATGTTCAGTCGGAGACGACACGCGTAGGCAACGGCTGGCCGGCGAAGAAGGCCTCGAGGTTCGCGAAGATGAGCCGTAGCAGGTCCGACATGGACTCCGGGGTGAACACGGCCTGGTGAGGCGTCAGCACCACGTTGTCCATCCCCAGCAGCTCCGCCGGCACGTTGGGCTCGTCCTCGAAGACATCCAGCCCCGCGCCGGCAACCCTGCCCTCCACGAGCGCCCTCACCAGCTCCGCCTCGTCGACGTTCGCCCCGCGCGCGATGTTCACGACCACGCCGCCCTTCCCCAGCGCGTCCAGCACGCCCCTGTCGACGATGTGCCGGGTTTCGGACGTCAGCGCGCACGCGACGACGAGCACGTCGGAGTGAGCGGCGAGGTCGCGGGCGCTGGGGAAGTAGGTGTAGGGCTCATCTTTTCGCCGCCGGGAGTGGTACGAGATGACGCAGCCGAACGCCTGCAGCCTCCTCGCGATCGCCGAGCCGATGTTGCCTAGGCCGATGATGCCGACGCGCTTCCCGCCAATCTGAGACAAGAATTAAATTAACCGATCTTGCTGGTAAAGAAAGAAGAATTACTAATTCATCTACAAGAATTAAGACGTGAGGTAGAATTAATGCAGATAATTGATGCGTGGACCTTGGAGCCGAGAGGGACGAAGTCGCCGCGGTCCGGCCAGAGGCCGCGCCGGACGTAGCGCTCGCCGGCGGAGACGCGGCGGAGCACGTCGACGAGGAGGCCGACGGCGTAGTCGGCGACGTCGGCCGAGTAGATGCCGCCGGCGTTGGTGACGGCGACGCCGCGGCGCGCGCACTCGTGGAGGTCGATGTGGTTGAGCCCCGCGCTGACTGTGAGAACGCAGCGCAGCGACGGGACGGCGTCTAGGAAGCCGGCGTCGACGCGGACGGGCCCGCTGCCGAAGACGAGGGACACGCACGGGGGGTCGCCGTCCGCGGCGACCTCGGCAAGGAAGGTGTCGATGGGCAGCTTGGAGGCATAGAAGTCAAGGAGGCGGAAGCGGGCGGCGAGCTCGGCGAGGGTGGCTGGCAAGAGGCGACAGAGCACGAGCACCGGCTGCGGCGCTAGCATTTGGCTAGAACCTAGAAATCGAACCAATAGATGGAGAGTGATGGCGTACGTGTTGGCTCTGGATCTGGAGTTGCTATCAGGTTCAGGTAGGTTGCTTAACCCGCCATTTGTGTTGCGAGGCGAGGGGTTGCTGTCGCGGGCGCCACCACCATGCATGTCATGTCACGAGCTCTGTCTGTCTAGTTTGAAAATATCTTCGACCCTATGCGACCGCACTCACTATCCAACGGCCCAAAAATGCTTCGAGATTCGTGTACCTTCTCCCATCTCTCTCCCTCTCGGCTCCGGCGGGCCTCCTGTTGTGCTGCAGCCGCCGGAAACCTCGTGTGCCGCCGCAGCTGTTGTCCACCACCACAAGGGCGTGAGCCATTGCCGTAGAGAGAGCCGGAGGCTAGAGCCGAGAGAGGGTACCCACAGCCAGCGGAGAAAAGGAGAGAGGAGGGGGAAGCCACACGAATCTAATAGCAATGGCCCTGGTAGCGAACGTAGGCTTGTAGCTGCGACCACTTGTGACTTTGCATTTTCCGGTGTATAGCCCACAATGAATAGGCAAAATTGGCTACATAACATCATAATTATGTATCATTGGTTGTAGAACACCTAAATTTTATTTTTTTTTGCCAAAACACACTACTAAAATGTGGATCTTTGTTGTAGGACACTCATGCCATTATAATAATATTATTCATTGTCTTAGAGAGAGCAATAGTTCAAAATAAATTTCATACCCTTATCCTCTTCTTCTTCCTCCATGTTCCTTCTCCATGTCCTCTGTTTCTCTCTCTCTCTCTCTCCTCCCAACTCCTCACTCTCTTCCCAATTTTGTTTTCTCTCTCTCATATCTAACGCCCCACATGGCCACGACATGAAGCCCCTTTTCCTCTCCCTCTCATTCCCCGTCCGCCCTAGTGCTCGCCGCCGTGTCCGCGCATGTCGATCTGCCGCTGTGGTGCTCCTCTTGCCACTCCTTCCGCATCACCACAGCCTCCTCATCCTCATGAACCTCACCGCCACCTCACCCCAAGCCCCTCTGTCGCCGAGCGCCACCATCCCGCCATGGTCGCCACCATGGATAGCCTCGCCATCGGCTCCTCTACCGCCGTGGACCACGAAAATGGACTCCCCGTTCTCGGGAACACGGTATGCGCACCCAATCCCTTCCCTTATTTGTTGAAATCTGTTGCCGTCGTTCCTCTCTCCTTTTTTTCTCCTCTGTTCCAATCCGTGCCTCAGATCCGTCGCTATCGTTCTTACTGCACTGTAGCTCAGTGTACACCAGGTTCCACCCCTGCGTGGCCTCCTCGTTGTTGTCCACGAACTAGAAGCTGTACCCGGCACTGCCACTCGACGTGGTGACCTCCAGCGCGCCAGTGAAGAACCGGCCCGTATCACCGACGTGGTCAAAGCTATACCATAGCACCGCGAGCGCGTTGGACATGGGAGCGAGCACGGGTTGCTGGTGTCAAGGAGCACGGGGTTGGTGTTGGCGTATGTGGACCAGACGGGCGAGCCAGAACGGTCAAATTGACAATTCACCAACCTTATCTCTTTAATTTGACCGAAAATGATATTATAATAGTCTTACTGTCCTACAACAAAGAACATTTTAGTAGTATGTTCTGGCAAAGATACGAAATTTGGCTATATTACAGCTAATGAAACCAAATTGTGATGTCTTATAGACAATTTTGCATAATGAATAACATGCACAAAAAGCTTTTCCATCCTTTCCTGCTGAAAAGCTAAGTTCGTGCAGAACATGGGGTTGGATTAGATTCAGCTACGCTTGAGCGGGAATTGGGCTGGCCGAGGCAAGGCGTTGATTAAAAAAATTTGGTTGCTATGTAGGTTAGAAAGGTGTAAGAGCACTTTTAGCGTGTTTGTTAGGCTCAAAAAAGTGTCGTACGCCATACTCTGCTACAACTAGACATGGCAATATATGGTGCCCAACCAAACATGTCATTTCTACGCTGACTGTTGATGTTTCATCCGATGCTTGACATGGCTCTTTGTCCTTTTTTATTGGATCGTATCAATCACCGATCTTTCTAACACCAACAACCAATCCAGGAGCAAGTTGGCCTATCGTCAGATGGGTAGTTGTCTCGATCGTGCATCCAGTTAACCAGGGTTTAAGTTTTAGATTTGTATCTACACGCATACGTGTGTTCAGTGAAAAAGCGTATGTCCATACTCCGAGCCCAACGCGCACATGTATATACATGAGTATGCTATGTGATAAGTGTGTGCGTGTGCCTTGTATTCTTTAAAAGTAGAAAAAGGTAGAAAACGCTATTGCATTAGAAACAAAACCAACGGGATAGCAAACAGCCTTCACCCTTCTTCACAGACTACGCATCCACTCTCTCTCTCTCTCCTATGTATAGCTACTGTATCGTTTTGGTACTTGCTTAACGGAGCTTAATATAAGGGCAGACACTCGGCCCATTAGTAAGCCCATGAGAGCTATCTAGGCTTTGGCCCGTAACAATTTAGTTTGCAATAAATAGTGGAGGCCTGATGAGAAAAAGGGCCTGGGCCCAAGGACTACCTGACATAACTAGTCAAATGACGATGCAGAGCGAGCTGAGGTGGTTTACATTCCATGACCGATTTCCTCGACGAGTAATTTCCCTGTGTGTCAGCTTCCACTTTTTCAGTGGATGGATGCACACATGGTCGATGGGCGGCACGATCCGGTCTGGCACAGGCACGACCAAACACAGCCTGTTCCAGCCCGCGAATGAAACTGGTCGTGCCGGCCTACGTAACTGGGTGACGGCTCAAGCACGACCCGAAGACCACTCGTACCGTGTTGTGCCGGTCCGATGGGCTATTTACGGCCCACTTATTCATTGTCTTAGAGAGAGCAATAGTTCAAAATAAACTTCATACCCTTATCCTCTTCTTCTTCCTCCATGTTCCTTCTCCATGTCCTCTGTTTCTCTCTCTCTCACCTCCCAACTCCTCACTCTCTTCCCAATTTTGTTTTATCTCTCTCATATCTAGCGCCCCACATGGCCACGACATGAAGCCCCTTTTCCTCTCCCCCTCATTCCCCGTCCGCCCTAGTGCTCGCCACCGTGTCCACGCACGTCGATCTGCCACTGTGGTGCTCCTCTTGCCATTCCTTCCGCATCACCACGGCCTCCTCATCCTAATGAACCTCACTGCCACCTCGCCCCAAGCCCCTCTGTCGCCGAGCGCCACCATCCCGCCATGGTCGCCACCGTGGATAGCCTCGCCAGCGGCTCCTCTACCGCCGTGGACCACGAAAATGGACTCCCCGTTCTCGGGAACACGGTATGCGCACCCAATCCCTTCCCTTATTTGTTGAAATCCGTTGCCGCCGTTCCTCTCTCCTTTTTTTCTCCTCTGTTCCAATATGTGCCTCAGATCCGTCGCTGTCGTTCTTACTGCACTGTAGCTCAGTGTACACCAGGTTCCACCCCTGCGTGGCCTCCTCGTTGTTGTCCACGAACTAGAAGCTGTACCCGGCACTGCCACTCGACGTGGTGACCTCCAGCGCGCCAGTGAAGAACCGGCCCGTATCACCGACGTGGTCAAAGCTATACCATAGCACCGCGAGCGCGTTGGACATGGGAGCGAGCACGGGGTTGCTGGTGTCAAGGAGCACGGCGTTTGTGTTGGCGTATGTGGACCAGACGGGCGGGCCAGAATGGTCGAATTGACAATTCACCAACCTTATCTTTTTAATTCGACCAAAAATGATATTATAATAGTCTTAGTGTCCTACAACAAAGAACATTTAGTAGTGTGTTCCGGTGAAGATACAAAATTTGGATATGCTACAGCCAATGACACCAAATTGTAATGTCTTATAGCCAATTTTGCCTAATGAATAACATGCACAAAAAGCTTTTCCATCCTTTCCTACGGAAAAGCTAAGTTCGTGCAGAACATGGGGTTGGATTAGATTCAGCTACGCTTGAGCGGGAATTGGGCTGGCCGAGGCAAGGCGTTGATTAAAAAAATTTGGTTGCTATGTAGGTTAGAAAGGTGTAAGAGCACTTTTAGCGTGTTTGTTAGGCTCAAAAAAGTGTCGTACGCCATACTCTGCTACAACTAGACATGGCAATATATGGTGCCCAACCAAACATGTCATTTCTACGCTGACTGTTGATGTTTCATCCGATGCTTGGCATGGCTCTTTGTCCTTTTTTATTGGATCGTATCAATCACCGATCTTTCTAACACCAACAACCAGGGTTTAAGTTCTAGATATGTACCTATCGTCAGATGGGTAGGTGTCTCGACGTGCATCCAGTTAACCAGGGTTTAAGTTTTAGATATGTACCTACACGCATACGCGTTCAGTGAAAAAAGCGTATATCCATACTTCGAGAGGCCTAAGGGCTAAGGTGCATCCGATAATTTCAAACATGTGTAGAAGATGCGCACATGTATGTACATGAGTATGCTATGTGATGAGTGTGTGCACGTGCCTTGTATTCTTTAAAAGTAGAAAAAGGCAGAAAACGCTATTGCATTAGAAACAAAGCCAACAGGATAGCAAACAGCCTTCACCCTTCTTCACAGACTACGCATCCACTCTCTCTCTCTCCCCCCCTATGTATAGCTACTGTATCGTTTTGGTACTTGCTTAACGGAGCTTAATATAAGTGCAGTTGTGAGTGATGCAGCGCAGAAGCAGATGTATCTGTAGCTGTCATGTTCCTGCTGACACTCGGCCCATTAGTAAGCTCATGAGAGCCATCTAGGCTATGGGCCGTAATATTTTAGTTTGCGATAAACAGTGGAGGCCTGATGAGAAAAAGGCCTGGGCCCAAGGACTACCTGACATAACTAGTCAAACGACGATGCAGAGCGAGCTGAGGTGGTTTACATTCCATGACCGATTTCCTCCAAGAGTAATTTCTGTGTGTGTCAGCTCTTCTTTTTCTTCGGATGGACACGGACATGGCCAAATAGGCGGTACGGCCGGTCCGATACGGGCACGACCAGAAACGGCCTGTTCTAGCCCACGAAAAAAAAGCGTCGTGCTGGCCCACGTGGTTGGGTGGCGTCTCAAACACGACCCAAAAACAACTCGTGCCGTGTCGTGCTGGCCTAATGGATTGTTTACGGCCCACTTAGCCTGAAGATTCCAAAACAAATATAAAAAAACCAGAAAATTTGGAAACAAAATCATAATAATTCCCAAAAAAATCAAAAAAATATGTATAATTCATAAATACATACGAAAATTATAAAAAATGAACTTTATAAATTTTAAAAATAAAACCATATAAGTATTAAAAATAAAAATAAATCATATAAATATTAAGAAATGAAAATAAAATTATATATATTAAAAATGAACAGGCCTAATGGGCCATGCCGTGCTGGCGGCCTAGGCACGGCCCGGGCTATCATGCCGTGCCGACCCGGTCCATGAACAGTACGGACTATGTTGGGCCTAAGCCGGCCCAATAGTGTCGTGTCTAGGCCGGTCCAGCCCATTTGGCCACCTCTAGATGGATGTCATGTGCCTACAGTGCTACTACCGCTTGTATTAATTGCTCTTCATTTCTCTTTCTGCCTAGGATATTATTGTGTTGAGTTACATGCACCAACAAATTCATCCAACAGCTTAAGCATATACTTCAACACTTCCTCGCTTCTGGGCTCCAACATGCCTAAGACGTGGACCAGAAATGAGATGTAATTATTTTAAAAAAATATTGTGTTAGCCAGGTTTTGAACTCAAAATCTCTTGGCTCTGATACCGTATTGAATTGCACACACCAACCAGTTCACCAAAAAACTTAAGCTAATGAGAAAATATAGACAATATACTTCAACAGATACAGTACCAGTAGTATTAATGTGAGAAAATCCCTTATTTACAACAAGAAATTGGTCATTTCGCTGATATGCCACTCGAAATCTTTATCTTCCCTCAATGTCATCGGAGTTCAATTTGCATCCCTTTTTTTGAAACTGTCGTCCATCTCCAGTCAACAAATTGTTAATTGAGCCGTGAAAATACCAAAATGCCCTTCGTCTTCTTCCTCTTCCACTCTGCTTCAACCTCCTCTTCCTCTCTGTCTCTCTTCTTTCACTCCCCTCCTCCTACCGTCTGAAAAGCATCTAAGCCCCTAAAAATTGGTTTCGATAATTAATGATAATATGTGAATATGAGATTTATTGGTTTATTGAGTATTTACAAGGTTTAGTCCCATTGGTGTACATGATCTTGAAGGTGCATGCTAAAAGACATTATGAAGATCAAATATGGATCAAAGATGAGGTACAAGTAGTTTTGGACCTTTTCACTTTTTACCGGTCTTAGGAGAAATGGTTGGAAGACCGGATTATATGATTAAAATATCGTTCTATTAAGAGGGATCATGTCTAGTAGCTTGATAGCATGTTCTTGTGCTTTATGGATCAATTTAGGATCATGCATGCATATGGTTTTCATTTTGCATTGCCAAGTATGTTTTGCAGGATAATCGGTAGTACCGGCGTTGGTTATACGGTACTACCGCTCAAAGGTACGACTGGGCTCGTATTGCGGTACTACCGCACCCTGGTTGTTCCGATCGTTACTTGGCGGTTTATTTTTTTTCCAGAGAGACACTTTTTCTGTTCTCGATGTCAAACCCTCTGCGCGGTAGTACCGCAAGTGTTCATGCGGTATGACCGGACTACGGTAGTACCGCAGTTCTTGAGCGGAACTACTGCATGCTGGTCATTCCGACCTTGAAGCGGTATGCTTTTTCCAGTATGGACCACTTTATTTCTCTCGGAAAACGGTAGTACCGCACTTGCTTTGCGGTATGACCGATCTTCGGTAGTACCACTCGTATGTTGGCGGTAGTACCGCGGTGTGAGTTAAAACGGCTATGTTAGAACATTTAATGCCACTGTTATAGCCGTTACAGGGTGGTTGGAGAAGTGCGGTAGTACCTCTCGGTACATGGCGGTAGTACCGCATGTTGCTGAAAAGTTGAGTTTTCTTCTCCAACGGTTATAATTATTGGTTGGGGGTATAAATACTCCTCCACCTGCTCAAGGACAGTGTGCTAGACTACATTTAACCTCCTTAGAGCCTTGAGCATTGATACAACTCCTCAAATAATTTTGTGCATTCATTGTGAGGTGGTTGAGCCAAAATTCAAGTGCATTCATTCTAGATTGATCCATTTGCACTTGAGCATCATCAAGCGAAGATCATTGATTTGTTACTCTTGGAGTTTTGCCGAACTCCTAGACGGCTTGGCGGTGATTGCTCGGTGATCTCTTCAAGAAGATTGTGAAGAGACCCGGTGCTAAGATTGTGAGTGGTTCGGTGTTCACCATCTCCGGAGCGGAGAAAGAACAACCAATAGTGATCGAGGGAAGGCTTAATTCATGGAGTCAGCTTGATTTGGTCAAGCTTCCTCAACGTGGACTAGTGAAGACCGGCAAGTCTTCGATACCATAGGAAAATATCGTTGTCTCATTATGGTTATTTCTAGTCTTTACTCTTCCGCATTTATATTTCTAGCTTGATCATTGTGATTGTTTTGCTTAGCTAGAAGTGTAACTTGTTTAAACTAAGTTGTTAATTGGCTTAACTTGTTAAATTGTTAAAAAGTTTAAAAACCTCCTATTCTTGATATTGATGTTGTGCGCAAAATGCTTAGGGCCCTCCCGGATAAATATGAGACGTTGGTGACATTATTTCTCAACTCTCCCAAGCTGCCAAGAATGACTCCAACCGGACTTTTGGGCAATCTCATCACAAACGAGCTATACAAGAAGGACAAGAAGAGCTCATGGAGTCATCATCATCAAATAAGAAAATTACCGCCTTCAAGGCAAAAGCGGAATCAAGTGAAGATGAGGATGAAGAAGTAGACACCGATGAAGAATATGCTCTCCTTGTAAGGAAAGTGAAAAAATTTATGAGAAGACGTCCAAATCGAAACTTTAACTTCAACAAATACAAGAAAGGACAATCCTCAAATGATAACAAGCGCTATAGCAATATACGTTGCTATGGATGTGATGAAAAGGGGCATATTATCTCAAATTGCCCAAACAAGAAGGATGATAAGGGAAAATCATCAAAGAAGAAAGAATTCAATGGCAAGAAGAAGTTCTTCAAGAAGCTTCACAAAGATGGGAAAAATAAAGCCCATATTGGAGAATATGACTCCGATGATGATTATTCGGATTCTGACTCCGATTCAAGTGATGAAGAATTCTCCAAGAAAAGAGAACTTGTCGGCATCGCCATCGAGGAAGCTCCATCACTCTTCTCGTCTCCTACATGCCTTATGGCAAAAGGAGATAAGGTAAAATCCTTTGATGATGATGCTCCTTCATATGATGAACTAATGGACATGGTTGAAGATTTAAATGAATATATTAGAAAAGAGAAATCAAAATTTAAGATCTTAAAGAAAGAGTATATCTCTCTAAAAGACTCTTATGAGGAGCTAAAAGAAGCTCATGATTCTCTTCTCCTAAAAGATATTAAAAAATCTCATTCAAATGTTGGAATTACTTGTGATTTAATGAATGAGATGTCTAGAGTAAAAATTTCTTCAAATACTATATTCGTGTCTAGTACTTCTACATCATGTGATGATTTACTATCCATGTCTTGTTGCTCAAATGATGATTCATTTACAAACTTAGCTAATACTTGTGATCCTTTACTTGTTGTTGAAAATTATGAATTAAAAGAACAAGTAACTAAGCTAAGCAAGAGCTTACAAAGATGTTTCAAGGGTAAGGCAACTCTTGATGAACTAAGAATCAAATTTACAAGCCCGCAAGATTTGTAAGAGAAAATGAAAAATATTGCAACAAATGTCAAAATGTGGGACATATGTCGAATGCTTGCACAATTATCTATACTAAGTCTTATGGCATTTATGATCCTTGTTACATGCTTAAGAAATTCAAGGATGGTAAAGTATTTGCTAGATTTATGGGCACTTCAATTCTAGGCACTAAAAAGAATGCTATTTGGGTGCCTAAAACCTTGATCACTAACCTCCAAGGACCTAAATAAATTTGGGTACATAAAAGATCTTGATTCTTGTTTTGTAGGTGAACTATAAGACCGGTGAAAAACATTGGGTGCTTGATAGTGGTTGCACTCAATACATGACCGGTGATAGAAAAATGTTCACCACATTCGAGAATGTAAAAGGAAGTGACAAGATCACATTCGGTGATAATAGCAAAGGAAAGGTAATTGGTTTAGGAAAAATTGCCATTTCAAATGACCTTTCCATTAACAATGTATCTTTGGTTGAATCACTAAATTTTAATTTATTATCCGTTGCTCAAATATGTGATCTTGGTTTAATTTGCTGTTTCTCAAGTGAAGATGTTGCAATCTCCAATGCAAAAGATAGCCCCTTGGTGTTCAAAGGTTTTAGATTTGAAAATCTTTATTTGGTTAATTTTAGCTCAAATGAATCTTGCTTAAAAACTTATTTAATTGCAAAAACCTCCTTGGGTTGGCTTTGGCATAGAAGGCTAGCTCATGTTGGGATGATTCAACTTAAAAAGTTTTTCAAACATGATTTAGTTGTTGGCTTGAAAGATGTGAAGTTTGAGAAAAATCGACTTTGTAGTGCGTGTCAAGCCGGAAAGCAAGTCTCTAATTCTCATCCTTCCAAAAGTATCATGTCAACCTCTAGACCATTGGAATTCTTACATATGGATTTGTTTGGGCCAACAACCTACAAGAGTATCGGAGGAAATGGCTATTGTTTAGTCATTGTGGATGATTACTCTAGATATACATGGGTATTCTTTCTAGATGATAAAAGTGAAATCTTCGAAATTTTCAAAAGTTTTTACAAAACGAACTCAAAATGAATTTGATTTCAAAATTAAGAAAATCCGTAGTGATAATGGTTCCGAGTTCAAGAATACTAAAGTTGAAGACTTTTGTGATGAACTTGGAATAAAGCACGAACTTTCCACAACCTACACTCCGGAGCAAAATGGAGTTGTAGAGAGGAAAAATCGAACATTAATTGAAATGGCTAGAACAATGCTTGATGAATATAACACTTCCGATAGTTTTTGGGCGGAAGCAATTAATACCGCTTGTCATGCCATAAATCGGCTTGATTTGCATCGTATTTTGAAAAAGACTTCCTACGAACTTCTTGTAGGAAGAAAACCGAACATCTCTTATTTTCGAGTTTTTAGTTGCAAATGTTATATTTTGAAGAAGGGTGTTAGTCTTTCAAAATTTGATAGTCGTTGTGATGTTGGTTTCTTATTCGGTTATTCTTCAAATAGCAAGGCGTATCGTGTCTTTAACAAAAACTTCGGTTTAGTTGAGGAAAGGCACGATGTGTAATTTGATGAAACTAATGGCTCTCAAGAAGAGCATGAGAATTTGGATAATGTAAGTCATGAAGCCTTAAGAAAAGCAATGGAATATATGCAAATAGACGACATCAAGCCCGGAGACAATCCATCACCTTCTACTCAAGTTGAGCCTCCTACCTCCTCCACAAGTCAAGTACAACTTAATGAAGAGGATAATAAAGAAGATGATCAACCATCAAACCTACCACCAAGAATTCACAATGCAATTACAAAAGATCATCCAATAGATCAAATATTGGGTGATGTAAGTAAGGGTGTTCAGACTCGACCTCGTGTCGCTTCATTTTGTGAACATTACTCTTTTGTCTCTTCTCTTGAGCCAAAGCATATAGATGAAGCTCTTGTTGATCCCGATTGGGTGAATGCTATGCATGAAGAACTCAATAATTTCACCCGAAATAAAGTTTGAACATTGGTGGATCGACCCAAAGAATACAACGTCATTGGTACAAAATGGGTTTTTTTAGAAACAAACAAGATGAGAACGGTATGGTTGTAAGAAACAAAGTAAGATTGGTTGCACAAGGTTTTTCACAAGTCGAAGGTTTGAATTTTGGTGAAACTTTTGCTCCCGTAGCTAGGCTTGAGTCTATTAGAATATTACTTGCTTTTGCATCATATTTTGATATTAAATTATTTCAAATGGATGTTAAAAATGCTTTCCTAAATGAAGAAATATCCGAACTTATCTTTGTTGAACAACCTCTCGGTTTTGAAGATCCTAAGAATCCTAATCATGTCTATAAACTCTCCAAGGCGCTCTATGGTCTTAAACAAGCTCCTAGAGCATGGTATAAATGCCTTAGAGACTTTTTAGTTTCAAAAGGATTCATCATCGGAAAATTGATTCAACCTTGTTCACAAAAGTTCTAGATGATGACTTCTTTGTATGTCAAATTTATATTGATGATATCATATTTGGTTCTACTAATCAAGACTTTTGCAAAGAATTTGGTGATATGATGTTTAGGGAATTTGAAATGTCTATGATCGGAGAACTTAGCTATTTCCTTGGGCTTCAAATCAAGCAACTTAAAGATGGAACCTTTGTGAGCCAAACAAAGTATGCAAAGGACTTGATCAAAAAGTTTGGGATGGAAGATGCAAAACCCATCAAGACTCCCATGGCAACCAACGGTCATCTCGACCTTAATGAGGGAGGTAAATCAGTAGATTTAAAGCTTTATGGGTCTATGATTGGTAGCTTGCTTTACCTTACCGCATTTAGACCAGATGTCATGTTTAGTGTTTACATGTGTGCACGGTTTCAAGCATCTCCAAAAGAGTGTCACTTAATGCCCGTAAAAAGAATACTAAGATATTTACAGTATTTCTCTAGCATTGGCCTATGGTTTCCCAAAAGTGCTAAATTTGATTTAATTGGATATTCGAATTATGATTATGCGTGTTGCAAAGTGGATAGAAAAAACATCTCGGGTAGTTGTCAATTCTTAGGAAGATCTTTAGTATCATGTTCATCCAAGAAACAAAATTCCGTAGCTTTATCCATCGCTGAAGCCGAATATGTTTCCGCGGGATGTTGTTGTACTCAATTGCTATGGATGAGACAAACCTTAATGGATTATGGAATTAAGATTGATAAAATGTCTCTTTTATGTGATAATGATAGTGCGGTGAAAATAGCTAATAATCCTATCCAACACTCAAGAACAAAGCATATAGATATTTGCCACCATTTCTTGAGAGATCATTTTAGCAAGGGAGGCATTGAAATTAGCCACATAAGAACCAAGGATCAACTAGCGGATATTTTCACCAAGCCATTAGATGAAGGCCGTTTTTGCAAATTGAGAAATGAATTAAATGTCATAGACTATTTAAATATTGGTTGAAATATTGCCTCATGCATTTTGATTGATTTGATGTTATTTGAAGGTTTTTATAAAAATATGTTTGAAATTTATTAAAGATAACTATGTTCATAAAAATTCTATGTTCTTATAAACCATATTCTATTCTATGCATAATGATTCTTAATGACTCTTATTTGATTGCAAAACTAAGGATCATTTGCAATTTATCCTGTCCGAAGTAAATCCAGAACTGCTTTTGAAGTTCCAAGATAATCGGAACTACCGGCGGGCAGTGTTCGGTATAACCGATGTGCGGTACTACCGACACCACAGCCACGGTACTACCGCTGTGCGGTATTACCGGAGGTGAAAGTGCGGAACTACCGCATTGTGTGGTTTTTGGACTTCAACCGTCGAGCCTGTCTTTAACTCTTCACCCGAACCGGTTCTTTTCCTTCTCCGTCGTTCTCTCTCTTTCTCTCCGAAAAGTGAACTCCTCTCAAAATCTTTGACCCTCTTCGGTCACTTGTTGTTACCCGGTGAATCCTTGCTTCTCTAAGGGTTCCACTCCATCTTACTTGAAGTAAATTTCACTCCAATCCTTGTTTTACCTGAGTTCTTGGAATCCTAGGTCAAATTAGGGTTAGTTTAGAATGTGGACGATTTGATCAGTTATTTTTGGGCAAAATCGAAACATTGATGTCTCATGATGCTTGCGCATTTAACACATGGATTCAATCCATAAGAAATGTCAAAAATTGAAATCGAATACATTGCCCTAGAACCCAGTCTGTGAGAGCGGTACTACCGTGTCCTTAAACGCGGAACTACCGTAGCACGGTCATACCAGCCAGACAATGGCGGTACTACCGGGTCACGGTACTACCGGCTAAAGACTTATGGTACTACCGATTCTACTGACAGAACAGCAAATCATTCCATTCAAATTAATTCTAGTTTGTTCAATCTTGTGAACTCTTTATAACTTATCCTCTCTTTGTAAAGATGCCAAGGACAAGGTATGGAACTCGCAAGTCAGTTGGCATTCCTAGAGGGCAATCCTCCTCTCAACCTCCTACCGACCCTATTGAAGAATCCTCAGGCAAGGGCAAAGGTCCTGCAGCAGATGATTCTAAAAGTGAGGAAAGGTCATCACAGCATGGTTCAGGCTCTGGATTTGAGTCCGACACAGAAGAAGAAATCCAGGTCCAATCTGATGAGGAGATAGGAGATCCAGAAGAACCTGAAGTTGATCTAAGGCTCATATCAGCTGATGATTATGCCATCTTGCGACACAAGGATCAATATCTTCTGCCTTCTAACTCCATAAATCCTAGATTCCACACCAAGTTCCAAGAGCAAGTCTATGAGCAGGTATATGGTCATCACAGAAAGTTTGCAGATCATAAATGGATAAAATGGCAACACATCAATTCTCTAGAAAAATATGATGGTGTGTATCGGCTATTTCAGCAAGTTGGTCTTCATGATCTTGTTGCTCTCAAACATGACTATGATGAGGAGATCATAAGACAGTTCTATGCCACATTATATGTCTCTCCTGATTTCAAAAAGATGAAATGGATGACAGTTACACGCTATGTGGAGTGCACTAAAGCCGATCTACAGCGGTTCTTCAAGGGGTAATGAATATCCTCCCTCGTTGTATGCTTCGAATTTAAGGCGTATTTGAATTCGTTAGTAGATCGGTTGTTTAGATCCCAATCTGTCCAGAATTTTGAACGGAAGTTTTCGTGTCCCTAGAAGCATATTCTAAGGATCCCATCTCTTAGAGATAGTTGGATTATGTTCTTAGCTTTCGGTGGCCGCCGAGTTCACCGGATTCCGACGTACGGATCAAAAGATATGAATTTTATAGTGTCGCTGTCCTGCTGATCTGTCAGCATTTGGACAGTCTGTAAGAAATTGGGTTAAGCAATTAGTTAAAGACGAAATCAGAGGATCTCTATATAACGAAAAATGTAGGTAATTTCCATACCTTTTCATAGAGATAAAGAACGCGAAATTTGAACAAACGAGGTGAAAGTTATGGTAGTTTTAGTGTACTGTCTAGAGAACCTAACGTGAAATTGATGTTCTGTTAATTAGCATGGTGGGGGTATTAGATTGCCGAATCAGGAAGGCCCACCAACTAGGTTTAGTTGGAGAAATTGATAACCTTTCAAGGAAGTCCACGATCACCTCATTTGGACTCCTGTACTAAAAGATATGAATTTTAGAACATGACTGTCCACAGAGGGGACAAAACAGCATTTAGGAATTGGAGTTGGGTTGTGATAAAAGAACTATTGCGAAGTCGTGTTTGCTTTTATAGGTTGCTTGATCCATTACAGTTATCTTAGTATGTTTTTAATGAATTTAGGATGGGGACTAGTCCCAGAGGCGGCACCCTCTTCACATCCTCCGTTCTCGCGCGGTTAAGGCAAGTACTCTGTTTGGTAGAGTAAATATGAATGGTTTGACAGTGTATGCTAGTATTTGATATATATTAGCTATGTTTGATTGATAGTATGATATGATGGTTAAAGATGATGAATGCTTATGTTACATGCTAGTATTTGATATATATATTAGCTGTGTTTGATTGATAGTGTGATATTCTGGTTAAAGATGATGAATGCTTATGCTACATGCTAGTAATTGATATATGTTAGCTGTGTTTGATTGGGAGTGTGATAAGCTGGTTAAATATGATGAATGCTTATGTTACAAGCTAGTATTTGATATATATTAGCTGTGTTTGATTGATAGTGTGATATGTTGGTTAAAGATGATGAATGCTTATGATACATGCTAGTATTTGATATATATATTAGCTGTGTTTGATTGGGAGTGTGATAAGCTGGCTAAGGATGATGAATGCTTATGCTACGAATGATTGTTATTCATGTATGGTGTTGATGTTGATTATGCTTATCGCGAAGCTGTAATTGTTCATGTGCATTGTGAGAGCATACATAAGACCTGGTCACGTGGTGATTAGGAATGCACATTTGAGGTACCCGACATGTAGATGACGGGCTTGAGGTCCCCACATTTGTGGAATGTGGGCATTGAGGAGAGGTCCCCATCATGAAAACGATGGGCTTATGGTCCCCACACTTGTGGAGTGTGGGCTTGAGGTCCCCTTTACTTGTGGAGTATTGGGCAATTGGTCCCTACGCTTGCGAGCACAGGCATGGGTACGCAATGACGGTTGATACTCCGCATTACGGTAATGCGTAAAAGAGTGAAAAGAGAAAAGATGCATTGCACATCTGCATTCATACATCATGAGATATGTTTCTGTGCAAAGTTTCAGAATTGAATGTTGGTGCTGTAATTGTGAAGTTAATGTTTTATTTTTGGTACTTGCTGAGTCTTTGGGCTCACTCTTGCTTTGTTGTGTTTTAAGTACCTTTGCAAGAACGACATGCATGGGAGGGAGTAGACCTGAGTTGGATACACACACTGCCACGCATCATTAAAAGTTGATAAAATTTCAGAATGTCCATTAATAAATAAGCAAACTGCTTAAGTATTGGGTATGGATATGCTTCATGCATCGGGTTTTTGTAATAATAATGAATAACATATTTTGGAACCTTTGAATATGTTTTAACTGATTAACATGTCCTTAATGCTTAGTGATGATATTGGATGTTGAAAGATTTAGTTTTGATATTCTTATTTCTGTTGGAACCTCAGATAGTCAACTCTACAAGGAGGTTCACGTAAATTTAGTAAAATTATCCTAGTTTAGATTTGTTTATTGCTTCGTTAGTACCATTTCAGGCTCATGTTAGGCTGGGGTATTACAGTTGGTATCAGAGCGGGCTTTAGGTCCGTGGTGAATAGATTAATTAAAATTTGCTGGTGTCTTGTCAACTTAAAAAAATATTGACACACTAGTGCACAGTTGGATGGGAACGGGCAAAACATTGCATTTACGTTTTTGCTATATCATATTGATTATTGCTGATATAAATTGAGTATGATTGCTCATTAATTGATTATATAATTATTATGTGTGGGGATAACCCATGTTGAGAGGTTGAGATCGTGGTTGTGGCCCTGGGTTTTACCAGGTTACACCACCATTCACGGTATGAGAATAGGGAAGCGGTTACCTCAGATATCTTAGTACAGGTGCTGATAGTGAGTATCTTTAGAAGAGTTGTTTTCTTCTTTGAATTTGAATTTGGTCAACTCTTATCCGGTTGTGATTGATGAGTTTCTCTTGGGTTATTAGTTCATTGCGGTTGATGGGTTGCTTTGAAAAATATTGGTGTGTTTCCATTGGCTTAATTTGTCCCATAAATCAATTATTGTTTTCCCAACCGTTGAGTTATTCTCGCGATTGATGAACTTTCCTAAATGTCAAGATTGACCTTTGTATTAGAGTTTTGTCTTTCTTATTGGAAAACTTGACCCATTTATTCGCTTGATATTTTTGGTTAATGAAAGTTTTCTTTTGCAAGGCCTTTAGTACATGAAGGCTTTGACTCAATGTATCTCTCTTGGGTATTTTGAGTGTTGAAGATTAGTGGTTCTCTTTTATGGAAAAAGATGTTAAACTCTTTAGCGATGTTTTGTCTTGGTTAAGTGAGAAGTTATAATCAAAACAATTAATAGATATGATATGAGTTATCAGGTTAGGTCTGCGGTGTGTGCATGATCGATCATAACTAAGACCCTTGAAAGAAAAGTTGATAAATTTGAAAGTGTCTTGTAGCAGTTCTCGAGAAGCTGTGATTAAGAGTATGGTTATACCTAATTGTAATCAATAGAGTTAATAAGAGGTGTAGAACATTGATGAAATAGAGTTGATCATTAAGAGTGATACATTTGGTAAACTTCTTTGGGAAATTGGATTAATGGGTCTCAATGGATTAATCTAACCGTTTGGCATGCTTAAGTTAAAAAGGAGTTAGATTATTGTCTTAGTAAATATTAATCTTGGAGTAACCTTTTGTGGATACTTAGTGATTATAAGTAATTGTTAGGTGCAATTAATGTCTATTAATGTTTGGTGTTGCGCATCACTAAGAGATAAACTGATGGGATTTAATAGATAAACAATATTTACATGATGATAGAACTATCCGATAAAAGTATGTCTTTGATGAGAGGGTTTTGGAATAACCTTTTAATTTGTGTAGTAGTTTTCCTCTAAAATTAAGTGGCTGTTGTAGTGAGAGTATAAGATTTTGGTATACACTCAATTGAGGATAAGATGATAAAGGGACATGTAGCATTCTGGTGAGCCTTTGGGGGCTTAATAAAGGAAGAGTTGACGATAACGAGTCTCGTAGTGGTGATGATTCTTCTAGAGAGAAAGTAAGTTAATTTCCTTTCGTAATACCAGTCAAATGAAATGTTTGGAGTTTTGCATTCGTGATCTTTTGGAGTTCATGAATTATGTAGTAGATGAAATTAGTTGAGCAATGTGACGTATGTGAAGGTTCCGTTTGGTTCCTAAGTGATTAATGTGATTTGGTTTTAAAGGCGATTCTTGTTTGGGTTGGCAAGTAATGTTGTAATCAAAGAAAATTTCTTTCTTTGTTAACAGAAAATGTGTACCATAAGTATTTGAGGTTGGAGTTAAGAATTGTAATCTGTAACTTTTCTGTTGTTATAGCTTAAGAGTTTCTTGGGTTTCCATAGCAGTGTTTTATTTTGATTCATGGAGGTTGAAAGTTCCTTCTTGTGGGACATGTGCCCTTATTAGCAGACTTGTAATTTTGTTTTTAAAGATCATTTCCTTTGACTGTTTCTCTTGGTTTCGTGCTCACTCCGAGGGGCAACGTTTTCTTGTGTGTTGAAACTTGTATTAGTTTGTCTATTCCTTTTTGAGAAAAGAATTAACCAACTTGTGTTGCCGAGTCTTCTAAAATGTAATTTGGCGACTGGTTGGTGGTGGATAAGTATATGATAGTGGTAAAATTTTGGGAACTAAGCTATTTGAAGGGAAGTAGACAGTGGGTTGGTTTTGACCTTTAACACCTGGAGAGGATTCGATGGAATGTTTGGCGATGAAATAAAATTGATTAGTGTTACCACTAGTGGAACCTATGGCGAGTTATGATCCAATAACCTTTGTCTATGTTGGAATGTTGGAGTTAACGAAAGTATGGACTCTTGATAAATTATTAGAGTGTCGCAATTGGATACTTAGTAAAATTGTGTAGAAGAGTTTTGATGGTGAAGTTAATGAGAGTGGTAGTGTAGAGAAATCTATTAGTCGTGTTAATTAATAGGATAGCAGGGATTGTTGAGATATTGTCAAGTATAACTTGGCCTCAGTGATTAACCCTATGGGAGTTAGATTATCTCTAAAGATAGCGTGGTCAAGAATATTTTTTTTATTGATGTTAGTGACTAAGTACATTTGAATCTTGATCAGTTAGGGTACGATGAATGGGTATATTGTGGTCAAGTAGCTGTATTTGATTGGTGTGGGTCAGAGAGGGTCTAAGATTGGTGAAATGAATTGCATTGGGCGGTTATTTGATTAGTGAGGAATGTTGACATTAATAACTAAGATTATTGTTGAGCTGTGTGAAATTTTACTCATCAGATCTAAAGGTTACCTATCAAGTATACCAGAAATTCATGGTAAGAGACTTGGAGGGTGAATTTGGGCATTGTATTTTTTATGCTAGGACTTTGGAGACCCAATATTATGTGTAGAGGTAGATGAACATAAGCAAATTTTGAATAATGTGTTGATCTTTGAAAGAATACTTTGGGTAAAGTGAATGAGTTTGTGTGCTGAGAATTTGAGGCTGATTAACTTTAACAGAATGAGATGATGTGGTTGTGGGTGAAAAAAATCTTTAATGAGTTGTTGAAAACCATTTGTCAAAATAATTTCTTTGATATTGGAGTAGACTAGATAATCTTTTTGTGGATTAGTAGAGTCTTCTTAAATAAGTATGGTTGTTCTTTCGTCTTGAGGATCATTTTGGGATTATCGGTTAAAAGGAAGGGGTTAGTGTGATGATTTGGAAACCTATGATTTGGGAGAAGGATTATCTCTTAAAAGAACATATGAGAAAAGAATGTTTTCTTGAGTAGAGAAATGCTATCTCAATTCTTGTTTGAGCTGAGTTTTTATGACAAAGATCGGGTGCAATTTGAGCTGACTATATGATGGCAAGGTGGGTCTTTCCAGTTCAGGAAAATAAGTGAAGTGTTTCATTTGGGCATTTGAGCGATTTCTCTTTTGGTTTGTGCGGTATTTGTTTGCAAACTGCCGAGTTGGAAGGTGAAAAGGTTTTCTTAAATAATCTTTGATTTTGGATTTCAGAGTTTTTGGGGGGAAGATGGTTAAGAGTGGGTTGCATTGTGAATGCTTTGTTTCAGTTGAGTTCTGACTTTTAAAAGTTGTGATGATTTTGGAAGATAGCAATTCGCTAAAACCGCCTTGAGTTCTGGAGCAGGGTTTATAACGTTTTGTATGACTCGGTGTTGAGAGAACGCTTGAGGTATTTTGAGTGTGAGGTTTCATAAGAGCTGTTGACCAGCGAGCAATATCTGGAATTTATTCACAACAGGTACGTGGTAATGTTAGTAAGTTTTAGTTGTGATTATCCTTTGGCGTTGAGCGTGGTTTGAATTCGGGGTCGAATTCAGTTTAAGGGGGGTAGAATGTAATACTCCAAATTAATTCGGAAGACAATATTCGAATTAGGAGTGGGATCAAATAGAGAATAGTTTAAACAGCAATTAGAGAGGGGGTTTTCAGCATAATTGGGACAACCTGGGCCTCGGGCCTTAGCCCAGGAGGTCCATGAGGGGTTGGCCACTATTAAAAGGAGGGGGAAAACCATAATTTCTACTGTAGCATACGTGCTACAGTACATGCCACCACTGTAGCACCACCATGGTGCCTCCTCCCCATAGCAGCCCTTGCCTCCATCCTCGCTGCCAAGGCTTGGGGCCAAAGAAGGGAGAAGGAGAGAGGAGAAGAGAGGGAAGGGAAGGTTCGGGCTTTCACGCGATCTACAACGTTCTTCAAGGGGTAATGAATATCCTCCCTCGCTGTATGTTTTGAATTTAAGACGTATTTGAATTCGTTAGTAGATCGGTTGTTTAGATCCCCATCTGTCTAGAATTTTGAGACATGGTGCGCGAGTTACGAGGCTACAACATGGAGACATATGCTACATACTTGGGGTGGTACGTTCCGCGCACCAGGTGCATGCTTACTGGGCCGGCGCCACAATGTCCAGGGGAGGTCATGCACGATGACGTTGTACTAGCAGGTCCAGACCGTCACCGGGCGGTACGCCAGGACGAGACGGTAAAACATTCTTTGTAAAATTTTCATCCCGCAACACATTTTTAACTGACTATCATTTTCCTTGCAGTACTACCGCCTTGATCGTATCCAGCGAGAGGGTGCTGACGCCCTACGCCGTGGGAACAATAGCACCTTTGATCGCCTACTACGTGCGGTGGGGCCATGATCGACGACGCGAGGGCTGCAATGAGGACCATAACTTGCGGTCGCCATAGCGACGTTCACGCACAACATCGCGGACACCATGGGCACCCTCCACCCCCGCCACCGCCTTCGACACCTCCCTCCGCACCTCCCTCGGCACCGCCCTCCGCACATCCGTCGCACTCTGGGAGTCGTCGCAGCTACGGTCGCTCAACCTCGATGCGCCTGGGGCAACAGGTATGTCAGCTGCGGGTTGTTGTCGTCATTATTTATCGATGCACTCCTTTGGAGCGTATCGGACATTACCGTTTGTTCATGCAGCACTTGCGAGGGGACAACACTCTGCTTCAGCCGTTGTCATCACGGAGGGAGGCGCACGACAGGACTTCGTTGCCGTCGGGGCCACGCTGTTCCACTGCAGACAGTGACCCTGACTCGCCACAGCGCCAGGACGACGGGTTCGGCTCGTTGGCACACAGCATTCAGTCTCACGTGCGTGAACGCGACCACTGGTTCGACGAGACGTACCAAGGGTACACAAGCAAAGACATGCATGCATCGCCGTGAGGATCTCGGCCACGCAACCACATACCCAGGTATGCTTTAACGTAGTTACAACAATTTTTTCGTTGCACGAAACCAAGGACGAACTGACCCAGTACCCTTCCTGCAGGATTAGCACCAGTGGGTTGATGATATGCTCAGGTGTCCACCAGACAAGTACCCGGAGATCACCGTAGTGACGCCTCCCATGCAGCGCCCCTACTACAGCTTCCGAGATGTACGCCACTCCCCTGACAGGCTCACTTTCCCTGAAGATTAGCTACACCGTCGGGGCAAGCGGCGGGAGGATGTACCATAAGTAATGTCATGTCCGCATAATTTTGGGCCTAATGGTAGAAGGTGCCTCGCGGTACCCACAAAGAGTGTTGTACAGGGGGCGCCTCAGACGTGGCTCGACGAGTCAGCCTTGGGCAGCGGCGACGTGGCCCGACGAGTCAGCCTTGGGCAGCGACGACGTGACCCGACAAGTCAGCAACTATTCAGAAAGACAAGACAATACTCTCCCTCATCATAAACATTTCAGAAAAACAAGACAATACTCTGCCTCGACAGAAACTATTCAGAAAGACAAGACAATACTATGCCTCCCCAGGAACTTTTCAGAAAGACACGACAATACTCTGCCTCGCCAGAAACTATTCAGAAAGACAAGATAATACTCGCCTGCATGAACTTTTCGAGACAAGACAAAGACTCGCCTCGTAGGCTACTCACCTGAATTTAACCATACCATGCCCAACCCGGGGGCTTATAAAAGGAGGTGACCTGCTCTGGGGGAGAACACTACACAACCAAACCCAACACTACACCAAAGCTTCCTTCACCACGTCGGGATGGACAAGAGACAGAAGAAGCAATGTGACAAGATGACAAAGCAATGGGATGAGATCCGCGGACTAGCAAGGGCTGCTGGGGAGCGGGATGACTAAGCAAGGGCTGCGCGGCACTGGTCTAGCAAGAGGCACTTGCCAGATGGCGCTCTCGCAGTGAGGCCCCGTGAGCAAAGAACCCCATCTCGAACATTCCAACCGAGCGGTCGCAAAGACCCGCCGCAGGGGAGACGCCGCCTCATCGGTGCATGGACCCGCAAGTTCTTCAAGTCCAAGCACCGGCTAAGCCTAGGAATGCGCATCGGGTTGTGCGAACTACCTCGTGACTATCCCGATCGCCATAGAACACGCGCAGCTATCTCAACCCGTAAGGTCCGATTCATGAAGATGTTCTCACACCCTTTCTCTTTCAAAGTTTGCACTAACAGCCTCTCCCATCTACCCGTAGTCCCCGGATCCGCTATGTGGCTACCGCAAGTGGATCGACCAGGATATCCGCCCACATGACCAGTGGACTCTCGACTTCGAGGAGTGGGATGTCAAAAGGGCCTGCGAGATCCGGGAGGATGAGCGCCGCAACGACGAGCAAAACGAGCGTATAAGTCGGGAGACAAAAGCTCATCTCGAAACGTGCAATCGTAGGGAGCGCGAGAAAAAGAGGAAAATAGCTGCCAAGGCCAAAGAGGCCAGCGAGGAGTTCAACGCCGAGCTCGCAAGGAAGGGAAAATAGCCCCGGTCCTCGCAGTAGGTCAGGTCATTCCGTAGTAGTCCTCTGTCCTACCCGCCATATTTTTTACTATCCCCTAAAGGCATGTATACTTACATGGTTCGGATGCTTGTGTCGCAGTGTACCGTAGTAGTAGCGAGGATGACACAAGCAATTAGCTGAACCAGCATGCCATGTGACCACGTGTAATGTGCTTCTGTCTTCGGACTCTAATATAGTTCTGGTTTCATGCAAGCCTATATTGCAAGTATGCCTCTTCTGGTAGAATCACAAAAAGAACCATTCACACCAACATTGAATCCTCCATGTTTTAGGGCATCTTCATAATCATGTCCTCCTCTACACCACAAATATACCTTGCTGTCAAGACATGTATATCACCAAAATGTAACCCAGCAAATCTCAAATGCATTCCAAGTCACATCTTTGCGCAGCGACGTGACCCGACGAGTCAGCTTTTGCGCAGTGATGTGACCCGAGGGGGCCGTGCGGGAGGGGAGGGTTGACACGTATCGGGACAAAATCTAAAAGACATCACGCAACACTGCCAAACGATTCCTCCTTGGGCCAACTACCTCGCGGACGCGAATATCCTTGAACCCAATTGCAATTTAGCCACAAGCTATATATGGATGCTTTGGCTGCCATTCAGCTCACTCTTCACTTCCTTTTCTCCTTTCTTCCAGTCTTAAACAGGATGTCTTCAGCCTTATCTAACTTTCGTGCGAGCAAACAATTAGAATCGCTGCGGCAGCACCTGGTGTGCCCTCATTGCAGGGATCCGACAAATGTGTTCACCTCGCATACGCCAACGAATCCATCCCGAGTGTTCATGAAGTGTTCAAATCTTACGGTAACTAGTGCCTAATCATCCCAAATGAATTCCATTCAAAATAGCATGTTGTTTTTTTTCACTTGAAGCTGTAATTCTTTTTCAGAACACAACATGCCGGTTTTGGCAGTTGGCTGATGAAGCTGCCCCAGTAGTTCGAGATATTGCAATGCAAATTGCTGCCTTGCAAGAAGACACCCATGGTGTTGCTGCATTTCGTCCAGTGGCTTGACCCTCTGATCAATCAATGCAAAATGAAGATAACAGACTTAAAAGACTGGATGAAAGGATGAAAAGGGTTGAGAAAATGCTTCAGAAATTACTTCAGATAGTTAGTTTTGCGGTATTTCTTCTATTATTTCTTGTTATTGCCAAGTAGAAGTCCAGTTGTAATAAGATTGTAATGTCCACTCTTTATTTACGTATCGCAGTCCTTCGTGAATAAATCAACTGTCGTGTATCCCTGCATTACATGATGTATACCTTTGTGACGTTGTTGTACTCCGACGATACGACGTTCACAAAATGTTATTCCAACTCTAACAAATAGTTTTCCAGAAGTAGGGAAAAATATAGCATATTTGGAATATCCCACAACCCCCTCTCGACCGCAAATATACCTTGCTATCAAGACCTGGATATCACCAAAATGCAACTCAGCAAATCTCATATACATTCCAAGTCACATTGAATCATGAAACCCTAATTTTCGTAACCTAAAATCCGTACAAACAGAACACATTTATGAAATTGGGGGAGAGAGCACGTGGCGGTTCAGGATGAATAAAATTATGGCAAATTTACATAAGCAAGTGCACTGTGTCGGGTGCTCCACATAAATTTTTTATTTTTTTGAAGTCGCCTCTTTTTATTTTATGTATGCATACACAAGCACAATTTATATTTTAATACATTAATTAAAGCTGAATTAGAAAACTCAACAAAATAAAAAAATAGTTTAAATGACTAAAATGAACTTTATTTAAATTCAAAATTATTTTATTAAATCTATTCGTGTTTCAATTATTTTTATTGAATTTTCTATAATTTTCTGAATTTTTTTTGGATTTTTTTCTCTTTTCTTCTTTTCTTCTCCTCTCTCTCTCCTCATTTCTCTCTCTTCACACGCTCATTTCTCTCTCTCTTTGTCTGTGGGGGGGTGATTGCATGTCGCGTCTTGAGGCGCAAAGACGCAACATGTCGCAGCTTTCAGTAGCGCAGAAGACTTGTCGCCGCTTTGTTGGGCACGTAACCACTGTTGCGGTGCGTGGACGCAGCTAGATGGGTTCTGCGTTACCGCAGCGCAAAGAGCGCGATTAGGGGCGTAAATGGAAATTTCGTACTACAGAGCTATTTTAGGAATTACAGTAGGTCATAAGGCCAATACTGTCCAAACTTCTCGAATTGGAACCAGATCGACAACTACCAAACCAAGTAAGAGAACCCTCTTAGTTTCCCAAAGCCTCCTCCTTTCCCATAAAACCAGTCAGATTACACCCCCGAAGTCCCTATCAAGAACCCGATCTCCCGCTCCACCGGGGACCTCGAACCAAAGCATGAAAATACATGATTGGAAGGTTCACACAAGGACAGCGTACCTCGGGTAGTTGGATCGAGTCCCCGGATGCCCCCGGCGCGGTGCCCGCGCTGGCGAGGGGGACGTGGATGGAGGCAGGCGTGGTTCTTCAGGTCGGCACCAGCCAAATCTGAACCGTCCAACCGCGGCGAAGGCTAAGCAGGGATGCGCCAAACGGTGGGTTCAGATTTGGCAAAATGGTTGGGTTGATAGAAGAGGAAAGCACGCGGATGGACGGTTCAAATTTGGCTGGTGCACGTCACCTGCATGTTGTGGACCGTTGATCAGCTGGGTTGAGCTGAATGTTGAGTACCTTCTTCTGCGTCTCTAGCGAGCGCCGGGCTCACCAGCGATATATTTTGTGTTGTCTCTGGTGCCGAAGACGATGATGGGAGGAGAGGAGGCCCGGCGAGCCTCACATTTTGCTGTTGAACTGAGCCGACGGCACACAGTGGGGTGGCGGTGGCACTAGGGTTAGAGGTGCAGGGAGAATATATAGTGGGGGAAGGAAGATAAGGTGGGTGGTTGAATCTAGATCTAACGGCTCAAAATTTGATTGATTTTGAGAGAGAAAATAAGTTGAGTGTTGTATGCACAAACCGTTATGTTAAAGCCTAATTAGCTAAATCTAAATTCTAGAAATGACTAATCTATCTGTTCAGAAAGATAAGTAACGGGAAAATGGATAGTAATACAATCTTTCTTGCGCGACATGTTTTACACCTACATGGTTACTATTCACAATAAATGGTGCAGATCGAGTTGGATAGCCAAAGTTGTGCCCAAGTTTTACTTGCAAGTTCCAGGGAGACGAAGGCCGAAGGTTACTTACTAATCAACATTAAAGAATTACACTACATTTGATCATCATCATCATAACGTTCAGACTCCCGAACGTCTGTTAATTTCAGCAAAAAGATCGAAGGCACAGGGCGCTCTGCTTCGTCTAAACTGGAAATGGCAGCATAGAGCGATGAGGGCAAAGTAAATTTTAACCCTTCAAACACATGCACATATTAGGCTGGACATGATCCGCCATCACCTTGATCTTCGGTCACTCCTCCGTCTCCCAAGAACTCATGTCTAATGCCTAGAAACAAGTACATACAGCAATAAGCAACCATCCACCACTTAAGGGAAATTTAGATAGCCACTACAAAGTGATCATTTCAAAGAAATGCCATTGCAAAGTTACTGCTCACAAAATTGCCAGTGTAGTGTCATGTTGTTCATAGAGTTGCAGTCAAGAAAAAAAAAATTGCATGCCCTTTAGCAACTTATTATCTACGGTTTATACTTGATGGAAATATATATGTAAAAATCACAGTTCAGGAGATATTTCTAGGGAAGTTGGTATATTCTAAGTTTTTTTCAGTGAAAACAGTAGGAGAGTCTCCTACTGTGATAAATAAATTAATAATAGGATAAATATACAGTATGTATAAAGGCCAAGCCTATCTCAGTTCTTTACTATGAGACTAGCTAGGAAATTATTTCCGCACGATGTTCTTTCTTCACTCGGGTGCGTGCCGGAGTCGAGGATGAAGGTGATCACAATCATGCTACAAGGCTCCAGAAGCTGTATTAAGTAGAGAGGAAGGATGAGTGAAGCTCAAGGGTGAAAGTGACGTGCTTGTCGTGAGTGAGGAAGGTCACCAAAGCGGCGGACCTGAGGAGGCGCGCTCACCGCCATCGGAGACAACGCAAGCGTTCCCATAAAACCAAGGAGCGATAAAGCTCGGGTTTACGTGAAATGGAACATGGGCGAGATGAGGATGACAATGCACACTCTATTGCTTAAATAGCTGGGATAAATGCACGAGAAGAACGATGAGACGCCGGCGGTTGCGTGAGAAACACACGGGTAGCCTCGGGTCTCTCCGTCCACGCGGGAAAATGGCGTGTCAATGGGGCAGATAGCATGGGTCAGAGCAGGCAAAGGTGATGGGGGGTGGTTGAGGCGTGAAAACGATGGGCACGACATCACAAACCACGGGCGAGCAACGGAGCGCACTGGCGTGCAGAGGCGAACGCGAGGTGGAAGAAAGGCTCCGATAGGTGGGGCCAGCATGTCAACGAGTGCGAGGAGCGGGGGCTGGTGTAGTCTAGAGTGAGCACGAGTGAAGTTGGGCTGGGCAAATTCAGCCCACTCGCCCGGCAGGAAATTCAAATGAGATTTAGATTTTTTTTCAAGAAAAGGCTAAGAACTTGGTGAATTTTTAAACATACCAAACATGCTCCAAAAATTATGAAAATATTTGTGGAGACTCCTGATACAGACTAGTTCGTTACGTGAATTTTCTAGAATTTATGAGTTCTTTAGTTTTCTAAAAAAATTCTTGCAATCTACTGTTTGCATGTAGTTTCACTATTTGATTTATGCAAAGTTCAAAACATGCTCAAAATATATTTTCCCACATATAAACATGCTGGAAATTTTCTCTTTATTTATTTTCAACATTCTTTCTCAAAATTGGGATTTTTGGAATGTTACAGAACAGATATCAACCGAATATGTGATTCGGTGATTTGGTATATGTACACGTTAACCGTAGGTAATTAAGGTTGTTGGGCACCCAATCCTTGCTGTTATAGGTTAAAATTTAGAACTGAAATGTCATGTTGGAGTGATAGAATGGTTACTGGTCCTGCACAAAGGGAGCAGAATGAACCCAAAGTTACCACAGTTAAAAGGCAATAGAATTATTAATTCCAAAGATATTTTTTTCAATTACTTATCCCAGTGTTCAGAATTTCGGCCGAAAAATCAGAAATTTCGGTCATACCAGTGGGGGCTGGTAGGAGTACATATCGGTCTCAGAAAAATCAGTTTGGATGAATTTTGTCCAAAAAAAATTGAATTCTCTTGAATTTTTTTAGAACTTGATTTTTAAAATTTACAATCCGAAAAATTCAAATTTTGATTTAAAAATTCCAGCCAAAATTTTCCAATTTTTGGCCTTACCCCCCCACCCCCTGCGTTAATTTTTTTCCTGTATCCAAAACCCTGACTTATCCTCAATACCAGATACAGGAGTCAGGACACTATTTCTTTCATGATAAAGATGATACTATGACATTTCATAGATTCAATTCTAATTTTCTTAATGAATGGTGTCAAACACCTAGGTAGATATTCGAAGATATGTTTGGGTTTGAAGCTGGTCAGAATGTAGTCCTTGAGGACAATTTCTGGAAGGTGGAGGGTAAGATTTCAGATTCAGATAATGACAGTTTGATTCAAAGTTTTACTGAGGAAGAAGGTTGGACTATCATTAAATATTTTCCTGTAGATTCTGCTCCTGGGCAAGATGTTTTCCCTTCTTCTTTCTATAAGGCATTATGGGGGGTTTAAAAGCATTTTTTTCATGGAGATGGTTAAGGATTTCTATGAGGAGAAGCTGGATCTAAAAAGGTTGAATTATGAGGTGATAACTTTGATTCCCAAAATCAAGGAGGCTAACTCAATTAAGCACTTCAGGGCGATCTGTCTGATCAATGTTAGTTTTAAAATTATTACCAAGTTGTTGCCTGTCAGGTTCGACAACATAGCATCCAGGGTTATCAATGAGTGTCAATCTACTTTTATCAAAGGGAGAAATATTCTGTATGGGGTGCTGTCCTTACATGAAATTCTTCATGATTTAAGAATTTCTAAGAAAAGAGGAGTTATTCTAAAGTTAGATTTTGAGAAAGCTTATGATAAAATTTAGTAGGGTTTCTTGGAAAATGTCATGATGGGGAAAGGTTTCTCTGATCTTTGGATTAAGTGGGTGATGAACTCTATCAAGGGGGGTAAGGTTAGTATTAATATCAATGGGGTAGTTGGTCCTTATTTCACAACTCATAGAGGTTTAAGACAAGGGGATCCTTTGTCCCTCTTGCTCTTTAACATAGCAACTAATGCTTTAGCAGCCTTAATTGAAAAGGCTCAAGAAAAGGGTTTAATCAAAGGGGTATTGTCTCATTTGATCCCTGGGGGTGTTCCTCTTCTACAATATGTAGATGATACTATCCTTATGATTGATTGTGAAGAGAAGTATGAAGGATCGCGAAAAGCTACGAGAGCACAAAACAAAAAATTTGCCGCGCAACCAATAAACCGTCGCTAGTAATAGATCAAGAGATTACCACTAGACGCGCTGACTCGTAGCAAAAGTAGAGTCGATGAAGCGAGTTGATGCAGACGTAGTTGTACTTGACGCGAGTCTTCTTCTCCTGCTCCGATGATCGTCACGAGTTGCGGATCGTCCTAGTGCTAATGCTTCGCAACAACACCTCTAAGGTATCCACACGTATGGGGCAGGAACACCACGCGCAGGAGTGCTAGCGCCGGCGGCGTGGTTGAGAAAGGCATTGCTATTAGGGTTTCGGGAAATCTTCAAAAGCTTGCTTATAGGCATCCATAACGGGTCTTCAACTTGAGACCCATTAGGAACTCAAGGCCTATAAGAATTCGGATCACCATCCAAATCAAACTATTGCCCTTTAAGTGTGTTACCCTATAGGTTCATGCGTGATCAGTTGTGACTTAGAAACTCTTTTTCGACCACGAATCGTTAGCGGTACCTAGCAGCACATAACAATTCCCGAACACACAAAGAATATATCAGACGAACCTTAATGTAATATGATCTATGACCAGGTCCTTATCATTTATGACCAGCTCAAATTCAGTCATGACCAGCTCATGTGTAGTTACAACCAGTCTGTAACTCCTTATGACCAGCTTACAACTCCTTACGACCAGTTTGTAACACCTTACGACCAGGTGGTATCTCCATACGACCAATCTGTGACTATGTTCAACCAGTCTACAATCAGCTCATATCTCCATACGACCAGCTTGTAACTGTGTTCGACCAGTTTCGACCAGTCTACGACCAGCTTATTACTGTGTACGACCAGTCTACGACCAACTCGTATCTCCATATATACGACTACCACATAACTGTATACGACCAGTTTCGACCAGTCTACGACCAGCTCGTAACTGTGTACGACCAGTCTATATCTGGTCGAACTGAATGACCTGTTTGTGTATTCTCCCTTTGCCTCACGATATCTGGTTGAACTCTAGGTGAGATAATTTGTCATCCATGGACTGTTCAATTATTTCTCGATCAAGTGTCGAATAACTTCATGTGGTCGACACTTCGACCACTAGTGGCATGGCCATGTATTTTCTTTATTCGACCACAATGAGGGGCCCAGAGACATTTCTCCTATTATGTTAGGAGGGACAAATTCCATATCCGACCAGTCACATTCCCCCGCATGTTTCATAGTATACCCGATAGCTACCTTTATAACTACCCTGTTACGAGTAGCGTTTGGCAACCCCTAAGAGTCCTATTACATATGTAGGAAACCATGCTGATCTCAGGTCTAAGAATTATACATCATCATTGCTTGAGACCATCTAATGATACATAGAATCATAACAATCTCAACAGTATCTCAAGGTGGATCAAACCAACACCATGTTCTCTAACATGTGTGCATATTATTGGTTTGATATCTTCATATTTATGGCCTGTGAAACGTAGTCATCAACCAATACATATGTTAGTCTATTCATATGTGTTCTCATATGTTTTTCGACTAGCGAACGTTTAAGAATAATCATCGCAGAAATACAGAGTTTCACAATCAAGTCACATACTTGATAATAAATATTAACGATATTACTCTAGGAACAAGATAACATATTATCCAATGTTATGAATATATTGAAATATAATCGTCTCTATGATTGCCACTATGGCATATTTCCAACAAAGTACATTCTTAATCTCAAATTCCTTTTATATTGTTTTGAGCTAATGCTTGGTTTGAAGATTAACTATCATAAGAGTGAGGTTTTTGTTTTGGGGGTAAAGAGAGAGGAAGCTACCAGAGTTTCTAACATGTTAAACTATAATCTTGGTCAGCTTCCTATGACTTATTTAGGGATTGATGTTGGGGATAGGCAGATGCATAAAAAAGCAGCAAGGAGGATTATGCGTAAGTTGGGCACTTGGTTAGACAATTGGACAATTAATCTTTAATCTTTAGGTGGGAGGCTGATCTTAGTCAATAGTTGCTTAAGTAGCCTCCCCATTTATACAATTGGTTTTTATAGGTTGAATGAGGATATCCATAGCAAAATGGATTCCATTAGATCCAAATTCTTTTGGAGAGGGACAAGTGACAAATTCAGATACCATATGGTAAATTGGAGGGATGTGTGCAAACCAAAAGATTTAGGAGGTTTGGGGGTAATTAATACTAGGCTGATGAATGAGTGTCTTCTATGCAAATGGTTGTAGAGAATGAATGAATATGGCCAAGGATGAATTGTGGTTTAGGATTTTGAAAGCAAAATATTTTCCTAAGGGAGATTTTAGAGACATTATGCCTTTTAGAGGGTCCTAGTTCTGAAAATCTCTTCATAAGGTTAGATCCTTGTTCAATTGGGGGGCTGTTCGGCAGATTGGGGATGGGAAGTCTGTGGGGACCCCGGTAATTATCTCCATAAGACCGAGATTATACAAGGTCTTAGAGACATAATTACGGGTCTCCGATAAATGAATTCCAATTTAACTCTGTCCAAGTGAGAGGCTCAGCCGAATACTAGAGCCTCAACGATCATGCGCGCTGCTCCTTTGCGAGCGCTACATGATTGCCGATTCTCTTTCGATTCGAAGCACTACACTTAGTGAGTTAAATGGGGATCCATTAGCAATGAGTATGACTTATATTGGCTCCCAAGATCAACGACCAATATACTCATACCCTCATCCAACGTTGATTACATCCATACAACGCATACAACAAGAGATAAAAGACATTCGCATAAAAGTCAAAGTCTACACTTATTACATACGTGACCGCCAAATTCAAAGTAAAGTATCAAGTAGCAAAGAAGCAAGTAAAATAAGCAAAAGACCAGCATGGCATGCCCATCACCCATCGGCAACCGATCGGGGTTAAATGATAGCACACTACTCGTTAGTGTCACCCAAGTCAATACTAACAAGATCGTCAGACTCATAATCTTCCTCACCTGAAAAGGTCAGCAAACATCTGGCTGAGTACAAGTGTACTCGCAAGTCTTACACAAACAAAATTAGTTATGCATAAGGGTCATTCAAAGGATGGCTCATATTGGTTTAGTTTTGCGAAAGAGACGCAACAATTAACATCCTACACATACTAATTTTTCATGTGCCCATTTTAAAATCAGATTTGAAGTTGAAGTAAAGCATATGAATAAGTAATGAACTGAGTAACAAATAAAGCATACAAATGGCAAATTGGCTTCCCACTTTGATACTACACAAACATGAACATCCCATTCATGATAATTACCAAGTTCACCCACAATTTTAAATCCAAGTCTAACAATAAGCAGCCACAAATTTCAAGCGGTCGTCCATAACCGCGGACACGGCTATTCGAATAGATTTATACCCTGCAAGGGTGTACTACTTTACCGACACGACTTGATTAGCCCGTAAGCCTCCAGATGCCTCCGAATATAGCATACTTCCTATGGTATGCCGGCCGGGTAAATCAAGATATGGTCGTTTTTAGCAAGAAGATCTCATTGGGCTAAGTCCCTCAACCCAGGGCTCCTAGGAACATAAGACGTTACGGCCTCTATGCCCTATCAGCCCAAAAGGAACATAGGATTTCACGATCCTATGCCCTTACAATTCCACCACCGTGGGACTCAACACAACAAACCCCCCCTACTTAACCATACGGCACCCATATACCGCGTGTGATAGCACGAGTGTTGCTTGAACAGTAGGTACCCAAAGTTCGGTCCTTAATTGTCCAAACAAGTCCACCACTTACCCAAAGCTCGTGCACAAAGCACCATCACTAACCAACACTTGTGCAGACCAAGAACTTCTTTTAAAATGTCAAAATTTAACTTATAAAATAGATACAAAGATCTGAAACAAACATATGTAAGGAAAGTTGTGTGTATCCCATAATTGTCGGGTTATTCCCGACAATCAAACTACCGGTTCTAAACTTGCATGGCTAAGCAAACCCAAATAATATAATTTCACACATCCTATCTTAAGCATGTGGTGCTGGAATAATTCAAGGATAACCTCAATGAATTAGGACATAACTAATCTACACATCACAAAAATAGCGACAATATCAAAATAGCATGCAAGCAATTATCATTGCACTATCTTAACCAAAACTGGGATCAAATATGATGCAAAAGAAAGTTCAAATGATGCTTGCCTTGCTGGTACAGTAGCTTCTCACTCTCAGTAGCGTAAGTTTCGATATCAATATGCTCCGGATCTATATAATTATAACATCAAATAAATACCGAGAAAACAACTCAAAAACCAAAATACTCAAAAATGCACGATTTTTCTACAGTAGTTAGGTCATGATTTTAGATGGATTTAGGTAAAAGAATTATTCCATTTGGAGTTATGAATTGGAAGTTATGCTATTTTGAATTTGTGTTTCATTAACCTAAGTTATGTAATTTAATTATTTGGCCAAAATTTGTAGAACAGTGGTGGGGTAAAGGATTACATAGGTAAATAGGTAATATTAATACAAGTTCAGAATAGTTGAGTTTGTCCCATTTGGAGTTCTTATGATTTAGTTATTGATTTTCAAAGTTATCAGCCTTTTATAGTATAAAAATAATGGAGTTAAAGATTATATTCTCCCAAAAATAGTTTCTATGACAGAGGTAATATGGAGACCATTTTTAGAGTTAAGTTCACTGAACATGAAAATTATCAAAAGTGGTCTCATTGTTTTTGGAGTTTCAAATAATTACTTATGCATTTTTGAAGTTATCAGTCCCTTTCTTATTATAAAAATAATAGCTTTAATGGATTAATCTCCAATCAATACTTTCTGCTATAGAGAAAGGGTTGAAACAAATTTTAATACAAAGTTTACTAAAAGTGAAAATTTCCGTATGGTTTCATGTGATTTGAGTTAAAATCAATTAGTTATGCATTTTAGAAGTTACCATCGTTTTTCAAGTTGTATAAATAACCCGATTTCAAATTTCATACAACATTTACTACTTTTCCTACCGAGGCCTCGCTAGCCGCAGACAATGACTTGCGGGACCTCGTGAATAGTATATTTTCCGCTTTATCTCGATTTAATTTGCGTTCGACCGGTGGGTCTCACTTGTCGACACGGTCCATTGAAATTGGTCCATCGCGCGACGCGCGCGCCAAGACGGACTTAAGGCCTATGGCCCATATGTCGATCACTTCGCTTTTGTTTAACTCGCCGTTTCGTGCTCGGACCCACATGTGCGACTATTGTTTCTCGCTAAGACAACGCTTAAATGCTAACTCAATCATTAGCGCGAATGATCGCCATTTGTCGTAAACGGGCAGCTCATGATGAGCTCGCGCACGACAACGTGTCTCGCGCTGTTGTTCGGCGACTCACGCCGCTTATACGCCACGACGGAGCCGGCCAAGGCCTGAGATAAGTCCGCAATAGACTTGCGCAACTTTGGGTAGTGGTGGCGAGGCCCAAAATGCCCTACACCGACGGCTAGCCGGAGCTAAGCGGCGGCGACTCTTCGGCAAAAGTACATGCAGCAAAAGTAGAGCTCCGCGGCGCAAACAAGCGGGTGCCCGAGTGTCTAAAGGCCACTAGAAGGTTACCTGGGCTAGATGGAAGCTCGGGGAAGCTTGGAGATGGCTGGAGCAGTGACGGTGCCGGAGAAGACAAGTGCGGAAAAAGGGGCTTCACGTGGAGAGGATGCCTGAAGCCAAAAGGAGGTAAATGAAAGCTAGGTATAGCTCAAAGATCCACAGAGGATACTCCATGAGCAAGGAATCGAAGAGGAGCTTACCAGAATGAGGTGGGAGATGAAAGGTTTGCTTGAGGTCCGAAAATAGTCAAGCCTTCGATCCACCTGGACTCTGTCGTGCATTGTCAACATAAGGTTAGGGGAAATGATCAGGGACCCAAGGCATGCGATATGACGTGCTCGGTTGAGGACCATACCTCCTGGAAGTGAGGAATGGCACGAGGTGTCTTCGGGAGCACGCTCTGTACACGAGCTAGAGCACGAAAGTGAACCAGAAGCTACAAGCAAAGATAGGAGCTTGCATAAGCAAAAATGGACACGGTATGGATTGTAGAGAAGTGTGGGATCACCCTGAGGAAGCTTACCCGAGAGACGAGCTCAAGCTGGCTTCCCTCCCCTCTGTCAACCGAGGAGAAGTGAGGGAGAAGGAGGGGGTTGCGAGGGGTGTTATGCTGGGAGGATGACGGCATTGGAGGCGGCGTGAAGTGGAGAACGCTCCGGAGTGGTGGATGAGGGCGGTGGATTGACGACGTCGGAATCCCGCAACGGCCGAGCGATCGCCTCGGCCGCGTGGAGCTCAGCTCCTGCGTGAGCGTCAGCGAGAGGAGGAAGGCGACTCCGACAGGTGGGTCCGACATGGCAGCGACTCAGTGAGCGCGAGCGGGCGGGGTTTAAGTGAATTGGCGCGCACCGTTGGATCTCGGAGGGATGGCTCAGATTAAAGGAGGCGATCGGAACGGGTCGAAGAGGTATGCGATCTGGACCATCGATTTCTCATCGGACGGTAGACCTCGGTTGGGTTCGGCGCGGTGCGCTTAGGGGGTTAGGTCTAGCCGGAGGGTGCGGTCGGCTCGAGCCCAAGGAACAGTAGCAGCCGGGTTAGGGTTCAGGATTTGACTGAGGATTAAAATAGTTCCTCCACTTTGACTAGAGGCTAAAAAATAGAAATAAAATTCCTAAAATCATGAAATAATTTGTAGGGGTTCCTGGAAGTATATAGTTCCCATAAAAATTATGAAACCCCACTATTCATATTAAAATTTGTGACATTTAAATTCAAACATGTTGTATGTCTATGAATGTTGTTTGAATTTTAATTAGGTTCAAACTAGTCCCAAAAATTTTGTAAAAATTATATTTATTCATGAGAATTAACGTAGTATTTAAATAAATTTCTTCCAGATGATGATCACAACTTTTTATTACAGATGCTAAAAGAAAACCGAAATTTGAAGTGTATGTTTATATGAAATGAGATTTTCCAAGTACAATATATTGTGAAATGATTTGAATTTGATAATGCATGTTAGTGAGATTCTTTATAATCCATTTTAATAGTTTGGGGCTGTGACAAAGTCTATTCTCTTTTGAAAAGATGTTTGGTTAGATAGTTACCCTCTGAAAATCAGATTTGCCAGACTGTTTAAAATCAATTCAAACCATGATGTCATGGTGTCAGGTTATTTTGAGAATGGGGACTGGAATATTACCTTTATTAAGTAGTTTGGTAGGGAGGAGGAGGATATGTGGAATAGTTTGAAGAATGCTTTATATGGGGTGGAGCTTAATGATGAGAAGGACAGAGCGATGTGGTGCTTGGAGAATTCTGGGAGGTTTTCGGTTAAATCTCTGTACAAATATTGGTCTTTTGGGGGTGTTATTCTTAGTAGAATCCAGAAGCTTTGGAAGAGTAGGATTCCCCTAAAATTGAAAATTTTCCTTTGGCAATCTTATCAGAACAGGATTCCAACTACTTCTCAAATCAAGTTGAGGAATTGGAAAGGGAGTAAAAATTGTAGTCTTTGTGGCGTTGTTGAGGATACTAATCATATCCTTTTTCAATGTATTTTAGCCAAATTTACTTGGGCGTGTGTCAAAGAAATCCTAGAGTGGGAAATGTATCCGGATTCTTTAGATGATTTCCACCATTATTGGTTAGGGGTGCTAACAGATACTACATTGGTTTATTCAGTTTTATAGCTTTGGCCTGGACATTTTGGAGAATCAGAAATAAAATAGCGATAGAGAAGTCTTTTCTGAAGAAACCATATGAAGTTATATTCAAATTTGTGTCATGTTTCCAACAGTGGCGAGTTCAGATCAACGAAGCTGAGCAAGTGGAGTTAAATAGCTTGATAAGTTTGACCGAAGGCTGGTTGAAGAACTTTTGTGCAGGACAAAGAAGTTTTAGTTGAGTTTAGCCTATTCTGAACTTTGATGGTGTCTGTTTGGGGTTTTTCTGATGTAATTTGTTAGTCATTGAGTTTGTATCTTTCTTTTGGTCTTGGTAGCTGATCTGTTGGTTCATGGTTGTGCTGGTTTCGCCAGCTTATGTTTCATTGTTGCTTTGTTTGTAAACTCGATATTAATTTTCTATAAAAGCTGGTTTTTCCCGTTTCAAAAAAAACACCTAGGAAGATTCCACTCATTCCAAGGAAAAGGCATCAGCAAACATTCAACAGTAGGTGAACACTTGAATGTGCCTAACAGGTGCACATGAAACAAAGAGTAGCAGGGCATTAACATGATCTAAGAACTGAACTAACAACCCACAGCTTCAACTTAGATTGACCTGCTCTATGAATGAAAACTACAAAGCTATTATTATGGTTTAAGAGCCGAAATAATCAACAACTCATCAGGTTCAGCTTAAGGGTGAGGGGCTAATCTCAATTTGGCGCAGCTTGTTTGCCTTCTCCATTGCATCCAGCAAGACAGATGGGTTGGTTCTTTTGATTTTCGCGTACCCTCGGGTCGCCGCCACGTCATCCATCGTATTCGAAGAGGTGATGAACTAAATGCAAGCCTCCTTGAGCTTGCCACAATGGTGCTAATCAGCCAAGGCCAGCGTGGTTGCCACTGTCTCCACAACAAGGCTCTTGCACAAGGTGCTTTGGCACACCAGCTTGAGCCTCTCCATGGCGTATCGATCCGCGGCCACGAGCAGATGTCGGATAATCTCAATCTTGTCATCTCCTCGAGATCGTCCATCTCGGGCAATAAATCGATATAGATGAAATGGAGCAGGGCCTTGAAGACCGCAGGCTGCATGTCTTCAATGACTGTGCTCTGCATGCTGTTGTCTTTCTCCTTCATCAGCCCAAAAAATTGTGCCTTGAACACCGGCGACCGTGTGGCGAGCACGACCTTGTGCGCGGCAAAAACGTCTCCGACGACGTTCAGAGTCACGTCCCTTCCCACCGGATCATCCAGCAGCATGGCGAACTGCGCCGCGATGTCCGAGGGAGCACCTCGATCTCATGGGCCACCTTTGCTGTCTCGAACACAACCAGATCCTTGATACATTAACCACGCAGTCGATCATGAGGCGGTCGCCATTGACGAACGGTGTCTCTTCCAGCTTGCCTCTTGCTATCGACCTATCGTCCCGCCGAACCGCGGGCCGAACCGGCTGGCGTCGCGCGAGTTAAAGATCCTTGGGGTAGCTTTGGACCACATGGTGTGATGGATCCCGGAGACATGGTTGAAGAATCTCAGCTCAAAGGACGCCCGCGCCGTGGTGTTCTTGGTTGTGAGCTCGAGGTAGAAGCGCACAAGGCCGTGCTCGCCACACGGTAGCTGGTGTTCATGGTGCCGCCGCTCCCGGATCTGGCCTCCTTCATGCTAGATCTGGCGGTGCCTCGTCCAGATCTGGTCTCCTCCACGTTGGATTCGGTGGTGCCTCGCCCGGATCTGACCTCCTCCTCGTCGGATCTGGCTGCCCCCCACCCCCTCTCTGCTTCATCTTCGACCATAGCCGGACGACGTCGGCGACCTCTTCACCGACGTCGGTCACGATCTCCTCTGCATCAACTCCACTACCCCGACCACAACGACGACCTTGACAACAGCTACCTCGACATGGCTCCCTCCTCCACGGCTATAACCATGGTCACCTCGCTCTTGGCTACCTCGGCAACAAAGGGTTACCATTATCTTGAGCACACTTGTCGGTTCCCTCTACAATCACCACGTCAGCGATGCCACAGTAGTCCCCGATGCTCCCGCTGTGATTGCGGGGGATGTCAGTTCGATGGTTCCCCAACTTCGGCTTTCTCTCCAGTCTGACCGTCCGCGACGCTCCTACTATCTACGACGCTACCGTTACGGCAACGAGGGGATTGAAGGATCTAGACCCACCATTATGTGTTAATGGAGTATTTTGGTGATTAATGACAAATGCACTTGTGAGACTAACACTCTTATTGTTATATCATGTTTAGTCTTAGCTTGGATATAAAAGCAAAAATCCAAACAGATATGTATTCATTAATGTCAAATGCACATGTGAGACTAACACTATTATTGTTATATCATGTTTAGTCTCAGCTTGGATATCAAAACAAAAATCCAAACAGGTATGTATTCATTAATGACAAATCTATTTGTGAGACTAACAATTCTATTGATTATCTATTACTTAGTTTTGTTTGGATATAAAGATGAAAATACAAGAGGTATGCATTCCACTTCTTCTTATTATATCTTGTTGCATTCCTCGGATCCAAAATATAGGTTAAACTCCACCAAAAAGGTTAACCTGGATATGTGCATATGTTTCCATTACATATTTGTGTATGCACACATTTAGGGGGAGTTCATTCTATATTTTGTGATTTCATTAGTATTGATCCATATTCTCTTTCCACATATATTAAGGAGCTTTACTTTGAAACATATCCTTGAATATATTTAACTTGTCTAGTTAATATATTCATATGAGTATATGAGAGCATATGAGACTTATGTAGTTCATAGATGCTCATATTTAGTATATACAACTTGTAGTTCGTATATACTCATGGTATATATAACTTGTGTAGTTCATATATACTTATATGTGAGTATATATATATATATATAACTTGTGTAGTTTATACATACTCATGTTTATCTATATTCAATTATTTAAAATTGTGTTATGGGACTAACATGTGTGCTAGGATGTTTGTAAGGCTTAGTCCCAGAGTTTAAATGATGACATGAAAAGGAAATGCAAAGGTGATAAGAGATCAACATAGCTCAAGACAAAGGAGTCATGCATTGCATTTCGAAAAACTTCTAGAAGAACTTCAGTGGAAATTGGTACGACCGCATTTGGTAAGCGGCACTGCCGATGTGCGGTAGTACCGGGTTTTACATGACGGTATATTTATTCCAGAAAGCTTGTTTTTGGTGTTCTATTTTTCTCAACAGTATTGGTAGCACCGGTGTTCCTTTGAGAAGAACTACCGCACCTCGGATCTACCGATTTCTGTGCGGTATGGATTTTCTAGTAGCGTTGCATTTTGGACTTGGTTTGCTCTGAGGTGGCGCGGTAGTACCGGCGCTTTGTGCGCGGTATGACCGGCTCACGAAACTACCATTCTTATGGTGGTGGTACGTAAAATCCAGAGCGTATGCTTTTTTGTTCTTAGCCGCGATTTTGAGCATGTGTTGCTCTCTCGGTATTGCGGTAGTACCGCAATGTGTTGCGCATAACTACCGATTATCGGAACTACCGCATATTAATTGATGGTAGTATCGCATCTGAAAGTAATGGCTTGTTTAGAAGCATTTAATGCAGGTATATCTTGGTAATTAATGTTAATCAGTATGTGACTAACATTTTTCCATGAGTTGGATGAATAGGTTATATTCCAAGGTGATGAAGACTTTGGATGGCATCATGAGTTGATCGTCATCAAGTCAAGATTCGGGAAGAAGAAAATCATCATGTGTTGATAATGTTCAAGACAAGATCCCGAAGCGAAAAAATGATCATGAGTTTATCATCAAGTCAAAGAGAAGGTCCATCATGTGTTGATGGAGGGCAAGTAAAGAAGGATCTATTAAGTGTTGATAGAGATCAAGCAAAGGATGCATCATGTGTTGGTGCATATCAAGATCTCGAAGAAGAGATGATCATGAGTTGATCATCAAGTCAAGAGAAGACTCATCATGTGTTGATTAAAGTCAGGTAAATGATGCATGATGGGTTGATGCATGTCAAGACGATGACCCAAAATTGAAGTGAAGATGTGTGTCATCAACCTTCAAGAAGATGCTCAAGGCAAAGTTATGACTAGCTAGAGCTAAGGATGTGTTCCTAATCTTTTACCGGTCTTGGTGTTTGGTTGGAAGACCGGATTGCTAGTATAGGTTGTCGTACTATTAAAAGGGGTCTTGTCTAGTAGCTTGAGTCACATCATGTATTGATAAATCAGTCTCACTTCCTCTAGCTTACCGTGGTATGATGCTATTATTTGCGAATATGTTTCACAAATAGTTGATTTAGGCTAAACAGAATTGATATTTAGCTTCCGCTTTAGAAATCGGTTTTAGCCGTAGAGATTTTTATAAACGACTATCCCCCCTCTCTAGTCGGTCTTCTCGATCTTACAGGGATGTTAGAGTATATTAGCATATCTCTATATTTAGTAGTTTAGGATTTGTAATCCCATGATACTTGCTTATCTTTAGGAAGTGCTGCCCTCCAAGCCTTATACTCTATATAAATCGCTCTCGAGTCTCAATACAATCATCCATTGCAGCGTATTCATCTCTCCTACAAACGTCGATTCAAAGTCATGCCACGTAAGCATTCTAGGAATTAAGTTTATTTTTATCCAATGTATTGAACCGATTCCTACTAATAACTGGGACCCACGTTACATTAAAAAAAACTACAAAATAATAATATACTCTCTCAAACGCACTCTCTCCTATGTAGTTATTTAATGCTCATATAAGTTGTTTAATGCTTTGAATCGACTTCTAAGTAGAGTTCAGTTCCATACATTTTTTTTGTTGGAATCGACCCCTCTAATGTATTGAATCAATTCAATACCTTCTCTCTCCTCATTTGAACCGGCTAAAATACAACATTGAAGATGGTCTGAATGAAAACTACAAAGCTATTATTATGGTTTAAGAGCCAGAATAACCAACCACTCATCACGTACTCAGCTTAGGGTTTTTTTAGATAATGTAATAGAAAAACATCTCTCTTGGCTTCTGCATCAAGGATGCATACAGCCTAATTTATTAAAAAGTTTAAAGTATCAAAAGAGCCAAAGCAGTTAAAATTGGCTTGAAGTCTTACAACCAAAAGACGATTGAAAGGTAAAATCAATTATTGCAAATCCTGTTACTAAGTCGTCACCCAAGAAGATTGAAGATTTGGTTCGCCACAAACTCCAATATTTGGCTTCCGGCCATCATGTATGCCTTCTAGTTCGATTTCTGCAAATTTGTCTAAGCACTCAGCTTAGGGTGAGGGGCTAATCTCAATTTTGCGCAGCTTGTTTGCCTTCTCCATTGCATCCAGCAAGACAAATGGGTTGGTTCTTTTGATTTCCTCGTACCCTCGGGTCTCCGCCATGTCTTCCATCGTATTCGAAGAGGTGATGAACTGAATGCAAGCCTCCTTGAGCTTGCCACAATTGTGCTGATCAGACAAGGCCAGCGTGGTTGCCACCGTCTCCACAGCAAGGCTCTTGCACAGGGTGCTTTGGCACACCAGCTTGAGCCTCTCCATGGCGTATCGATCCGCGGCCACGAGCAGATGCCGGATAATCTCAATCTTGTCATCTCCCTCGAGATCGTCCATCTCGGGCAATAAATCGGTATAGATGAAATGGAGCAGGGCCTTGAAGACCGCAGGCTGCATGTCTTCAATGACTATGCTCTGCATGCCGTTGTCCTTCTCCTTCATCAGCCCAAAAAATTGTGCCTTGAACACCGGCGACCGTGTGGCGAGCACGACCTTGTGCGCGGCAAAAACCTCTCCGCCGACGTTCAGAGTCACGTCCCCTCCCACCGGATCGTCCAGCAGCATGGCGAACTGCGCCGCGAAGTCCGAGGGCGGCACCTCGATCTCATAGGCCACCTTCACCGTCTCAGACACAACCAGATCCTTGATGACATTAACCACGCAGTCGATCGTGAGGCGGTCGCCATTGACGAACGGCGTCTCTTCCAGCTTGCCTCTTTCTATCCTCACGCCGAACCGCGGGCCGAACCGGCTGGCGTCGCGCGAGTTAAAGATCCTCGGGGTAGCTTCGGACCACATGGTTTTATGGCTCCCGGTGACATGGTTGAGGAATTTCAGCTCGAAGGACGCCCGCGCCGCGGTGTTCATGGTCGTGAGCTCGAGGTAGAAGAGCACGATGTCTTTCAAGCCCTCGGTGGCTGCGTCGGGGTAGACGCGGATGGCCCAGTCGAAGCCCCCGACGGAGAAGGTGCCGGACTGGATGAACCGGCCCGCGCCGAAGCTCTTCTTGAGGCTGTAGTTCTCGATCACGAAGGTGTGCGTGCCCTTCACCATCTCCGTGGTGCACCTTGATGTCGTCTTCTTCAACTCGGACGCCATCCTTTCTGCAACCAAGAAAGATTCCAACAACTAATCAGAGAGGGATCTTGAACCATACGAGAGGAAAAGAGACAGCTACCTCTATGAGTAGGAGAAGGAGAAGGAGAAGCAATACGAGTGTGAAATGGAGAGGTGTGAGCGAGGAAGGTGAGGAGAACGCGGTTTTATAACGGTAGAGAGCCTTGGGTGTGGTGTCAGGCGGTTAAACCTGTCCCTCCGATATCAAAAGAATCATTGCAATATCGGGTTTGCTAATTTTTAGCTGTCTGAAATTTTTTTATCTATCAGTTACCTATAGTTGCACAGTACTAATCCTAGAATTACAGTACCAAGTGATATGCTACTTTAGCACAACTCTACTGTAACTTTTAATTCTACTTGTTTATATTTTGGGATTGTCTATTCATAAGTTGTCTAACATTTTATTAAATTTAAATCACTTGTTATGACCATTGGATCAATAGCAAGTTTATAGTTTATATATTTTTTTTACGTTAGATAGAAATCCATCCCAAAGTACCGTGGGAACGCACACCGTTCGTGTCGGCCCGGGCGAACTCTAAAAAACCCACAGATGCGTGTCGCCCCGGGGGAACGCTAAATGACCCAATCCAGGTTCGCAGATGTGTCAACCCAAAGAGAGTGAAATCCAAAGACACCGTCCGGGCAAACCCGCCACAGACGCGTGGCAGACGCGTGGCGCACTGGGGGAACGCTTCGGCCGGATTGCGGCCCGGGCACCACGTCGCCGACGAAGAACTGCGCCAATGGTGTGAACGCAACTGTGTACGAAGAAGTTGCCCCGGATACCGTTCTGGTAAATAAATGTAGCCAGGGTCTCTAACACAATTATTTAAACGAAAGCGCTAAATATCTGTCGAACGTTTTTTGTGCTGATTTCGGTCGGTTTTTCGGCCGTCTGATTCACTTTGAGATTCGTGTGTTGCTGTCCGGGTCTGCTCGTTCTTTACGGGCGTTAATTAGCCCGTTTGCTCCCGTACGGCCCAGCGATGCACCATGAGTCGGCCCAGCGGGCTGCCGACAGAGATTTGACTTGGTATGCATTTTTTAAATATTTTTTGGGAACCGCTAGCGCTACATTGCTTGTCTTGGGTGGCTGCTTTGCATTGCTTATCCTGGGCAGAAGCAAAAGAGTATCAAGACCGGGCCACAGTACTAGGATTGCTTATTTGCATTGCATTTGGAAAGTAATAGGATTAAAATTACACATTAGTGTATGGTATTTTTACAGTTTTTATATTTCTGTAATTTCTTATAAACTAAACTGTAATTGTGTGTATTATTACTGTAATGTCTGTTAGTTTATATAAATTCATTTGAAATATTGTTGACCCAAGTATGTAGATTTAGAATATTCGCACGGCGCATTTGGATGGTGCATTTGGAAAGTAATATGAGTTTGTTTTATAATTTAATTGTAGGGTTCAATAGTAAGAAGAGTTTTTATTAATTTTTATTGTAGGGGTCACTAGTAGGTAGGTGGTGTAGTTTATGTCGTGTAGTTGATTTTTTTTATTGTACAGTTCACTAGTAGGCAGATTGTAGGGTTCACTAGTAATTAGCTAATCAAGTTAACTATAAGATAGTTCAATTGTTTTTAATTTTTATTGTAGGGTTCACTAGTAGGTAGGTAATATATTTTACTATCTTATAGATGAGTTTTTTTTTTTTATTGTAGGGTTCACTAGTAGGTGGGTAATCTAGTTTACTATCTTATAGCTGAATTTGTTTTTTTTTGTAGGGTTCACTAGTAGGTAGGTAATATATTTTACTATCTTATAGATGAGTTTTTTTTTATTGTAGGGTTCACTAGTAGGTAGGTAATATATTTTACTATCTTATAGATGAGTTTTTTTTTATTGTAGGGTTCACTAGTAGGTAGGTAATCTAGTTTACTATCTTATAGTTGAATTTGTTTTTTTTAGGGTTCACTAGTTGGCAGATTGTAGGGTTCACTAGTAGGTAAATATATATTTATATTTTTTGAAATCAATCCATGTGGCAGATACATATTCTTCGATGGTTTACTCTAGGAAATAAGTTCCACCAGTAATCATATTGTATTTTTCATGTAAATTTACTTATTTCATTCTCTAATGTATGGCTAACATCTCATTACAGTGGGTTTGGTATGGTTCTGTTTTTACATGTAAATTTACTTGTTTTTACAGAATTAATATTTATGTAAACTATTTTTTTGGGAATGTAATTTTTAGTTTGTTTACAGAATTTACAGCTCATTAAGAATTAGGAATGGCTAAGTTGTGTTTTACTGATCGATCGACTTCACCTGGTTCCAACCAATATTCTAAGCTCTCTTCTTTTTTCTCCTACTGGGCTCTCTTCTTTTTTTCTCCTACTAGGCTGGGTTGCCAAAATAAACCTCTCAAAGTACATGTGAAAAATATAACGGGTTCACCATATTGCCATATTTTGTTAGTATAGTTTTATTTTTTGTCTTTATTTTTGCTCATCCTCTCAAAGTACATGTAAAGAACATAACAGGATCACCACATTGCCATATTTTGTTAGTATATAATTTTATTTTTTGTCTTTGTTTTTGTTCAACCTCTTAAAGTACATGTAAAAAAACATAACGGGTTCACCATATTGCCATATTTTGTTAGTATAGTTGTATTTTTTGTCTTTATTTTTGCTCAACCTCTAAAAGTACATGTGAGATTTTGAATCATGTGATGGAAATATGAGTTATTAAGACTTTCAAGAATAATTACAGTAACCAAGAACAAAAATTATATAAATAATTTACTGTAATTTATGTATAATGGAGTTGTAAATAAACTTTCAAAATATGACAGTTTTTTACAAAGAAAACAATAGAATTCTATGTAGACAGACCAGACCCACTAGCAGCAACCTCGTTGTGTCTACTGATAAGTTTGTACTACACTAAATACCGACAAGTTTGAGTTGTACTACACTAAATACCGACAAGTTTGAGACTTTAGAGCAACGACTAGAGCTAGCTTAGGCTTAGCTCCTCCTACGACTACTGCATAGCTTTTATGTACTGTACTGGCCAGTGGTTGGCATCGTAGTTAAGATAGGAAAGCAATATGCATGGGTGCATCTGAACCTGACAAATCTGCCTCTTTTTTTTTTTGCAACATGGAAGTATCTTAGTATTATTGGTTTTGATCCTATGGCTCAAAATCTGACTAATATGCAAAAAAAAAAAAAAATCAGTCAAATGATGTATAGACACTCCCTTATTTAAATACAACGGGAAGACCTCCCCTCGCTTGCCTACTCTGAGCCACCGGTCCTCTGCTCGTCTCATCCGTCGAATAAGGTGTCCGTCTCGTCTTGGTCCTCGCAGTTAGCGCTCTCGCCTCCTGCGGCCTCATCGATACCTGTGTGTTCTTCATCCCACTCGGGATAGTTCTTGGCCAGACTAGGATCTAACAAAAGAGAATACTAGCAAGAGTGAGTACTAATGTACTCAGCAAGCATTAATAGCAAACATGTACTGCATGACTCATCTCTTCGTTAGTACATTTTCTAGCTCATCTATTTTTTTAAAAAAATAAACAACTCGTCAAAACATTAAGTGACAGATTTTAACACTGAAAAGACTGCTTGTCACTCGGAGAGAAGATAGACTCCTAGCGGTTCCCATAGACTCCAATCCAGGAGACTGACATGAATTCATAATTTGATATAGCACTGTACAGGCTTGTACCACTTTACCCATAGCTATTCTGAGCTCTCTCTGAGCTAGGTTCACCGCATTTTCTTTGATGTGACTTCGAGTTCAGAATACAGAATGTTTTTCAGGTTATGTGATTAAGTTTCCACCCACTATGTCCAAAATTCCTAATTCTGGGATTATGTAATATAAATGCGTTAGGAAAAATTTCTTGATCAATTGCATATGGAATATGCCATGTTGAAATTGGTTTTTGGAATTAAAAGCAAAACTTGAATTACAATCAAAATGGTACTAAAAAGCAAATAGAGAAAACAAAGTAAACAAATTCAAAGGATAGAATTATTTCGGGCATATTATCCCAGATATAATTCACCAAACATTTTATATGAAAGCTTGTTTGGGAAAATAATTACAAAAGCACAAAATAGGAACTTCTACGAATTTTGTAGAAATTCACAGAAGGTCTAAAGCACGACTAGTAAATAAAATCGGCAAAGAAATCAGCATATAAATCAAAAATCAAAAACCCTATTCACCTCTCACCCTCTCTCTGACCTGTGGGCCCTGCCCATAGGGTTCTTCCTCCACCTCAGAACGGCAGCGCCAGCGTGCGCTCGTGAGAGCTCCGCCACGCCCACCGTTTTCCCTCGCCGCACCCAGTTTTCCTCCTCCTACCGACTCCTATCGCTTTGTCGGTCAACACCGCGCCCATCCCTGCCCGCGCGAGCCCCATCCTTGCCCGTACAACATTGAGAAGCTCAGACTAGGTGCCCGCACGTGCTCGAGCTATTCTCGGTAATCTTCGCCACCTCCGCCTATATAAAGGCCACCCCGTGCTACGTCTCTTCTTTTTCAAGTCAGTGCGCACCTCCTCTTCTCGTCTCATCCACTAAAATGACCTCTAGAGCTCAAGGAGCGCGAGCTCTAATTCGGCCGTGCACCACTGCTAACCCCTCCCCCTCAATCAATTTGGCCTTTGATCCTTAGGAGCTCCCGAATCGCTTCTTCTTTGTTAGCTCCGACAAGATGTCGGGACCCAAATTATGATTCAGGAACCCTCTATGTATTATGAACTAGTTCCAGATCAGTAGCTAGCTCACACAGGAAATAGTGATGAAATACCATCTATTTATTCGATTTAACTAAAAAGATCTTAAAATAACAAATAATTATAATAACTGGACCTTATGGTCAACGTTTACTTCACTTGCCACGCAGGGCTAAAGAAACAAATAAACTCTTACAGCGGAACGAAACTCTTCAAATGACCAATCAACATGCCCTAAGCAATCGAATAGAGAACGCATCTTAATCCGCAAAACCTTCATAGTCCTCCTTCTGAAAGAACTCTTGAACAGCTTGATACTCTTCAACTGAATCGTAGAAATTGAAGCCGTGAGTACATAAAGCACTCAGCAAGTCGTGGGAAAAATGTATGCAAATAGTATTCATACAAGGCTTGAACAAAAGTTAGCAGTATGGTTCTTTTGTACAAAGCAACATTGACGACAAATACAATAAATACATTGAAATGCATAATTGAAAAGATTAGTAAATACATAAAGTAAACAATTTCTTTGAAACAACCTATGAACTACCCATCCACTTTCCAAGACAAACCACCAAGTGAATGATCCGTTCACCAAACAAACATTATATTCATCAAGTAAACTTCTCATCCACACTCCGACTTATTTCTTTTAAAGAAACTCTATCTCCCGTGTGAAATCCCCAGGCATGTCCATAACCGTTGACATGGCTATTCGAATAATTTTACACTCTGCAAAGGTTGTACAGTTTGACCCACAAGAGATAGATCAACTTATAATGTCCGTTTAACACACTTTCGAGGTGTGCGACTAAGTGATCATCACAAGGCCTTTACAAAGCTCCTTCTTAACCCAGTTTTGCCCGCTAAGGTTTCAACACTGAATGTCTTTCTGACCAGACAGGCCCCCCCTCTTACGCTACCGTGAGAATATGTTTCCCATAAACCACGCTTCCCAAGACAGAACCAAAATTAAAACATTGCTAATTAGTTAGCCAGGTCCCACCCATACAAGACATGTGGTTGTATGGTCAAGGCACAGTTCAATAGCACACAAGATTAACTCCTCGACAAGTTACTCAGGCGAGACTACCACAAACCCACAATGTACTCACCGTACCCTCCATATCCACCGACCACTCGCCCGAGCGAAAACTATTTTGTTTAACCATGACCAATGACAAACCCTGTCATGGTATACAAATTTTAACAAGAGTGGCTCACCACCACGGTTTCATATATCATTAAGTCAAGATTAATCATTATGACACATGTCATGACAAACTCATCGTAACTAAGCTGAACTAAACATCAACATGATACCCATGTTGGTGATACAAATATGTTCAACTATAATTACCCATGCTAAGGTGATAAAGGATTCATGGCATTCAAATAATCAATGAAGGCATAATGATGATAGGTAATAGCTAATCCCAAAACTATTTGTATAAAAATAGTATGCAGTTGTATAAAACAATATACTTTTCAAATCATAGGATCGATATGATCAAATGACCACGACTTGCCTTGGAGTAAATCTTGAGATTGATCTTGATCTTGGTACACTCCTCCTTACTCAAAGCTTCCCGAAGTATCAACGTCTACTCGCAAACAAGGCAAATAAACCAAATAAATAGCAAATAGAGACAAAACAAATTCCAAAATATTAAATAAAAAACTCAAATAAATAGATCTCGAATTTAGATGAATTTAAAATTTTGAATAGGCTCAATCGGAGTTTGGATGCAAAAGATATGGGCTCTAGAAGATTGAAATCACATGAAATACTGAAAATCGGTATTTTTGGATTTGCTGAATTATTTTTCTAAAGAAAAAAGGAGATATGTCGCCAGCATGATGTCACTAGGGTTTTTCGGCCGAAAACAACTGATCCGACAGGTGGGACCCACTTGTAAGTGGTTCGGTTCACGTGAACTAGGTCCATGAAACTTTTGGATCTAGATTTGGCGATGAGGTGGCTCGGGTGCTGACATGGCTGATGACGACGCTACACACGGGTGCCACACAAGCAAGGTAGGTGACGCAGCGCTGAGGTGGCAGGGACACGGTGGCTTGCCGGCGACAAGGCTTGGTTTCATACGGCAACGGTGAACGGCGGCTCATCGGCGGCAGTGAGTGCGCGCAACATGTAGTCCTTGCTATCGCGAACCTGGTGATACCCGAATTGGCACTAATGGTCGATTGAGCTGGCCGAAGCTGGCGTCAGAGCGGAGAATGAAGAACCAGTTTTGTCAGGGATGAGCACCAACGACACCCCAAAGCAGCGAAGAGGTTCACACGGGAGCTTCAGCAATGAAGAAGGTGGTGGTGCAGCCCTCGGAGGCGGAGCACGGCCGATGGCGACAGAATTTGGAGATTTAGCCTTCCTCTTACTACAGATGATGGAGTCCTGGCAGGTTGATTTGGAGTCTGAGGCACTCCTCTTCCTGCTCTTGGTAAAGAAGGTATGGTTGATGTAGCTCCCAAGTTGAAAGGAATTGGTGTCGGCCTTTGCTTCTGCGAACACTTGTTAGCATAATGACCTGTCTCATGGCAGTTGAAACAAGTAACTCCCGCGCCATGATTGTTGTTCCTCTGGGGCTAATTATTGTTGCTATTGTTGACATTGGGAATCCTTGTGTTTCCTGCATGAGACACCGTGCAGGGTTACGAATCCAGTGAGATGAATTCTTGGGCCAAAAGGTTCTTTGAGTGTTGGTTACGGCTCTGTAGCTGATTCTGCCGAACACCATGTTGTATCATCTTCCTTTTGTGAGATTCGTCCAATTCACGACGAGAATCTTCTATGAGTACGGCTTTATCCACCATATGTTGAAAATCCACATAATCATTTCCGACAACTTGCACTTTTAGGCTGGGATTAAGTCCACATTTGAATCGCTTCTGACGGGCGTTGTCTGTAGCTACATCCTTTGGAGTATAGCGAGAAAGTTGAGTGAACTTGTTGAGATATTCACCCAAGGACATATTTACTTACTGTAATTCACGAAATTCATTCTTCTTCATTTCCACTATACCATCTGGAACATGGGCTTGACGAAAGGCTGTTAAAAATTCCTCCCAAGTAATAGCTTATGAATTCTCATGAGCTACGGTGTAGTTCTCCCACCATTCTACGGTTGTACCTTCCAACTGATGCGAAGCATAAAGAACTTCCTCACGATCATTGCATTGAGCAATGGTGAGCTTTTTCTCAACTGGGCGAAGCCAATCTTCTGCGTCCAAGGGTTCTAACGAATTAGAAAACGTGGGTGGATGAGTCCTCATATACTCTGACAACTTGGAGTGATGATGAGCTGGCGACGGAAGAGCTGCTGCTTGATTATTCTGGTTATTCTAATTCAACAGGCTAACTATTGCCGCAGCGGTCTGACTTTGCTGGGTCATCATGTTATTCATATTTTGCATCATGGCACTCATGAATTGGGTCTGAGCGGCTAGAAGTTGTGCCATGTTTGGTTCTGAGGTGCCAGGGGCTGGTGACTGCCCACTAGCATTGATGTTGGCATTAGCATTGGCATCATCGGGCTGAGATCGACTTGATGTTTTGCAAGTGTCAACCATCTGCGATAATTCTCCACAAGGTTAGTAGGTAAGATAGAAAAACTAGTATAGACGCGAGGGAATAGCACCATAGATGAGATAGACAAGATAGAGAGAATAGAAACAATTTAATTAGGGAAAACAGATTATACCCAAGGACAAAAGAAGAAAAAAGACATAGCTGGAACGCTATGAAAGAATAGGTAAACCCCTCAAATTAAAGCCTTAGTGTGGCTATAACATAATGCTTGACAGCAAAACTGCAGCTCCCACTTACACACAACCCAAATAAAGACCTAATGCAACAATGATCTAATACGATGGCTTCTAATCTGAACTAGAAAACGAAGACTCTTCAAAACAACTAGAACGAAGCGACGAAGATACTCTTGATGATTTGCTGATGACTTGACTTCTTTCTTCCGAACTAGAGAAATTTATGAGGCAAAAAAGTCAATTTAACATTATAAACCAATATTCAACAAAAGACGAGGAACAAGATTTCTGGAACAAGATGAGAAAAAGAAATAGAGTAGGATAAGAATAGAATAGATTAAGATGAGAAAAGAATCAGAACAGATGAGAGAAGAACAACTACTTAAATCAAATTAAGTTGATTTCATTTAGAAAATAAGTTTTGAAGCTTTTAGCTAAAACGACCATGCTAACTAAGGCTGTGTTCTACAGTTGATATGGCTCTGATACCACCTCTGTTGGGACCCAAATTACGATTCAGGAACCCTCTGTGTATTCTAAACTAGTTCCAGATCAGTAGCTAGCTCACACAGGAAACAGTAATGAAATACCATCCATTTATTCGATTTAACTAAAAAGATCTCAAATTAACAAATAATAATAATAATTGGACTTTATGGTCAATGTTTACTTAACTTATCACACAAAGATAAAGAAACAAATAAACTCTTGCAGCGGAACGAAACTCTTCAAATCTCCAATCAACATGCCCACAGACAATCAAGTGGAGAATGCATCCTAATCTGCAAAACATTCATAGTCCTCTTTCTTAATGAACTCTTGAGCAGCTTGATACTCTTCAACTGAATCGCAGAAATTGAAGCCGTGGGTACATAAAGCGCTCAGTAAGTCATGGGAAAAATGTATGTAAATAGTATTCATGCAAGGTTTGAATAAAGGTTAGCTGTATGGTTCTTTTGCACAAAGCAGCATTGACGACACATACAATAAATAGATTGAAATACGTAATTGAAAAGATTAGTAAATATATAAACTAAACAATTTCTTTGAAACAACCTGTGAACTACCCATTGACTTCCCAAGACAAACCACCAAGTGAATTATCCATTAACCAAACAAACATTATATTCATCAAGTGAACTTCTCATCCACACTCCGACTTATTTTTTTAAGAAACTCTATCTCCTGTGTGAAATCCCCAAACACGTCCATAACCGCGGACACAGCTATTTGAATAGTTTTACACTCTGCAGAGGTTGTACAGTTTGACCCACAAGAGATAGATCAACTTATAATGTTTGTTTAACACACTTTCAAGCTGTGCAACTAAGTGATCATCACAAGACCTTTATAAAGCTCCTTCTTAACCCAGTTTTGCCCACAAAGGTTTCAACACTGAATGTCTTTTCGACCAGATAGGCCCCCCTCTTATGCCACTGTGAGAATATGTTTCCCATAAACCACGCTTCCCATGACAAAACCGAAATTAAGACATTGCAAATTAGTTAGCCAGGTCCCGCCCATACAGGACACGTGGTTGTATGGTTAAGGCCCAGTTTAATGACACACAAGATTAAGTCCTCGACAAGTTACTTAGGCGACACTACCACAAACCCACAGTGTACTCACCGTACCCTACATATCCACCGACCACTTGCCCGAGCGAAAACCATTTTGTTTAACCAAGACCAATGACAAACCCTGTCATGGTATACAAATTTTAATAAGCGTGGCTCTCCACCACGGTTTCATATATCATTAAGTCAAGATTAATCATTATGACACATGTGATGACAAACCAATCGTAACTAAGCTGAACTAAGCATTAATACGATACTCATGTTGGTGACACAAATATGTCCAACTATAATTACCCATGCTAAGGTGATAAAAGATTCATGGCATTCAAATAATCAATGAAGGCATAATGACAACAGGTAATAGCTAATCCTAAAATCATTTGTATAAATATAGCATGTAGTTGTATAAAACAATATACTTTTGAAATCATAGTTCAATATGATCAAAAGACCACGACTTACCTTGGAATAAATCTTAAGATTGATCTTGATCTTGGTACACTCCTCCTTGCTCACAGCTTCCCGAAGTATCAACGTCTACTCGCAAACAAGGCAAATAAACCAAATAAATAGCAAATAGAGTCAAAACAAACTCTAAAAAATTAAATAAAAATCTCACATAAATAGATCTCGAATTTAGATGAATTTATAAATTTGAATGGGCTCAATCAGAGTTCGGACGCAACAGTTATGGGCTCTCGAAGATTAAAATCACATAAAATACTAAAAATGAGAATTTATGGATTTGCTGAATTATTTTTCTAAAGGAAAAAGGAGATATAACGCCAGCATGACGTAACTAGGGTTTTTTGGCCGAAAACAACTGATCCGACAAGTAGGACCCACTTGTAAGTGGTTCGGCTCACGTGAACTAGGTCCACGAAACTTTTGGATCTGGATTTGGCGATGAGGTGGCTCGGGTGCTGACATGGCTAATGACGAGGCTACACACGGGTGCCACACGAGCAAGGTAGGTGACGCGGCACTGAGGTGGTAGGGACACGCTGGCTTGCCGGCGACAAGGCTTGGTTTTGTATGACAACGGTGAACGGCGGCTCACCGACGGCAGCGAGTGCGCGCAACAAGTAGTCCTTGCTATCGCGAACATGGTGATACTTGAATTGGCACTAATGGTCGTCGGATTTGGCCTGAGCTAGCGTCGGAGCGGAGAACGAAGAACCATTTTTGTCAGGGATGAGCACCAATGACACCCCGAAGCAGCGAAGAGGTTCACGTGGGAGCTTCGGCGATGAGGAAGGTGGTGGTGAAGCCCCCGAAAGCAGAGCACGGTCGACGACGGCGGAATTTGGAGATAGGTTTGCGGCTTCAAAACCCTAAACTTGAAATTTCGGCGATGCTTAGGCTTTAGGAGGTCAATGGAGTGGGGATTCGGGATGGGGAGGCACAGGCAATCCCGGGGATCCTATTTATAGGGTGCAGCCACGTCGGATTTGGGAAACCCTAAAAGAGTCCGCTTCGACCACGAGTTGGTTTCGGAGATAGAAGGAGATACGAGATAAGATTTGGTTCGAAACGGATGCGAAGGATAAGACATTGATATCAACATGATCTCCCGAGATTTTCTTGTTGTAGACTGACCTTGTTGGACGAGACTTAAGCTTTGTCCATGGCGTTGCCAGGGCATCACGTGAGGAAACAGGGGCGGGAGGTAGAATACGAAGGCGCGGGGCCCACTTGGCAAAGAAAGCAAGTGGCGCGTGCACGCCAGTGGGCTACGGGCTGAAGGTGAGAAATGGTCAAGGTGAGGAAAATAAGAGCGGCCTGAGGCAGAAGATTTGGCCTAAGGACAATTCGAGATTTAATAATAGTTTTTCTTTTTAGAAAATAACAGAAAATCCAAGTAACAATTAGAAAATAGCAAATGTACTCGAAAAAATTCTAGAAAATATATCCAAGCACACAAAACCCAAATAAAATAGTTTTGATAATAGTTAATATTGAGATTAATCATATTAAATTGTTTTTTATTTCAGAAATTCCATATTAAGCTTTAACTTCAGCAGAAAAATTCAAATGGTTATTTTTACTTTAAAACTTCAAAACAGAGCAAATTTTTGGGACGACCATTGGATGATCCTCTCCATCGGCCGAACGCCTCCTCCACGTGCGACCGACCTCACCACCTCCGCTCACCGTCGACCAGTTGTCTCCAACTACCTCCGAGCCTCCATGTCCTTTCGGTATGACCCTAGTTTCATGTAGATGCCTATGCGCACTTTAGTTTGTCATAGGTTTCGTGCTCGAGGACTACACCGATGGCGAGGTTAGCTCATCGAAAGCTGCAGGCCACCCAGAAGACACAGCAGAGGAGGTCGTCTAGACGGCGCAATGTCGCCATCACGTGTCCCAGCATAACCTTCGCTATTGGAGGGAGGACACTGTCAAAACAGTGTTCTTCTGCAACTTCCGCCAGCGTATGACTGGCGAGGTGCTCGTACAGAATGGGTAGGTAGGCCATCAATGCCGGTGTCAAGGGAGAAGAGTGGGGAGCCATTTCGTTTGTGCTTGAGAGTAGAGCGGTGTGCAGTGTGAGGAGTACGGTGGCGGATGATCTCGTTTGTGCTTGAGATTAGAGCAATGTGTGAGGAGTACGGTGGTGGAGGATCATTCTTATAAAACAAGGAGTAATGTCAGCGTGGGAGACGAAGAGATACATCGCGTGGGAGCCAAAGTGGCCTTGAACATATCACAGACACTTCCAACCACAAACAGTCTATAATAGAAAATTATCACAGACTGTTCTGAATAAGAACTGTCTATGAATTATCACAGACGGTTATATTTAAAACCCGTCTATGATATTTAGTAATATCATAGATAGTTCTTTTAAAGAACCGTCTATGATATTTCATAGACGGTTTTAAAAATGAATCGTTTGAGATATTAAAACTTCACAAACAGTTTTTACCATAGCCAGTAACACAGACATGCGCTAAACGAAAACCGTCTGTGATTGTATTTAATACTGACGGTTCGGAGGAACCGTCTACGATGGGGCGTTCAGGATAGACTACTCTATGATGTAGTCGAATGAGGAGACGCCTCCACCAGCCGAGCGTTGGGCGGCACCTGTCGGTCCAGGAACTCGACGAGGTCGCGGTCGAAGGTGTCATCTGACCGCCGTGGCATGTTGTACGCCACCTTGAAGTTGGAGATGAGCACCCATGAGTTGAGCGGCACCACCATTTGCACAACACAAGAAGCCAACAACAACAACAGCAACAGTGAGACCTCTCAATCACAATGAGCAACCAATCCCTCCCTCTCCCCTCCTATTTCTTTATTGTTTTTCGCTCGGACAAAAACGCAATGCGAGAGGCGATCTTTCATTCGCCTCTTGCTAGAAAAGATTGAAGCTTTCGCGCGGGCATTTTTCCACCCACACGGAAGCGCTATTCAGAGCCCGAAGAGATCGAACAACTAGTCCACCCTACTCACAGAGAGAGAAGCGCTATTTAGCGCTCACGCGCAGAATAGCTATTCTGCGCGTGGGTCGCACCTTGACTGCGCAGCACGCGGCCTGGCAGCCCACACTTCCCCCACGCTATGCATGATTAGCCAGTGCCCCACCTCCGCTCGAGATCGGCAGTAAAACCCTCACGCGAGCATCCAAAACGATAGAAAACCCACACTTGCGCATCAAAACGGTAGTAAAAAAACCTCACATGCGCCAGTGCCCCGCCTCCCGCTTGAGAATTGCAGTAAAACCCGCACGCGTATTTAAAATGGCAGTAAACCACTCATGCGCGTGTCAAAATGGTAGTAAAAACTTCACACGCGCCAGTGCCCCGGCCCAATGCTCGACACTGATAGTAAAACCCCCGCGCATGCATTGAATAAAGCTATAAAAAATGTTGCTCGGTGAAAATGATCGTGCGTCACTGCGTGTCGTTATATGAACTGTTTTACTACCGTTACGGTGAGGAAGAGAGGACTGTAAAATTCAGTATGATGGTTTTACTGCGGGAAAATGACATTATAAATTGTTTTATTGATCCAGTAAAATGTTATCGTTTACCGTAAGTGATACTTGCTATTACTTCGAAAAGGCATGCCGTGTTACTGCTACAACAAGTTTGTGCTTTATGTTTTTTGGTAGTTACTGGAAGTTTGAAAAACAGCATTACTGTAAAATGCAACACCTATTACTGTTTGATAACATGTATTTACTATCTGTTACACAAAAGTTTTTTTGCGGTAATCATACGCTTTACTGTAAAATGTAACACCTATTACAATTAGTTACAAATGTATTTACTCGATATTAGTCATAAACACCCAAAAAACTACTTTAGTTTGCTGAACGTCCTATACTTCTCCTGTGCTTCAGGGAGAGGCTTGACACTACTGCCCTTGTGGAATAACAGATAGAACATCATTTGGGTCGTGTACTCGTTCCCCTTCTCCTACATACACATGATAAGAAAAAAAAAGCTATGTGTGAGACGCTATACACCTCTAAAAAAATACTGTGTGTTGTGGTTGGTGGAAAATTCTTACCAGCTCTATCAATATTGCCAGCGTCGAGCTTTCACCGTCCTAGAACTCCAAGTACTTCATAATGAAGAAAACGCAGTCGTTCTCTAGGACCTACTTCGGCATCGCCATGCTGTGCACCCTCCAGTTCACGACGATTGGGAATTTCCCGCTGGTCATGGCCTACAGGTCTACGCACAAGCGAGGGATGATCTTCTTCCTCACTGGGTCATGATAGTCCGTTACTTTTGTGCCCTTCTGCTTGTAATTGTCAGAGTCCAGCACTTCCACGTGCTTTTGCGCTATGTTGAAGCAGTAAACGGACCAGTAATGATTGTGTAAAACTGAGAGGAAGAGCTGTAAAATGAGTATAAAACCCATAAAAAAGATTACTTATTAGCTTTATAGTAATGGAAAAAATGTAATTTACTGGATCATGAAAGATAATTTACTGGATATGTGTCGGATAGATAGTAAATTACTTACCAACTTTACGCGCGTGATGTCTACCGCCGCCATGTGCTCCTTCAGCATCTTCACAGCATGTTCATTGTTATACTGCTCAGTTTTTACGTACTCTACATTTAGCAGTTTTTGTCGATGGGCGAAACACATTAGTGTAAAACTTACCGAGGGCGACGAGTAAATTTCACTACTATAGAAACAATCATCACAGACGGTTCGGAACCGTCATCACAGATGGTTTTCGAACCGTCTGTGTTTTGTTACGTCTGTGTGTGGCGGTTATCATGAGCGGTTTAAAACCGTCACGTGATATATCGATATCACGAGCGGTTCTAGTTACCAACCGTCGTTGATATGATGATATCACAGACGGTTGGTAACTAGAACCGTTTGTGATCACGGGTTACTAGCAACTGTTATGTAGTAGTATCCGACCCAATAATTCAATCAATTATGTGGTATTCGAGACAGATGGACAATAGATACAATGGGAGTAACTACACCTGGGAGTAGCAAAAAGACTTCATATATATATATATATATATATATATATATATATATATATACACTAGGACGGTAGTGTCTAGGGCCCTAGGTATGCTCCACACAACCACTCATTTTTTTGGCAATATTATGCTTCAAAGATGAGATTACGCCAACATATTGAGTCAATTTCTGACCCAAGTGCTCTTTAGCATGAACAACACAGCCACAAGATAGCAAAATACAATAAAATATCACAATAGCCACCAAAAAATAAAACCAAACCGATTTGCCTTGGGTTCACGTTGGGGACTGTACCCCATAACATTATTACAATACTGATATTGTTTCAACAAATTGATTGAATCCAAACACCAGTAATAATCTAAGATTGTACATAAATTAATATGTAATTTCATATATTAAATTTATGCTAACAAGGTGATCAGTGGTCAATGTTTGGTCCATAACTGAAATCAGAGCATGCTATATATAGATAAATTGCAAGTAGATGAAAATGAGAAGCATGATAGTTTGTGCTCTCAGAAGGAGAATTGTAAAAGAACAAGTCTTTGCCATCTAATTCATATTGTCTATACTCTTCATTAAATGAATATGATAATATAAATTCAAACTATGAGCTCTAAACAATACTTTGCTTAACTTTCAAATGATCTCAACTGTTACCGAAAATATATTAAACTTCCAGTCAAACAGACTACTAGAAGAATCACAACCTGGTCGTTAGATTACCAACAAAAACTGAATACTCTCAATAGAACTGAAAGTAACTAATTAACAGTATATCAAATTGACAGTAGCAAGTAATACAATATCAAATTGAACATGAAGTCACAGTTTCAGTCAATTTAAATGCTAGAGATCAAAAGAACCAGAAGAATCAGAATAACTAGCATTCAACCAAAAGTAACCAAACAGTATATCAAATTGACAGTAGCAAGTAATACAATAGAGCTCAAGAATGAACTAACTATCATTCAAATAATCTCAGTATAAGACAAAGTTCATCACACAGCAAACCAGAAGAATCAGAATAACTAGCATTCAACCGAAAGTAACCAATTAACAGTATATCAAACTGACAGTAGCAAGTAATACAATAGAGCTCAAGAATGAACTAACTATCACATTCAATCTCAGTATAAGACAAAGTTCATCACAGAGCATGTCAACAAAGCCCACTGATCAATTTGCAATATCTTCAGTACTAGATTCAGTTCACAGATCCTCACTGCCATCAACCGACAAGGTAACACATCCTCACTGCCATCTAGAGGTGTTGCTCACGCCAAATACCTCAACACAATCTATGCATGCACAGAGGGTCTCCAACACTAACCCCATGATGAAACCCTAGCAATATCACCATCCCTCCCATATCCATACTCACAACTCTCACATTCATTAGTACCCATCACAGAGCAAGGGAAGGAGTAGAGAGAGGACTAGAGGTAGAGTACCGGGGGGAGGAGGTTGGTGCAGGGGAGGAGGCCGACACGAGGTCGACGGCGTGGGGAGGAGGCTGGTGCAGAGGCAGGATGCTGACACGGGAAGGAGGACAGCGCGGGGAGGAGGCCGGTGCAGAGGGAGGCGGCGACAGCGTCATCGATGTCGAGGGCGGCAGCATCGGGGCTTACGGCGAACCCTAGAGGAGGCGAAGGAGCGCGCGAGAGCTGAGAGGGATAACACTGGGGAACTGAATGGGCGGGCACTGGAGAGAAAAATGGGTGGGGAGATAAATAGGCGAGTCCCTAGGGTTCCTATCACAGACGGTTCTTTAATAGAACCGTCTGTGATATGTATCACAGACGGTTCTATTAAAGAACCGTCTGTGATATCGACAAGCAGTATGGTGGAAATCATGACAAGTCCATATGAACCTGGTGACAAGTATGATACAAGTTCATAACACATCTCCAAATAATTTGACTGAAAATCAATTTATCCACTGACAATTCGTTTGACTTCAAAAATTCATATCTAATTCAACTCAACTCCAAATTACAATGAATGTCCACATTGCCATCAATATATATTAAATATGACAAGTCCATAACACAATAACACATAACAATGCAATAAATTAATTACAATGGAGTAAATTCTTAATTAAAATATAACCCTTCATGATGATCGACGCGCATATAGCTAGCTTCCTCACTGGGTTCTTCCTCGAGCCTGATGCCATCTCCGAAAGAAGGTAACTTGTCAAATTAATTGTATTATTCCTCGTCCACTACATTCTCAACTCCGACAATCCTTCTTTTTCCATAAAGAACTACGTGGCGCTTCTTATTTGCTAGGTCAGTTACATAGAAGACTTGAACAACTTGGTTAGCCAGTACGAATGGTTCGTCTTTGTATCTGACATGTTCGAGGTCCACAGTAGTGACGCCGTACTTGTCAACCTTCACTTGTCGGAGATAGACCCAACGACACCAAAATAGACGGATCTTGAAAAGCACGTAGTCGAGCTTTCATATCTCCTCTATTTGCCTATAGTAGGAGCTCCTCAGCCCATCGGTACTGAATTCATCTATACGGACACCGTTGTTCTGGACTGTGCTCTTCCTATCCTAAGCTGCCGTATAAAATATGTACCCATTTATGTCGTATCCTTGCCATATGACAGTTGTAAATTATGGCCCGTGTGCCAACCATAGCAGCGTATCATCACTTGATGACCTTTCAGTGATTTGCACCTTTAACCATTCGTTGAACCGGCGGTTGTGCTCTCTCATGATCCAAACCTCTGACCGGTCTGGATTCTGTTGGCGTACCATGTCTTTGTGCTCGTCGATGTACGGGGACACTAGGGTCATGTGTTGCAGGACCGTGAAATGGGCTTGAGCGTACATATCCAGATCGAGAGTGATTGATTTCCTTCCGATGGTCCCGATACCATCCAGCCTTCCCTCATGACAAGATAGAAGCACACCTATCAATTCCACCTGAGCCATGTAGTCGACGCAGAACTCAATGACCTCTTCGGTTGCACAACCTTCGATGATGCTGCCCTCCAGTCGAGAATTCCCATGTACCTCTCGAATAGGTACATATGACGTAGGAACACAGGGCCGCATATCTTTATCTCTTTCACAAGATGAACAATGAGATGGACCATGATATAAAAAATGACGGAGGGAAATACATCTCAAGATGACATAGAGTCGTCACCACCTCGGCCTGTAGAGCATCTAGTCCTTGGGGATCGATGACCTTCTGAGCAATTGAGTTGAAGAAATAACACAGCTTCAAGATTGCCACTCGGACCTTGTTCGGCAAGATACTCCTAATTGCAACAGAAGCATTTGTGCCATCAGCCCACGACAATCATTAGACTTCATACCAATTAATTTCAAATCTTGCATAGAAACAAGTTTCTTAATGTTAGCGGAGTAACCAGACGGGACTTTGACACCATGCAAGCTCTGGCACAGTTCATTTCTCTCAGCCTTGGACATAGTATAGCAAGCTGGTGGAAGGTGTGTTCGTCCTTTATCGGTCCCTTTCAGTGCTAACTCGGTCCTTATGTTCATATCAACCAAGTCATACCGTGTGTTAGCACCATCCTTTGTTTTGCCACTAATGTTCAGTAAGAGACCAATCAAGCTATCACATACATTCTTCTCCACGTGCATGACATCGATGCGTTGGCGAACTTCTAAGTGCTCCCAATAAGGCAAGTCCCAAAATTGACCGCTTCTTCCAGATGTTCTTCTGACGGGTTTTTAATTTACGTCCCTTCCCAAGCACAACATCGATATCCTTAACCATATCATAGACCTCTTTCCCTCTAAAAGCCCTTGGAGCTGAACTGTTCTCCTTATTTCCGTCGAATTATTTCTTCATCTTGCGGTATGAATGACTCCTGGGAAGGAACCTACGGTGACGCATATACATAGTTTTACGCGAGTTGTTCAGCCATACACTCTCCGTAGCATCTAAGCAGTGCGGACAAGCTTTGGCTCCTTTCGCATCTGGCTGACACAGTTACCAAGGGCAGGAAAATCATTGATAGTGCAGAACAACATGGCGCGTAAAGAGAAGTTCTCTCGTTTGTACGCATCCCATACTTGTACCCCTTCGTTCCACAGTATCACAAGATCATCCAGTAATGGTGCTAGGTACACATCAATATCGTTCCCAAGTTGCTTCGGCCCTTGGATAACTAGTGACATCAAAATGTACTTCCGCTTTATAACAGCCAAGGAGGAAGGTTGTACATACATAGATTCACGGGTCAGGTGCTATGTCGGCTGTTCATATTACCGAAAGGATTCATTCCATCTATACTCAACCCTAACCTTATGTTCCTCGGTTCCGCACCGAACTCTTTGAAGGTCCGATCGAAGTTTCTCCACTAGGCAGAATCAGCAGGATATCTTAGCTTTCTATCTTTCTTACGATCCTCCGAGTGCCAACGCAACAATCTTACCTCCTTTCGGTTCACGAATAAACGCTTCAAACGTGGGATCACAGGCAGATAGCACAACATCTTAGCAGGAGGTCCTTGCTTCACCTTAGCAGTATTCTTACGCTGTATCGGGATGCTTTGCACACGGGACATACATGCAAGTCTGCCTACTCTTTACGATACAGGATACAATCGTTCGGACATACATGTATTCTTTCTACTTCCATTCCCAATAGACAAAGAACCTTCTTGGCTTGGTAGGTGGTGCTGGGCAACACGTTTCCCTCCGGAAGGATGTCCGCTAGGAGACCTAACAACGCCGTGAAACTCTTGTCGGACCAACCATTGTTTGCCTTCAATTTCAGCAGTTCAAGTATAGTTGACAACCTTGTGTGTTCCAACTTGCAGCCAGGGAACAAAGGTTTCCCCGAGTCCTCCATTAAGCGCTTGAATTTACAAAACTCTCTCTCACTGTAGTTCTCTTCTGCATCGCGTCGCATCTGATCCAGATTGTCATCGTGCGACCCATCCTCATCAAAAGCACAGTTCACATTTGGCATATCGTTGACTTCCTCGGCGATGTCGTTATTATTAACTTCCTGTATAATCTGCTCTTCACCGTGACTGGTCCAACATGTATACCCTTTTTTGAAACCCCTTTGAATCAAGTGCCCTACGATCTGCGTCGGGTTGTTAAACATCTACATATTACCGTAATCAATGCATGGACAATACATAAATTATATCCCTTTATTCACATATCCTACTCGGCGGCTCTTTTAAAAGCAAACACGCCATTAATGTACTCTTCACTCACACAGTTCGTACCGTACATCCAGTTTCGGTCCATATACGCTACACACGTAACAAATTAGTAGTGTTAAATTATATTAATAAAATGCAAATACGTTGCTCCTCCTATTAACCAAACACACTAAATTTGATTAAAGATTAACCTAGAGCAAATATAAAGAGTTACATATCGTTACCCTCGGAGCTCACGATGAAAATTCCAAATATCCTGCGAGATTCCTCACTGGCCTTCTCCTTCAGGTCACAGTGCATTGTGATGAGAGCTAAGTGGACAGGGCAAGAGAAGAGCTACAGCCGAAATGCACCTCCCCCATAAGCTTCTCTCTCACACAAAACACCCACTGCCAAAACAAAGTACTCATTCACAACACCCAAACCGAGAGCTACCACCAAAACCAAGCCTCACAAAGCAAGCATGCAACCATCACAGAGTGACTATTTATTGTAAAAAGAGGCTTTATGATATAAACATCTTCACCGGTTAGTAATAAGAACTGCATGCGTGATGGGCACATATCACGACGTGGAGGAACGTCTGCACCCATTACTTTGTGGACTCGTCTATGATCATCGTTATATTCTATTTTGTAAATACTTGATGAACTATTTACTATAAAAAGATGAATATATCTTACCAGCTTCGACGGGATCGCCATCCCATTGCTTTGTGGACGACTCTTAGCGCAAACAATCGATGTCCTTTAGTCAAGTGTCCTCTATGAATATCTTTTCGTCGCCTCTATGACTTGCTAGCTTGAGCAAGCAAGGCTACGATAAAAATGTTGTCTTGCGTTAGCGAAAAAAACATAAGGGAACCCTCAGTAAAAACATATCTATGGCAGTAGCATTTCATGTCACTTACAGCAATACATATCTATGGTAGTAACATTTCATGTCACTTACAATAATACAACTCAAAAAAATAGTAAACCGCATTGCACACTATAAACTAGCGAGAGGACAGCAAACACTAGGTTAGTCGGGAGTAAAAATAGGTTGGGTACACATGTGCCTACCGGTAGTTTTGTTACCACCGTACCAGTGCCCCTAGGAAGTAACTTCACTGTCAACTACTGTCCGATCTGCGGCGTACCAGTGATTTTGGTTTTACCGTTGATTCCGGGAGTAATAGTTTTTTTTTTTTTGACGATTTAGGTGACGCGTGATCTTTTTTACTGTCGATTTTCACCGCTAATCGCTTTGATATTGGTTTTTACTGTCAGATTAGGCGATACCGGGACTTCTACCGTCGATCGCAATGTATGTGCGTGTGTTTTACCGTCGATCACACGCGACAAGCGCACGAGCTGGTGTGCTACGCGTAGCGTGAGGTAGCGTAGCGTGACGCAGCCCACGCTCACCCGCGCCTCCTGCTTGTCGACAATAAAACCCTCATGCACGCACATCAAAACGGTAACAAAAAAAAAGCCCACTCGCCAACACCCGTGCGCCTTGCGCTCGGCAGTAAAACCCACGCGTGCGCATCACGTGTCGCTAAAAAAAAGCTCGAGTACCATTCTAAATCGACAGTAAAACAACACACAGAAAAAGTCGATGAACAAATTGATAATGAAATGATCGCGCATCACCCCGTGGCATTTAAAAAAAAACTTTGTACTGTCGTTTCAGTGATAAAAGGTGCAAACGTACTATTCGGGATGCTGTTTCACTACGAAAAAGCACGCTGCATTACTGATCAGTAAATGTTGCCATGGATTTGGTGATTGTTTACCTTAAATGATGTATAAATTACTTAGATAGGCACATCATGCTACTGCTGTAAACACGCTTGCGGTTTTTTGTTTTGTTTTGTATAGTTACTATAAGCATGGTAATGTTTTACCGTTGTTGAAACATGATATATATTGCTGCTATGCCCACCGAAACGTATCTTTACTATTTGTTGCGCATTTCTTCCGCAATTATTAGTTTTAGGGATAATTGGCTCAGTGACATCGCATTGGAACATAATCGGAGGAATGATACTCCGTTCGTGATGCACTGGAAAATAACATCGCGAACACCCAAAAATTATGCCGAATGATATCGTCGTTAGCTACTTCTGTTTTCAGAATTTTTTAAATATAGAAAATGAGCTAAACAAATTATCAAATTTTTTGTGGAGCCTCCCGACACAGTTTAATTGCTTGTGTATTTTTTTCAAAATTTTATCCATTCTAATATTATCTTTAAAATTCATTTAAGTATATTGTTTGTAGGAATTTTCTAATATAGAAAATAGGGTCAAAACATTATGAATTTTTTTTCAAACTAATTACACAGTGGACTTGACTGTGTATTTTTTCTAGAATTTTACAAAGTTAATTAATATAATTTCATAATATCCACTGTGTAAAGAGTCTAATATAGAAAATGAGGTTCAAACATTATAAAATTACATTAATCTAATATGTTCCGTCACATATGTTAGACGCATATTCCAAATATGTATATAATGGTATTGCAACGATTAATTAGTTGGCCGTGATACTCAAGTTGTTGGATGAAAGTGAAATTAACTATATAACCAAATCAGATTCGCGGATTGCATGCATATTAACTAACGAGCCTACAGTAGATGTACGTACTGTGCGCATGATCGAGATTTCAGTGAGGTGGGTGAATCGGCGTGCGTACGTACGATGCATGCATGCTTCGACTGTACTACCTGTACTTCGTACGTACAGGTAGTACAAGTGTGTAAGGTGTCCCGATCGACCGCAAATTGCTCGGGATGCAGCTCGATCCGTTGGTTTCCGTCCATATCTTCATTGCTTAGTGGAATATACATTTTCAGCCCTGTCTGATTTATATACTTCATGCTAAACTCAGCCATTGGCGTAGCTAGCTGGCTAGAGGCCACACCTCGGACCAGCCCAGTTGACAGAAGGCTCCAGTACCAAAAGCAGTAGCGTAGCAGGCTATATTTCAATTAGGGCACATTACAATTTTGATCTAGACCTCCTCGAATCATTGGCCCGATGGTCTGAGGTCTAGCTCCACCTCTAAACTCACCTAAGGTTAAGTAATTAAAATTGAAGCCACACTTTGGCTAGCAAAAGAGAATCTTATCACACTTTTTCACATGTTAAATCTTTTACAAGTACAGCTACGAACCAAACAGACATCTAACTCGGTCAAACTTATCTAACTTAGAGTGTGACGAGGTTTGGCTACCAACCCAGTAGACCCATTGCTTCTCGTGAGCCCACGTAGGAGCAACCAACACACATTATTGTGGGTCCCTGCTTGTCAGAGACACCGGGGCCACTCGGATCATCCATGCATTCAATTACAAATCACAATCCACTGCATGCACGCATGCTTCTATACTCTCTCGATCTGTATGATTGTATATATACACATGTCACATGTGGATGTGGTCCTTGCATTGTGTGATCGTACAGACAGCTCTCGATTTTTGCAAACGCTACTGTATTATTTTTGCTTCTGAGAGGCCGGCCGGAGATACTAGACAAGGAGAAGCATCGACCGACCAGAATGGTTACGTACGTGCGTTGCGTGTACAGTAGCAAATATAATACCAGCTGATTTACTAGCTAGCTGATGCGTGCATGGCCCCGCGGACGTACGTACCGGCCGTTTACCACACGTGACATGCGCCAAACTAATCAACATTAGATCGATGAGGTCAAGGACGCAGGTTTGCACAGTACCGCGGGGAGCACTGTAGCACAGTGTTTATGAGTCTACCGCTGCATCACTCCACAGTAAATACTGTAGAAACATTGCTTGTTCAGATGTGCGGAAATACTACAGTAATTTTACTGTTTATTACTGTACCACAATCCTGCACACTATTGATTTAAACTGTTTGATGGTGATTAGATAGCCCGGATGAATCCTAACGTGTGTGTACTATGCACCTCTGTTATATCCGCGTCCTGAGGTCCATGGAAGAATCATGTATCTACCTAGTGAATAGTGATGGCTAGCACCTATGCACGCATCATGTTTATCCGTGCATGTACTTCTTTTTTATTTGACATTTCTAATTCTTCACGGTCTCCGAGACAAGATTTTAATGGTCATATTTTTATAACTTTACATTAAAATATATTAATAAAATTATAATATTATAAAATGATTTTTAATGATATAATTTTCACACCAGCAATCCAAATAGTTTTAAACATATTTCCGATCAAACTTCTCGTGTTCCCGCTCACTACTACAAAACAGGCTATAATGGACGCCTCATCGTAGACGGTTCAAAGGAATCGTCTGTGTTGAACTTACCACAAACGGTTATTTTGGAACCGTCTATGATACTGGACTATCACAGATGGTTCTGCCCATTCCCGTTTGAGCCGCCACCCCTGCTGCCTCCTCCCCCATTGCACAACCTTAGAGATGAGAAGGAAGAAGGCAGGGAGGAGAAGAAAAGGAGGAAGGGAGGAGGATCTCGCGGGATATTTGGAATTTTCGTCGTGAGCTTCGAGGATAACGATATATAACCTTTTATATTTGCTTTAGGTTAATCGCTAATCAATTTTAGTATGTTTCGTCAATAGAAAGAGTACTTGCGGTTTATTAATCTAATTTAACACTAATTTGTTATGTGCGTAGCGTAGATAGACTGAAATTGGATGTATGGTGTCAACCGTGTGAGTGAAGAGTACATTAATGGCGTGTTTGCTTTTAGAAGAGTCGTCGAGCAGGATATGTTGGAGGAAGAGATAAAATCTATGTACTGTCCATACATTGATTACGGTAATCAGAAGATGTTTAACAACCCAGTGCAGATCGAAGCGCACTAGATTCAAAGGGGTTTCAAAAAAAGGTATACATATTGGACCAGTCACGGTGAAGAGCAAATTATACAGGAAGTTAATAATGACAACGTTGCTGAGAAAGTCAACGATATGCCGGATGTGGACTGTGCTTTTGATGAGGATAGGTCGCATGATGATAATCTGGATCGGATGCTACGCGATGCAGAAGGGAACTACAGTGAGAGAGAGAGAGAGAGAGAGAGTTTTGTAAATTCGAGGGCTTAATGGAGGACTCGGAGAAACCTTTGTTCCCTGGCTGGAAGCTAGAATACACAAGGTTATCAACCGTACTTGAACTGCTAAAATTGAAGACAAGCAATGGTTGGTCCGACAAGAGTTTCACAGCGTTGTTAGGTTTCCTAGCGGACATCCTTCCAGAGGAAAACATATTGCCCAGCACCACCTACCAAGCCAAGAAGGTTCTTTGTCCATTGGGAATGGAAGTAGAAAGAATACATACATGTCTGAATGATTGTATCCTCTACCGTAAAGAGTATGCAGACAAGCATGTATATCACGTTTGAAGCGTTTATTTGCGAACCGAAAGGAGGCAAGATTGCTGCGTTGGCACTCGGAGGAGCGTAAGAAAAATAGAAAACTAAGATACCCTGCTGATTCTGCCCAGTGGAGAAACTTTGATCGGAGCTTCGAAGAGTTCGGTGCGGAATCGAGGAACATAAGGTTAGGGTTGAGTACAGATGTAATGAATACTTTCGGTAACATGAGCAGCCGACATAGCATCTGGCTCATGAATCTATGTATGTACAACCTTTCTCCTTGGCTGTATATAAAGCGGAAGTATATTTTGATGTCACTACTTACCCAAAGGCCGAAGCAACCTGGGAATGATATATATATATATATATATATATATATATATATATATATATATATATATATATATATGACGCTCGTTTCGTACTCCTGGGATTATGTACTCCTACTTCTAATATACCAGTTAAACGCACGTATTATACTTCTTTATCAATTATAAGATACTCCAACGCAATTTGATTGAAAAATTTCCATTTGAGCCATTTATTTTTTGTTATATACCATTTTCATATATAAAAGAAGTATATATACAAATTTTGCTATAAAAAGTGGATTTTAATAAATTTTTCATAAAACTCACTTTGGGGTATCTTATAATCATTATTGGAGTATGCTCAAATAGATAAAGAGGTATCATCATATGATTTAAGTAGTATATGAGACGCAGAGTACGACTCTGTGTGAGTACCATACCATTTTCATATATATATATATATATATATATATATATATATATATATATATATATATATATATATATATATATATATATATATATATATATATATATATATATACTACTCTACTCACTCGCTAGCGATAGAGCTTGAACATAGATTTAGATGCTCGTTATGAACGAGATCTCGGAGGTTCGAGGGGTGCTCTGCAGCTTCATCAAGACAGAGATTGTTAACGCCAACGGAGAGTTTCACTCTGCCGATACTGCTGAACGACCTTCAAACAATTGATTCAATTGTAATTCACTTTGAGTAGTTGTAGTTCAATTGTAACTCTAGCGACAATGCTTTTGTAATTGATTTTGAGTTGTAAATGATTACTTTGAGTTGTCAACAATTGATTCCATCTGTGATTTATGTATTTTTCTGTCTACTTGTTTTCAGAGGGTATGGCTAGCAATTCTTGAGGTTAGCCAAAAAAAAAAGGTAGGTATAAAGAACTATCACATACGTTTTTGGTTGAAACCGTCTGTGAAGGGCTAGTATCACAGACGATTTCCACAAAAAACCGTCCGTGATACGTAAGATATCACAGACGGTTCTATTTACAAACTGTCTGTGATCGGAGACGTATCACAGACGGTTAGTAAATGGAACCGTCTGTGATATCCGACGTATCACAGATAGTTTTTGGTGGAAACCGTCTGTGATACTAGCCCTTCACAGACGGTTTCAACAAAAAACCGTCTGTGTTGTGACTTATCATAGACTGTTTGTGAACCGCCTATGGTAACCGCTTGTTACAAACATACAAATTCAGATGGTTTAAAAACCGTCTGTGATGATGGTTCCGAACCGTCTGTAATGACCCTTTATGTAGTAGTGATTCCCCCTCCCCTCCCTCGCCGCTTCCCTCTCCCCCCTCTCTCTTCTCTGCACCCTCCACACTCCTCGCCTTCTTCTCCAGTGCTGGCCACAGCTCCGCATTCCTCCTCTGCCTCCCCTCCTCCACCACCGGTGATCGGTGGCGACCTCGTCGCCTAGCCGCGTCGCCATCTTCCTTTCCCCTGCCGTCTCACCTTGCCCAATATAATATTCAGTGTGCCACCGCCTCGTGTCTCCCTCCGCCGCAGTCCACCACCAGGCCACCGCCTCCCTGAGTTCCCTCTACATCCGAGGGGTGAACTCGTCGGTGGCAGCCTCCCGTCGCGCGCGAGAGAGGTGGGGGGCCGGAGAAGCTATCCCATTGCAACGCTATAACCCTTTTTAGTATTTCTCATTAATTAATCTATGGGTGTCCTGGCTCTGACTGGAGTCCCGAGCATCGAAAGACCATCCTTTCCTTCAAGCCGCATGCACTTTCCATGCAGCACCGCATGCACTTCCTTTCTTGGCCGAACAACACTTTCATGTATATGTATATGTATATGTATATGTATATGGCCCCTTCCTCCCATGCCTCTCACTGGGGAATTTTTGGCGGATACGGTCAGTTTACGAATCGTATTTACACTTCTGACAATGCGCGCACGGTATTTGCAAAAATAACAACGCGGGCGCACGGTCACCCCGCGCCCACACAGCCCGCCACGCCAGCGCGCGCCACCCCGCGCCCGCCGGTCCCACCATCGCAGCCACATAAGACGCGCACCTCGCGCGCGCTTTTTCTTTCTTTTTTCATTTTTTCAATTTTTTAGATGTAAAATATTTTTTAAAAAATTGCTATAGATGGTGGCGCACGCCACCTCGCGCCCACCATTGTAGCATTCTCTTTTGTTTTTTTTTTGTTTTTTTTTATGTTTTTGTTTTTTAAAAAAAAATCATTTATGCATATTTTTTGTAAGAATTTTTAAATATAGTAAACAGGGTCCAACAATTATGAATTTTTTTGTGGAGCCTTCTGGCACTGTGTACTTGCTTGTGTAATATTTTCAAAATTTTATCTATTATGAATTTTTCTCGAAAATTCATTTAAGTATATTGTAAATAGGGTTTCATCATTTCATGTGACTTGAAATGATTTCATGAAATTTTGTCCATTATCCCACCGTCCCCCTCCTTCCTACTCCGCACATCTATCGCTTCGTCCAGAAATTCCGGCGCCAAATCTGACGAAATTCCCGGTGCCAACGCCGCGACTCCTTCTCCGCTCGGCTATAAATACCGAACTCTGGCACTCGCTCGTCGCTCAGCCTTGATTGATTACTTCCCCCAAATGGCTGATTGATTACTTCCTCCGAAGGACAGGTAATTTGTGCTATGCTTTTGCCGTTATTATCGTAGTCATAATTAGTCAGCTAGTCGTAATTAGATAGTTTAGGGGTAATTAGTTAGTTGACTAGTAATGAATTAGTTTAGTAGTAATGAATTAGTTTAGTGGTAATTAACTTTGTTAGTCGTATGTAGAAAAATGTTATGGCTTAAATTGGATACTTATCTTCTCTTAATTTAAAAAAAATTTAGATGTGTTTCATGAACACCGCTACCGAGAAGGAGGGGTTTCATGCAGAGTTGTGGTGCATACTTTAGGGTTTGGGCTACGTCCACCGACCAGAGTATCATGGCTTCACTATCAACAAGTATGGCAAGGAAATGTGGCGTGTCAAGGTCACCGTCTACTCGAAGAGCCATCTACGAGGAGACATATCCTACCACTTCATGGTAGAGAGGGAGCCAGACAAGCTCGGGATGCAAGATGAAACCCTAATGTTGATACTATTCTTTATCAGATCGCACCACAAAGTGGATAGGCTTGTACATAAACCAAATAGGGAAATCGTGGCGTGCGCAGATCATATAACGATGTACCGTAGCCTTCAAACGCACACGAGCCTGAGGTTACAAGACATCGTTATATGATCCGCATGCCACGCATTTTCCTCGCTTGGTTCATGTACAAGTTTATCTAGCTCGTGGTACAATACAAGATAAAGAATATCATCCAATGCAGTAATGATATTGGATACAGTATTAAAGAATATCATCCAATGCAGTGATGATATTGGATTGCCGTTGGGATGTTGTACGAGAGTGACAATTGTTCTTCCTTCCTTCAGACATCTCCAATGAAGTTGCAATGCAACGTATTTTGGTTGCTATATATGTTGTCATATTGTATATCGACATCTCCAATGGAGTTGCAATGCAGCGTTTTTTCTATACATTTCAAGTCACATGAAATGATGAAACCCTATTTACAATATACTTAAATGAATTTTTGAGAAAATTTCATAATAGATAAAAATTTGAAAATATTACACAAGCAATTACACAGTGTCAGAAGGCTCCACAAAAAATTTCATAATTTTTGAACCCTGTTTACTATATTTAAAAATTCTTACAAAAAATATGCATAAATGATTTTTTTTAAAAAAAAACATAATTTTTTTTAAAAAAAAACAAAAGAGAATGCTACAGTGGTGGGCGCAGGGTGAGCGTGTGCCCACCACTGTAGCATTTTTTTTTTGAAAAAAATGTTTTTACATCTAAAAAAAATGAAAAAATGAAGAAAAAAAAGAAAAAAAGCGTGGCGCAGGGTGAGCGTGCGCCCGCGCGCTGCGGTGGTGGGACCGGGCGGCGCGGGTGAGCGCGCCGCGCCCCGACGTGGCGGCACAACAAATGCGGGCGCGGGGGTGACCGTGGCGCTTGCGTTGCTATTTTTGCAAATACCGTGTGCGTATGGTCAGAAGTGTAAATACGATTCGTAAACTGACCGTATCTGCCAAAAACTCCTCACTGGGCACACCTATCATGTATATGTATGTGTATGTCTCCCCTACAATCATAATTAACACTATGAGACATCATTAAGTCCTTAAGTAAATTTAACTTATATTATGAAACAAATTAATTCACCTCTAGGTTTGTCACATGGAACCGAAATAACTCCCTTTATTGTGGTTTGGAGTTGTCCTGAGTTACTAGAATCAATAACTTGTACAACACCAAGTGGGGGTACTAATGCATGAACAGTAGGGATGTTGCTCATCATCCTCCCTCCCTTCAATTGGCTCATTGCTACACACTCGGAATGACTGTCTTGAACTTGTAATTTGCACGGCAAAGATAGAAAAAGTTGCCGTGTGTCCTCTTTGTTGAGAATGAACACATCATCACAAAGAACACTGTAAATAGATGGTAGAGTGTTAGTTTCCTCACACCTAACTTTTACCTCTTTCAAATTATGCATGCTCACCAATAGGACAGATTTGAGCGTGGATTGTTCTCTCTTATTTGTGCGGTTCTCTCTCTTACTACTTGAATCAAGTACATCTTTAGGAAACATAGGAATCAAAGTGTAGCTCTTTCCCCTAAGTGTGCACGTGTATTGATTTGTCTTACCGTCATGAACTGAACCACAATCATATTGTCACAGTTGTCCCAAAAGCATGTGACACGTCTTCATTGGTAGCACGTCACAAATAACCTCACCCTTGTATTTACCGATAGAAAACGGTGCCCCGAACAACATGTGTCACTTTGAGAATTCCACGACCGTTCAACCACTCAACTTGATAAGCCTTAGGCTTCTTGAATGTAGACAATCCCAATTTCTTTACCATATAAAGATTAGCCAGATTTTGGCTACTACCACCATCAATAATAAAAGTACGTACCCGTGATCAACTTCTTGAAGCTAGGCACAAGAATTAAGGCAGCGGATGGAAGGAATGCATATGTCACGATGAAGCATGCGGTCTGGACCAGGGTTTTTGCTACCAGATTATTTTTTACCGGGGTAGCCAGTAAGGCCGAAAATCGGAAAATTTTGGTCAATCTCGGCCGAAATTTTCAGATTTTTTTTTGATTTTTTTGATTTTAAAATTAAAAAATTAAATTCGAACAAAATTCATCCAAACCGCCAATTTCGGGATCGATTTGTATTTCTACTGGCTCCACTGATAAATCCAGTTTTTCCCTTTTCGGCCGGTAAAAAAAATCGTGGTGTGGACGCGCGTATACCTACATAGTCATACTACATATGGACATCGCTAGCCCTGGTACCTAGTCCCAATTAATGAACCTACGTATGCATACGTACTTACTCCTCCAGTACTCGCTCCGTACGGCCTCAGCACGCGGTGGGTGCGAGAGAGAGAGTTATTACTAGCTCCACTGTTACTGGGCCGGCTAGCTAGCTAGCTCGCGGAGAAACGACCATCTAATAATCTTTTAATTATTTATATGTAATAGTTATTATGGACGATGGTTACGTCACACGTACCCCTTCTCACTAAAATCACTAATGACCAGCGAAGATTACCATTACTTTATAGTGGTAACGTTTGCTACGGTCAGATCAACTTCGACAACTCTATAGTCGATAGAACCTACAGACATGTAGACCCAATCGACTAGGAATTCTGTACGCTACGTTTATTCACGCGTGGTAGTTATGCATCGACACGAAGGGTTCTAGACATTGATAGGTTCTCCGAAATACAACTTTAATCACTTATCTCTATTACACATTTATAATATATTAATAAAACCTTCTAAAATTTCAATTTTACCAAAGCACTTTTGGAGACCCATCTAGACATATCATTTTGATGTGTCCGATCAAAATATTCAAAAGGGTACTGATAGTCAAATATTATAATAGTTGACTGTACGTTCCTTTTATGAGTAGTAAATTGCTGGAAGATATGTGTACTCGTACTACATATACACACACATCGCTTAATTCAGCTGCAGCTGCAGCTGCTGATGCTGGATCCGGCGGGCCTCTTAATTGGTCCACCGACCAGCCCGGCACCCGTGAATGTGATGTCACCGGTCGGGCCCCAAGTTATGCACTCTCACCCTCCCTTCAAATTATTAAAAGTGTAACCACATACACATACAGGTTTTTTACTGTCTATTTTCACTGTTAATCGCTTTGATATTGGTTTTTACTGACAGGTTAAACGATACCGGAACTTTTACCGCCGATCACAACGCGGTTATGTGTGTTTTACCGTTGATCACACAGGAAGCGTGCGAGCTGACGTGCCGCACATAGCTCGAGTTCTGCACTTGAACTTGATGTACTTTGGCTTGCAATATATACGTAATCAGCATGGAGCACTGCAATAATACTTTTGTTATGCTATTCTGGTGTGCACATCCCTGGGTGAAGTGTATCTTTGCTGGTAAGGCTAGGCTTACTACGTACCAAAGATAGATGGTGGCAGGCTGGGTCGTCACAATTAATTAATGAAATACTTTGTGTGCAATGTTCCAACTAATCGAATGTATATAGTACTACGGTAAAGTAATTATGGTCCTCCCGCTGGTTGCAATATCCACTGGTGCACAGTACACCCAATGCTGTGCTCGCATTACTGATAGATTAATTGGTGGATTCAGTTAAAGCCTCGTTCGTGCATGTGAGGAACCACTACTTGTACCATTTCAGCTTTCAAATCATGTAAGCAATCCAATTCAAAATCCCTAACCTAACTGTTTTTTTCATTAAAAAAAATCTAGCTACATACATAGATCTACCTAGGTACAATTATTAATGCAAAACTAGTACCGGTTTAATTAATTAATTTGCTGACACAGAGGCCGCCGGGCTAGACGTCCAAGCAAGAAAGCAAGCAAAGCTCTCTGCAGCATGCATCCAAAACCTATCTCGCGTGACCCTGAATCAGCGTCTGCGTCTGCGTCTGCATCTGCATGCAGTTTCAAAACCGCACTCATTTGTCATAAGAATCTTAATTACCTGGTTTCTTTTAACAATAATCAATCAAACGATGATAAGAGCTGGCTAGGATAAGGATCGGAGGAGACGAGGGGCGAGTGGTCACGGTGGGGCGGGCAGTTACTGGGGTTGCTGCAATACTGTGTCAGAGCTTCGGATTTCGGACAGTACTTGGTGGCGACGCGGCATCAATTTCAGCGCGCCCAATGGGAGCTCAAAACGTCGTCATGGCCCGTCATCCGCTAATCCCCCCTGTAATGGCGATTGATTAATTATTGCTCCACTAGCGTACCCGGTAACTAATCCACCGTCCGTAATTAAGGGTGCATTCATGGGGATTAATTAAGTAGTTACTGTGACTAGAGTAGTAATCCCGTCGAGTGGACAGCACGCGTAGAGGCGTGGGACGCTGCCAATTTGGTTTGGAGAAAATTCACTCTCCGTCATGGTTTGCTAGCTCGAGAGAATCCAGTCCTCCTTGGAATCATCGTCCGTCCGTCACATCGTCATCCCCCTTCTCTCTCCCCTCTTCCTCACAGGCTTAGTATCTCTCTCTCTTAGCGTAGAACTGCAGATGCATACGCATACGCATTATGCAGCAGTGCCTCCTCCTTTCCGACTCCCAAAGCGAACCTTATGGGGGTGTCCAAAAGCTAGCTAGGGCCATTAAACAAACAGCACAGCATAGATTGCAGTATCACATCCCTTTCTTTCTTTCTTTCTTACTGCATGCATGCATGCCAACTTTTTTATTTAGTACAGGTAACTTACAATTGCTTGCATGGATGGATGCATTGGTGGTAGGCACTATCCGGTGGCGGAGCCGAAAACAGAGGGGTTGCTGTGGGGTTAAAGTTAATACGAGACAAACTTATAAATAATATACATGGAAACAAATGCAAAATACAGTAAATATAGTAACTTTGCTACCGGATAATAGGGCCCGAATGGCCATAAATATGTGTGCATAGTAGTGGGTAGACCTAGGAGTTGAACCGTGCTTTTTGGATCACCGAGGCCCGCCACGCATCGCACGCGACACACCCAAGCACGGCACGGCATGCGAACAAAGAGTTCACGAAGCGGCGCGCCGCTCCACCCTCCACATCGATGCCCCCGCCCGCAGCGCCGCCCACGCCCCTGCATCGCCGACCGCAGCCGCACCCGCCTCCACATCGCCACGCCTCCACGTTGTCGCGCCACCGTCCGCCGCAACGCCGCCACACGCTGCGGTCATGCTCGCCTCACATCGATCGCGCCACCAGAGTCGCCGCAACACCGCCGCACGGTGTTGTGAGGGAAGGAATAGGGAGGTGAGGCGAAGCTCCGATAGAGAGGGATTGAAGCATGGATCATCCGGGAGAGGATGGCGGCGGTGGAGGCGGTTTCGTCTGCACTTGGGGAAGATAGCGATGACACGGTACTCTGGTGGCAGAAGTACCAAATTGGTCGAGGGAAAATACTTGTGGCGTCGTGGAACACCATGTGACGTGGAACGGGCTGTGAGAGTCTCACCAAGGCAGTGGGAACAATGTGTGTGGGCGACAGCTGCGAACGGGTGCGTCGCGGATGAGAGGAAGAAGAAATCGCCACGCCGCTGCCACCCACACCGTGTTAATCCTCCCATCACCGGCTGCAAGCGACGCATTCCCTGTCTGTGCCGGCATGGCTTGACGACGGCCCTGCGTATCTTCGTGCCGTGTTGGGCCTCGTCGCTGGCTATCTGTGCCGTGGAGTTCACCGTGCCGTGCCGTGCTGCCGTGGCCCATGGCCTGTCATGCCCGTGCCGCCATGGCCCGCGGCCCGTCATGCCCGTGCCGTGCCGGCACGGCACTGCCTAACTCCCACCTCTAGTAATGGGGTACTATAGGTGTGACGAGCGGAGCCAGCACCCCAAGCACCGGAGGTATATATAGACTAGTATATAGTAGTATAATAGTGTATTACACGTTACATGTACGATATATAGACTAGTATATAGTAGTATGGTAGGAGTATAGTATTTTTCTTTGTGTTTTCAAATTGCAAGAAGCGCAGTATATGGAGTATTATGCAACTATAGCACGTGCCGGGATAACCTTATTAACCATATCCTCTCTAATCATCCAGACAAATCATATATACTCGTTAGAGTACATACAGAGGATGAAACTCGGTATAGTTGAGGGGATTCGAGTAACAAATTGAGATCGATCGAGGTAGGGTTCCTACTTCCTATTCTTGAAAGGAAACACAAACTAAGTAATGTTAACATGTGCACTAGGATCCACTCCAGCACAGATGCAGAGGGGAGGGGGCTCTGAAAGAGAGATGATAACAGCTTTCCCCTGTCACCTACCTTGTCCAACAATTCCTTCCTTCACTTTCATGAGTTTGTTGATTCCCATGACCCAATGCCTCCTCCTGCCATCTCTCAAGTCACTCTCTCTAGCCTGGTCTGAATTTTGATGCCCTTGTTAGTTATCCCAGCAGACGGATCCGGTTTTCTCGGCCTCTTGTTAGATAGTACTACCTGCCGCCAGGCCTGGCCTCCCTAGCAAGCTCTCGTCTCTCTCAAACTTCAAATTCTTACCACTCCCTCCATTTCTCTCTCTAGATCTGCTACCTCTGCCCGTTGCTACTACTGCTCCAGCTTGCTTCCCAGCAACAGCTTGTTGCATCACGAGTTCAGAGCTACAAGCTACCTAGGCATTAGCTCATCTTTCCATCCAGCTGCTAGCTAGAGCAGGTGACATGAAGAAGCACTACTGGTACTCTCGGAGCCGCTCCTCCTCCATGCCCAGGGAGCAAGCAGCGCCACCGCCGCAGCTCCAGGAGGGGACGAGGCCAGGGGCGGCCGCAGACGCCAACCCCGGCTGCATGGCCATGGTGCACTATCTCATCTTCGCCCCGGGCGCCGGCTGCGTCGGCCGCCCGCCCTCCCAAGCCGTCACGCCGCACCCCGACACCGCCTCGGCCGCCGATTTCCACGACGTCGTCAATTCTTCCTCCCACAACGAAGGTAAGCGCTGCAAATTTCCAATTGCAACTGAGTGGTCGATGGACTCCTCCATTGGAATTTGCAACATGTGCAGGGCTGGAGGCGCCAAGGAACAGCCTTGAGGTCGACGGCGACCAACTCAAGGACATTCAGGTCAGTCCAGTAACCAATTAACTCGTTCCATGATCTTTGCAATTTTACCAGCTAGCATTTGCTTCGTAATTACTCACTCTTGGGTGCGTGTATACACGTTCCTGCAGATTGGTGTACAGATAGAGCCGGCGTTTGACGCCTTGGCGGGGAGCGCCATGAGGCCCAAGGCCACCGCGCCGTCGTCGGAGGCCGAGACGCCCAGGACGCCCAGCCTCGTCGCGCGCCTCATGGGCATCGACGGCCTCCCCGAGCCGAGAGCGTCCAGCAGCTCGACGGACAAGGCCGAGAAGGAGGATCAGTCGACGACGGTCAAGGAGAAGAAGAAGCGCGTCATTCCTGAGTCCATGAACAGGGAGCTCCGGCAGCCGCTGCGGAGCCTCAGCTGCAACGTCCCCGCCAGCCCCGGCGAGGCGTGGTCCCTCCCCGACACGCCGCGGGCGTCCACGTCGTCATCGGCGAGGGCGTCGTCGCCGTGGGACGTCGTGGACCACCCTCGGATGTCGCTGCAGGTGCTCAAGGAGAACGTCCTCGACAGGGCCGCGCAGTACATGTCGCTGCCGACCTCTCCGACGTCGTGCGGCGCCAAGAAGAAGAGCCACCGGCGGCGGGAGGCCGCAAAGGAGCACGCGCGCGAGATCGTCAGGCAGGCCAAGGAGACGGTCAGCAACCGCAAGTCGTCAGGCGGCAAGAAGAGTATCAGCAGCAACAAGGAGAACGCGAGTCCACTCGTTCTTGGGGAAGACAAGCCGGTCGCCGTACAAGGAGCTACAGCTGGCAAGCCGACCGCGCCGCCGCCGAAAGGAGTACAAGCTGATCAGCAGCCACACGCCCCGAGGCTTCCACTTGCGCCGATGCCTCCGCCGCCGCAGCGGGCGAAGCCGTCGCGGCCACCGCCTCCGCCTCCACCGCTGGACCCGCCACCAAGAGCGGTGCCGCCGCCGGGCGTCAAGTGCAAGAGACCGGACGGGTGCGAGCGCTTCGCGACTCGGATCAAGAAGGCTGCAACGACAACAAGCCAGCAGGCTCAGCCGGCACCACCTCAGGCCGCCGCGCCGCCGTTGAGCTCCGGCAAAAATGATGGCATGACGTCGGCATCGAGGCCCGCGGTGCCGCTGGAGGAAGACCCCGAGTACAGCTACCTGCGGACGGTGCTGGAGCGCGGCGGGTTCATGCGGACAACGCCGAGCCGGCCGTTGGAGGGGCACTCCGTCGCGGCGCCGGTGGACCCGATCATCTTCCACCTCCTGGAGCTGGAGCTGCCGGCGGACGAGGCGCGGCTGGGGCCCCTGAGGCACAGATGGAACAGGAAGCTGCTGTTCCAGCTGGCGCAGGAGATCCTCGCGGACCTCCTCCTCGGGATCGACGCCGCGCCGTCAGGAACCGCTGCGAGCGGTGGTCCGGCGCTGCTGGGGAAGGTGTGGGGGCGGGTCCGGAGCTTCCCGGCGGCGGACTGCAAGGTGGTGGGCGACATCGATGCGCTGGTGGGTCGGGACCTGGAGGCGGCGAGCGTGCGGCGGCTGGTGAGGCACCCGGCGGTGGTGGAGGAGGCGGGCGACGTGGTGGAGGAGGTGGCGGAGCGGGTCCTGGACGCGCTCGTCGGGGAATCTCTCTCTCTCTCCTCGTGCGGCTGGTCGTCACGTGCGTCGACACCAAGCTAGCCGTCGGGTTGGCACTTGGCCTGGGCGCATCACGTCGTGTGACGTCACCGGATCCCAACGGAAACAGCAGCCATGCGCGTCCTCTGCCTCTGCCGCTGCCGCTTCCATCTGCACAGCGAGGCCACGACGGTGACACAAACAGAATGGCCGTGCGTGCTAGGTACCAACCACCCTAGCTAACCTGCGGCTTCGGAGAGCGTGCCGCAGTGAAGTGAGCGACGAGCTAGGAGCCCAGAAGGATTGAATTGGTCGTGTTTTTGCGTCCCTTTTTCCTTTTAATTTGGAATTTTTGCTGTACACTACATGCATATCCATCCATCTCTTGCTGTAATTCGATCGACACTAGAAAAGAAACCTCCCTTCTCTCTCTCTCACCGTCTTCTTGGCCCTGTGCAAGCTGATCACTTAATTAGCTTACGTACTGTTGTTACTGCTGCCGCATCTGCACACGCATGTCATTTCAGAGTTATTTCGCCTGTTCGAGTTTTGAATGTAGATCTCAGCAATCAGCTAGCATTGGACACCATAATGCTAGCTGCATATGTACCTCATAATTGGTAGGGACGATGTACAGCTACTCCTGCTTGTTTTTCAAACCTCACTAACATCTGTGATGCAGCATTCCCTGCCCTATAATTACTGGGGGACAGAGAGGGTGAGGATGATGATAATGTTAAGTACTGTAACACAGAGAGGGGAGAGGATGCAAGGAGCATCTGTGTGGGGAGATGGTATAGCCTTATATATGTCGGGAGTACATGTATATTTTTTTTTTCTTCTTCTTCTGGTCTTGTCATTGATTTCAAGGGCCGGGAGAATGTGAAATGCAGATGATATATGATATTTTAGTTGCTGACGCAGCATCATCTGTACTTTTCATGGGATGCCTTTCCCCTGATTTGGATGTTTAGGGACTGGTGGCATGGTACTCACTTCAAATTGTTCTGCCTCTGCCCCCACATAGTACACTAGCCACTACCGATTTGTTCTTCTTGTCATGTTTTTTTTTTCTGCATCTGTTTGCCTCGGTATATTCCTGTAAAATTCGGTTTCAGATATATTAGGACAAGTGGGACCTAAGTACAGTATGGTTAATAAAATACTGTGTTCCCATTTTTTTTTTGCAGTCCAACCGCTAAACCATATATAATTTTTGCCATTTTAGCTCGGCCCTGCGGTCATGAAATTTTTTTGAGACCTACAAAGACGGCTTAAAATTCATTTTTACGGTGTTTGAACTCATCAGCATGCGGTCAAGAGTATGAGAGCTCCGGAATCATTTCTTAGTGGGATGGTGGAGTTATAGATATCCATCAGGGTTCAAATCCTGGTGCCCATCTATTGCACACGCGAGAGCGCTTAGTACAAATTTTATGAGATTGCGAATTTATTACCAACCTCTCTGTCTGTCTAGACGTGTGCTAAGATGACACACTCACATGTGGTGTGCGTGTGGTGATGTGTGCGCGAGTAGAAAAAGTAAAGAGTCCTTACGTAAAAGTATCAATAATTGCATCACGACAACAATCATAGATTAGGCCTGATCGTGGATAGCCTGCCGTGCCTGATTTTTCGGGCATTGCCGATTATTTGTTTGGTCACTAACGCTAGCTAGCGTTGGACAACTAGCTAGCTCCACGTTTTCCCTTGAGCTACGCTTTTGTCACTCTCTGTTGGATATTTGGGCCGTCCAGGGCCTTGTTACGGGCACACTACTACAGGACCTCCTCTGGGTTGATGGGCCTCCTCTGGGCTGGTTGTTTGCAATAAGTTTCTGTTATTCCCACATCTGGATTTGGAGGAAAGAAAACATACATGGTTCCTATCATCCTGTGAGAATCCTTCCTAGGTTCCTAGTAACGGGGCCTAAACCTATTAGGGAAATATGTGACAGTATAGTCACCAAAATGTTTCCTATGAGAATCCTTCCTGATAGGTTTATACCCAAATCTTGGAGACCGGCGGTGGCTCGGGGAAGCGGTGCAGCTCGATCAGAGAAGATGGAGAGAGAGTGAATCCAGAGAAGACAGAGGCGGCGCGACCAACGGTGATGGCAAGCTTGAGACCGGCGGTGGCATGCTTGGAGACCGGCGGACGCGGTGGTGGCAACATGGCTCAGGGGAGGCGACGCAGACCGACGGTGGTGGCGACACGGCTCAGGGGAGGCGGCACAACTCAACCGGAGAAGAGGGGGAGAGAGAGAGAGTAAAGCTAGAGAAGAGGGGTGCAAGAGAGAGGGCAAAAACTTCATTTTACTCTTTTTGTTATTTTTCTACTTTTTTATGGAGTAAAGTACACTGTAGGTCCCTAAACTTGGCCGAGGGGTTCACTTGGGTCCAACATCTTTGAAAGTGTCCAATCCGGTACCTAAACTATTTAAGTGGTTCATCGGAGGTCCAAAATAGCACATGCTGGCCTTGACCGTTGACGTGGCCAGTTGACCGTGACGTGGCGGCTCCAGCGTGGGTGACAAATGGAAGGGAGACAAGGGGAGAGAGAATGGCCAAGTGCCTTTGACTCATTGACTCAAGGCAAATCGCAGGGGAGCTTCAACCGAGAGAACAGGGAGGGCTCGGGTGGTTGGGAGTGGTGGCGGTGCGGCGGCGTGGCGGCGGGCGGCCGGCAAGGGGAAGCGGGACCGGTGGGGCGGGGAGGCCATGAGGCGGTGGCGGCGGCACACGCGCGCGGCAATAACACAAAGGACGGCGGCGGCGCACAGTGTGGAGGCGCACGGTGGTCCGGCGGTGGGGTGGCGTGTTGAGAGAGGTAAGCGGGCATGGCTGCGCCAAGGGAGAAGCGAGAGGGGGCCGAGGAACTTGGGGCGGCCGGGGTGGTGGGGCGGCGGCGATCGGCATTGGGGAAGAAGGGGCCACGACGGCGAGGCTCCTTGGCAGCGGGGAAGAAGAAGGGAGGTGGGGGATGGCATCCGCGACCCTTGGGCCGCCTCGTGACGGGGACGGCCGTGGCAGCGGCTCACCGGAGCGGCCGAACGGTGGCGAGGCGGCGCAGCTAGAGGACGGGAGCGCAGCTTCGGCTCTGCTTCGAGGAAGAAGAAAATGTGGAGTAGAATGGTGGGGAGGGGGAAGGAGGAGGTGTGGGGAGCTCCCCTTATAGGCGCCGGGTGGAGGTAGGAGCCGTTGGGGGGAAAGCTTGATCTCGAGGCGGCCGGGTGTAGCGGCCGAACGGAGGCGACGGCGGCCGGAGGGAGGGGACAGGAAAAGGAGGTGAGCACAAGCATGAGGCCGCCGCCATCGGCCTGCTCGTCTTCATCACCTTCACGGAGCTCCACGTCTCCAACGTCAAGGCCGTCGCGCGTTGGTTGCTGCGGACGCTTGCGTCGCCGGCGGAGCAGCCTCCACCACACAGCTCCTAGAGCTCCGGGCACACCACCACGTAGGACATGGCGGCAGTGGAGCTCAAATCGGTCGGATTTGGGGACGCAGTGATGACGACCCGACGCTCGGCGCAGCCGCGGTCTCGAGCTCGGTACCGGCCACCATGACGGTTTCAAGCAGTAGAGGGAGGAGGCGGTGGCGGCTCGGGAGGAGGAGGAGAAGGGGCGGCGGGGGAGGATGAGGGGGAGGGCAACGGCGGCTCGGGAGGAGGAGGAGGGGGAGGGCGACGGCGGCTCGGGAGGTGGAGGAAGGAGGCGGCGGCGGCTTGGGAGGAGGCGGTGGGAGGAGGGGGCTCGGGAGAAGAAGGCCACGCTGGGGGAAGGGGGCGCTCGGGGGAAGAAGGCAACGCTGTCACTCACGCTGGAGCCACCACATCACGGTCAACTGGCCACGTTAGCGGTCAAGGCCAGCCTGTGCTATTTTGGACCTCCGATGAACCACTTAAATAGTTTAGGTACCGGATTAGACACTTTCAAAGATGTTGGACCCAAATGAACAACCCCCCGGCCAAGTTTAGGGACCTACAGTGTACTTTACTCTTTTTTATGTTCATGGTGTTACGAGACAGTCAACTGCGAATGCGGTGTCATTTCTCTAAATCCCGACAATTGGGATGTCATTGACCTAATTTTCCCAAACCTATTAACCTAAAGTACCGAAGGTTTGGTGACATTAACCTCTGATTATGTGTATCCGTGTTTCTCTGCTAACAATTCATGAACTCGCTATATTCACAACCTCTGCCCTCTCTTAATTTTCTCCCAAAAGATGAGGAACAAAATACATTCAGGCATACATGTCTAAATTGTATACACACATATAATATATTATGCCAGTCACTGTGCATGTGGAAATGTGTAATCCACATCATCCTTAAAAAAGATATGAACGTACAGAGCAATTTGAAGTCAATTAACATGCTATCGACAAATTCCCAAGCATCAAAGGGAGGGAGTCCAAATTCACGATGTGTGATTCAGTACACATGATAAGGCAGAGTGCGTTTCTGTAAGCAAGAGCACATGTTTTTATTTCCTGATGATGTAATCTTGCTACATGCATCATGAACTAATGTTCTCTCAGTACATGCATGATAAGGCAGAGTGCGTGTGGGACCATGTGTTCTTGCAATCTTCTATCAGGAAAATAAGAATTCTATCATCAAGAACCAAAGTGGCAGCTACCTGGCTGCAAGCATGGATGCAAAAAATACCGCAAAGGCATCTCAAGCTTCAACCTTGGATTCTTAGTGGTCTCACCTGACATTCACTCTACTGGGGAATAGCATCAGCATGCACGGGCGTGAGCAACGGCTGACCGGAGAAGAAGGCTTCAAGGTTACCTATGGTGTGCGCACAAAGGTCTGACCTGGACTCTGATGTCAAAACAGCCACATGAGGCGTCAGAACCACATTGTCCATGGTCAAGAGCTCTGCTGGCACCCTGGGTTCGTTCTCGAAGACATCAAGGCCGGCGCCTAAGATCCTTCCCTCCTTGAGCGCCACGACCAATTCCTGCTCGTCCAGGTTTGCTCCTCGACCGATGTTGATGACGATGCCATCCTTTCCCAGGGCCTCCAGTACATCCTTGTCGACGATGTGCCGTGTCTCCTTGTTCAGCACGCACGCAATAACGAGCACGTCGGATTCAGCAGCAAGATCATGAACGTTTGGGAAGTATTTGTAAGAGACTGACTCCTTTGGTCCTCTAGAGTTGTAGCAGATGACGCAGCCGAAAGCTTCAAGCCTCTTTGCAATCAGTGAGCCGATGTTCCCCAAACCGATAATGCCGACACGCTTGCTGCCTAGCTGAGAGCATCAAAATAGCATCAGTAATTTCATTTGTTAGTTTCAGCCGAGGAAAAAAAGACGTATTTAAGCCAAAACCAAACATGATGCCAACTATTAACCAAACATGGTGCCCTAAAAAAAAGGGCATAACCAAGCATGATGTCAATTATTAAATGACTAGAATATCAAGAAGTGTGTGAATTCTGCATCCACTTACTTAACATATGGAGTAGCACACTGACCGGAGAGAACTTTTACTAGAATAAGCTCAATCAAACATCCAATGATAAAACTTCGGATTTCTTGGACATAGAGAAGAATGCAATCTTCCATGCATGCCAAGATGAGCACTCCGTGATATATGATGATGTCTCTCTCTAATTCGTACTCCACTCGATATTCCTGTATGATGCATGTAGATTTACAGTTGCTAATTAAAACTGCACAAACTTTCCCCCTTCCCTCATCCCTCCTCTATCTGCAGGTAATTGAACTCCATCCTGAGTTTCTTAAATGGCAGAATCATAGAAGAGGTTAAACGATAATGATGCTGCCGCCTCCGTCTTCTGAAATTATTCTATTCAGAGTCCACAACAAGTGCACTTGCAAACTGCAAACTTGGTTAGAAGCTGTTCGCTTCACAAAATTAAGCTGCCGTTATTGACAAGAACTACGGTTCATGGACTGATGATGATATGATACAGTTGTACAGAATTGCGTGAACTGTGCATTTGGGTTGATAGGTATTGAAAATATTAGGGTGTTAACAGGACAGCTAAACTTTGGTTTTGTGATATTATGTTATCCTTTAGAAAGTGACAAAATGTAAGTGTGACCTGAGAGGAGTAACCATAAAAACCCATCCTCAGACCCTAATTTAACTTGTGAATGGTCTGTCCAAGCTCAAAAATAATGATTGCTTTATCTCTACTAATTTAAATATTTAATTACGTCTTCAGATATGACGAGTGCAAGTAAGAGAGGCAAATGTTGTGGAAGTATGAATGGCCTCACATAAAGGGAAAATTTTGTTTCTGCCACTCCAAAGGTGCTCAATATTGTTTTTGCCATAAATAATTTCCTATTTTTGTTTTTGTCACTCTAAAATCGGGTATTATATCGTTTTTACCACTGCCATGTTAAAAAATAGCAATTTTTTTATTGCAGAAACAACATTGCGCACATTTGGAGTGGCAGAAACAAAAGTTTCCACACAAACTCCACAAAGGTAAAGCTTCATTCATGCTTCAGCAATTGCGAATGGTATAAAGAAGGTTAGAGATACTCATTTGAGAATCTTATTAAAAGTCATGTTTTCTTAAAGATTTCATAAGATGTTTTCTTAAAGATTTCATAAGATGAGTTGGGTATCATCTGGCAACATCACCGTTGATTTGTCTTGTCGAAGTAACAAATCGAAAGGTAAATCTGACTAAATCGGCATCCTCTCATGTATAGCTGTGTTTCCCCTAAACTATTTATGAATCGAGAAATGGCCCAAAAGCACTATATTGTTCCTTTTGCGCGTCTGAAATTTCCTCTCAAGCCATATTCCTACCAGGGTAGTGTACTAAAAACTCTGTAATCTGACGTTCTATAAAGAGTTCATGCACATGACCGAATTCACGGTCCTGAAAAAAATAGCGTACTTAAAACCCTCGTAAGATCCAATCAGGAATCAGAAAAAACAATTAGTAAGACAAGAAGCAAGTTTTGTCAAGAACCGGACCTTGGAACCGAGAGGGTAGTCCCCCCGGATGGGCCAGAGCCCACGCCGTACGTACTGCTCCGCCGCCGAGACGCGCCGGAGCACGTCGATCAGCATGCCTACGGCGTGGTCCGCGACGTCGGCAGAGTAGACCTTCCCGGAGTTGGCGACGACGACGCCGCGGCGCGCGCACTCGGCGAGGTCGATGTGGTCGATGCCGGCGGCTGTGCTGACGACACAGCGCAGAGAGGGAACGGCGTCGAGGAATGCGGCGTCGACGCGCACGGAGCCGCCGCCCATGACGACTGTGGCGCGAGGGGGGTCGGGCGCGGCGGTGGCCGCGGCGAGGAAGGCCGAGAGGGGTTCGCCGGAGGCGTAGAGGTCGAGGACGCGGAAACGCTCGCGCAGCGCGGCGGCGAAGGGCTGGTCCACCCGGCGCAGGAGAAGGATCGGTGGCTTGTCGGACGCTGCGGCGTCGGCGGATGCCATAGTTGATAGTTGCAAGGTCTCCTCAGCCCTCAGCGTGTCCTGACCGCGCGAATCAGCAGAGCGGCAGCAGCATCCTGATTCCTTACCACTAGTAGTCCCTCCAGTACTAGGGTTCTTTTCTATTTGTCTAATCATTCTTTTTTTTTTTGAAAAATTGGTTTGATGTTAATAAAATCTTTATACCACCGAAAAGAAAAGATCGGATACACTTTAATACCACTCCACTTCAAGAATGCGCGGCTTAGTTATATACCATTCCGTCCACTTCCAACGTCAATCTAGACCGTTGTGTGTGCTTAAGCTCGTCGCTCGCGGCCATGACGGCTTGGCGTCGTCGTCCTCCTTGGGGATCCACGACCTGCTCCCTCTAGTGCGGTACCGAGCAGTGTCTTCTGTTTGCAATGTAGTCATATGGGAAGAGCAGTACAGAGCATCTCACCGTATAGGAATTTTGGATGGTGGCAGACGCCAACAAGGGGGAGCAGAACAGGAGCATTGAAGCACTTGCGACTATCCTTGAAGAAGCTTTTAGCAAAGATCAGTGCGGGGATAGGGGAGATAAACCAAGGAATCAATGAACTAATCCAAGCTGCTAATGCAGGTCGACAAGGGACCACGGCCCGCTAACCTGCAGTGTTGCTCCGATTTGGTGGCGGGTTGTCGGCGTGCGCGCCGGGAACTGGACCATTCACAACCTTTTTCTCTCTCAAAGAAGCTGCTAATCCTTCGCAGTTTGTATTGACACACACTCTAACCATAACCTGCAAAGCCACATGGTGCATTCTATTCTATCTAGAAGCCAGCCTTCTGACAGATTAGAGGATAGAGAATCAACAAGAACCGTATCAGCAATTGCAAAACGGAGGGGAGTTTTGCAATATTATTGCCACCTGATTTACAAAGGGCTGTCGCATACAAAATGTGGCACGGCTGATATATACGGTCCAAGATCAATAACCAACGAGCCTGAAAAATCCTCTTGCTGCTTCAAACGAAATGGGTAAATATTATATCCTGACCGTCTCACTTGGAGATCTTAGCAGTAAGCTCCCGGACCAGCTTCGCTGCCACCATAGCCGTCATCCCATCCACTGTGTCGCGCTGTGGGTTGAACTCCACCACATCTGCCGCGACGACATCACCTTGCAGATTCTGGAGGATGTTGAGCACGTCGCGGAATGAGAGGCCTCCTGGCTCAATGTGAGAGACACCGGGAGCGAATGCGGGATCAAGGCAGTCAATGTCGACTGAGATATACACACCCTTTACACCTTCCCCAAGTTTCTGCCAAAAAAAAAAATTAAGGTTGGTTGCAAGTTAAGTTTAGATCGTTTTGGTTATAAAACAATCTGCAAAATAAACAAGTTCAAGAAAAGAAAAAAAAAACAGGTTACTGTGTTGGATTGAATTAAGATAAAAAAATTTAATGGTTAATTGTGAATATCAACTGAAATTGACAGTACAAACTGAAATCCTTTCACAAGGCACGATATGCAGAATAATCATAGGGCATATCAATATCAATTGTCCTCGTGTTGAAATGAACAATTGATAGAATAAGACGACTACACATTGATCTTGTTACGTTAAATCAAGTTACCAAATTTTCAAGCTTCTCCCGATCTTTTGAGAAGGTACGCATCTCATACTGTTCCACACCAAATCTCTTCCCTTGCTCGCGTCCTTCTTTGGTAATCGACCTAAGTCCAACCTGAAACACATCAAAATCAATGTGAAGGTACAGAAGCAGAATAAGAAGGAAGATATTTACACTAGTGACAAGTGAGCAACAAAAGGTTAGTCCAGGGCATCTCCCTAGTCCCTACTCAACGATGGAAAGAAAAGAAGTCCTTAACAGTCCCAGTGTGGTAAAAGCTTTACGACAACCCATTACTTTAACCTTGATATAATTGATGGATGCAGGATATGCTACATTCCCATGATAAATTTTGTACAGCATGAACTATGCAACGCAGCAATGTTACATTTACATTTCGTATTAAATACTGTTCTCCTTAAACTTGTACAGAAAATGAAAAGGAGAGAGAACTTCATTCAATATTAGTCTGACAGTTCAATGGAATGCAGAGCTTAGAGATGAAAAATACAATTACCTGCAGAAGTCTCCTGGCATAACCTCCTTCCATTATTCTTGCAAATGAAGAAGCATGTGAGTAAGTGTTTCCTTCAAAAGCATCATAGATATCTGGATGTGCGTCAAGATGAAGAATGTCAACAGGTCCACCAAGCTTTTCAGACACAGCCCTAACAACTGGATAAGATATTGAGTGATCGCCTCCTAAGACCAACGGGCGAAGAGGGTTCTATACAAGGGTGTACCACAGTTAACAAATAAGTGAAAGAAGAAGAAAAAAATGCATCAATAGCTTTCAGCTTTGTTGGATCAATCTCTGACTAGATTTTTTGTAAAAAAAACTGTATCCTAACCTATTTCAAATAATGACATAAAATTTGAACATTATACTGCAAATAGATACAGAAATGTCTTAGATGATCAACACATGATTAAGCTGTGGAAACAATCATCGTGGGCTAATATGCTTACTTCCCCCATCACTGTTTTGACAGATTCGCTAATTACATGCATCAATCTGTCATCTTCGACACCACAGTCACGAATCTCTTGTATGGGGACATCACCAACATCAGTTAGCACTCGAGGATCATTCAATTCTTTGCCTGAATGACACGAAAAGCATGTTTTTTTTTGTAAATGTTTCTTACATGCAAGGTGTGCTACTAAGCATTTTGATAATGTTAATTTTACCTTCTTCTGTGCTAGAATTGGTGCTTCCACACCAAATGGCTTCCCTTATGCGGGGAGGTGCAAATGCAGGCCCCTGTAAGAACGATGAGTTGTGACCGAGAGGAACTCCTAAGAGGGATGCTGAAGCTTTCACACCACCCAGAGCACGCAGCACCTCTCCCTGAATACAAGAATAAAAACAAGTCAGGGCAGGTAGAATTGTCAGACGGGAGCTATAAAATTTAAAGCATCCTAACATGCAGTAATCTAGTATACGAGTTAACTTGATAATCTGTAGAACTTGCACAAATTTATCACTGTTAACTTATTTCAGCTGATGGGAAATGTATGATCAATGTTACTATCAATGAGCCTTGGGATTTAATTATAAATTTGAACAAAGTAAAGAATTTTTCTAAAAAAAGGAAATCACACTCCGGATATTACATTTCTCCAACTCTCTTTCGTCAGGTGTGGGATGGTAAATATAATACATTAGTTGCTTCAAATAAAGACCACAAGTTTAAGCTACCAGGATGTTGGATTTGAGGTGAAGACTTCACCAAGCCTTTGTGCATGCGATTAGTTTCGACCATATCTTACTCCCCTCTTGTCATTAAACAATTAATTATGCTACAGGCCTTAAAAGACTCAACCTTTACATGAGGTGCAAACAAGTTTCCAAGGCAGTTCACACAAAAGAAAAGGTCATATGGACTGTCCAAAAGTCGAGAGTCATATGAATGAGAGTTTCTGTCTTGTCCCACATTTGAGAGAATAGATGGTACTAAAGCCCACCCCTGTTTCTTTTTACAATGGAGTAGTAGTGGTTTTGGAACTCTGTCCTACAACTTTGGAGGTCAGTTGGCGTGGCAGTAAAGGTGGGGTTACAGCATTAAGGTTTACACTTTACAGTAAGTAGCTGGTGTTTACAATTTGTTAATGGCAGCCTGACCACACTCACTGTAGCAATGCCGCGTGACAGTAGTGTTCAAGGGTACTTAATACAAAAGTTACAATTTGGAGGCCTCAAGTCTGGTCATGTTTCTGTTATGTATATAAAAAAACTTAGTCGTCATGGTTCCTGTTGCATTTCTCGTTGCATTTAGAGAGAGTAGCAGAGCCAAAGTTGAATAGCAATTTGATCTCTGGTATTTGGTGCAAATCATGCAATGCAAGCATGTGTCCCCTTTGGATCCAAACTCCTTGGGCTCAAGCAAATCGATCTGTGGACCTGGAACACGGTGCCTAGAAGGATTAAATAACTGCAGAAAGTGGTTAAACTAAGGAGGGCTGAACCCCAGGAATTTACTACTAGTAGTAGCACTAGTACCACAGAACCACTGTTAATTGGGAAGGCCTCAGGTTACAGGATGTGACAAGAAAAGAAAAGAAAAAAACTCGGGTCGATTTCGCCTGATACTGACGTTGATTCTCCATCAGAAAAGAAAAGGCACTTTATATATTAGTAATAGTCATCGCATCAGTGGAACACAATCAGAATCGAATTGGATGGAATGGAATGGAATATACAGCAGTATTACTAGGAACAGGAGAAAAGGCAGAAACAAATAATAGATTTTTAGGGCACGGCAGCAGAGAGGATCATACATAGGATGAGGAAGTGGAATGGGGGAGAAGAAAGGTGAAGGAGGACCTTGAGCTTTGCGCGCTCGCGGATAAGGGTGAGGGAGGCGTCGATGACGCGGCTCTGTCCCCGCTCCACCGCCTCCGCCGATATCTTGGCGGCGCTCAGCCGCTGGATGTGGTGGATCCACTTGGTGCCCGCCGCAGCGCCGCCCATCCCCTCGAACCTCTCCTCCTCAAAGCTAGATACTCTCGATCGATCGATTGGATGAGGATTGGATTCTTGGAGTAGCAATTGGCAAGGAAGAAGAAACAAAAGTGGGGGGAGGAGACGTGCCGTAGTGATTGTAATGTCTGTGACCTGCTGCTGCTGCTGCTGCTGCTTGTGTTGGGTTTGGATTGCAACAAAATCAAAAATTATTTGTTGCCAAATATCAACTAGTACTACTTACACTCCAAGATCTGGCTGGCCATTTTGATAGTGAAATTGAAAATCATTGTTTTTTTTTGCGAGAGGAAATCATTTGTTAGTATTCACTGATCAAAGTTAATTTTCGTAAAATCCGACCTGCTACATGTTAGCATCCAGTTCATTTCCTTTGCTGAATGATGTCTTGCATGGGACCGATAATAAAAGGGAGATAAACCTTACCAATGGCAAGGCAGCAATTTTGTAACACACGCTGACACGCAGCACGAATACCAGCAGTAGTGAAAAAAAGGGAAATTTGCAACCGAGAAGTTGAGGCCAAAGCTTTTGTTCGCATAATTCGATCAGGTTTAGCTTCCATTTAGTCCCTCGCCGAGATTTCGTTAAAATTATTCTTCACTGGCTCTCTAGTTAATTTTTGTCGATGTTCAAAAAATCGGATTTAGGCGTCGATTAATCAGAGCATAGGCGCTAGTCGAGAGGTGACCGACCGCCGTGATTTCGTAGAAATCAACAGTCTAGGTGGAACAAGGCGCGCAGGTGAGTTGGGTAGGCACCGAGGCGAAGGGTAAACGGGCTCGGCTCATGGGGAAGGGAAGGGGAGAAGGAGAGGTAGGGAGGCGGAGGTGAAGGGGGAATTGAAGGTGGGAGGGCGGGAGGAGGAGATGCTGGTGTTAGCGACGCTGAAGGATCTAGATCCGTCATTATGTGTTAATGGAGTATTTTGGTGATTAATGACAAATACACTTGTGAGACTAACACTCTTATTATTATATCATATTTAGTCTCAGCTTGGATATAAAAACAAAAATCCAAACAGGTATGTATTCATTAATGACAAATCTATTTGTGAGAATAACAATTATATTAATTATCTATTGCTTAGTCTCGTTTGGATATAAAGATGAAAATACAAAAGATATGCATTCTACTTCTTCTTATTATATCTTGTTGCATTTCTCGGATCCAAAATATAGGTTAAAGTCCACCAAAAAGGTTAACTTGGATATGTGCATATGTTTCCATTACACATTTGTGTATGCACACATTTAGGGGGAGTTCATTCTATATTTTGTGGTTTCATTAGTATTGATCTATATCCTCTTTTCACATATATTAAAGATCTTTACTTTAAAACATATCCTTGAATATATTTAACTTGTGTAATTAATATATTCATATGAGTATATGAGAGCATATGAAACTTGTGTAGTTCATAGATACTCATATATCCTTGAATATATTTAACTTGTATTGTTAATATATTCATATGAGTATATACAACTTGTGTAGTTCGTATACACTCATATTTATTATATACAATTTGTAGTTCGTATATACTCATGGTATATATAACTTGTGTAGTTCATATATACTCATATTGCTTTATATTCAATTATTTACAATTGTGTTATGAGACTAATGGGTGTGCTAAGATGTTTTCGAGGCTTAGTCCCAGAGTTTGAGTGGTGACATGAAAAGAAAATGCAAAGGTGATAAAAAATCAACATGGCTCAATACAAAGGAGTCATGCATTGCATTTCGAAAAGCTTCTGGAAGAACTTCAGTGGAAATCGGTATGACCGCATTTGGTAAGCGGTACTACCAATGTGCGGTAGTACCGGGTTTTAAATGACGGTATGTTTATTCCAGAGAGCTTGTGTTTTTTTTTGTGTTCTGTTTTTCTCAATAGTATTAGTAGTATCGGTGCCTTTGTGGTGGTACGTGTTTTCCAAAGAGGCATTTGTTGCTCTCTTGGAAGCACGGTAGTACCTGCGTTGTATGTGTGGTAGTACCGCACCTCGGATGTACCGATTTCTGTGCGGTATGGAAATTCTAGTAACATTGCTTTTTGGACTTGGTTTGCTCTGAGGTGGCGCGGTAGTACCGGCGCTTTGTGCGCGGTATGACCGGCTGACGGAACTACTGTTCTTATAGTGGTGGTACGTAAAATCCAAGGCGTATGCTTTTTGGTCCTTAGCCGCGATTTTGAGCATGTGTTGTTCTCTCGGTATTGCGGTAATACCGCAATGTGTTGTGCGGAACTACTGATTATCGGAACTATCGCGTATTAGTTGGTGGTAGTACCGCACTTGAAAGTAATAGCTTGTTTAGAAGCATTTATGCAGGTATATCTTGATAATTAATATTAATGATATTGTGGGACTAACATTTTCCATGAGTTGGATGAATAGGTTATGTTCTAAGGTGATGAAGATTTTGAATGGCATCATGAGTTGATCGTCATCAAGTCAAGGTTCAAGAAGATGAAATATCATGTGTTGATACATATCAAGACATCAAAGAAGGATCTATCATGTGTTGATAGAGATCAAGCAAAGGATGCATCATGTGTCGGTACATATCAAGACTCGAGATGGAGAATGTCATCATGTGTTGATGAGTATTATGTCAAGATCCCGAAGCAAAGGAAAACATCATGTGTTGATGATTATCAAGTCAAGAACCCAGACTTGAAGTGAGGATGTGCGTCATCAAGCTTCAAGAAGATGCTCAAGGCAAAGGTATGACTAGCTAGGGCTAAGGATGTGTTCCTAGTCTTTTACCGGTCTTGGTGTTTGGTTGGAAGACCGGATTGCTAGTATAGGTTGTCGTATTATTAAGAGATGTCTTGTCTAGTAGCTTGAGTCTCTGTGACATCTTAAGTTTTGCCTTGTGTTTCAAATGTAAGAAAATGTGTAGAAACTAAAAACTTTTCTTACATCTTGTATTTCCTGTATGATCTGAAAAATTCTTGTAAAGGAATTATGGAAATACAAAGTCACAAGTCCTTTTGACCAAAACCTTGTCATTCAAAAACTTTTTGTTAAACTGTGTGATCATTCTTTGGAAATATTTTTCCTAAGTTCTAGGGTTGGTGTGTGACCCATCTGAAAATTTTCATAATTTTTAGAAATTGTTTGAATATATTTTGAGGTCAGTCAAACCTATTTGAATTTCGGTCAAACCCTAGGTCAACACCTTACAGGATTTTTGGAGGAAATACACTGCATAAAAACCTCTAAATTTTTACACAAGGTCAATATCTAAGTTAGCAAGCTCCTGTAAAAATTTCAAAGTTTTTGGAGTTGTTTTGCTACCCCAAATAAATCCCCAAAGTCCAGCTCAATTTAAAACCCTAAATTCAAACCCTGGTCTGAGTTAGACTTGAGCTCGAGTCAAACGTCATTGGACTCGGCCGAACCAAGCCGCCTAATGCACTCGGGCGCGGTCGAGGTGGCGCGGGAGATATCAACCCTTGGATCTCCATCGGTGGCCCACATTCTTGAAAACCTTCGGACCTCCCGAGAGCCGCCTCGTTTCTGAGCCGTTGGATTTCAATCCAACGTTCACGACCTCCCCTACTCTTTTAAACCTCAGGAGCTCTGTGGCAATCCCAACCGTCCGATTAAAATCTGACCACTCTCGGGCACCCCGACCTTTTCTGCCCTTCTTCCTCCTCGCGCCGTGCGCTGTACAGTGAGCAGTATGGCCTGGTCACTTCATGCGCCCTCGTCAACGTCTCTCTAATCGGAGCATTTAGTGTGTGCCGGTGCTTTCGGCCGTGGTCATGCTTTTCTCTTGCCCTATCATTTCTTTTGGTCTAGGATGGTGCCGTGAGCCGAGCTCACCATCGAGCTCACCTGAGAACTTCATTTTGCCAAACCCTAGTTCTCCAGCTATATAAAGCTCCCCAAACCCCTCTTTGAGTTCCTTTACAACACCTCTTAGCTCTCCATTGCTTGTTGGGCTCAAAACCACCGAAAGTCTGCAAATCGCCATTGGAGGCCATGGAGCTCTGTGGTGGCTTTGGTGCTCTAGTGGTTCTTTTGCCCAACATTGCTTTCCCTCTTGGACTTCTGGTGGTTGCAAACCTTGTCCCTAACTTCTTTTGGGGTTGCTTTCACAGGAGCAGCTTGAATTGAAGTTTTCGCGGATTTCGGTCGTTGGGGTCTTCTTCTTCGTCCCCAACTTCGGTGAGTGTCCTTGACCGATTGGTTGCTCTTGGACCTCCTCTGGAGTGTCGCGAAGCTATCCTTACCGTTCTTTTTGCTTCTGGTTGCTAAGGAGCCCTTCTCATCGTTATCTTCCTCATCTCCGACGCCGGTCTCCGCCGCCAGGTCTTCTTCGAGCTCCCTCGGACCTCCTCTGTGCCTTGGTAAGTTCACAATAACCCCTTAGTACTCAAGCACCCGCTAGATTAGATCGCGGCGAAGTTTTTCGTTGTTTTCATTTTTGTCGTATTAGCTCTCCGCCCCTCTCCGGCTCGCCGGCGTTCTAGGCCAACTTCGCCGTCGAGAGTACCTCCATTATGATCGCAATAGTATTGCGCACATTTTTGTACATCTGGTTCGTGCCGCAGTGGTCGTGGTCGTCGGTGACAAGCCGATGACCAAAGCGCGGTGCTCTGTACTGTTGTCACGTTTTTTCAAGTCACAGGACCTCCTCGGTGTCATCCTAGTCGTTGAGGATCTCTCCAGGATTAGATGTGAACCGTAGATCTCTTTCTGTAAACAACCTTAGTTGCCAGGACCTCCTAGGTCCAATCGTAGCCGTTGATGACCTCTGCGGTTTAGCTCTTAGACGTAGGATTTTGGTCTGCGAAAGTCTTAAGCGCTAGGATCTCCTCTTGGTTAAATCCTAGCCGTTTAGGACCTCCCTGGCTTGATCTTAACCGTTAGGATCACCCCTGCGCGCAAAAGACCACCCTATGGTCGTTTTTGCAAAAGCACCCTCGAGACCTCCCTTGGGGTCCTCTTTGCAAAAGACCAAAGGAAACCTCGGACCTCCCCCTTTGCGGAGGTCTAAGCCTTTAGGACCTCCCCGGGCAGATCTTGACCGTTCAGGACCTCCTAAAGGAGATCTGAGCCATTAAGACCTCCCTCTGTTAAGGCCTTGTCTTTGCGGACCTCCCCAATCTAGATCTAGGCCGTCTAGAACCTCCTATGGTAGATCTTGGCCATCCCATACCTCCTCCGTTAGACCCTTAACCTTAGGACCTCTCCGTAGCTCTGGACCATTAGATCTAGATCTAACGGGCTAGACCTCCTCGGCGCGTTTAGAGTTCTAAACGTTCCAGTCCGTGTGGGTCGTCCGTTATGAGATCTGCGTCTCAGATCTTGAGTGTGTTTGGACCTCTAAAGGCGAGCTTGATCTTGGCCGTTTATTTTCTAATCTGTGGCCCAGATTTGGGGTGGCATTCGGGAAGTCCGAATGTCCCACCTCTTGAGGGCCGTTGGATCAGATACAACGGTTGGGTCCTTGAGTGGCGTTGTGCGTTCCGTTCGGCCCCCGCGTTTGGGCCGTTGGATTCCAGATCTTCGGCCCAGGTTTTTCCTTGTTGGTTTAATTACCAGTAAATCCCGAAACCTTTTATTTGCAAACTAAAAATTGTTTTAAACTTGGAAATGACATAACTAATTCATTTTAATTCCTTTTTAGTTGATTCCAACTGTGTTAAATTCATGTTTAACTAGAGTTTAATCTAAAAATGCATTTAGACATTGTTCCATGCTAGAAAACCTTGTAAAGAATATTAACTTATTTCAGCCATTTATTGATATTCCAGAAATTCAACTAAAACTTGTAAAATGCATAATTTTTCTCTGTATAACTCCAAACTGGCAAACTCAAGTTTGTAAAATTCCTTTGTTAGAATAATTTAGCATGGCATAGGTTTTGTTCATTTCTTTGCCTCTGAAAAATGATATGTGCTAATTTTACAATTTAGGAAAATCATAAGTAATTCATTTTAACTCCAATTTGAGTAAACTCAGTTTTGCTGTTCTTAGAATGCCATATTCTACCTACCATAAAATTTTAGGTTCTAGATCATTCTAGAAATTTGTGCCATAAACAATAACCAAAATGAATTTAAATTGAATTTTTCAGGCTGAGAAAGTTTGTTTAGGCCATAACTTTTTCATACTTAGTCCAAATGACTTGATTCTTGTTTCTAAATTCATTTAAAATCATGACCCTGCTGCTGTATAAATTTCATGGGATTTGGATGACTTTGGCTTTTGGATTTCTTTCGGTGTTTTTCGTTCTTATTGGTTTTATCGTATTGTTGCGTTAGGTTCCGAAGAAATCGTTGATCTTGAATCTGATCCTCAGCAGCAAGACTCTAACCTTCAGCAAGGCAAGCAGATGTAGCATCATTTGCTCATATTGCTACTACTATTTTTAAATTCTAATATATTGTTTGCAAATTCTACGTATGCATTGCTATCTTGTTTTAAACTATTGTCGATTAGTTAACCTATTAGATGCATAATCTGTAGGTAAATGTTTATCCTCTACTACTGAGCCTAGGACTATCTTGCTGTGATTTTGGGTTCGTTGGATGAGCCCTTGTCACTTAGTAGTACGAGATAAAATACTTAGTCATGCTTAGCTATCGGTAAAAATGGACGGTTGTCGACTTAGTCGATGACCTTGATCACACAAATGCTTATTATGACTCTATGTTTCAGCTTTATGCTAAGTTTAATTGTGAAAACTAAAAATAAAAATAAAATGATTTGGACTTGGGCACAATGGTAAGATGGTGTGCTTTTGGTGTAAATGGTTGGTGCCCGAGTCAACAAGGACCGAACATCTTGTTACACTAAATTAACCATTCTTGCATGCTAACCACACTAGAGGGTATGGGACCTCTCTTGACTTAGTACTTTGGCATGTGTTGGCTCCGAGTCGCAAGAGGTCGTAGGAGGGATGGTCTTTGGGAGCATTGTAGTTGTTCGAAAAGCTTTACCTCGAGTGGGTAGTTGTCTTTTCAGCTTTACAATGTAAGCATATGGATTTCTATCCATATGAGCGGCTCGTAGTTAAATACACAATATTGAAAATGTCTCGTAGGACTTAGCCGTGCCGGCATACTTTCAGAAGTGTGCTTATTGTGGCTTAAAGATGGTCTGAAGTGTGGGTACATTGGTACACCCTGCAGGGTTTTGATCTATTCGAATAGCCTCGTCCTAGGTTATGGACATGCTTGGCAAGGTCTTTCAAGAGTAAGACTACAACTTTTAATTAAAACTTGATGGGTGGTACGAATCGGGAATTCGTGCTATGTTGTGGTGGCTTTTGGGTTAGTCACCTCTAGGTGGTTACTTGTATTTATTGTTACTCGCTATTACTTCAGTGATTAAAAACAGATTTTACAAATTGCCTTCAATCTATTACATTATTGCAAATGAAAACTGCTTTACGTGTCCAATTAACCTTTCTAAACGATTGCTCATTCTTTCAATACGAGTTAGTCGTACTTGGAAGTTGGTCTTGTGACTGGAGATCTTATATTGATTTTGTGCTGGTTTTTAAGCCTTTGGAGTTCATTTCGTAGAGATGTTAATTGTTTTTCCTTGCCTTCTGTCCCGGAGTTGTTGCTGACTTATCTTAGTGGAACAGGATGGCCGGAAGAACCCGCAGCGGTCAGCCAGTGGGTCATGATGAGGAGCTCCCGCCTCCTCTGACCATGGCTGAGGTTCTCGCTCATATCGAGTGAAACCGTATGGATCAGACGCGGATCCTGGAGGTCATTGCGAGGAACACCTCCACTCCCTCCGGTGCCTCCGGATCTGGAGGTAGTGGACATCAGTCTCGTGGGGGACTCTCGGAGTTTCTTCGTACGCAACCACCTACCTTCTCCCGGTTTGAGGACCCACTTGACGCGGATGATTGGCTGCGTCTGGTTGAGCGAAAGCTCAACATTGCCCAGTGCCAGGACCAGGAGAAAGCACTCTTCGCATCCCATCAGCTTGAGGGTGCAGCACTCTCATGGTGGGAGAACTTCCTCGCCATGCAGCCCACTGGCCATGTGGTCACTTGGGAGGAGTTTCACACTGCTTTCCGTCGAGCTCATGTCCCCGCCGGCATAATGAAGCTCAAGAAGAAGGAGTTTCTTGCGCTCAAGCAAGGGCGCAAGTCTGTGGCTGAGTACCTCCATGAGTTCAACCATCTAGCGAGGTATGCTCCTGCTGAGGTGGCCACTGATGAGGCCAAGCAGGAGAAGTTCATGGAGGGCTTGTCTGAGGAGCTGCAGGACAAGCTCTCTATCATCGACTTCCCCGACTTCCAGACCTTGGTGGACAAGGCCATCATCGCCGAGCACAAGGCAAGAGCGCTGGGCGAGTCCCGCATGCGCAAATGAGAGGCCCAGAAGTCTACACGGGCCAGCCTCCCTCGTCCCCGCGTTGGGCCAACACCAGTGGCCCATGTTCAGGCTTCACCACCACCGAGGCCGTCGGCGCCAGTTGCTCATCCCCCGCAGGCCGTGTTTCAGCCACGTGCACCTGCGGCCCAGCAGCAAGGTGGCCTCCGTAACCCAGCTGCCGAGGTCACTTGCTTCCACTGCCACAACAAGGGCTAGTATGTGAATAGTTGCCCTCAGAAGATTGGAGCGGCCCCTCGTCCTAATGGAGGACGCGAGTAAGGGAGTGGTCACCCACCTGACCAGAAGGTAGTCCAGAAGACCCAAGGCGTGGGAAGTGGCCGAGTCAACCATATCTCGGCTGAGGAGGCATAGGAGGCACCCGACGTTGTATTGGGTACACTTCTTGTCAATTTTCTCCTTGCTGCAGTGTTATTTGATTCAGGGGCTTCACATTCTTTTATTTCAAGATCATTTGCTGCTGCTAGTAATCTTCACTTTGTTCCTTTGGGGGTTGAAGTCCATGTACCTACTCCTTGTGGCATGATCTAAGTTTGCAAATGTGTTTTGCAAATTGTTGGGATTCATGTATTTTTCATTGGCATGGTCTAAGATTGCTTGTTGCTAATACTTTGGACTTAGACCTTGGTAGTGGCTCTTTGGAGTTGTTCTTTTTTATTTGATAAAATGTGTTTGAGATCAAATCAAATAGGTGGGTTGTGTAGCCCTCTGAATAAGCTTTCAATAGAGCCCAAGATCACTCAATTCCGACATCATAGTCAAAAGTTATGACTTTTTACCGAGTGTCATCTGTGCTGAAAAATGGGCTACGGTAGTACCGCCCTTATAACAGTGGTAGTATCGCAGAAAGGTAGTACCGCCCGTATAACTACGGTAATACCGCACCAATGCTGTAACGGCTAGTTTTTTGGGCTATAACGGCTCCAAACGGCTAGTTTTTGTTGTAGGGGCTATAAATACCCACCTTGGCCGTGTGAAAGGCTGCGGGTGCCCCTAGACATTCTATTGAGCAAAGAGCAAGCCCTCACACTCATTTGTGCATGTGTTGCACTTAGAGAGGTTGGAGAGGCAAATCCTATTGCATGTATTGCATTAGGTAGTGGATTGTGTATCCACTTGAGCTTAGACACTTGATTGGTTCAAGTGAGGGTCTAAGATTTGTTACTCTTGGTGTTTGCCGACACCTAGACGGTGTGGAGGCGTCGTGCGTCGGTGATCTTCTCAAAGAAGATTGTGATAAGACCCGGGCGATTTGTGAGTGGTGTGGTGCTCGCCATCTCCGAAGTGGAGGAAGGAGCAACCTTAGTGGAGCGAGGTGTTGGTTCGGTTTGGAACCGGTCCAATTGGTTTGGACTTACCTCGGAGGCGAGTGCTCAATTCGTGGAGTCGGTCCAATTGGTTTGGGCTTGCCTCAACGTGGAATAGGGGAGACCGGCAAATCTCCGAACATCACGGTAAAACATCGATGTGTCATCTTGTGGTTTGCATTCTTGAGCTTTACTTATCGCAATTTATATACCTTGTGTTAAATTGCTTATTCATTGTGTATGAATGCTTACCATGCTTTATACCATATTCATTGCTTAAATTGAATTACTTATAAGTCCATGCTTAATTGATTATTATCAATTGACTTGTATTGTTGGTGCACTTAGTGAACCTAGTTGATTTAGGCTAAACCGAATTGATATTTAGCTTCCGCTTTAGAAATCGGTTTTAGCCGTAGAGATTTTTAGAAATGACTATTCACCCCCCCTCTAGTCGGCCTCCTCGATCTTACAGATGCGGCGACAATGTGTGTGAAGTAGCAATGACAGCATGTGTGAAGTTGCAAGGGCGGTGTGCGTGTGGAAGAAATGTAACATCTTAATTTTCTGAGTTTCGAAACCTTTTTGAGTAGTTTAACCCCTTGGAAAATTTCACTAAATTTTATTCAAATTTAATAAAGTTTAAATGAGACTTTTAATGTCAAAACAATTTAATGTGTTTAATCTGAACATCAATTAATTCCAAGATTATTTTATTTGAGTTATTTGTGCTTGGAAATATTTTCTAGAGTTCATTTGCCATTTGGATTTTCTGGTATTTTTAAAATACAAAAGATATTTAAAATATCAAGAAATCCTTTGGGTCGAATTCCTTTTGCCTTGGCCCATTTCTTCCACTTTCAGCCCATTTCCGCATGCGGCTCGCTTTCCTCCCTCTCCCACTCGCCCGTGCCCTTGGCCCCACCTGTTAGTCACACACGTGGCATGTGCGACACATACTCACCCTAGCCACTGTCGCTGACATCTAGGTCTCGCCTTTGTTACTGTTCATATTCTCCACCCGTGCGCGAGCTAGACGCCACCGCCGTGTTGCCTTCGGACTCTGCCGTAGCCCCGTTGCTACAGGTTATTTGAAGCCTCGGCATTTGTGTCAAAACAACTGCATCAACCCTAGCCACCAATCCCCTGAAGCCCGGAGCCCTAGATCGCCGTCGTCTCAACGGAATTTCATATCTAGCCCTAGCGTCACCGTCTGTGATCCCATGTCGTCTTCGTCTACACCGTCGGGTTCGCCTTCTCGTGTTCTACCGGGTGTGCACCTTTACATCGTCGGAGGATCGCAGTAGCACCGTTGAGGCTGCGCCGCTACCCTGTTCCACCATCACCGGGACGTTCCCCTCACCGCCGATCACCATTGGCTCCCGTGCGCCACCCATTAGCATCGCTAGAGTCTTAGGAACCCAATGCGCATATCCAAGACCTCGTCGGAGTATCGTGCCGTTGTTTCGCCGTTGACCAAGCCACCGCCATCGTCCTCATCACCGTTCAACCCTTTGCCACCCTTCATCACCGCATCAGAGCTGCTAGATGGATTCGCCCGAGCACGAGCATGCCGGCGATGACCACCTTTCACCGTCAATTGCCGCCGTTCGCCGTTGCCGTCGTCGAGCTGTGGCGGCCATCGATTTAAGTCAACGTGGTTGTTTGCGTGTCGCCCCATCATTGCCACGTGTGTGTCATGTCAGCCTCTCAGCCGCGTTAGCACCAACCGCACCTAAACCCTAAATCCAAGTCAGCATGGACTTAGTCCATGGTAGACCTACCCACTAACATAAGGATCCCACATGTTAGTCCACTGTTCCATACACCCGTGAACCATAGACCAGTGGCTCAAAGCCATGGACCCGGTCGATAGACCGTGGGTCCCACTTGTCAACCTCTGTTCCCTATTTTTTGGATTTTCTTTTAATTATGGAATTCATTGCTGGTGTCGTGTTGATGCAATATTTCAGAATTTCCTTTAGAAAGAAAATTTTGAAAATTTCAAAATAGTATTTTCTTTCTCTTTTTCTTAGAATTAAATCTTCCGAGAGCCCGTTCTTCCTCATACAAACTTAGATTGAAATCATTCAAGATTCTAAGTTCAAGCCCTACCTTCCTGAGATTTTTTATTTAATGTTTGGAGTTTATTTGTTGCTCTCTTTTGTATTTATGTGGGTTTTCACTTTCGTTTGCTAATAGACATTGTTACTTCAGGAGCTTTCGAGGAAGGAGTTGATCAAGCTCAAGACCAGTACCAGGACTTGTTTCAAGACAAGTTATACATTTGACTATGTTTAACCTAGTTTTTTCAAAACTATTTTGATTAAAACTATTGCATATTATTTCAATTATTTAATTCCTTAAATGCTTTGGGATTAGCTAGACACCTACTTGTTTACATCCACCTTGCTCATTGCATTACCATGATCTTTTATCCCCTTAGCTTGATTAATTATTAGTTAGTATCATTATAGCACCAACATGGGTTGGCTAGACACGAATAGTCTGCTTAGCCATGCAACAAGTTATTGATATCATTTTGAGTTGTAAAACTAAACTTGACTAAGTGAATATGGAATACTTTATGGAGAGTTGTGTGTAGTATGTTGTCACTCGTTGATGGCATGTGTTGTATTTAACCAACATGGTAGGAAAAGATTTAGACCAAGGCAAGTGGATGGAATTGTGATATGGTGGAGCTGTGTGCATTTGGGGAAATATGAATATTGGAATTAAAAGTAGTCTGGCAGTCTTGCCTTGGTTAATTAAGGATTTAACTTTGTGTGCCATTGAATTGAGTCATAACTGTACGACCACATGCTTGGTATGGGATAGGCCTAACTTAGTAAGTTATGGATTCTTGACATTGATTACTTAGACATATAGATTATGTTGTGTGCCAGGGTGGAGGTGTGATTCTATATATGTGACGATTCACATTTATGAGTAGTTCGTCATGTCCAGGTCCAACGGTGTGCGACGAACCATCCATCTGCGTGAGGGTTTGGTGCCGGTAGTATGCGCAACGGGAGGGTCAATTGTTGAGATGAAGTTTCGAAAAGGTGTTATTATGATTGGTGCTGGCTACACTTGTTATATCTTATGGGTAAAGTGTACAAACCTCTGCAGAGTGTTAATCAATCTATTCGAATCATCGTGTCCGCGATCATAGACATGCTCGGGGATTTCACATGGGGGGTATATTTTCATATAAAAAAACACATGGGAAGGGACAACTGTGTGGTTAAACTCATATGGTTGTGTGAAAAAATTGATTAGGCTTTGTATTCTTTGTGAAAATACTGGTTAAAATATTATTGTTTACTCATTTTAAATTACATTTTTAATCTATTATTTGTATTCAATTGCAAGTGTCACTTTTTTGCAAAATAACCATAGAAGCCATTTCCTTCGGAATAAGTTATCATCTATAATTGCACTATGTTGTACAACTTATTGAGTACTCGGAGTACTCATTCTTGCTGCAATCATTTAGCTAAAGTGGAGGAGTTCTCGCCTGCTTTTGAAGAGTTTTACGAGGAGGGTGATAGCTAGGTCTTGATCCCAGCCAGTTGCCTGTGGCAAGTCGATGGGTTCCTGCTGGGAGTTTTTTCTGTTCCGCTACCGTCTCTTTATTTAGTGTCAGCCCTGTATGGCTTAATAAGTGTAAACTCGACCATAAAGTCACAATCGTTATTTATTAATCAAATTAGTCGTTTATTCTTACTGTCGCCTTGTGTGGAATGATATGTATGTTGGTGATATGCCCTAGAGGCAATCATAGAGATGATTGTATCACATCTGTGTTTATGAGTTATTGAATAAATATTATTCTGTTCCTTGAATGAATCATTGGTTATAAAGATTAACAAGTATGTGACTTGTTGATGAAGCTCTTTAATTTATATGATGTCGTTCTAAATTGTATCCTTGGTCGGATGTCACTGGTCGGAACACCAGTGACTCTACGACCAGCACAAGTATTGATTGATGACCATGTTTCACCGATCATAGATATGGGGATATCGAATCAATAATATGAACATATGTTAGAGAACATGGGGTTGGATAGACCCACCTTGAGACACTACTGAGACTGTTATGATTCTATGTATCATTAGTTGGTCTCAAGCAATGATGATGCATAATCCTTAGACCTGAGATCATCATGATTCCCTACATGTGTAATAGCACTCTTAGGGGTTGCCAAATGCTTCTCGTAACTGGGTAGTTATAAAGGTAGTTTTCGAGTATGCTATGAAACATGCAAAGGGATGTGACTGATCGGATATGGGATTTACCCCTCCTAACATAACAGGAGAGATATCTCTAGGCCCCTCGATGTGGTCGGATAAATAAAGTACATGGCCATGCCACTAGTGGTCGAAGAGTTCGACCACATACGGTTATCCGACACTCGATCGAGAAGTATTGAACAGTCCATGGATGACAAATATCTCACCTGGAGTTCAAACCAGATATCGTGAGGTAAAGGAGAATACATGAGTAGGTCGCTTAGTTCGATCAGTTACAGACTGGTCATATGGAGATACAAGCTGGTCGTAGATTAGTCGAGCGTAATCACAGAGTGATCGAAACCTAGTCGTAAAGAGTTACGAACTGGTCGAGACTAAATACGAACTGGTCGTACACAGTTTCAGACTGGTCATACTTAAGTACTAACTGGTCGTAAGGATTTACGAACTGGTCGTACTTAAATACGGACTGGTCATGATGAGATACGAGCTGATCGTAAGTGATGAGGACCTGGTCGTAGATCATGTTGTATTAATGTTCGTCCGATATAATTTGTGTGTATTCGGGAATCGTTATGTCCTGCTAGGGACCACTATGACTCGTGGTCGGAAAGGGTTTCCGAGTCACAACCGACTACGCATAAACCTAATGGGTCACACAGTTAGCGGGTTAGAACAAAACGTGTTCGAATAGACTTGCTTGGCTTCCTGGTTTACGTGGTAGTTTTTTGAATTGCTGCTAGCGTAGCTTACCCGTATCTCTTCAATTTATCTATGCTGACTTTGTGTGCACTAGCGTGATTCTAGACTAGTGCATTATACATAGAGGGTCCAGATTTGTATATTTGGGTCCCGACAAGAAAGGAGGAGGATGTGCTGGTGTTGATGACTCGTGCGTGAAGGGAATAAAGGAGTTGAGCTAGTTCTAAGTATCTAGTCCCCTAATTCGTTGATTATGTGGTTTTAGTGATTAATGACCCCTGAATCATTAAGACTAACTTTGGTTTGAGTGTTGTTAAGATTAGTTAGGTCTTCATGATCGATATAAGTTGTTCTTGGAATTTCATGGATCCCCATGTATGCAAATAATGATAAAGAATGTTCTTCATGAAGATTAAAGGACTTGTGGCTAGGAATGATCCAAGAGTGTGGATCATTTAGTTTATAGGTATTTGTTTTTCCTTTGACCGTACTATTAAGGGGGTTCGAGGCTGATAGTTTGAGCTTGGTTAGGTCAAGTAACTAGTTGTGGTATACATGAGGGGTTTTTAACACAGTTCTAGTCAAAGAGTGCCAAGAATCAAGTTGTGGTTGAGAGGATCAAAATTTAGCTAAGTCAGAAAAATCAACATATGCGATTATTCGAGTCAAGTGTTCCATTTGTCTAGAGAGGGTGTTTTATTGTGTGTTTTTGATAAATTTACATAGAGGTGGATAATCCGGGTCAACTCGTACTATTAAGGTGTAGCATTAGTCTAGAGGGGGTGTCTCTAGAGAGGTTATTTTTGGACAGACCTGTTCACAGGTGGCCCAACCCAGTCCGGGAGGAGCTCAGGACTTGAATTCTGGCCCGAAAGCCCGATGAAATGCAATTAAAATAATAAAAACATTTTTTATTCTCAAAATAAATTAAATATTAAATTTAATTCCAAAAAGAATTAAAATAATATTTTTAAATGAAAAATACATTTTTCGACCAAAGTCAGGCTTGGGCTTGCCCATTCGAGACCGGGCTTTTCAGGTCCGGCCCGAAGCCCAGCCATGCCCAACGCTTGAATGGGTCTATTTTTGGATAAGTTGAGAGGCGGATGATACGACCCAAGGCGTACCATTGGTGCAGAAGGTTTCAATTTGAGTGAAGCATTGAGGCAGATGATCCACGGTGTGAGTTCACTGAGGCAGATGATATGGCACAGGTGGATGATTTAGGTCACACAAATTATTCGGGTTAAGGCGTATGATCTGGGTCGGCATAACAACTAATTTTTGAACTGTTAGAGCTGAGGAAAATTGAACTTGGTGGATAATCTGGGTCTTTAGGTACTTTTCAGAAAATATGTCAAACTAGTTTTTTTTTAATGGAGAGGCTATATAAGTGGACCATTGGCGTTCAAGTTAGTACTCTTGAAACTCCAAAACAGTGGTTTGCATATTGAGGAGTTCAAGGGCACTTAAGAGCTTTGAGTTGAGATTTTGAGAGTGTGAGAGAGTAGATTAACCTTGCTGAATTCAAGTGACACCCTTGGGGTTTATTACTCCTAGAATTCGGTGATTCCTAGACAGCTTGGAGACGTGCTCTTGGTGACCTTCCAAGGAAGATCTTGTGGAAGACACCGAGAGGATTGTGAAGGTTTGGAGTCCACCTATGCGGAGAGGATGGCTACCATGAGTTGATTGCTTAGATCCTTGGGCGGATTCAAGTAGGAGTTATACTATTGCGAGAGTGCTATAACGAGGATTAGGGGATATCACTGAATCTTTGAGACCTCGGTAAAAAATCGGTTGTCTCATGTCCCCTTTTACGTTTTCGTATTTAAATTCTTGTTCATTCAATTCCTAGATTACTAGACTTGTGTAGGATTGGAGGTTAGGTTGCAAAACTTCACTAGCATGTTTAGGAGTTGATTGAGCACACTAGCAAACCATATGCACTTATGGTGGGAATAGTTTCTATGTTGCTCTAAATTTGTTAAATTTGGCATAGTTTGAAAAGATATCCAATTCACCCATGCCCTCTTGAGTATTCGATCCACTTCACCAACTCAGCTAGCCAGCCCAACTCAACTCTCACTTAACTCCCCCTCCTCTCTCTTCATTGCCCTAGCCTCATCCATGTCGTTCATGTCAACCGCACGACCCAAGGCAGTGGCACACGATGATGGAGGTGGCGAGCGGCAACGGCAGACGCGTGTAGTGTACGTCCTTCATAGAGATGGTTAGATGGGTCGTGTCTCTCAGGTTGGCCCAAAGCACGAGACTGTTGGTCTGACCCAAGTATGGCACGACCCACATTGTAGCTAGTCTGGGCCGGCATGGCCTGAGCGCCCAAGTGGTGCTTGGGTCTGCAGCCCGACATAGCCAGCACAACTAGCGACCGAGGAGGAGGAGGCTAGGAGCGGCACGACGATGGTTGGGCGCGGGCTCAACTAGGTTCGAGCGTTGCGGGGCGCGGAGGTGGCGTGTTGTGCCTAGGTTGACACTCCGATCCATGGGTTGGCATGGCACGTCTTAATTTGTGCCTAGGCTTAATCGTGCCTAGGCCAGCACGAGCCCGTGTCGGGTGACCTATTTGGCCATGTCTGGTCCTTCGTGTCCTACGAAAAAAAGAAAGAAAGTGGTTGAACGGGACGGAACAAAGCGGAGTACCGTTGGATTGGGCTAGGATTTTTTTCACTCGGACGAGGTAGATAAAAGGGAAGGAGGCCGGGCTTACATGCCTCGTGGAGTGGGCCCATCGCGTTAGCGGCCTACTTACAAGAAGACACTGCGAGCGCGCAACCATATGGGCTGGTGGGCTTGGAGTAATTTGCACTAGAGCTAGCTTAGCATCAAGGTGGCTCTGCTCATCTCTCTCTCTCTCTCTCTCTCTCTCAAGCTAGCTAGCTAATGTCACGTGCTTCCAATTTCACTACTTCATCGAGAGTCACGTGCTTGTGCATGTACATCTTACCCAGCTTGTTTTAATTTTTATCAATCCAGTGCCTAATCCCTTCAAAATGCCCCCAAGCTGCCACGCCCAAGGATTGCCATGCGCGCCCAAGTTACGTTGTGGCCATGCATCATTTTGTTCGCTACGGCAAAAATTTGTATAATGCATGCATTGTCCAAAATTGGGGTAGATACTTTGCCGTGTGTTGCCGTCAAATTTTCGCAAGACAAAATATAGCCGGTCACGGTCGGAAGCGGTCAAAGGACGGAGTTAACGCAGAAGGATATGGGAGTCAGCAGGGGCGAAACTAGAATGAAAATGACCGGAGTTCACTACTTCACTGTACATATAACAACATATATAATTTTTAAGAAACACTATATTAAATAGTAATTTATGCGGCAAAAGACTGCAAGAGACCAAAGATTGGGCTGAACCAGGGTGCACAGCTTTTATGTTAGAGGGTGCACACATAGTATATATATGATAATATCTACAATTTTTTTCGAGGGACCTGGTATCCTGTGACACCGGGTGGGCTCACCCACTTCCGCCCCTGGGAGTCAGGACAATCAACCGTGGAGTAGCAAGCAAGAAAGATGTTAGAGATATTAGAGTCTAGGTAATAGTTTAAGTCGTGTGCGAATCGGACTCAAGTTGTGTGTAGTCGGACTCTAATATTTAACCCCATAAATAAAAAGGTGTGGGGATCCCAAGAAGGACACACAATTATTCTTCAAAAATCTACATAGTATCAAAGCCAACCCAACACAAAACCCTAACCCGAAAAAAAACCCTACCTCAGAATAGTCGTCGCCACCGCTCCTCAGACGATCCGCCGGCCGCTGGCATCTCGTCGCACGTGCTCCTTCGTGACTGCGTTGCCCAGGAGCAGACCGTGGGCGGGCGGTTGGGTTGTGCGTGAGCTGCCACCATGGTGACAGTGAGGGAGGAGGAGAAGGGATCCGGGTGGATCGATTCGGATTCGACGGTAGGGCGCCAGAGGTGGAGCAGGCGAGGAGTAGGGCGGACTTGGCAAGGAGGCGAGGCGCATCGATGGCCGAAGATAGGCAGATCCGGGCGCGGGCGAGGAAGGCAGCGTGAGGCTGGCGCGCGTTTCGGCGGTGGAAGGTACGGGCGACGCGCACGCTGTGGCGAACAAGCGGCAATGGTGTACACGGATCTGGGCTGCACAACGGGTGTTGCAGCAGTTGACCCGGGCAAGCGGGTGGATCTGGGCTGGCCCGGTCAGAGGGAGAGGATGGGGAGAAGGAGCGCTTGGGTCACGCAGGCCGCGGCGGGCATGAGGAGGTGCGGCTCGAGCGACGGGTGGTGGCGCGACAGAGAAGTAAAGGAGCATCGCCGTCACAGGTTCGAGGTTGAGGAGGAGAGAAGGCAGGAGCAGCAGGGCAAGATGGGGATGATAGGAGCTCAGTGGAGTGGTGTGGGGAAAGACGGGAGCGGCGACAGGGTGACAATGGGTGGCAGAGCAGAGGGAGGAGGAGAGCGGGGTGGCGCGAGGAAGTGAAGGGGATCATGCGGTCTTGGAGGAAAGGAAGGGAGAGGAAGTGAAGGGGATTCGGTGCGCGGTCTTGGAGAAGGAGGAGGTTTGCTGGCTATGCTTGCGTGCTTGCGCGAGGAGGAGGTTTGCTAGCTTGGCTTGTGTGCTCGATGAGGGGAGGTGAGCAGAGGAAGAGAAAGAGCGCTCGGTGAGGGGAGATGAGCAGAGGAGAGAAAAAAAGGAAAAAAGGAAAGGAAAGAAAAGGGAAAAAGAAAGAAAGAATGGGACCTGAGGATCGGATGTGGAGGATTCTTTAGGAGGATCCAATGTGGTGTTGGTGTGGAGATCCGAGATCTGGATCAGGTGTAGTGTGGTGTCGGTGTGGTGTTGGTGTAGAAGATGAGGTTGAGGTCAGGGCAGCTAGTAGATTGTGGAGATAGATTTGGTGACGTCCTTAGAAGTACTAATGTGAGCAATTTTTTTATGGTATTGGTTATGGAGTCGATAGATGGTAGGTTTTGATAGATTCTAGTAATAGTATTGCAATATGTAACAAGATGGCATGATTGTTATCTCATGCCCATCTTGATAGGGAGTGTTGGAGATATTAGAGTTTAGGTAAGAATCCAAGTCGTGTACGTATCAGACTCAAGTTGTGTTAGAATCAGACTCTAATATTTGACACTATAAATAAAAGGTGTGAGGATCCCAAAAGGAACACACAATTATTTCCCAAAATTATACAAAAGAGTTGGGCAAGAAAAGTGTGGAGGGAAATCTCACTCTAACTTTGTTCCAAAAATAACCCTATCTTGCCACGTGGCAAGGTTCATTTGGCAGACAATGGGCGAGCTTTTTATTATTTTTAAAAAATATTTTTAAGATAAACTCTCTAATTTTATTTATAATTCTAACATGTTTGGTCATGCTATTACCCGTGACGTGACCAAATTGTGCTATCACACCACCGATCGCGGCGTGGCCAAACCTGTTACGATAGCCCTCCGAGCCAACATGTGTTCGTTTTTGGGCTAAGTCCTGTCATGACAAGAGTAGTAACGTGACATCACTCGTTTGCCACACCAAGATCCATGGTGTGACAACATGTTTTTACCACGTCACGTGTTGTGGCGTGGCCAAATAGGTCAAAATTTAAAATAAAGTTAAGGAGATGTTATCTTTAAAATATTTTTTTTAAAAAAAATAAATAATAAAAAAGTTCACAACAAGCCCATATGTTACCTCTATGTCCATTCTATCTCTCAACCAATCTCCATTAGTTACCACATGCCCATTACCATGTTCATCGTAGCCACAACGACTCGTTCGACCGTCACCTCCATAAAGTTGCTCACGTTGTTGCCATCATCATAGCCGCCACCAGCATTACCTACTCATCTAGTTCGGTGGCAGCCAAATGGGGAGGATGGCTGCGACGAGAGCTTGCCAGCAGGATCGGCCATCCCTGGAGCACAGAAAGACTAGAAAGCAGCAGAGGTGGTTGGAGGCGGCGGAGCTCAACCAGATACAGGGGGCTGTCAAATCTAGAAATCAATTAATTCTCTCAAAGATACATCTTGGACCTGTGCACATCATCACATCAACCCGAGTAACCCTTGTGAGGAAGGCAAATATACCATACTATTTTCATACATATATATATATATATATATATATATATATATATATATATATATATATATATATGAAAAGTTGGTTCTTTTTTAAAAAGGAGATTGTCCGGTCAAAAAAGATAGCTGATTGCTAAATAGTTCTCATCTTAGGAGTACTCAAAATTTACTCTCTCCGATGTGCATCGAGATTTGTGCCCCTGGTGGCTCCGACGGCGGGTGATGAGACTCTGGTGGCATTTAGGTGAGGTTAGGGTTAAGGTTGGGTTCATGAAAGCTTTGTCTGTAGATGTGGGGGATGGGTGGCAGGAGGAACGATGTCAAGACGATAGGAGCGAGTTTGGGTCGGGGGGAGGGGTCGACACGGCGGTGGCACCGCATGAGTCGGTCGGTGTGGCAGAGGCGCACTGAAGACCGCGACATGAACCGGAAGAGAAGGAGGTGGCTAGGGAGTGGGTCGGGGGAGGCGAATTGACAATGCGCCTTGCATTGGGAAATTTATATTCACAGTTGTTTAAGGTGGATGGAAGGAGGGCAATTGGATCTTCGTCCAACGGCCGAAAACATGAGTACTCTTATGGGATCTTTTATATATTTGTCACTCCAAAGGTTGACATTCCATGTTTTGCAACGTATAGATTGTAATTGTTCTAATGTCACTCTAAATACATGCCAATCCATTATTTGTCACTTTCTCAATTTTATATAAATTTCTATGTTTTGAGCCCTATGAAATGGCATTCATGCCCTCCCCTCTTCTTCCCCCTTCTTCCTTCCCTCACCGGCCATGGCGCCACTTTTTCTTTCCTTCTTCTCCTGTGCGTTGCTCTTCTCCTCCCTCACACCTGATTCCTCCTCTAGGCCTTCACCGTCATACTCGCTGGAGAGGTAGGAGAAGAAGCGGGAGGTGTTGTGGTGTGGTGTTATGGTTGTTGGCGAGGTGCTTGGCGGTGGCTCGGTGATGGCTTGTGGTCACGAATGAGAGGCAACAATTGGATTTGAGTGGAGATGGCGATAGCGATAATGGAGGATGGAGGCGACGTGTGGTGTGAGCATCGGTGGATGGATATGGGCAGTGAGAGGTGACGGTGGTTGACGTGGAAGATAGTGGCAGAAAGGTTGTGGATGTGAGAAAGTGACGACTGCCAGCGAGGGTGCCCTAGCCTCGCCAGCACCGGAGATGAGGAAGGAGAGAGGTAGCAGGAGGAGATGAACAAAAGAAATGCCAATTTCAATTTTAGAGAGGATGAGGAGGAGGAGAAAGGAAAGAGGAAGAAGAAGGGATGGTAAAAATGACATCTTGTGGTGGGATAGGGAGAAAATAATATAAAATGATGAAAGTGGAAAATCATGAATTGGCTTGTCTTTAGGGTGGCATTAGAATAACTGGTCATCAACCCATGCATCCCATGCTACATGTTCTAACTAATATTTGTATGCTCCGATCCATTGAAAAAAAATAACTCCAAGTTTATAGAAGTTTGAGTAGCAAAATTCAAGTTTGGAGTTGCATTTCAAAATTGTTTGATCCCGACCTTATTTTTACTTTATAATATTATTTCCAAATTTATATATATTTTGGGTGCAACACATTTTTCTAGAAGTTGTAAACCCGAATTACATATATTTGAATACCACCCTAATTTTAGAATTTTTAATTACGAATTTACATGTATATGTTTTTCACACTATTTTGGATATAAAAAATCTTATATGGAATTTTTAGTTCCAATTTACATCTATTTGGATGCTACATTTTTGGGGCATTTTTTTCACGGAAGTTTTTGCAAATTTGCATGTATTTGAGTGCCACAAATTTTATGAATTTTATCTCCCGGATTTAGCCTATACCTTTTCAACTTCCATCTAAACATTTCAAAATTTTTGAAAACTGTGTAGTGAACCGGACAGAGGTTGTTTTCAAACTTATGTGAACTGAGGTCTTCACAGAACAAATTAATGTTGAACTTCCATTCTTATGTTCCAGTTATTGTCCAACTATGATTCGGCATCGAACAAAACTGCATGGTGTGTATTGAATCCCAAGTTGCAGATTACACCGACTTAAGAAATTAGATGGTCAATATCTTTTCTCTTTTCTGATTAGCGTGAAATTTTCTTGTCTTTTTCTTTTTCTTGGGTTAATGTGGTAATTTCTAGTTTTTTTTTTATTAAAGTAGGGACTTCTAAAGGAGCCTCTAATTAGTGCAGATATATATTACAATCTGAAGGGTGACAAATCATGGAACGCCAACATTTGGAGTGGCAAAATATCTAAAGATCTCTATTATTTATGTTGGCTAGACACCTTAGAGAGAGAAAAAAATTGCAAAGTGAGAATTGCATATGTCCTAGTGTGCACTATGCAGCCTGTCGAGTTTTCTGGTCACTTCCCACTCCAGGAGGGCAGTGCACGGCTAGGCAGGTTGCCTAACAAAATGCCAGTAGCCTAGTACTACTCCACTCTAAAGACCACAAGACTTGGATGTCTAGTCTAACCGGTCAAGTTTTTTCGGCTACTCCCCCCGTTCAAAAAACAACGAATCCCTTTGAAATACAGGTAAATTTTAAAAACTTTAGCTATCGATATATTTTTAAATATTTAGATTAGATATATTAAAATCATACGTGTGATTCACCTCAAGAATTTCTTTTATAATATTATAATTTTGTTAAGTTTTATAAATATATTATAATAGTAATTAGTAAGACAAAGTTGTATTTTAGGAATTGTCGAAAACTTTTTTTTTTTTTAACCGAGGGAGTACACGGTAGGGCGCCATTGGCCCATTGCGTTGATTGGGTGGCGCCGATGACTCGACTTTGACCACTTTTACTCACATTCTCGATCGCATTCACACCACGTCGGGAGTTCCCTTTGCTTTTCTTCTTCGGTGCTCCTCCTCCTCTACGACTACGAGAGTAACGAGCAAGGAAAAAACAAAGGAAAGAGAGATGAAACGCCTCTGCTTCCTCCTCCTCCACCTCGCGGTCTTCCTCCTGGCCGCCGCCGCGTCGCAGCAGCAGCAGCCCAAGGCCAAGCCCGCCGTCAGCCCGGCCGACTTCGTGCGCCGCTCCTGCCGCTCCACGCGCTTCCCGCGCGTCTGCGAGCGCAGCCTCATGCCGCAGGCAGCCGCCGTCGGCCGCAGCCCGCGCCGCCTCGCGCAGGCCGCGCTCACCGTCGGCGCTGACCGCGCGCGCTCCTGCTCCGCCTACCTCGCCCCGTCCTCCCGCTCCCGCTCCGGCGGCGCCATCAAGGACTGCGCCGAGACGCTGCGCGACGCCGAGGAGCGCCTGCGGCAGTCGGCCGGGGAGACGACCCGGATGGGCCGCGCGGGGAGCCCCCGCTTCGCGTGGCGCCTCAGCAACGTCCAGACCTGGGCCAGCGCCGCGCTCACCGACACTTCCAGCTGCCTCGACTCCCTCGCCACCTACTCCGCAGGCGGCGCCGACGTGGACGCCATCAGGAGGAGGGTGGTCGCCGTCTCGCAGGCCACCAGCAACGCCCTAGCCCTCGTCAACCAGCTTGACCCTGCGCACCACCAGTAGCTATGCTACCCCAGCAGCCATCTCCATCATCCATGTCTCCTCCGTGTCCATGTCTGGATTAATTAGCGCTGTCTACCTGTGACTGTGATGATCTCATATGCTTGCCTTGCTTCTTGTGTGCTTCTTTCCCTGCCTTTGTTTGCCTTGTTGTTAATCGCTAGTCACTGCTTTCTCTTAACTCTTATTCATCTGTGCTCCTCAATCCTCATATGCTGCTGCTGGTGGTGGTAAATACTTGCTAGAATACATACTCTCTGCTTCAGTGTTGCTTAAACCTGACAGAGTACATGCATGTAAAGCTTTGTTAGGCTTAATTGCCAAGGTTTAGGGGCTTGTAATTAGCCTGAATAAGCATAAGCTAAGGGTACATAGGAAAGATCATGATGCACTGGTATCTCAATAAGGATGCACTTCCCCTTTTTATTATTACTTGGATCTATGCTTCTAGTATGTATGTATGTACGTACGTACGTTGTTTGTTGGTTCCATTGATTGAGTTTTTGGCCGTATTAGCAGGTTTACCGGACAAATTAGCGAAAATAACACTTGACGTGTGGCATTTGTAGAAATGACATCTAGACCGCACGGTCACCGTGCAGTGCTCCCCTATTCCATCTAATTAGCCAGGGAGTGCCGCATGGCCACAATGTGGTGGCACTTGATACCGTATGGCCACCGTGCGATGCCCATTTGGTCTTAGCGTCAACGCACGGTGGTCGTGTGGTACTCCTGACGTGTCGTCCTAATATCAATTCCGCGCATTGACTGTGCGGTTCAGACATCATTTTTGCAAATACCGTGTGTCGATTGCTATTTTCGCTAATTCGTTCAGGAAATGCCAATACGGCTGAAAACTCCCATTGATTGTCCTGGTTCTGCGGTCTGCCATACCATACCATACAGTACACGTAATTAAACAATGGCAACTGACTGCATTCCAATGGGGTACTCTGAATTTTATATCCCATTGCATACATATGGGGATGCCTTCTCTAAAGTTCAAATCTCTGATCGATAAACAGACCTGGACGATCATTCTCTGACGGCCATCCAATTTCCAAGCACAGTTTATTCTAGTCCCCTAGCTAGCACCTAACCTAATTGATAATTATACTCCATAACAGAACATTCCCATTGCTTTCTTGGGATAACTACGCCGAGCTGAGCTGAAGTGACGCAGGATAGAATCGTCGGTGCATCAAGTGATCGACACAGATTGCCTTCATCTGTTTTTAGTTCATCCAGAACCGTATGCAGAAGAAGCAATTGTTTGCAAGCAGGTACCGTACAAGTAGCTAGGGTGTGGGACACCAATGTTAATTGGTGGTGGTTGGCTTTGTCGTTGAGTTGAAATCTGCAGCCTCTAGGTGATCCATGGCTTCAATTCCAAATCCCATATGTACCATATGTACTCAACTGCAGTGCTAGCGGTGGACCTGCACTGCATTCCTCCGATTAAGTTGCTATACCACAGTATGCTACCAGTACTATGTACTGTGGTTCATCGAGCACTACTGGTATTATGAGCAGGGCCATACCTGATTTTTTTTAGGAGTCCTGCGCTAAAAAAATACAACAAGACCTTATAAATAGAACAAATCAACATCCGTGCTGTTAACGACAAGTTTAGCTAGCCTATTCAATATACTCATCAATATTATTATCAAAGTTAATTTCTATAAAACATAGTTACAAAATAGAATACCGAGTATGCACAAATACAAGAAAGAATTGCAACAGTAAGTAAAGTGGTGTTAAAATTTAGGAACAACAGCTAGTAGTAGCATAACCGCAACCGGGCACATATAGCTCCCGGAGGTCCCAAAGCGACACGAAAAGCCCACTGCAGCGATGAAGCGGCATAGTACCAAAGCTCAACGATTGTGATGCACAAAGATTATAAGTACGAGACATCAACACAAGATTGGGAGGAATAATTGTGTGCTTGAGGCATTGAACTCGCAAAGAAACCCAAAGTAACTGACACCAACGTCCATATGAGAATTAAGAAGAGAAGAGTTAATTTGATTGTGAGAATTAGGAGACATTAGTAGTTGTCTTTGTTGACAACATAAGGAACTGAAGAGAAAGAGAAAGGTTAGGGGACATGGATGGATTCTAAGTTTTGCTCACCTAACTCTTGCTAATACTCCTTCTGTTTTCCAAAACATGACGCCGTATAGTACAATTTACTCTTGTTGAACGTCATTTATTAAAAACTAGAGAGTACTCAGATTAACCAATTGATAATCAAATGTTAGCCCGAAAATGAGGCTCTTGAATTAGCGGGGGCCCTGTGCACTTGATCATGCTGCACATCCTTGCCATCCGGCCTGCTAGGCAGTCAGGACTGCAGTTTGAGCATCCTGTTTACACATGACTTTGAGTTGAGGGCCTTAATCGAACGAAACCATCCCATTGCTGAACTATTTTTCTCCATGTAGCTTTAGGCAAAAAGAAAAGAAAGGCCAGTGCTACAAGAGTCACGAGTACTTACTTAACTGAGAGGTGACCACTCGCTCGCGTTTGTGCTTATCCTTGTTCTTCCTTTGGGTGCCGAGTTGTTTACTCTAAAGTGAAGTGAAGGCAAGGGATCCATGCATCCATACCCAACCATGCGTCGAAACCATTCCAGCATCCAGCACTACTTTACTTTACTTTACCGTCTTTGCCCCAACCAAAAGAGGAACAACTCAATTAGCTGCATCATTTCATTTACACGCATCTGAGTTTTTTTTCTTTGCCAAGCAACCTTCAGTCATCTAACTGGTAATGCACCGGAGTTGCTTTGGTGTCTGATAACTAGGTCTAAATTCCACTGGCCATATTGTAAGGGCCCATTCGAAGCACGGGGAATTTTTTTCGATTCCTACACGAATTGAGCTACTTGCTTTAAAATAACCGTAAAATTCATGTATTCCAAACGAGCAACTATTTTGCGGTAATCCATTCAACTGGTAATGCACTGGAGGTTGCAGTGCAGAGAGCGGCTATTTTGCGGTAATCTATTCAACTGGTAAATGTAATGCACTGGAGGTTGCAGTGCAGAGTCGGCGAGGTAAAGAAGACAAAAAAAAAAAAGGCTGTACGGTTGCGTCCTTGGCAGGTCGCCGTCTGTACAGTACATAGTAGGTCATCTGCTGTCACGATTTATCCTTAATTTTCTTGACACAAGGCAGCGCGGTACGGTAACATCATTTGCAGCGGTGGCAAAATAAAGGGTGGGCTTAAAAGTAAGCTAAATTATGATAAATATAGTCTTGTCCTCTTGTGCGATTCAAATTCATATATGAATAGAAGAGAAACAAAACAAAAAAGAGAAATATAACGAAAGTATCTTGCTAATAAAAAATGCATCCTCAAAACATATAAATATGCTTCTAGAGTAGCGATCATCGGTTGAAAGAGTACTACTTGAATTACTTATGAAATAGTTACACGAAGCTCGTTTCTCCATTACGGCAAATCACAAACAAATTGTAAATTTTATCACTTCATCGAAAAATATCAACTAGACAATTACCAAATACCAATTTCATCAATCATCACTACACACCATACAACTTATATTACTATACAACATCAACAAGAGTCAAAGAGTAAAGATTAACGAATATATATATGAATCTGGTGGTCACTGGCCGCTTTGCTAATCGGCGAGCCAATCCCGCACCCACCAAAATCTGCGATTCCATAGGCGCAGCGCGCAGCACGCCACGACAGTGGCCATCCGAGCCCTCACCATCCGGCTTCTCCGCGCTTGGTGCGCCCGAAAGAATTCGAGTTCTTATTGTTCTTATGTTATGGTATGAATATACCATACCAACTCGTTATGTATGGATGATGGATGAGCGTTGCGCCACTGCCTTGTCTTCTCCGCGCGTCTGACTACCAAGTCCCGAGCCTTGTCGCGCTACGCCACTGCTGCCCCGCCGTCGCCTCACCTAGGGTTTCTCCTCGCGTCTTCACGGCTCCTCAGGTGCGTAGCGCATCCTCCTCTCATTCCTCCTAGTCCTGGGGCTTGTGTCGATGTCGATCGAGTGGGCTAGTGGGGAGCCTGGCGAGTGGAGATGTGGGGGTGGATGCAAGGGTGAGGCCTCTCTTGGGCCTTTTGGGCTTGCCTTTTGGTCTTTGTTAAAGACCCAAATGCTACCATGTGTTCTATGTTCTTCTTCCTCCTCCTCCTCCTTTGTCCTCTATTCTTCACTTCTTCCTCCCTCTATTCTTCCATGGCCGTCGACGGTGCGCAGGCTTGAGCCTAACAAGGGTATGCTCGAGGCTATAGATGGTAGGAGTTACCTAGATTGTGCAGACTAGTAAATGTATTGTCATGTCTGTCGGGGCTTGCGCCGTACGATGGTAAATGAGCCTCTACGTTTGGGCAGGTTATCCCCCACAACTGTGAGTTCTTTTGATAATGGTAAATGTACTTCTATATCTTGAGAGTATAGCTCATAGGGCGGGCTGATGTAAGGATGATGTATTGTAAAGATCTTGTGATAATCGTTTAGTCGTACGCCTAAAGAAGTGTGTCATGACCGGCATTTTATGTCGATTATATCGTGTAAACCTATTTGAATAGCTGTGCCCACAGCCAAGGGCGGACAAAGTGCGTTTTTATGTGGTAGATTTTGGTTTTGTTTTCAAAGAAATAAACTTTAGAAATCCAGGAGCAGTTGAGACTCTCGGGCAGATATTCTAGCAGCTAAAGCCAGTTGGGCAGCTGGAGCCCTATTGTTTGAACATTGGCGGATAGAGCCTTGATACTAGTGGTTGGTAGCTAGACCATTCACTAGTGATATAATTAGTTTAACTATTTAAACTACTTTTGCCAAATGCTGCTTTATGAAAACTGTTGAAACTTAAAATATTGTTTTATACAAAAGAACCATACAATAGTTTGACGTTTGTAAGATATATGTTGATATTCAATAATATAACTGTGTGCACTAACTAATAATTCAGGGACCCCACACCACCACACACACAATGGCAGAACTGACAATCTGTGAGTTGCTAATTTGTAAAACTCTGCGCTGCTTACTAAAAGGAGTAGCATTAGATTAGTACTGTACGGTTGTAAATACATGAGTGAAAAATTCTCATTCCCTATTAGGCTATTATTGCAGTAGCAGGGGAAGCCCCAACCTCGTAAAATATACTGAGAGACGCGTATGCAGGAGTAAGAGTAGCATCAACGAGAAGGTGAAGGACAGTGCCTCGATCATGCCTGTGCTGGACATGCATGACGAGTAATAGTAGGTATTATTAATTATCAATGGAAAGTAACATGAGACTAACTCAAATCATGGACCTCATCAGTTGCATTTGATAAAACTGAGTAGATAAACAAAACATAGAACTGCTATACTGCTAGCCATAAGAATGAATCTTTTTAACAAACAATCATTGACAAGGGAGCCCCTCCCATAGGTGAAATTTAACTAGATCTGTTTATCGTTGATCGTTTGTAGCTACTAGCTCGTATTTCATTTGTATGCAGAGCAATTTCCATACATTTCAGCAAAAAAAGTTGTTGCACTCCGCATTTGATCTCAGGAGAACATAAAAAATAGGCAAAATTGGCTACATAACATCACAATTTCTTGTCATTGGCTTTAGGACACCTAAATTTCGTGTCTTTGGTGAAAGACATTAAAATTTTGTAGCTCTTTACTCTGGTACACTGAGGTAATTGTAATAAATATTATTTATTGTTTTGAAGAGAGAAACAGTTTGAAATGACCTTCAAGCCCTTCTATCCTTCTTCCTCCTCCTTCGACCCTGGCTTCGCCTTCTACCGCAACAATGTGCGGCTGCATCGTCCGCGTACTCCGCTAACTCGCCAAGCCTGGCGCCGCCTCGACCTGCCTCTCCATGTTGTCTCTGACCTTGCCGAGCGCTTCACCACGTGCGCCTTGATGTCATGATCCTCTCTGTGCCCTCGCCCAAGTGTCATCATCACTCGGAGAATGCCACCTGCTTGCTCCTTTGCCACGGCATGACCACTCCTCACACCATCTTCGACTGTGCCAAGACCACCGCCAACTTCGTCATGCCTACATTGTGCTCATGCGCCCGTCCTTTTCTGTAGACCGCCGTGGATTCCACTGCTGGCAAGCACCCTTGCATTCTTCCCGAGGTCCAGTCGCCACCTGATCTCAATCTCCGGTGAGCTTATGTCGAACCCAATTGTGTCATGACGTGTTCCACATTCCCACCAATAATCACCCCATGTTAATTGTATTTTCTCGTAGTCGTTTGTCGGAATCGAGCTGTCTTCCTCGTCGCCACCCGAACCACCGCCGCTGTTGATTTCGTCTCTGCTGGTGAGCTCTTGCCATCATCAACCTCATCATCATCTTTCCCGTGTCGTGTTCTACCCCATGCTTACCTCGCCTTCACTGGAACCCCATCGGAATGTCGTCGCCATCTTCCGCCTTTGCCTCGGCTGCCGACTTTGCTCGCCGCGACCGCCACCGCCACCCATCTCCTCCCCAAGGTCCCACCAACCCATTTTGGCGTTGCCTGTGCCTCTTGAGCCGGTGCTCGTCGGAGCCGATACCGTCCGGGTCGGAGCCGATACCGTCCGGAGCCGTGCACCATGGCCCTCTGCTTCCTTTGTTCTCTCCACTAGTTGTCAAGTGAAGGGGATGAGCTCAATCGAGACAGACAGGTCGAGTGCGGATGTAATATGGTCCAATCGAGCTAGCTAGGAACAGGTCCGATAGGAAGGGCAATTAGTACATTTCGTAGGCTTTCTCTCCCCTCTTTGTCTAAAAATGATAAAATAATAGCCATAGTGTTCTAGAGTAAAGACTCACAAAACTGTAGTGTCTTTCGGTAAAAACATGAAATTTGGATATTCTACGGCCAATAATACGAAATTATAATGTCTTGCAGCCAATTTTGCCTAAAACTTACCGACAATTGAACTGCGGAAGAGAGAATTCATGTTCAGCTGTAAGAATGTGTCTTGACTGCTGCGCTCGACGAACTTGACCGGGGAAGAGAGAAAATGTATCGCTTGGACTTTGACTACGCTGCACTCAAGAACTGTTGGAACTATGAATGTACCTACCATCTCTTTATTTATCTCCGATTCTTTCCTCTGTCGAACTGACAAAACTCAAAATACATGATTGCATAACGCTCCATGGTTTTCTTCGAGGCTAATTTGCATATATAGCCCTCTTATTATAGCGCTACAAATTGCTGCCATTTTTTATTTAATCTTTTTTAAAATTTTATTTTAAAGTTTACCTTCCTCAAACTTTATTTTCAATTCTCACATCTTGATCACGCCATCACTAATAACGTGACAAAACAATACTGTCATGCCAACCCGAATCTTGTTAAACTGTTGTCACGCTACTACTAGTGGCGTGATAGTGTTGTTTGGTCACGTCATCACCAGTGGCGTGACAAAAAATGCTATTTTTCGAATTTATCTTACGACATGATAATATTATTTTGTCACACTATGATTGATGATATGACCAAAGAAGATAGAATTAGAAATAGAATTCACAAAGGTCGCCTACCTCTTGCCGTGTCCACGTATGCGTTTTCCGATTTTTAGTCCGTCGCGTGCGGCCCGTCTCGTCGCCGTTCGATCACATCCAGCGTTCTTCCCATCCGTCCGCTCTTCTCGCTGTCGATTTCTTGCCTCGTGTCGCATCGGCTTTTCCGCAGCTGCGCCTCCCGTCCCTTCCCCTCCAGCGGCTCCTATCTACCGCTTCCTCCTCCCCGCCCTCTCGCCCGCGCATCGCCGTCGCCCTCGCGTGGCATCACTCCCCTTCGGCCGCGCCGCCCCTTCCCTTCGCACGCGCTGCCCCGCCGCTTGCCTCCTCGACTTTGCCTGCGCCGTCCCCGGTCGGCTCCTCCCCTTCGCCCGCACCGCCCCCTCCTCTCCTTCCACCCGCGCTGCCCCCGCCGGCCGTGACCTGCTGCGACAGTTCATTTATTGTGCTCCCTCCTCCCCTTGCACCCGCGTCGCCCCCGCCGGCCGTGTCCTGCTGCGAGATTGTGAGCAGTCCTCCAACAGGCTGAGGGGTAAACGACATCGATTTTTTTTTTTGGTGCTTATTTCAGTATGCTTAGCGCAAAATGCGTTAGTTGCACAGAGTCTTAGGTTTCGGCCTTCAGTTCGTTTACAGTTATGCTTCAATTTTCGGATGGTGCGGGAAATGGTGCTGAATCAAGAATCTGGGGTGGAAATGGAGGGAACCTGAACATGGAAACGTGATGCCTCCATCGATTTTTGAGCTGCATCAGCGGCTTGCTGGTCCATTAGCCTCTGATCAGGTTAAAACTTCAGAATGTTCTTTGCTATTTGAAGCTCCATCAGAGACTCCAACTTTTAGCTTCTGTGCTGTATTTATAGATGTTATTAGCCTAAATGATCCGTTTGCCCAATGGTTTTCCGGCTTGAAATAATGTGAGTGTTAGTGGGATCTACAAAATTACCATGCAACCTCCTTATTTTCTAAGCAAAATCAAACATGCATAGATTTAAAAGATACAGTTCTTAGTGGATGCTACTTTCTAAACTGCAGTGTGGGATTCTGAGTCTTGTGAGAAGGATACAATCATCAAAAGAATTGCTGATTATGTGCTTAGCAAGCATTTGTCACAGAATTACCATGCAACCTCCTCCTTTTCTTAGCAAAATCAAACATGCATAGATTGAAAAGATACAGTTCTTAATGGATGCTACTTTCTAAACTGCGGTGTGGGATTCTGCGTCTTGTGAGAAGCATACAATCATAAAAATAATTGCTGATTATGTGCTTAGCAAGCATTTGTCATTGAAGCAGGAAGATTTGATTCATGTTGTTGACCAGCTTGACTTTTGGCTCCTGATTGGTGGACAAGGTAAGTTTCTGATCTTTCTATCTGGTGCTTTACATGTCGTTAGTTGTGGGCTTAATTGGAAATATGCAGACACAGTCTCTTCTTCTGGAGCTTTGTTCGAAGTCTTCCATAGTTTACCTAAGCAGTTGCGTCTATTGGACAATGTTCCTCTTAGAATATCCACCGTGCACCATCTAGCCTTAGGTTTGAGACAGAGCCTTTTTAATTCTTTTTATATCCTGTTTATTATGTTTTTCATTATTTTCTTCATTGAATGTAACATCTCTTTTATTACACTTTTGGTTATGCTAGCCTTTACACACGCATCTGTGTTTCGTCGTGCACCCCATCCATTGGCATATCGAAAGTAATTCTTCTCGCAGCCTGCCGGAATTTACAGCAGCTTGCACTCCATCTTTACAAGTCATGATTCAAGTATAAGCGTATCGAAAATAATTCTTCTCGCAGCCTGCCGGAATTTACAGCATCTTGCATTCCATCTTTACAAGTCATGATTCAGGTATAAGCGTATAACCTCTCTTTAGTTGTGTTATACCACAGTTGGATAGTATTACTCCTCCTTTCTTTTATGGTGCTCAACCGCTCAGTATCGATTGTGGTGTTTTTTTTTTCCCACAAATCTTTTCCTTTAGCATCATTTTGTTGTTAATTTTATTTGCTTTCTCTTTCGCTGCAATATGGAGATTCTGATGGGTCGTCCACCACACAAGATATTGATTTGTTTTCTTCTTCGATGTGTGTTCCTCTTGCTTATTTTTCTGCTGCGGCACTGGTGGCGGTGCTGCGTCTGCTGCCTGGTACCTTTCGTTGGTAGAGGATGGAGATGTTGTGCGACTGCTGTCCATGCTCAGCATCAACCGTACCATCTCGCGATCTAGCCTGCCACCTTCACATCGTGCTGCTCCCACTCGGTCTCAAGGTGAAATTTCTCAACACATTGAGCCATTGGTCTCCTAGAAGTTCCACCGGTTTGCAAATGGTGAATGATTGCCCAGTCTAAAATGGTGGCCTTATTCATTCCCGTGTTTTCCTTTTAAGAATACTGTTATCTCCCACCGACAATCTGTTTTGGGCCATGCCATCTACTTACTTTTCTGTTTTTACTCCGCAGTTCACTTTTGCATCCTTTAGTGTGCCATCATCTTTCATACTGATATGCCCGAATGATAGATTGTCTTCTTTACAGAGTAATATCCTGTTTTTGCACATGAGCAGAGACTCTATTCTTATCGGACAAACAATTGTTTTTAGTGTTGATGTCAGTCCTACTGAATTGTTGTAGTTTGTAAGGGAAAAAACCCCCCTGAATCATGAATTCATCGGCCTGTCCTATGTTTCATTCTATTGTGTGCTTACACATGGTTCTCAAGACACTAAATGTACATCTGTGTGTTATGTATGTAGGGCTGTTAAATTCCAATCGTCTAGATGTCTGTCTTTTTTTGGTTGGTTCGAAATTCCAACAGTGTGATTAACGTATAGGTTTTTATATCTTCACATCGATTGCTACAATTTACACTAAATGTCTGTCTTTTTTTGATTTGTTTGAATTTGCCTTTTTCTGTGTATAGGTTCATGAACGCCAGCAAAGTGCAGAGGTTGCTATCCTCACAAAAGGTATCCATCATTTTTGTCAGAAATCAGTTTAGACAATTTGCAATGATCAGGTCACAAGTAATGAATTAGTCATATAGGCATGGTTAAGGTGGTAAGGCGAGGCGAGGCGACCCAACCCCCTCACACCTTTTAAGCGCTAAGGCGCGAGGCGAGGCGACGCCTTACGCATCCTAAGGCGACAATGTAGAGCGGCCGCAGAAGATCCGACAGCAGTAGCAGCTCTGATTCTCTCTTTGGCCGCAGAAGATCCGGCCTGCCCTCTGCTGGCCCCCGCATCCTCGTTTCCCCCAGCCTGGCCGAGCGCTTCGCTTCGGCTTCTTCGCCCACGTCCCTCCACGCCCCTCAGCGCCGCGCCGTCTCACTCCTCCCTCAGCGCCGCGCCGCCTCCACCGGTCCTCTCGGCGGCGGTGGCCCAGCCGCGTCGCGCGCTTCCCCTCCCTCTTTCTCTCGGCTCTCCTCCTCCTCTCCGCGCCCGCGCGCGCGCCGTCTCTCCTCGGTCTGGGAGAAGGCGCCGAGGAGCTGCGCGACGGCAACGGGGAGCCAGGAGGAGCTGCACGATGAGGAACCGTGGGGAGGTGGTGGCAAGGCGGTGACTAAAGGTTTTGGGTTTGGTTTTGGGGAGGATCCACTGCCGGCGCAGAGCGGATTGTGCGAGGAGGCGGCGGAAGCAGAGGATGAGGCGGGCTCTGGTAAGGCGGGGGCGACGCCTTGACCGTCGGAGGCGCCTTACCGCTTAGGTGTCGCTTAGGCGACGCCTTGATTACCATGCATATAGGACTTATAGCATACCCTACTTGAGAATTGAGATTCAGATCACATCTAAATCAATGGCAATGTATTGACACAATTGTTTTGCTCTTATGAAAACCAGTTTGAAAACCCATTAGCGTACAAAGACGAAGTTATTGCCACAGGCTTACCTGCATCACCTGGGGCTGTTGTGGGCCAAATTGTATTTACTACTGAAAATGCTGAAGCATGGCACGCCCAAGGGAAAGGTGTTATTCTGGTGCATGTCCTTTTCATCCTCCATTTTAAGGCAAGAAGTTGTGTTTGTCATTTTGGATTAGACTTATGCTTTGTTCCAAAATGGTTGCTAATTATCATGGAAAGATCTATTTGTTTCCCGGTCCATATTAGAATAGTTTCTCCCCATTATTCACAACTCTCTTTGAGCTGTACATCAAAAGCTCCATATTGTAATGCTTGAATTATTGTGTCCTGATATTTTTCTTTTGTATTTTATGAATATAGAGGTGAGGACAGAGACCAACCCAGAGGATGTTGGTGGCATGCACGCAGCCACTGGAGTTCTTACAACAAGCGGTGGTATGACCTCTCATGCTGCTGTTGTAGCTCGTGGGTGGGGCAAATGTTGTGTCAGGATGTTCAAGTGTCCGTGTAAATGATGCTGAGAAGGTGATTGAACTTGTTGCTGCACATATTTAACAAATGCTTTGTTAGACACGATGGCAACAAATCCGTCTTGAAATTCATAATGAGATTGTGAGAATTGTATGTTTATCATTTTTGTATTATAGCCATTTCACTTGTTTACCGGAGAAAGAATTGTTTTTAGTGTTAATGTTAGTCCTGCTGAATCGTTGTAATTTGTAAGAAAAAAAACCCCTGAATCATGAATTCATCGACCTGTCCTATGTTTCATTCTGTTGTGTGCTTACACATGATTCTCAAGACACTAAATGTACATTTGTCTATTATGTATGTAGGGCTGTTAAATTCCAATCGTCTAGATGTCTTGTCTTTGTTGGGTTGGTTTGAAGTTCCAACAGTGTGATTGAGGTATAAATTTTAATATCTTCACATCGATTGCTACAATTTACACTAAATGTCTGTCTTTTTTTTATTGGTTACAGTTTTCCTTTTTTCCGTGTATAGGTTCATGAGTGCCAGCAAAGTGCAGAGGCTGATATCCTCATAAAAGGTATCCATCATTTTTTGCTTAAGCTCCAGAGGTTTCTATTTCTGCTAAAGCAATTTGTGTAGTCCTGCCAGTAATAATCAACAGCGAGCAATGTATAATGTACAGTTGATGCAACTGCAGTGTTCTGTCTGAACTGATGAACTACCTTATGTGTCCTGTTTTTGCTCCATCCGCTGTTACTTCAGAGCATGCTTCTGTATAATTTCCAAGCATTTTTTCACATGATGTCTACAATCTTCTGCAAGCTAATGAACAGCTAGATTGTATGGATAGACATCATTGGTTTATCTCTACTGTTGTCTTCAAGTATTCAGAGAAATAGGTAGGCATCTATTTGAAACAGATAGATTGCAATGAACAGCTCCTCCATCCTTACGAACCTACATTTTTTAAATAATTACTAGATACCTAAAACCAATTAATTTTGTTATACAAAATGACTGTTACCTTCTTTGTTTACATGAACAAAACCATGCACATTCTTGCTTCTATCCAGGTAGTATAAAATACGTGCAGATAAACTCATTTGTACCATATTAGTCATGAAATTTGCATTTAGGTTTAGGGTTTTGCAAGATACTTATGATCTACAATATCCGCATCTATTAGTTCCACCTGTTAGTTCACCGGCGTGGCGTAGCGCGCGTTTTCTCCTAGTCCCTTATTACTTCAAGGCTGAAGAGACTGCAGCCGAACTAACCAGCTTCTGTTCTTTTGCTCCTGCTTACAGATTGTACCAGACTTGATGAAAGCAACATCTGGAATAGAGCAAGAATCACAAAACGGATATCATTTCTTCATTACATAACGGTTGGAACTTGTAACAAGAAATGAGACCGTACTGCAGCTGCGGAAACTGAACTGATCGCAAAACCACATTATATTAATTGCCAATGAACACTACCAATCCCATAAGCCACATCGCTGGTGAACCAGGGGCGGACCCTCCCTTCGGGCATGCTCGAGCGGTCACCCGAGCTCCCCACCGGGCAGGACCCTTCTCCCAGCAATCAGCGTCCACAGGTCATGGAGCTGGCCACCGGCGTCCGACGAGACAGCCGTGAGCCCGCGGAGATGAGGCTGCTACCGAGTGAACTTGTGGTCGTGTTCTTTATTCCATTGGGCCTGGACGGCAGGCCCATTAACCCTACACCTCATTTTCACGGGCTACAGTCTACATCCTAAACGCACAGGCCACAGGCACCTCAATCCTCTCCTAACCCTAACCAAGCCGAGGCGAGGTGCGGGCGCCGCGGCAGTGGGCGAGGCGAGGGCGCTTGGTGGCTAGGGGGCAAGGTGAGGGAGGGTGCGCAGCGTGCGGCAAGCCAACAAGGCTAGGCCAGGGCGTGCGGGAGGGACGTTTGCCCTGTACTCTCTGATCTGCAGGCACGCCAATGTGAGCCTTCTCCTGAATAGGCAGGTTGCCGATGAGGAGCTCTCGACGTACAAGCTGGATGCGGAGTGCCCGCCTGAAGTTACCAACAAGGCAACAAGTCTCGCATCAAGGAGTGGCTTGAGAAGCACAAGAACCTGCAGACCGCTCTGTTGATCATGGTGATGATTGGAACCTGTATGCTGGTTGGGAACGGCGTCCTCACGTTGGCGATATCTGGTATATATCTTCAATCCATGGTTTTTAGCTCCCATCACTGGTTCTTCAAAAAGTTGAAGCGCAGTTACTTTTGGGATTGTGCTTATTATTCTGTCTGTTGCAGTGTTCTCGGCTGTTTCAGGGCTCGAGCTCTCCTTATCCAGGGATCAGCATGAATGTAAGTTTTCAAGTGTAATTTCCTTTTTGAAGTTTTGCTGTGTTGCATGCAACTGATGAGACGAGTACTGAATACTGACCACAATAGCACACTTATGAGTTACTGCTAGTTCATACTTCACAATGATGCCAAATTCCCAATAACCTTAGCAAAGTCCATACTTGTGACTCGATCCGCCCGACTTAAAATTTAGTCCTGGGTCCACCGCTGCGGTGAACACCGTGCAAGATTGCACGATGAGTACTTACTCCTACACGACGGCCTAAATCACTGTACTTGCTTGATTGTTTCTAAGTAGATGTACGGAGCGGCAGAAAAATTGCAACTTCACCACAGATCTTCTTCCTCATCCTTCACAGCTAAGAACACCAAGAGCAGGAGCAAGGGGTAGCTGACAGTCGTAAGCGCCCAGTTCACAATCAGCTGCGACATTAGGGGTGCCTTCTGGGTATCAACCTGCCATGCGACAGCTGTTCCTGCACTCTGCACTCCCTTGTAGAATCCAACATATCTGCAACAAAAATTGACAAGTGATCGAGACAGGCGTTTTTATCCACACCATGTGCATGCGCGCTTAAAAGATGGAACTTTTTAGTTTGCAGGAAGTTGTGTGTCCTGGTTTTCTTCTCTTTCCCCTTTCTGCATGTGCACATGCTCAAGAGGCCTTGTACTTGAAAGAATTAACAATGGAGAGAAACAACATATTAAGGATGCTGTACGGGATTGTTCATAATATTACACTCTTTAAGGCTTCTTTAAAACGCACATGCACACACTAAGGGAGCATGCAAAGATTTTCTTTTTCAAAGACCAGCCTTTGGAAAGCGTTGAATAGTGAGTTTAGAGGAAAAGATAACTGGATAAGCTCTCGAGTTTATTGTTGGAAGTCCTTTGCTATGAAAAGCTTTTCTCAAACATGAGCTTGGACTAGAATTCTGAAGCTAGATCTGCACTAACATCAGGTTCCAGACAGCAAAACTGCGAGACCGTAACACACGCCTAATCCAGGGGGGTGTTGGAAGAGAGGTGATTTTTTCATTGCAATAAGAGTTTACAACAACGGGACAGCTTCCGAAGTCCAGACTACAGCCTTCTGGAGTACATCTAAACACGTCGCTATCATCCTTGTTCTTGTTAGAATAGGAGTTCTTTTGTATTCCTTATCTGTATATGGCATACCCTCTTCTACTCCTTATCTGTATATGACATACCATCTTCTACTCCCTATATATATTGCCTATTGGGTCCTCTTGAATATATACACAATATTCGTAACATGGTATCAGAGCTAGAGCACTAACTTAGCCTTTTCCACTGCCATCACATCGCCACTGCCACAAGCACGCCGCCACCCCTGTCGCCGTGAGGACGCCGCTGCCCCGGCCTCCGCGAGGACACCGCTGCCCCTGCTGCCGCGAGGACACCGTCGCTCGGTCGTCGCCCGCCCGATCGCTGCCTCCGACCAGCGCTGCGCTGATGCCGCCATTTGCTGATGTCGCCACTTGCCCGGTCGCCGTCGCCTGCCTGGTTGCTAGGGGTGAAAACGGATCGAATCTGGACGGATAATGGCTCGCCATATTTGTTTTCATATTTTTGGATTCGGAAGCGAATACGAATACCTCGGATCTGAATACGGATCGAATAATATCGAATCTGAATCACGAGCGAATACGATCGAAAGCGAATACGATCGCGGATATTTTTGAACATGAAAACTCCTTAAATTGTATACGAAAATTAACAAAATATATAACTAGTTTATTTGATGCAAACATTCATGAATTGTTCATATTTTCAGCAACTACACAGAACATTGGCACTAGCAAGTTGTATTAACTAGTTCATCACAAATAAAACACTTAGTTTACCATATTTAGCTCATAAAGTCATAAGTCATAACTCACAAAGTCACAAATCATCACGTATTCATACTTAGTTCATCACATCTATAAAATTTAATTCACACTAACATCGATCAGGCTAGATAGTTAGTTTATACACAAATGACTATAGCATCCCAAAGTATATTACCAAAAATAAAATTAATAAAGTTATTATTTTGTTAGATTTTCTGATATTTAAAAGAGTTTTCTTGGTTAAAAAGAAAAAATAATAAAATAAAGTTAATTATTTAATTTCCTAGTTTTTAATATAAAAAATAAAATTTATTGAGTTTTCTGGGATTTTATTTGATTTAAAGTGAAAAAATAATTAATTTCTTGATTTTTCTAGAATTTAAAAAGGTTTTTACTATTTTTTTAGAAATTAAAAATAATTTATGTACAAAAATAAAAACTAATTTTAAGTTGAAATTAATTTTATTAAGTTCAAAATCATTCAAGGAATTTTTGTGATTTTTCTAGAATTTTTGAACTCTATTTGCTATTTTTCTAAAGGCTATTTGATTTGTTGCATTTTAAAATGTAGAAATCAATTAAAATCTCATTTTCTCTTTTGGGCCAAAATCCTCTTTTGGGCTGAAATCGGATATCAGGCCTTTGTCTTATCCGGATAATCAGTATTCGTTTCGTATCCACGGATAGCATGGCTCACGTATTCGTTTAGTTTCGGCAAAAAATCCGAATCGTTTCGATCAGAAATTATCAGAAAAATCCGATCCGAGACAATCGAATCCGTTTTAAATCGGATCGGTCGGAAACTATCCGATCCGTTTTCACCTACTAGTCGTCCCTCCCGCCGAGGAGTTAGGGCCTCCACGCCTTCCTTGGATCATCTACCTCCACGCGTCTTGTTCGCTTTTACGCACTGTGCACAACGGTTGGTGCAAAAAGCGAAGCGAAAGCGGACATCCGAGAAGGGATAGTCGAGCGAAACCGTCGGTGTAGTCAAAGAAGAAGGGGCAGCAAGCACAGCTGAAACAAATTGTGCTGCTAACCCGCGGCGAAGCTCCTCAGCACGAAGCGTCGAAAGGGCCTCGATGACCGTCAGTCGTGGTGAGTGACTCTAAAGGCGAAGGCGGTCATGATCTGCCTTTTGCACCTTATGACACTGCTGGCAAAGCGAAGAAGCTAGCTCATCCAACTAGCGCTAGAGACTAGCTAGGGCTCAGAAGAAGTCGTCGACGGAGGAGTCCTCATGGTGAAGTGTCTCCAACTTACGCTGAAGCGAAAAGAATTGAGCATCGCTGCTCTGCTGGTAGCGCTCACACAAGTACTTCCAGATCTGACAAGTGGAACGCAAACCAACAATGTCTGGCTGGATGGAGTCGTTGACGCTGACCACTAGGATGGCTCGAACACAGGCCTCATCAACACACCAGCTCTCAGAAGCGTCTATGGCATACCAAAAGGCCTCATCATCAGTGGCGGCGACCCTGCCTCCTTGGCGGCCTCATCGTCTGCAGGAGGTGCAGAAGTAGACTGTCTGGGAGGAAGCTGAATTAGCGATAGTGGATAAGGTCGAGCACCAGTGACATGTCCCCAGAGACGGAGACCATCGAGTGTGATCTCCATGAGTGAAGACCACAACATGTAGTTCGTCCCATGGAGCTTTACTCCCGAGAATAGAATCGCAGCTGATGGAACGGAAGCCATCGGTAGGCGGCGCTGGACGGCGCGGCGGCCAAGACAACGAAGTCTAACAGGCAGCGCTGGACGGCGCGGCGGTTAGATCTACGTTTTTTTTTTTTTTTTTTAGAAACCAACTATGTTAAAAAAGGAAACCGACTGTTTAAGAGGAAACAAAAGGTTTCCTTATCCAATCAGGAACGATCCAATCGCGAGTGACCGGGGGCGGCGGCGGTGGCTCCAGTGGATTCGGCGATGGCGGCGCCGAGCACAGGCGGAGGCCCTAGTCACGAGGGCAGCGGCGGCAGGCGGCTGATGTGGAGGCCGCAATGGATCTGGCGTGCGGCGGGCTCCGGCATTCGACGGGCTTCACCAGCAACCAGTAGGGGTGAAAACGGATCGGATAGTTTCCGACCGATCCGGACGAAAACGGATTCGGATTGTCTCGGATCGGATTTTTCTCGGATAATTCTCGGATCGGAAACGAATTGGATTTTTTTGCGGAAGCGGAAGCGAATACGGTAGCCATGCTATCCGGCGGATACGAAGCGAATACGGATTATCCGGATAAGACAAAGGCGGATATCGGTTTCAGCCCAAAAGAGGATTTTGGCCCAAAAGAGAAAATGAGATTTTAATTGATTTCTACATTTGAAAAATGCAACAAATCAAATAGCCTTTTAGAAAAATAGCAAATAGAGTTCAAAATTCTAGAAAAATCACAAAAATTCCTTGAATGATTTTGAACTTAATAAAATTAATTTCAACTTAAAATTAGTTTTTATTTTTGTACATAAATTATTTTAATTTCTAAAAAATAGTAAAAACCTTTTAAATTCTAGAAAAATCAAGAAATTAATTATTTTTCACTTTAAATCAAATAAAATCCCAAAACTCAATAAATTTTATTTTTATATTAAAAACTAGGAAATTAAATAATTAACTTTATTTTGTTATTTTTCTTTTAACCAAGAAAACTCTTTTAAATATCGAAAATCTAACAAAATAATAACTTTATTAATTTTATTTTTGGTAATATACTTTGGGATGCTATAGTCATTTGTGTATAAACTAACTATCTAGCTTTGATCGATGTTAGTGTGAATTAAATTTTATGGATGTGATGAACTAAGTATGAATACGTGATGATTTGTGACTTTGTGAGTTATGACTTATGACTTTATGAGCTAAATATGGTAAACTAAGTGTTTTATTTGTGATGAACTAGTTAATACAACTTGCTAGTGCCAATGTTACGTGTAGTTCTTTGAAAATATGAACAATTCATGAATGTTTGCATCAAATAAACTAGTTATATATTTTTGTTAATTTAAGTATACAATTTAAGGAGTTTTCATGTTAAAAATATCATCCGCGATCGTATTCGTTTCGATTCGTATTCGCTCCGTATTCGTATTCGATATTATTCGTATCCGTATTCGTATCCGAGGTATTCGTATTCGTTTCCGAATCCGAAAAAAATATGAAAACAAATATGGCAGAGCCATTATCCGTCCGTATTCGATCCGTTTTCACCCCTACAGACTAGCACGATAGGACTTTCTCAGCGAGGTGACTTTATTCAACAGTTTTGCCAGGCTCTACTTCAGCAGCTCTCTCACAGCTCAACAGGCTTGGCTAGTCTAGCTCAGATGTCTCCTCCAGGTACTTCTTTGGTTCTAGATTCTGTTGCCTCTTTCTACGTGACACGGGACTCTACATCTCTCACTTCAGTAGGACCTCCTGTTTTTCCTATTTCTGTTTAGACAATTGATAGTACTCCTGTAACATCCCAATTTTGGGCTTATGTTTCAGATGTAAGAAAATGAGTAGAAATTAAAACTTTTTCTTACATCATGTATTTCCTTTGTGTACTGAACAAGTATTGTACAAGAAGTTATGGAAATGCAAAGTCACAAGTCTTTTGATCCAAATCTTGAGCTTTCAAAAACAATCTTGTCAAACCTCTTGATCATCTCCTGGAAATATTTTTCCTGGGTTCTTGGGATGGTATGTGACCCATCTGAAAAATTTCACAATTTTTAGAAATTGTTTGAATATTTTTTGGAGGTCAGTCAAACCTATTCAAATTCTGGTCAAACCTTGGACCAGCACCTTGTGGGATTTTTGGAGGAAAGTGTATAGCACAAAAATCTCTGCAAAATTTACACAAGGTCAATAACTCAGTCAGCAAGCTTCTGTAAAAATTTCAGAATTTTTGGAGTTATTTTGCTACCCCTAATAAATCCCCAAAGTCTCAGCTTAAAGTTTAAAACCCCAACTGGTTCTCACTGTTCCTCGGGTTCGAGCCAGGCTCGGGCTCGAACCACTTGACTCGGCGGAGTCAACTAGCTGCAGCGGGCCCGTTTTGAAAACAAAGCACGCGGTCAATCTCTACCGTTGGATCTCGATCGCACGGTCCTCGTTCGAGTAAACGTTCGGACCTTGCGGTTGCATTCACCACTCTGAGCTGTTGGATTGAGATCCAACGCTCGCAGCCTCCTCTGGTTAATTTAAAGCTCGGGGGAAACTCGGAAGCCGTCGACCGTCCGATTAGGATCGTAGGGCTCACAACCTCCCCGAGCTTCCTTTCTGTTCTTCTTCTTCCTCCTCTCGCCGTCTGCGCGCGTGCAGCGGTGGCGGTGGCGATCGCGAGCCTCCGTCGCGTCGTGGGGCCGTCAGCGGCTCGAACCTCGCTTTGCCCATGTCGAGCGTGGCGACGACCTCCTCTGCCTTCCCTCGTTTTCTCGCGCGACAGTCACCTTTTGTCCCGTCGCCATTAAACCATCGTCCTTGTGCTCCGTGGGCCTCCGAGTTCTTAGGCACCTCGAGGCCCCCCTTTAGTTTCCCTTCCACTCTCAGCCGTCCTCCCAGCTCACCTCCAGTGGGTGGAACTCAAAGCTCCTGAGGTTCCCAAATCCACCATTTTTGCCGGGGAGCTTCGCCGGTGGTCTTGGAGCTCCAGTGGTTTTAATTGCAACTTGGAATGCCAGCTTGTTCAATTAACCACCCGGAGCCTTTTTCCTAACTCATTTTGGTTGATTTCACAGAGGAAGTCCCTGGGGAGAACTGTTCTTCGAGGCTTCTTCTGTCTTCCTCCTCGACTCCGGCGAACTGCTCCACCGTTGGGTCTCCTCCGACTTCCTCTGGACTTTCCCTACACTCGGATGAGTTCATTTTAGTCCCTAAGAGCTCTAGGTCTAAGTAGTTAGCTTGTCGCGCTCGTGTTCGCTGTTTTCGGTTTTACCGAAAACTTGCACTCCTAGCCTATCTCCGGCTCGCCGGCGTTCAAGGCCGTCACCGCCGTCGAGAGTGTCCCTGGTAGGTCCACGACGTTATTGTGAGTGTAATGGTGCCCTTGGTCGGCGCCGGCGAGGTCCCCATCGCCGGCGGTGAGCTTATGACCGAACTCGTGTTTTGCCGTGTCGTACTCGGACAGGAATCGTGGTCTTATGATTAGCATTAATGTTGTCCGAGGTTGCTCTTTAATGCTGTCTGGTCGGCATAGCGCGTGTGCCGCTTAGTCCTAGGACCTCCCAGGGTAAATCATGGCCGTCTAAGACCACCCCCAGGCTAGATCTGAGCCGTAGAGCCGTTTTCGACAAAATCGCTAAGTCCCAGACCTCCTAGAGTAATCTCCGCCGTTAAGGACCTCCCTGGTTTAGTTTTTAGCCGTTGGATCTAGCCCTGTGTAAAATCTTGCGCGCTAGGACCTCCCCTAGAGTCGATCCTAGTCGTCTAGGACCACCCTGGTTAAATCCTAACCGTTTAGATCTTTTCCCGTGCGCAAAAGACCTCCCTTGGTCATTTTGCAAAGACCACCCTCGGGGTCCTCTTTGTAAAAAGCCACCCCTGGTCTTTTACAAAGACAACCCGCTCTGGACCTCTTAGGCTCAATCCCAGCCGTTCACGACCTCCTCAGATTTAGATCTGAGCATTAGATCTCCTTTGTAAAATCCTTAGTCTCAGGACCTCCCTCCGCGTCGATCCGGACCGTTCAGGACCTCCCTAGGTCTAATCTGAGCCGCCCAGATCTCCTCCCGTTAAGACCCTATCGCATAGGACCTCCCCGAGTTGATCTTGGCCATCCAAGACCACCTCGTGTAAATCCCAGCCGCCCAGGACCTCCTTTGGGAGATCTTGACCGCCCAGGACCTCCCTCGCTTGATCGTGACCGTTAAAGACCTCCCTCTGGAGATCCAGACCATCGAAGACCTCCTCCGTGAGATCTTGGCCGTCGGACCCCCTCCGTAGGTTTAACCTTAGGACCTCCTAGTGCTCGGGACCGCGGATCTTGATCGGCGGTCCACGACCTCATGTTAGGCACGAGGACCTCCTTTGCGTGCGCTGTGCATGCATTGGTCGTGGCCGTTGGATCCAATCTCAACGGTCCGACCTCCCGATCGCGGGAGGAGTGCATTGTGTCAGTGCCGAGGTGCGTGGCCATGCGATGCAAGATCAACGGCCCACGACCTCTCTTTTTTCCTTCAGTTCATCTGGTCCTCTCGAGAGCTCAAATTTTCTAAGTCTTTTAATGTTTCAAATTTCAAAAGTGCATAACTTTGTCATTTTAGTTCCTTTTTGAATGATTCCAATTGCTTTAGCTCTGTTATAGAATGAACTTTAATTTGAGAATGAATTTAGGCACTGTTATGTAGCAAAAAATGATAGAAACTGCATGATCTTGTTTAGTGAAAATAGTGGTTTAGAAATTCATTGAAAATTTGTAAAATGCATAACTTATTCTCTGTAATTCCAAACTGAGCAAACTAAGTTTTGTTAAAACCCACTAGGAATGTACTGTAATATAGAATAGATCTTCATATGATCCTTGCCACTGAAATTAATGATTTACTAGTTTTAGAACTTAGAAAAATCATAACTAATTCATTTCAACTCCAAATTGTGCAAACTCAGTTTTGCTGTTGTTAGGATAACCATATCTACCTACCATAAAAATTTCAAGTTCCAGATCATTCTAGAAATTTTCGCCATGAACAGTAACTGTAATTAATTTAATTAGGATTTTTCAGGCTGAGAGAACTTAGTTTAGCCATAACTTTTTCATGCTAAGTCCAAATGAAGTGTTTCTTGTTTCTAAAATTGTCTAAAATCAACATCTAGTTGCTGTAAAAATTTCATGGGTTTTGGATGTTCTTTGCTGTTGAGTTCCTTTTGGTGTTCTTCGTTCTTATTGGTTTTATCGCCTTTTCGCGTTAGGTTCCGAAGAATTTATTGAACCTGAGCACTCCCCTCTGCAGCAAGACCAATCCCAGCAAGGCAAGCAGTTTGATCATGTTAATCCCAGTATTTTAAGTATTTATGTTGTTTGCAAATTCTATGTATGCATTGCTAGTTTGTGTTAAACTATTGTCGTTAGTTGACCTAGTAGATGCATTTCCTTAGGCAAATGATTATTCTCTACTACCATTGAGCCTAGGTTATTGCTGTGATTTAGAGTTCGTGGATGAGCTCTTGTCACTTAGTAGTTGCGAATTAATTGCTTAGCCATGCTTAGCTTACAGTAGAAATGGGCGGTTATCGACTTGTCGATAACCTTGATCACATAAAACTTATTATCACTTATGATTTCAGACTTGTGCCATGTCTATTTATGAAAACTAAAACTGAAAACAAAATGATTTAGACTTGGGTACAATGGTATGATTGGTGTGCTTCTGGGTGTGACTGGAATGGTGCCCGAGTCAATAAGGACCGAACATCTTGTTACACTAAACCAAACATTTTAGCGTGCTAACCACACTAGAGGGTATGGGACCTCTCTTGACTTAGTACTTTGGCGTGTATTGGCTTCGGGTCGTAGGGGGTCGCGGGAGGGATGGTGATGGGAGCATTGGAGTGTCCGAAAGGCTTCCCCCGTGATGGCTGGTTGTCTTTCGGCTTGCAATGTAAGCGTATGGATTCCGATCCATACGAGCGGCTCGTAGTCAATGCACAATATTGGAAAGCGTCTCGTAGGACTTAGCCGTGCCGGCATACCTTCGGAAGTGTGCTTTGTGGCTTAAAGGCGATGCAGGTGTGGGTACATTGGTACACCCTGCGAGGTTAAAACTATTCGAATAGCCTCGTCCTAGGTTATGGACACGCTTGGCAAGGTCTTTCAAGAGTTAGACTACAACCTTTTAATTAAAACTTGACGGGTGGTACGAATCGGGGATTCGTGCTATGTTGTGGTGACTATTGGGTTAGTCACTTCCAGGTGGTTACTTATATGTATTTTTATTTCGCTGTTATTTTGACAACAAAACAGATTTGCAAGCTTGCTCTTAAATGTATTACATTATTGCAAATAAAGTTAGCTTTGTGCAAAATGAGACATACAACCTCCACCTAAATAAGTTTGCATGTAGTTTATGAATAGGTCTGCTATTCCACACGTCAGTCTTGCGAGTACCTTTGTGTACTCAGTTATCTTGCTTAAATGTATTTGTTGCGGAGAGAAGAAGGTGAGTGGAGGGTCTCACTACGTGAGTTGTCTTTGTGGTAGCCTTAGAGGCGTCTAGCTAAGCGGCCCGGTCGGTTGCCTTGTGGGTTGTGTGGCTAACCGGTCGACTTTTGTTCTAACCATCTTATGGCACCTTTTGCTTCCGCTGTCTTTCTTGTATTTATGTCATTTGGCCGGTCGGCTCTCTTTTGTAATAACTTACTTTATCTATGTCCTTTACTAGACTTGTTAATGTATGTTGTATGAAAATGATGTGTAATTTTGTGATGATGTGCATGTGCTGCAATTCTGGGAAGCATATGCCCATCGAGGCTTAGAATGTTTAATTAGTAATGCTAGAACCATTTAGAGGTTAAGTGTTACTAGTTAAATATTCCAGGTCCTCACAGAGTAATTATTTCCAGGAGATTAACACAAGATGGAACAGGAATGTTTTTGAATGATCAAGATTTGAATAAACAGACTTTTATTCAGGGTCCTCTGTCTGTCAGCTGTTAGGGCACTCTTTTATTCACCGACTTTTGTGTTTCAGCTGTTTTCCATGTTCCCTAGCTTACCATGAAGCTTCTCTCGGTGGGTCAGCTCACTAATCTTGGCTGTAGGGTTGGTTTTGACTCACACGTTTCATCCAGGATCGACAGACAGGGACGGTACTTGGGATTGGCCGGCGCCATAGGGATTGTTTGGGTCTCTACATCCTTGATCGCCTCCACCTTCCGTCTACTTCAGTTGCTCCTATCACCTCTGCGTCTACTTCCACTGCCACTGCTGCCACCACCTCTTATGTTTTTGCGTAGTGGCATCACCATTTAGGTCACTTGTGTGGGTTCCATCTTTCTTTATTAGTTCGTTAGGGTGTTCTCCGATGTGCTACTGTTGACACGACCATGTTTTGTCAGGGTTGTAAGCTGGGCAAGTAGCTACAACTTCCTTATCATTGTAGTGAGTCCTTATTTTCTCGTCCTTTTGACTTAGTTCATTCAGATGTATGAGGACCTGTGCCTATTATCTCTAAAGACGGGTATAAACTTTATGTGATCTTCAATGATGATTATTCCTATTTTATGTGGATTTTCCCTATGTCTAATCGTGGCCAGTTTCTTGCGATCTATCGTAGCTTTGTAATGATGGTTCGTACTCAGTTTGATTATCACATCCGTACTTTTCGCTGTGATTCTACTGACGAGTACTATTTTGACGCTTTTAGACAGTTTCTACTACTCATTCTTAGTGGCAGCTTGCTATGGCAGAGGAGTTTGATGCTCTTCGATGTACAGTGACTTGGGATATTGTACCGACACCTGTGCATGCTCGTCCGATCACGTGCAAGTTGGTGTACAAGATTAAGACCCAATTTGATGGTACTATCGAGCGCTACAAGGCTTGCCTTATGGCTCGCGGTTTTTAGCGGGAGTACGGTTGTGACTACGATGAGACTTTTGCCCTTGTTGCCCATATGACCACTGTTCGCACTCTTGTTGTGGTTGCTTCTATTCGTCGGTGGTCTATCTCTCAGTTGGATGTTAAGAATGCTTTCTTAATGGTGTTTTACATGAGGAGGTCTACATGCAGCCACCACCTGGGTATTCTATTCCTGACGGGCACATCTGTCGTCTTCGTCGTGCTTTTTATGGCCTCAAACAGGCTCCTCGTGCCTGCTTTGTGCACTTTACCTCAGTGATTACTACTATCGGTTTCACTGTTAGTTCTCACGATCCTGTTCTTTTTGTCCATGTCTCATATCGGGGTAGGACATTGTTTCTTCTATATGTTGATAATATGCTCATCACTGGTGATGATCCCTCATTCATCACGTATGTGAAGAAGCATCTCAGTGAGCAGTTTTTGATGACTGATCTTGGTTCTCTTACGTACTTCCTTAGGATTGAGGTCTCTTCCATGTCTGAGAGCTACTATTGTAACAGCCCCAAGTTTATAAACAGTAATAAAATGCTTTATGAGCGATGTGAGATCTTGTTCATGGCATTCTGTGCTCATGTTTACACTTTAGGCGACATGTTACAAGTTAAAAACCTTCCTTTGTAGTCAAAACCCTAAAGAACCATCCAAAGTCTTAAAGGGATACAAGATAAAACTTGTATTATGAATGGGAAGTATTTTTATTAAAGCCTAGATAAATTATCTTGGCTAAAAATATTTTGTTGCATTTTTAGAAATTATTTGGGCTTAAAGAAAAATTTATTGTCTTTAAATAAATATTTTCGGCCTGAAATAAATATTTGTGTATTTTACAAAGTGAAAACGTGGTTTATGAAATTTATCTGGGAAATATATCATCCCAGAGCTTTATATTGCTAGAATTGTTTGTCTTCATGGTGTTCCTAAAGTCATTGTTTCTGACCGTGGTCCTCAGTTTACTTCCCATTTTTGGAATAGCCTTCATCGGGCTATGGGGATGAACTCTCTTTCGATCTTGCTTACCATCCTCAAACCAGTGGTCAAGCGAAAGAGTGAACCAAGTAATGGAAGATCTTCTTGAGCCTATGTGCTATCTTATAGCAAAGACGGGAGAAATCTTTGCCATATGTGGAATTTTCCTACAATAATAGCTACTGAGCAAGTATTCAAATGTCACCTTTTGAAGCCTTGTATGAGAGAGCTTGTAGGACTCCATTGAATTGGTCCGAGTCGGGTGAAAGATCATTCTTTGGCGGACATGGTAAAGGAAGCGAGAAGAGCAAGTTAAATGCGATTCGGGATTGTTTGAAAACCGCATATCTCGTCGGAAGAGCTATGCTTGATCATCGCCGTCGTGAGTTGAGCTTTGAGGTGGATGACCATGTCTATCTTAAAGTGTCACCCATGAAGGGTACTCATCGTTTTGTAAAAGGAAAGCTCGCACCTCGTTATATCGGACCCTTCCGAATCATTGCCAAGCGAGGAGTGTAGCTTACCAATTGGAACTACAGAATCACTTTCAAAGATGCATGATACTTTTCATGTGTCTCAATTAAAGAAATGCCTTCGTGTTCCTATTGAGGCAACCGCTATGAGCATCTTGATCTCCAACACGATCTTTCATATCAAGAGCAACCAAGATGCGTATCCTCGACACAATGGAGCGCAGGACAAGAAATCGTCTTCATCAAGTTCTTAAAAATTCGATGGGCTAATCATTCCGAGGATGAAGCCACTTGGGAGCCCAAGATCGATGCGGATCGAGCACCCTATCTTTTGTTGTTTAGTACTTTCCTTTGAATCAAGAAAGGAAAGTTTAAACAAACCAATGTAAACAAAGATGTAATAATAACACTATGTTGTTATGTAAGGTTCTTCTTTGTTATCTTTAAAGAAATCAAAACAACGGATGTTGAATTTCCTCATAATTCATTTCCATTTCACTTCTTCCCGATCTTAACTTGTTCCAAATCTAGGGACGAGATTTTCTTAAGGGGTAGGTTTGTAACAGCCCCAAGTTTATAAACAGTAATAAAATGCTTTATGAACAATAATGAGATCTTATTCATGGCATTCTGTTCATGTTTACACTTTGGGCATGTTACAAGTTAAAACCTTCCTTTGTAGTCAAAACCCTAAAGAACCATTCAAAGTCTTAAAAGGATACAAGATAAAACTTGTATTATGACTGGAAGTATTTTTATTAAAGCCTAGATAAATTATCTTGGCTAAAAATATTTTGTTGCATTTTTAGAAATTATTTGGGCTTAAAGAAAAATTTATTGTCTTTAAATAAATATTTTCGGCCTGAAATAAATATTTGTGTATTTTACAAAGTGAAAACGTGGTTTATGAAATTTATCTGGAAATATATCATCCCAGGTAGCTTACATAAAAATTTCATGAATTTATAAATTTATTTGATATTTTTAAAGTCCCATCAAACCTTTTAAGTGTTCAAATGGGTGCGGTCAACTAAACTGGTCTAAACCCAACCCTGCCTCAGAACGACTCGGTCTCACGTGTTTGGGTTCAACCCGATCGCGACTTGGTGCGGCTCGGTCACGTCTCAACGCGAGCGAGACATCCACGCAGCGTGATGCGAGCCGTCGATCTTCAATCGAGCAGGCGAGCTCACGGTATCCCGAGCGTCCACGTGTATACTTTAATCTCCACCGTTGGATCTTGATCTAACGGCGAGGTTAGTGTGTGCAACCGGACAACTCCGGATCCATGTTCAATCTCCACCGTTCGTTTCCAATCCAACCGTGGCGCCCTTTTCGTTTTAAACCTAAAGCGCGTTTTATCTCGGCCGTTAGATTCAAATCCTCGGCTTTTCCCTTTTCGCGTGTTATAAAGCCGCGCTCCTGCGGACCGTTGGATCTTCATCGTGTGGCCCGATTAGTGTATGCATTCGGACGACTCGGATCCCGCTGTCGTGGCCGTCCATCCTTGATCTAACGGTATTGCTTATTTCAATTTGAAATCAGAGGCGCGCGATTATATGGGCCCTTGGATTTCAATCCTACGGCACTCCTTTTTGACCGTGGGCCTTTAAAGCCCAAAATCGGTGTATCGTTGGATTTTAATCGTGCGGACTACATGGGTGTATGCAATCGGACCATCCGGTTCCATTTTACATCTTGACCGTGGAAATTAAATCCAACGGTGCTGAGCCATCGCATCTAAAAGGGGTGACGTGTATACCTTTTAATTGATCGTCGGATCTTAATCCAACGTCCATCTTTGAGCGGAGCCCGAACCCGCCGGGTTTCGTTTTAATCCCGATCGGTAGATCTAGATCGTGCGGTCCATATTAATTGGTACCGATTCAAATCATTTAATCTCTCTATTTATCACAAACCGCCATTTCCAATCGGACGGTGATATTCTTTGAGCTTTTGTGAGATAGCGGTGAGAATGACAAAGGGCCCACATGTCATATTTTGCCTCTCTTCTTCCTTATCTCTGCGCACCATTCTTGTGAGCGGGGAGGATTTATCCAAAGATTATGCACTAATTTTTGGGATGTTTAGCTAAATGGACACCTCATCAACTCTAGATCTTTCCTCTTGCCTGTAGCTCAACATCCATATATAAACCCTAGCTTTCCTTCTTTGTTGCCATTGTTGACCGAAGAAGCTCATCCTTTTCTTGCTGACCAGTGGAGTTTCTTGCTTCTTGTTCATTGCTTATCCACTTTAAGCACTGGTTCCACCTTACAATAAAGATTTGACATCTTTTGTAGGTTGAACCATTGTCCAACTCTCTGTTGATCAACATCCAGATTTTAGAAACTTGGGTGTCTTCCTTCTTCTGGTAAGATAAAACCTTAGTTTCGACATCTTGAGCATCTTAAGGACCTTAGAAGCTGCTGTGAATCATTCTCTTAAGCATCAGTAGCTTCAACTCGCTTTAAACTGAAAAGTTGATATTATGCCTTTTCGGTTTTTCATGTCATTTTCAAGACCTAGGGTTCTTCCTGTCAACTTATCATCTTATTTAGATTTTGACTAAACCCTAGCAGCATGACAAGTTGATCTTTCAATTCTTGTCATCATCTGTTTTGACTCCTAGCTGAAATATGTCTCTGTTCTCTTGTCGGCTCAACCGACAAAATAGGTTTTTGCTTTAGCTTTTGTAATCTAACTAGTTAGGGTTAGACTAAGGTTGGTTTGGGATATTAATTACCCTAAAAGATCATGCTAAGATTCATTTATGAACTTTTGCATGATCTATACCTCTTTTTCCGAAAATTGTAATCTGTCCTGTTTTCAGCTCTTTTCAAAACTGAAAACTGGGACTTTGCTCTAAACTCTAATTTCTGTCTTTTGAAAACAGTAGGTTATAAAATGGGTTATTATCACTATTAGGGTAAATATAACTTAAGCATGTTGTTAATCATGCATTTCTTTATTGATCATACAATTTCGATAATTTATACGGTTGTCGTTTTGGTATTTATTGGATTTTATTGCTTCTTTTAGAAATTGGTTCTCTGAAGCTTTTGATTATACTTCTGAACAATCTGAGCCTGCAATAGAAGTCTATTACTACCAAGGCAAGCATCTTCTTTGCACCATGTTGAACCAGATTTTGTACAATAGCTTTTACAAATCCGGTGATATCTGTGCATGCTATTTGTCCGAAAATACAAAATGTGACTTGTAATAGCTAGCTATAACGACATGGTGGATTACCTTAATTATGACCATACACTTAACTCTAGTGTAGTCTTGTATACTATATGGTCTATTTTCGATTTGGCTTAGATATGCGATCTAGAGATTTTAGAGTTTGACAAGCATATCTTGTCAAACATGGGAATCTAAATCAACCACAGTTATTTTGAACTCTTTGTCCGTTTCTTTAAATCAGTCTTGTATTTAAAATTCAAATTGATCGGACAAGAGGAAGTTAGTGATGGTGCTTTTGTGCACGAGATTGGGTTTTGTGGTGGACTTGTCCGGTTAATTAAGGACCGAACTCGATTATTCAATTCAAGTCCCCACGTACTTCCACATGCAGTGTATGGGCGCTGTTTGGTTAAGTAAAATGTTGAGACTATTGAGTTGGAAACAGGAGAGTAAGGATATGTGTATTGACCTTGTATGGCATAGATGCTTTGGTCTGAGGACTGCGTTTTATGCCATGTGAGCTTTGTATGTCAATATCAGATGTTCTTAGGAGGGTGAGGGCGTATATGTGCCTCGTCGCATATACGATACCTTAATGGTGCCGATAGCATTCTACTATGGGTAGGGAACCCAATTCGTTTTAAATTGTTTGGATCGGCATTACTGACACAACATGTGTGCCCCGTGGTTAGTAGGTGGTATAGCCTACGCTAATGGGATTAGTTCACACATGGGGGTCCAACTCAATAGTGTTGGCTTATTGAAAAATACCAAATCTTAGCTTCCCCGGTCGGCATACCAAAGGAAGTGTGTCATCATTCGGAGGCATCCAAGACAACGGCTAGCTAAGTCATGTGGGTAAAGATGTACACCCTGCGGGGTATAAAGCTGTTCGAATAGCCGTGTCCACGGTCATGGACGATAACTTGAATTGATATCACTGTATAGAGATTTTGATTTCCAAAATGTGGTTTCGGTTTATTTTCGGTTTGCATGAGGAATCATGCACTTTGTCATTTACATTTAATGTATTTACTCACTGTTTTACTTTATTTTTGATTTATTAAATTGCTTTATCAAAAGTTAGCCTTTGTAGGATAAGTTGTATCGCTTTATGCAAATTTGAACCTTTATACCTTCCTGTTGTAACCTTATGCATGTAACAATTCTACTCCTTTGAATAGGATCTAATAACCACTTTCTTTTCTTAGTTTGTGTAAGACTTGCTGAGTACCTTTTGTACTCAAGGTGCTACCACCTATTGTTGCAGGTGAGGATGGTTTTCTATATGAAGTACCCGTTAGCGCCGATCAGGGTGACGCTAACGAGTGACGCTACTTCTTTCCTCCACGCAATTGCCTGCGGGTGGATGAGGCCATTGGTGGACATTTTCCGTTTATTTTGCTTCCGTTGTATACTGTTAAAGTGACCAAGTCACTTAATATTGTAGTACTAATAGAATGATGTAACCTTATGTTTAATTATATCAATGTATGACTGGTATGTGTTTGATGCAATGTTGATGAAGGATATATATGCAATGGTCGTTGATCCTGGGAACCATTGTGAATCATATATATCAGAATCTGTTCTTGGATCATCATTTGTTAAATTCGTATCTTTAGCATGGTTTTTAATAAAGGAGCAGTACTGTTCCTTCATTAACAATTGTGCTACAGTATGAATTTAATTAGTAACATTTCCAATAACCGGGGGTCCTCACAACTATCTCTTCCAGCAGAAGTATGTGTAGGATCTTCTTGATCGGTCTGGTCTGATTGACACTCGCATTGCTGAGACTCCCACAGAGCTATCCCTCCAGTTTCGTGCCACTGATGATGATCTTCTTGAGGATCCTACTCGATATCGTCATTTTGTTGGAAGTTTGGTGTACCCTGTGAGCACTCGTCTTGATATTGCTTATGCTATTCATATCTCGAGTCAGTTCATGGCTTGTCCCACCCATCTCCACTACAGTCACCTTCTTCGTGTTCTTCGCTACTTGCGTGGGACTACGTATCGTCGTTTGGTTTTCTCTAGCTCCACCTCACTATAGCTTCAAGCATACTTAGATGCGACCTGACCTAGTGATTCTTCTGATTGTCGTTCTCTTTCTGCTTACTGTATTTTTCTTAGTTCCTCCTTGATTGCCTGAAAGACAAAGAAGCAGACTGCAGTTTCTCATTCGAGTGCAGAGGCTGAGTTGAGAGCGATGGCAGCAATGACAACAGATGTTACTTGGTTGAGGTGGTTACTTGCAGATTTTGGAGTGCTTGTGATGGGACCTACGACTCTTTTGTCTGCGACTCTTTTGTCTGACAGTACAGGTGCTATCAGCGTTGCCCGAGACCCAGTGAAGCATGAGCACAACAAACACATTAGTATAGATGCTTTATACACTTGCTCACAAGTGCAGGAGGGAGTACTTGCTTTACAATTTGTGCCCTCAGAGTTACAGGTTGCTGACTTCTTCATGAAGCCGCAGACTAGGGTACAACATTTCTATTTTCTCTCCAAACTCAATGTGTGTGATCCACCATGGTTTTTTTTTTGGGAGTAGAATAGGAGTCCTTTTGTATTCCTTATATGTATATGGTATCCTTATGTGTATATAGCATACCCCCTTGTACTCTCTATACATATTATCTATTGGACTATTGTAAATATACACACAATATTCATAATAGTTCTTAACTAGTATGTATCTTTCATGCTCGTCATTAGTCCATGACTTCGACTTCCATGGTCCTCACTCTTAGTTACGTACGTATTCCCTCCGTTCTTCTATTAAACAGTGATTTATTTATGGAATTTGCTAGTCTTAACTTGAGCACTCCATGTTACTTATACCAAAGGAGCCGATTCGTTCTCAGCCAACACTGTTAACAGAGGAGCAACCTAAATAGTAGTAACTCACTAACATCATACTTGAAGCTACATGTTGTGCTAAATTGATCATCTATGAACTCTCCTATCTTAAACAAGGCTAAGATTACTTGTAGTGTGTAGTTTACACTATAAATGTCTCCCAACTAACAGTAGATGAGTATCATGTCAATGCCATCACAATCGATCCATTTCGGTAGTAATTTCATGTATACGGTACCTGCTGAGGATCTGGTTGTCGTTGGCGAGTGCGCCGATGATCCAGTAGACGAGGTTCTGGAACATGGCGTCCAGCAGGCCGTAGCTGAAGTAGAGAAGGAATGGCCCGGCGTAGCGGCGGCCGTCATTGAAATCGATGAGGTCGTCCCACTTGCCGTCCCTGTACCTGAGCTGGTTGGCGAGGCCGCCTCCCCATATCGCTGTGCCCATAACCGCGACGACGGCGACCCCGGCGAGCCCCCTCTTCCTCCGACTGGTGAAGCCGAAGTCGAGAAAGTATCCGATGCCGGCGGAGCCGACCATCGCGCCCATGAAGACGTTGTTGAGGCCACGGGTTACGAGGTGAAGAGGGCGCCGTTGGCGTTGTTGAACTGGTAGGTGTAGAAGAATTTGCTCGCCCAGGCGGCGGGGAGGACGAGCAGCATCCTCCAGTTGGTGAAGAGCTTGAGGATCTCCCAGGCCTCAGTGGAGACGGAGGAGTAGGTGACCCTAGTGGCGCGCGTGCCGTTGTCGCGGACGATCCTGGATGGCGGCAGGATGAGGAGGGTGAGCGCGGCACCGACGAGCATGATGGCCATGAAGGCGATGTAAGTGCCTTCATTGACACTGGCGGCGTCGGCGTCGGCGCCGCGGCGGTAATTGAAGGAGAAGGGGATGAGGCCGCCGAGGACGCCGCCGAGGTTGAAGAGGCACCAGAAGAGGGAGATGTAGGTGCCGCGGTGGGAGGGGGGCGGGTAGGAGGTCATGATGGCGCCCTGGGCGGTCCAGAGGAGGCCGGCGCCAACGCCGAGGATGGCGCCCATGGCGATGGGGAAGGCCTGGGAGTGGCGGTGGTTGTAGTATAGGAAGGAGGCAGCGTAGAGTGGGTAGGTGAGGGCGCCGAGGAGGCTGGTGGTGCACGGGCCGAGGAGGTTGTGGGCACCGCCGCCAAGGAGGCCGAAGACGGCGAAGCAGGCGTAAAGCGCCGTGTTGGCGTTGTCAGCGGTGGTGTGGTCGACTTGGCCGCTACCGCCTATGCCAGAGAGCGCGTTGAACATGCCGGAGCAGCAGAAGAACACCAAGCCCATCAGCGCCACCTGCACCAGCGGGGAGTTGTACCGTAGGCCGCGGCGTGGTGGCGACTCCCCTTCGGGCTGCTCTTGTGTCACGGCCATTATTATCTGAGATAATTTCCTAGGAGAGTGTTGGCTAGAATGGCAGAGACGAAGGCGATGAGGAGGAAGACGATCAGAGTCTCCGAGGTGGTGGTGTATATATATAGAATATAGGGGGTGCCCATGGCCATGGATCTTGGTTGATTTCATATTCATATTCATTCTTGGGACTGGGAGAGTGACATTCAGTCCTCAATAATTGAGCATCTACCGTCAAAGATGAATTGCAAGCTGTCGATTGCAAAGTAGATAAATATTTTGGAACATATCTACCCACTGTTCATTAGACAAGTGGTTAATACATTAACCTGTGATCAAGATTCATTCCCCTCTGACTTGGCAGTGCTGCCAACAAGAGCGATATCCCAATATTGGTGGTTGATTACCACGAGGACACAACACTCAGGGTGCGTTTGGGACGGCTTCTGCTTCTGGATTCTGGCTGGAAAAGTCAGAAGCCATCCCAAACGGTCGGCAGCAAGAAGCAACTTTCCCCCAAGTGCTTCACCCTCACGACGCCTGGAAGCAGGAAGTCGGAAGCCAGCCTTGAGTGGCTTCCCGCCGCTTCCTCAGCTCGCCGTTTCGGAAATGCCCTTGAAGTTGCAAGGAATTTACCCGTCGAATGCCACCACGTAAAACCTCCTCCCGCACGGACGCACAACTCCCTCTCGCCCCGTGCGCCTCCTCCTCCCCCTCCCTCCACCCCCAACACGCCGCCGCCCTCCTCCTCCCCTGAGCCGCCGCCGCCTTCTCTCCCGGCCACCCAAATCTAGATGACTTCGCTTTTTCGCCTACGCCTCGCCTCCGGCCTCCTCCTCCTCTGCCGGCTCACGCCACCACCGTCCTCCTCCCCCGATTGCCGTCCGGCCGCCTGTCTCCTCCAACCTAGTCCGCCCCCTCGCCCTCTGGCCACCTCCACGCCGCACCTCTGGTTAGCCCCACGGAGCTGCACGTCCGTGCCTCTGGGTAAACATGGGTGGCATGCATGGGCGATTGGGTAGCTAGCTAGGCTGTTAATTATATGTTAGGTTCCATGGATTATATATAGAGAGAGAGCAGTGACTAGCTGACGCACTAATGTAGATCGAGTACATCGAACTCATTTGTCATTCACCAACACCAAGACGACGTTTAAATTCAAAGCCCTAGGACTACGAGTGACTAGTGCTGGTTACTAATTTTGCTCTGGGCGTCGTGTCGTGGAGCACAGCAAATTGCAACAGGATCGACGGACTACTGGGATAATATATATCACTACCACAATCTGTTAAGTTCCCGAGTGCCGGGAATAATACATGTTGATGCATGTCTTGTTATACCTGAACAAAGAAGCCAGCAGCGAAGTGACCATTCAGCTTTCCGGGAAGTGACCGTTCAGCTTTCCGGAAAAACAGCTTCCAGCTTGAACAAAGGGCTGCACGTCTAACGATTGATCTAAAGAGATTTGATGTTTAACTATCTGATTTTTAGATCGGCTTGCTCGAGTTTCGGAATTGGAAAATTTTTGAAATGCCCTGAGGCAAATAATGACTTGTTTGATGCCGTTTAATGACAATTAATAGTAACTAACAACAATTAATGATAATTACCGCAATTAACGATAATCAATGCAATGGACAACAACTACTGCAATTAATGAGAACTAGCACAATTGATTGCAATTAACGACAATTAATCTTGATAGCAACCTAGGTCTGAATGTGATCGATGCTAACGTTTCCAAGTTCTCCTCTCGCTCGCTCATGATGAATCATCTCAATCTTAAATCTTGAGGAGCCTTCGATCGTCCGATCAAGATCTAACTATATATTCGAGATCAACATGCTGTAGCACATGATGAAATACAAGCTAGCACATGATGAAATACGAGCTACGTATTGTGCATACAGTATGCCTCTTAGTAGCTTTTAATTTGATTATGTTGGTTAACCCGAAGTTACCTTTAGACGCCAATAGGATCGGCATCACACAGTCAACAAGACCCCTTTTCTTAGGATGAGATGAGATGAGATCATCCCATCGTTTTCTCTCTCCTTCAATATATAATATAAAGAAAGAAAGGATCTGGGAAGATTCATTCCTTCCTTCCTTTTGGGCTTAACTTGACATTAATATAACGCACGTACCTGCATGCAATTCTGATCTCTGAATTCCAAAACAAATCGTAACCGGCCAGGCACCGCATCCATTCACCTTCGGGATCCCAAGCCCTCACTGGGTTGCATGTCAGACACATATCCATATGAATCTTATCTCAGAAAGTCAGAATACATAAAGAGGAATGGAAAAATTTTAAAGCGAAAAAACACCTCAGTATAAGGAGTCGACAGCAACACATTCGAGACAAACGATCAATGCGACAAAACTTGTGTTTTCACTGGGGCCTGCAACTGAAAGTCTTATGCTCAAAAAACGAGTCAACAAACTAGCTACAAGCAGAAGTAAAATGAGTCAACAAGAAGAGAGAGTAGCATCTGCTCCTTCCTTATCTTACATTGCTGTTGCCATCAACACCAAAGGACAAAAGTGTGATTTCTTTATTGTGTACGATAACACAAAAGGCACGGGATCAGAAAAGTCAAGCTCTCGCTACCTACAAGCAATCATAAAAGTCAAATCATGTGGCAAGCTGAGAAATGACGGATTGTTACTATAAAACAACTCACTGTCACTTCTGAATTCATTAAAAGTGGGAGCACTGCAGATCAGGTAGCATATAGTTCAACTCGTAGAATTAATTAAGATGTGCCAAATATATGACAATTGACAAGCTTACAAAACCAATTTGGTACTAGACAATAATCCGCAAGCAATCAGATAATGCAAGACTTTGGTACGTAAACATGGGTGTACGTAACCGGTGATGCTGTGCTTAGCGATCAGCTAAAACCATAAATAAATCTTAGACGAAGAGAGTGCGTAACCGGTGATGCTGTCCTTTGGTAAGAAATCAGCCACTTAATTAGCCGTGTCTCCCAAACAATCATAAAATCAATCGGTAGATCGCATTTCCCTTCCCCCACACCATAGAAAAATAGAGGTGTCACCCTGCCGTGCGGTACCGTACCATCAATGGAAGACAAATTAAACTCCCATTGATTGTCTTAGTTACTTCTGCAGTCTGCCATACGGCGTACCATCTGATTGAAGACACTTTACAGTACACGTAATTAAACAATGCAGGAGTAAGAGTAGCATCGACGAGAAGGCGAAGGACAGTGACCTCGATCATGGCTGTCGTTGACATGCATGATGAGACTGAGTAGAAAAATAAAACATAGAGAACTGCTATACTGCTATCCATAAGAAGGAATCTTTTTAACAAACAATCATTGACAAGAGAGCCCCTCCCATAGGTGAAATTTAACTAGACCTGTTTATCGTTGATCGTTTGTAGCTACTAGCTCGTATTTCATTTGTAAGCTGAGCAATTTCCATACATTTCAGCAAAAAGCTGTTGCACTCAGAATTTGATCCAAGGAGAACAAAAAGAATAGGCAAAATTGGCTACATGACATCACAATTTCATATCATTAGCTCTAGGATACCTAAATTTTGTGTCTTTAGCGAAAGACACTATAATTTTATAACTTTTTGCTGAAATCTGGACTGTTTTGGCCCTGTAGCGCAAATTAATTCCTAAACTAGTCTCTTTAGTGTGAAAATTCCAGTTTTAGCCCCATCCAAGTACCTAATGCGTGCGGTTGGCGGCATGTAGGTCTTTGCCGTCTGAGTGGCGACCCAACATGTTGCCGAACCTAACGACATGTAGTTCTTCTGCTGCCGACGACGGCAGTGACATGCCAAGCTTCTGATGCCACGAGAAAATAGGAAAAAAAAATGTTATGGTTAGCAGATTGGGAAAATTAGGGAAAATAAAGGAAAAAATAGAGAAAAAAACAAAAAAATGTTAAAAAAGATTGAATTTAATAGAAGTTAATTTTAGTCATTTAAAATTTTTAAAATTTTCAATTAAGCTTTAATTGATACACTAAAGTAGAAATGGTTTATTTTAATTTTTTGAAGCTTTGAAAAGACTCTAGAAAAGAGAAAACTGAAGAGAAATAATATCTTGATTCTTTGCGATTCTTGATCACATTATACGAATTTTTTTACATAATCTATTGTATGATGTTATTTTGTTTGCAAAATAAAAGTGTAGCGACAACGTTGGTTGGTCTGTTTGTTATTTTCGTAGAATATGAAGGGCACAAAAATTGTCAGACTCGCAATAATATTTTATGATCGTCGTATATTGTTGTAGTGCGCTAAATTTCTGAGAAATTTTACGAGGACGATTAAGATAGTAATGAGTCGTAAGTAGGAAGGTAAGTGATATTACGATGCGCCTGTTAAAAATAACGGAGTTAAAGCATATTACTTTATGGAGCTTCCACAAAATGCAATTAAAGGGGCTGAGAACGCTCGTTGTTATTATGAAGATAGCCTAAAATGAATTATTGAAATGTTGGGGGCTAGAACTGTTGTGGTTCCATACCGTATATGCACTGCACAATTTTCTTGAGTCATTTCAATTAGGGTTTGCATAAATGAAAAAAAGTAGGGTTTCCAGTTTGGGTTATCGTTGATAGGAATACGAATTTTTGTTCAGTCATTTCAATTCGGGTTTCAACAGGCACTAATTTTTGTTAAAAAAAACATTCATTAAGTAACATGGGCACCGAGGTTTGTAAATTAGGGTTTTATCGTCTGAACGTATACGTGCATATAGGCAGGCAGTCGATGAAGTACTTTATGAAGCTTATACAGAATATGATTGAAGGGGTTGTGAACTCCCATTGTCATTACGAAGATACCCTAAAATATGGACGATTCGATGTCGGTGCGAATGGTTGTTTCTGGGATTCCACTAGAAGAGGCATACTTGCAATATATGCTTTGATAGCTTAGCGGAGACACGGAACTAGAACTACATCAGAGTCCGTGGACAGAAGCACGTTACACGTAGTGACATGGCATGATGGTTCGGCTAATTGCTTTAGTTATCCTCGCTACTACTACGGTACACTGCGACACAAGCATCCGGACCATATAAGTATGCATGCCTTTAGGGGATAGTAATGGGGGGTAGGACGGTGGACTACTACGTAATGACCTGACCTACTGCGTGGACCGGGGCCATTTTCCCTTTCTTGCTAGCTCGGCGTTGAACTCCTCGCCGGCCTTCCCCTTCCCCTTGTCGCGGGAGTGTCCACGTCGGGCTGGTATATCGAAGTCGTCCATGTCCTGCGATTCATTGATGTAAGTGCACTGTATAGTGAAAATCGTAAGAAAGATGTAAATTCTTCATAACTGACGTCGTCAATACGGATTACGCCCGGGCGACCGGATACGCTATGGCGGTCGGGCTCGGCTGCATGAGCCTTTCCCTTGCCCTTGCCGCGGGACTGTGCACGTGCGGCTGGTATGTCAAAGTCGTCCATATCCTGCGATTCCATGATGTAAGTGCATCATACAGTGAAAATCGTAAGAATGATGTAAAATCTTCATAACTCACGTCGTGGATACGGATTACGCCCGGGCGTCCGGATACGCTGTGGCGGACGGGCTGAGCCGTATGAGCCTTTCCCTTGCCCTTGTCGCAGGACTGTCCACGTCGAGCTGGTATGTCGAAGTTGTCCATGTCCTGCGATTGTATGATGTAAGAACACCGTACAGTGAAAAACGTAATAAGGATGTAAATTCTTCTTAACTCACGTCGTCGATATGGATTACGCCTGGGCGACTAGTGGGCTCCTTCGGTGCCTCCTTAGCAGGGTCCGGTACGTAAGGTTTCCACCGCACGAAGTTCTCAGCCCGGACCGAGTAGTTTAGCATGTACTTCTGCTGGATGAATGCCCTATCGTACATCTCTGGGCCGTCGATCCACTGGAAGAAGTGGCAGCGCATCTCGGGCTGCTATTACGTGGGGATCAAGTTAAAAATTTAAGGAATTCAACGTTGACGAAAATCGATGCATGCGAAAGAAACGCTTACGAGGTGGTGCCCGCACGTGTAGTACGCCCGGGCAGCAGTGGCTGGGTGTGTGGACTGAATGATCTCTGCTGGTTCGCCACACACACACTGCGGGATCGAAGAACGTGGTGGTACTAGAGCATCTTTCATTGAAAAATCTGGGTATTGTAAGTGTTTCCTCTTCTGCTTAAGCCACTTTTGCTTCCGCAACATCCTCGCGTAGAAGTTTGCCGAAGAGTCCATAGCTGAGTATCTATTGTGTAGTGTTGTGTAGTTTTGGGTTTGGTTCAACCCCCTTTTATAAGCTCCATGGTTGGCATGGTGTGGTTAATTTCATGCAGAGTCATGTCTTTTAGTTCTGAAAAGCTGAATAGTTTTGTCATGTCGATCTGAAAACGTAGCGAGGCATAGTATTGTCACGTCTTACTTTGCACAGAGAAACTATGTTGTGCTTTGCGAGTCTTTGTCTTATCGATCCAAAAATCGTGAGGCGAGTGTTGTCACGCCCTTTTTGGCAGAGTTTTGTTTTTTCGGTCTGAAAAGCTGGTGAGGCAGAGTGTTGTCATGCCTTTTTTGCAGAGTCTTGTCTTTTCGATCTGAAAAGCTGGTGAGGCAGAGTGTTGTCACGCCTTTTTTGCAGAGTCTTGTCTTTTGATGCGAAAAGTGGTGAGGCGAGTGTTGTAACGCCTTTTTGCGAGTCTTGTCTTTTGATGCGAAAAGTCGGGAAGCGAGTGTTGTCACGTCTTTGTTTGCAGAGTCTTGTCTTTTCGGTCCGAAAGGCTTGCGAGGCAGAGTGTTGTCACGTCTTTCTTTGCGTAGTGTCGTCTTTTCGGTTTGAAAAACTGAGGAGGCAGAGTCTTGTCACGTCTTACTTTGCAAAAAATGGTCACGTTCTGCTTTGTAGACAGAAGTTGTTAGTTCTTGTCATTGTGAAAACTAAGTGTTCTGAATTTGTATCCAACATTGCAGATTTAGGTCTCCAAAATTTGGATTTGAGGTTTCAAAAATTAGGGTTTCATGAATTCCCACACAAAGTAATACAAGGATGCACGACAGTTCATCCATGCGTAGATAATGTAACTGGTTTATTCTCATCCATGTTGTACTGCGATGCATAGATAAAGAGTGAACATTACAATGTCATTAGAACTGAACTTCTACTTGGCAACCACAAGAAATAATAGAAGAAATACCACAAAACTAACTAGCTTAACTAATATCTCAAGCATTTTCTCAACTCTTTCCATCCTTTCATCCAGTCTTTTAAGTCTATTCTCTTCATTCTGCGTTGGTGGGTCAGAGGGTCGAGGCCCTGGACGAAATGCAGCAACACCACGGGAGTCATCTTGCAAGGCAGCAATTTGCATTGCAATATCTTGAACCACTGGGACAGCTTCATCAGCCCACTGCCAAAACCGGCATGTTGTGCTCTAAAAAAGAAAAGCAGCCTCAAGTGAAAAAAAAACAATATGTTGTTTCCAATGCAATTCATTCGAGATGATTAAGCAAAAGTTACCGTAAGATTTGAACACTTCATGAACACTCGGGATGGATTCGTTGGCGTATGCGAGGTGAACACATTCACGGATCCTCGCAACGAGGCAAACCAACCATTGCGCGCAGTGATTCCAATTGTCTGCTCACTCGAAAGTTAGATGAGGCCGTAGACATCCCGTCTAAGACTTGTAGAAAGGAGAAGAGGAAATGAAGAGTGGGGTGAATGGCAGCCAAAGCATCCTTATATAGCATGCGGCTCCTAACATTGGGTTGAAGGAAAATCGCGTCCGTGAGGCAGCGGGCCCGAGGAGGAATCGTGTGGCAGCGTTGAAGGAAATTCGCGTCCGCAAGGTAGTGTCGGATCCCCTAGCAGATCAACCACGGGACCCGCGAGATATTCCAAAATCACGGATGTTTGAGATACAAACCTGAGCTTAGAACATGTTGTGTCCATAAATCACAAGGTCACGCTAAACACTGACACTACGTAAATCACATAGCATGACATGCTGCACGCAATACACAATGATATTACATAACATGCATTGTACGACCAAGACATTACTTATGGTACATCGCCCCGTCGATTGCCCGAACGGCGTAGCTGATCCTCAGGGAAGGTGAACCTGTCAGGGGAGCGGCGTACATCTCGCAAGCCGTAGTAGGGGCGTTGCGTGGGAGGCGTCACTGCGGTGATCTCAGTGTAGGTGTTCGGGTCAAAGCCGGGCATATTATCGATCCACACGTGCTCATCCTGAGGGAAGGGTACTTGGTGAGTTAGTCATTGGTTTTATGCATTGCTAAAATTACTACAACTACGTTAAAGTGTACCTGAGTAGGTTGTTGTGTGGACGAGGATCCTCCTGGCCAGTCTGTGCCGTAATGCTGCACGGTGTACCCTTCGTAAGTCTCGGCAAACCACTGGTCGCGCTCCCGCACGAGTGACTGAATGCCCTGCGGCTGAATGCCATGCGCCAATGATCCCAACCCATCATCTTGGCGCTGCGGCGAGTCAGGGTCAATGTCTGCAGTGGAACAACGTCGCGTTTGCTGCGCCTCCCTCTGTGATGACGACGGCTGCAGCAAAGTGTTGTCCCCTCGCAAGTGTTGCGCCTCCCTCCGTGACAACGACGGGTGAAGCAGAGTGTTGTCCCCTCGCAAGTGCTGCAGGAATAAACAGTGATGTCAGATATGTTCAAAAGGAGTGCTTGGACAAGTATTGATGAGAACAACCGGCAGACATATGACATACCTGACGCGTCGAGGCTGACCGACCATAGCTCTGACGACTCGCAGAGTGCGACGGACGTGCGGAGGGAGGTGCCGAGGGAGGTGCTGAGGGTGGAGGGGGTGGAGGGTGCCCTCGGTGTCCGCGCTGCTGTACGTGAACGTCACTGTGGCGACCACAAGTTATGGCCCTCATTGCTGTCCTCGCGTCCTCGGTCATCGCGCGCACCGCGTGTTGGATGCGATCAAATGTGCTATTGCGACCACGACGTAGAGTTTCAGCACCCTGACGCGAGATACGATCAAGGCGGTAGTACTGCAAGGAAACCGATAGTAAGTTAGAAATATGTAGCCGGATGAAATTTTTACCAAGAATGTTTTACCATCTCATCGTGGCGTGCCGCCCGATGATGGTCGGGACCTGCTAGTACAACTGCATCCTGCATGACCTCCACTGGTCGCGGTGGCGCTGGCCCAGTAAGCCTACACCTAGTGCGCGGGCGTGCCGCTGCAAGTACGCATCAGACGCGTGCGGATGGCGTAGCCTCGTAACTCGTGCACCACGCCTGCCGCCGCCTCTCACCCTGAGTCGTCCACGGCCGCGTATGCGCCTCGATCGTCGCTCCTCCGGCCTCTTTTAGTTTGCCTACAATTGAATTTGGATATCAAAAAATTTAAGTCAGACATGTGCCTACTATGATATTGAAAAATGACATACCGGTGGGCCTTCTCCGTGAGAGGTCGTCCCGGCAGCGGTGGCACCTCCTGGTAAAGGCCAAACTGTCTCATGACCCGTTGTGGATTGTACGGCTCGACCATGTGCGAGAAGATCAGGTGGCAGGTCGTCAACCAGAGCGTCTCGTCCTGAGTGCACTGCGAGGATAACCCGTAGGGGGCCGTGTCTGCAAGGAACTGTGCAGTCCATGGCCACTAGATGACCTCGTCCTCATGCAGAGTCTCAAATAGGTTATGAAACTCAGGGTACGCACGCCTCGGTCTCTCTCTAGCCCAACCTAGGGTACCATGTGTCCAACGCGTTCCCATTATAGGCCCATCGACGGGGTCATCACCTGTAGCAGTACCGTACAGCTTGGCACTCAACTCGAAAGGGTGCACGGTGCTCCGAAAATATGGCCGGCCAACAGGAAAGTGCTCCCATGACCATAGCTGCAGCAGTGTGTAGCATACAGCGAGGACCGGCTCCCCGCCTGTACTGCGCTGAGAGGCATCGCACAATCCTCGGTAAGTGGCACAAAGCACTGCGGAGGCCCAACTGTATTGTGGCACCTCGTCGGGCCGGGCGTCCACCAAAGACTTAGCGAGCTGGATGTAGCTAGGGTACACGCAGTCACCCTGAGTCGTAGGAAACAAGATCCATCCGAACAGGAACAAAAGGTATGCAAGGAAGTGTGTCTGATCGCCTCCACGATGCATCTTTGGGGCGGTCATGTACTCCGTAGCGTGAATGTGGCACACCCGACACGTTGTCGAAATCGGTGACCGAATCATCGACCATACGCACCTTCCAGTCCACTCGCCTTGGAGGTGGCACTACTGGAAGACCGTGCAGTGGCAGACCTGTAAGCATAGCTACGTCCTCTAGAGTTATGGTCATCTCCCCCCACCGGAAGTGGAAGGTGTGAGTCTCTGGTCTCCAACGATCCACGAGCGCAGATAGGAGTGCCGCGTCAAACTGAAATGCATGCGGTACATCCAACATGCGGGCAAAGGGCAGGAGGCCGATGTCCCGTAGTCTGGGGACATACCGCTCGTCAAGAGCCCACCTCTCTCTGGGGGCGCTCAGGACTAGGCTCGGATGTTGGAGATATGCCCTAGAGGCAATCATATTGATGATGATATTTCATTGTATCCATGATTTAATAAATGTTCCTTGAATATTGCCTTTGTGTTGATTAACAAGTATGTGACTTGTTTGTGAAACTCTTTACTTGTATGGTTATTCTAAAGTTGTCCCTAGTCGGAGTTCATGTGAGGACACACGTGAATGATGGATTAGCACATGTATCGGTTGATGACCATGTTTCACAGGTCATAGACATGGAGATGTCAAACCAATAATGTGGACACATGTTTAGAACATGGGGTTGGACCGACCCAACATGAGACATAGTAATTATTCTTATGGTTCTCTCTACACAATGTGTACGCCTTGTCCTTAGACACGAGATTGTCGCATGTACTTGAGATGTGAATCGACCTACTTAGGGGCTATCAAACGCTACTCGTGAATCGTAGTTATAAAGGTAGCTTCGGGTTTGTCATGAAGCATGTTTGCGAGGCATGGTCGGTCGAGATGGGATTTGCCCTCTCTACCCGAGAGATATCTCTGGGCCTCGAGTGATCGGATCCGAAATGCATGGCCATGCTACTTAAGGTTAAGAGTTAACCTAGTAAGGGATTCCTGATCACGGGATCGAGAAAGAGTGGTCGACTTGGAGCTCGACCGAATATCGTGAGGCAAAGGGATTGGCATGTACATAACGTTGTGATGGTTCGTCCGATATGATCTTTACGTATGTTTAGGAGTTGGCACGTCTTGCTAGAGGCGCTACCAACTATTGACCAAGTATGTGTACTCGCGTCATGTCTAAACATATGTGAACCATAGGTCACACACTTAAGAAATTGAAGCCTAATTCGGATTGGATCCGAATTAGGTCGGCATTGAGTCCTAATGGGCCTCTATTCGTAGAAGCCCATTTTAAGGACGTCTATAAAAGGCGGGCGCGCGCCGGTTGAGGTTGAGTTTTTCGTGACATCCCCAAACCACGGCGCCACCCTCCCACGCCCTAGTCGCTCGCGCGGATCTAGTAGTCCGGCGCGTCGCTTCCTCTATGCGTGTGGATACCTTTGAAGGCGCCGCATCGTGGCGTTGGGACGAACCGCAAGAAAGGAGGCATGCGTGGGGCGCCACGGCGAGGACAAGGAAGTAGTACGACTACTCGCCCGACGTCTTCGCATCAACTTGGTACGACTACACCGCCCGACGCTTGTTGCATCAACTTCCGCTTTGCGCGTCTAGTGGTAAGACCGTGATCTATAATCGCAGTGATCTTGGTTTACGGGTAGAATTTTTAATTTGCGCTAGTGTAGCCTACCCGCTTCCCTGATGGTATCGAGGCGGTTCTTTGTCATGTTATAGGTTCGGGTGATTTGCATATGGCGATATGTAAATCGGTATGATCGATGTGATCGATTGTATAGTTACGGTAATGGATTGGTGCGGTTTCGTGATCATGCTTTGCTAAGGTCGTGAAACAACATACCCCTACCGGTCGGATTCGCCATCGGGGTGAAGCGGTGACACGTAAAACCGGTTGCGGCATGCGAAGATCAATATGATTGATCGAATCGGAACCTAGATTAATAATCGATGTACCGTGATCATCTCGCTAAGGTCGTGAAACAACATACCCCTACCGGTCGGATTCGCCATCGGGGTGAAGCGGTGACACGTAAAACCGGTTGCGGCATGCGAAGATCAATATAATTGGTCGAATCGGACGATGAGTCGATTTGTGGTAAATATGATTTGCCGATCAAAATCCTATGTAAAAATTGCATAGATTGGATCTCTGTTTTTTTCTGAAGGTCGGGCGCCGGATGTCCGCGAGGGCGCCGCCTTCGAACCCGAGGGGAACCCTCGACCCCTATCCGGTGGATTGCGATTCATGCATAAACTTGTTTTTGCGGGATGTATGTGACCGTATGGCCTAATGTGTATGTGATGCATGTTTGTAATATTTGCATGACTGCGTGTCGTGGTACGGCAACACGGCCGAGCCATTGTGTTGTCAAAGTATTGTATTAACGGCTGCGTGCGACTTGTGATGATTCCTAGTATCCATGTATTTTATTACTAGTGTTATGAGTAATAGCTTATAGTAGTACTCGGAGGACACATCACTTGGAGGATGGCACACATGAACCATGGAGATGGAGATCATCATGGTGGATGATTCTATGGCGATGGAGATCACCATGAGAAAATGGGCCATCTTGAGTCACAAGCGTGTGAATGCTATTCCTATTGTTTTACTCCTATGCATGTTTGAATGGTAGAAGTATAGCGATCCCTCACAAAATGTTAAGTTAAACATATGCCCTCCCAATTAAACTTTGCACCATCCCATGTCTTGTAAATTGATGGTGGGTCTATAAAATTAGGGCACCATCAACTTTCCTTGACTAGATGGGTTTTGTATCGGATACTTACATGCATAAGGATTGGTGAACTTAACAAGGTTATCATAAAGGTTATGGGCCTTGGGGCATAAAGGTTGGGTGCCGGGGCATAGAGATGTCACCCAACAACAAGAGTCATATAGAGATATGATTAGCAAGGTGTTGCTTACGAATTACCTTGTCTCCTAGCGGTGATGCAAAAGCTCACTAGTAGACTCGTTAATTGCGGATCTTGAATCGCTAAGAATCAACAGAGGATGTTGATTTTAGTGGGAGTACATTCTATTAAATTTGTTTAATACGCTTTACTCTATCATGGTTTTTTTGTCTTAGTATTTTGCATTTCCTATTGTAGATCAATGGCATCTAGCAACCACGCACACCCTTTTGCTTTGCGATCGATTCTTGAGAAAGAGAAATTAAATGGAACAAACTATTCGGATTGAGTCCGTAACACGAAATTGTTCTCGTGGCAGCTAAAAGGAAAACGTTCGACACCCCAATCCCGAAGAACACGCAAATAATGCGTCTCTGCTGTTTAAAAATGCCTACAAGAAAGCATGTGATGACTCTCTTGAGATTAGTCGTCTTATGCTTGCATGCATGGAACTGACCTTCAAAAGCGGTTTGAGGATCGAAGCGTATGATATGATCATAGCGCTTAGGACATGTTCGCACACGTGCCGAATCGAGCGGTTCAATGTCTCTAAGGCTTTTCGGAATGCAAGTTAACGAAGGTGCACCGTAGGCCCACATGTGATCAAAATGGTTGGTTCTGATCGGACTTTGGATAAACTTGGTTTTCCAATTGGCCAAGAGTTGGCAATCGATTTCATTTAGCGTCTCTTCCACCTAGCTATGGGCATTTCATTTGAACTACCATATGCATGGGGCGGATAAGGGCCTTAATGAGCTTTGTGGGATGCTCAAAACACCGTGAGTGACATTAAGAAGTGTGCGGGGCCTAGCCATGTGATGGTTGTGCGAGAACAAGTCTAGCTTCAAGAAAAGGGTAAGAAGCCATGGCCAAAGAATAAGGGCAAGGTTAAAGATATGATCTCAAGCCAACGCCTAAGCCTAATCTTTGGACTCGAGGTGAGACAGTATGCTTCTATTGTAAAGCGCCACCGGAAGAGAAACGCAAGAAGTACATGGATTAGATGAATGCAAGAAGAAGGTTGGAAGTAAGACTTCCACCCATGGTACACTTGTCATAAATGTTTTAGACATTTTTCTCGCAGATTCTCCTATTAACTCTTGGGTATTTGATACGGATCGATTGCTCACATTTGCAACTCGATGCGAGGGCTAATAATAAGTAGAGGAGTCGCAAGAGGTGAAGTTGATTTTCGCGTCGGAAATAAAGCAAGGGTTCTTTGCGTTGACCGTCGGCACCATGCAACTTCACTTCCTTCAAGATTTATTATGGAATTGAATAATTGTTATTATGTTCCTAGTATGAGTCGAAACATTTTATCCCCTCATGTTTGATGAGAGATGGTTATTCATTTGCAAGTAAAGACAATGGTTGTTTGATCTCTAAAATGGAATGTTTATGGCTTTTAGCCCATTGTGAATGGGTTATTTATTTTAAATCTTGATGATGCGCCTATCTTTAACATAAATGCTAAAAGACTTCGACCTAATGATTTGAATCCCACCTATGTTTGGCATTGTCGTTTGGGTCACATAAGTGAAAAGCGCATGAAGAAGCTCCATGTCGATGGTCTTCTAACCGTTTGATTTTGAATCATACGAGACATGTGAAGCTTGTTTGCTTGGTAAGATGACCAAATCACCTTTCAAAGGTTCTTTTGAGAGGGCTTGGACTTGTTGGAAATCATACATACCGATGTATGTGGACCAATGAGCACGATCGCTAGAGGTGGATTTCATTACTTCATAACTTTCATCGATGATTTTAGTAGATATGGCTATGTCTACTTAATGAAGCATAAGTCCAAACTTTTGAAAAGTTCAAAGAGTTCGAATGAGGTTGAAAATCAACGTGCCAAGAAAATCAAGGCTCTGCGATCGATCGTGGTGGCGAGTATTTGAGTCATGAATTTAGCAATCATCCAAGAGTTGCGGAATTGTTCCACACTAACACCGCCGGACGCCTCAAAGAAACGGGTATCCGAGCGGCGTGTCGGACCTTGTTGGACATGGTTCGATCGATGATGAGCGATCAGATTTACCATTATCCTTTTGGGGTTACGCTCTAGAAACGGCAGCTTTCACACTTAATAGGGTACCGTCTAAATCCGTAGTTAAGACACCATATGAGATATGGGTAGGAAGAGTCACGCTTTGTCTTTTCTAAAGATTTGGGGATGTGAGGCGTTTGTCAGCGACTCTGATCGGACAAGCTCACACCCAAGTCGGATAAATGCATTTTCGTGGGATATCCAAGGAAACCTTTGGATATTACTTCTACAACCGACTAGAGGGCAAAGTGTTTGTCGCTCAGTGGTGTTTTCCTAGAGAAAGAGTTTCTCAATAGGGAGACAAGTGGAAGAACAGTGCGGCTTGAAGAGGTTCAAGATGAACCAATCGGGAAGACTCGACGAATGATGCCCATGTGGCGTAACAAGTTGAGGAACCCATGGCAAAGGAAGCACCACCACCACGAAGGTCGGAAGGCTCCAATGCGCGAGATATATTATTGTTAGACAATGATGAGCCTACAACCTATGCGGAAGCAATGATGGACCAGACTACGAGAAATGGCATAGTGCCATGAGATCCGAGATAGCATCCATGGGAGACAATCAAGTTTGGAATTTGGTTGACCCTTTGATGGTGTTAAAACCATAGAGTGCAAATGGATCTATAAAAGGAAGATTGATATGGATGGAAATGTTCATATCCATAAAGCTCGACTTGTCGCAAAGCGGTTTCGGCAAGTTCAAGGAGTTGACTACGATGAGACTTTCTCACCGTAGCGATGCTTAAATCAATACGGATCATTCTAGCTATTGCGCATATTTCGACTATGAGATATGGCGATGGATGTCAAAACGGCTTTCCTTAATGGAAATTTAACCGAGGACGTGTATATGATACAGCCCGAGGTTTTGTCGATCCAAACAATGCTAGAAAAGTATGCAAACTTCAAAAATCCATTTATGGATTGAAGCAAGCATCTCGGAGTTGGAACATTCGTTTTGATGAAGTGGTCAAAGGGTTTGACTTCATCAAAAGCGAAGAAGAATCTTGTGTTTACAAGAAGACAAGTGGGAGCTCACTCGTATTTCTAATCTTATATGTAGATGACATATTCTTGATTGGAAATGATATTCCTATGCTCGAGTCCGTTAAGACCTCACCAAAAATAGTTTCTCAATGAAGGACTTAGGGAAGCGGCATATATTTTGGGTATTAAGATCTATAGAGATAGATCAAAAGGCTAATAGGATTAAGCCGAGTACTTACATTGACAAAGTGTTGAAACGGTTCAACATGGAGGAGGCAAAGAAAGGGTTCTTGCCCATGTCTCATGGCATAAATCTTGGCAAGACTCAGTGTCCTTCGACAACTGATGAGCGAGATCGCATGAGTAAGATTCCATATGCTTCGGCCATTGGATCTATCATGTATGCTATGATGTGCACTCGCCCGATGTTTCCTATGCTCTAAGTGTTACGAGCAGATACGGTGATCGGTGAGAGTCATCGACAGCGATTAAAAACATCCTCAAGTATTTGAGAAGAACTAAGGATGTGTTCTAGTCTACGGAGGTGAGGAAGAGCTCGTTGTAAATGGTTACACCGATGCAAGCTTCCAAACCGACAAAGATGATTACAAATCGCAATCGGGTTTTGTGTTCCTTTTGAGCGGTGGTGCGGTAAGTTGGAAGAGTTCCAAGCGGGATCATTGTCGACTCTACAACGGAGGCCGAGTACATTGCGCTTCAAGCGGCAAAGGAAGGTGTTTGGATAAGGAAGTTCATAATCGAACTAGGTGTGGTTCCTAGTGCGTGCGATCCTCGGATCTTTCTTGTGATAACAAGTGGGGCCATTGCGCAAGCCAAGGAGCCGAGGAATCACCAAAAGAACAAACACATCTGCGGCGGTTTCATCTCATTCGAGAGATCCTTAATCGAGGAGATTTAAAGATATGCAAAATACACACGGATTTGAATATTTGAGATCCTTTGACGAAGCCTCTCCACAGCTTAAGCATGAGGCGCACACAAGAGCTATGGGTATTAGATATCTTCTAGATTGACTCTAGTGCAAGTGGGAGATCTGTTGGAGATATGCCTAGAGGCAATCATATTGATGATGATATTTCATTGTATCCATGATTTAATAAATGTTCCTTGAATATTGCCTTTGTGTTGATTAACAAGTATGTGACTTGTTTGTGAAACTCTTTACTTGTATGGTTATTCTAAAGTTGTCCCTAGTCGGAGTTCATGTGAGGACACACGTGAATGATGGATTAGCACATGTATCGGTTGATGACCATGTTTCACGAGTCATAGACATGGAGATGTCAAACCAATAATGTGGACACATGTTTAGAACATGGGGTTGGACCGACCCAACATGAGACATAGTAATTATTCTTATGGTTCTCTCTACACAATGTGTACGCCTTGTCCTTAGACCCGAGATTGTCGCATGTACTTGAGATGTGAATCGACCTACTTAGGGGCTATCAAACGCTACTCCGTGGCGGGTAGTTATAAAGGTAGCTTTCGGGTTTGTCATGAAGCATGCTGCGAGGCATGGTCGATCGAGATGGGATTTGCCCTCTCTACCGAGAGATATCTCTGGGCCTCGAGTGATCGGATCGAAATGCATGGCCATGCTACTTAAGGTTAAGAGTTAATCTAGTAAGGGATTCGGATCACGGGATCGAGAAAGAGTGGTCAGCTTGGAGCTCGACCGAATATCGTGAGGCAAAGGGATTGGCATGTACATAACGTTGTGATGGTTCGTCCGATATGATCTTTACGTATGTTTAGGAGTTGGCACGTCTTGCTAGAGGCGCTACCAACTATTGACCAAGTATGTGTACTCGCCATGTCTAAACATATGTGAACCATAGGTCACACACTTAAGTGAAGCCTAATTCGGATTGGATCCGAATTAGATCGGGCATTGAGTCCTAATGGGCCTCTATTCGTAGAAGCCCATTTTAAGGACGTCTATAAAAGGAGAGGCGCGGCTGGTTGAGGTTGAGTTTTTCGTGACATCCCCAAACCACGGCCGCCACCCTCCCACGCCCTAGTCGCTCGCGCGATCTAGTAGTCCGGCGTCGCCGCTTCCTCCGTGCGTGTGGATACCTTTGAAGGCGCCGATCGTGGCGTTGGGACGAACCGCAAGAAAGGAGCTGATGCGTGGGGCGCCACGACGAGGACAAGGAAGTAGTACGACTACTCTGCCCCGACGTACTGCATCAACTTGGTACGACTACACTGCCCCGACGCGCTGCATCAACTTCCGCACCTGCGCGTCTAGTGGTAAGACCGTGATCTATAACTGCAGTGATCTTGGTTTACGGGTAGAATTTTTTAATTTGCGCTAGTGTAGCCTACCCGTTTCCCTACATCGGAGGGCCGACGTCGGACGACCACGCCAGACATCGATGTCGTCCATCCCAGCGTGCGTCGAGCAGCTCATACGGGCCGTCAACTGGAGGCTGCGCCATCTCCTGCCGAGAGATAAACAACATGTAAGTCTACATATATAACATAAATTATGGCATACAAAAAGAAATCGAAACATATGACAACAAAATGTAAGACAAAGTGAATAACACATGTGCAAACTCGTACAACATAACAGTAGATATGACCATAATGAGTTAACACATGACCCACAGAACATAACATTACATCCGTACACAAAGGCATGGATTGAGAACGATACAACTCATACTAGGCATTAAAGGAAGCATGCAACATCACGAATTGGTAATTGTATCTTGGGCGCTACGGTACGCTGCTTGTGCTAGGTCTGTTTGGGCAGCGACTGATGGAGTGGCCAACCATCTTGCATAGTCTGCATCTGGGGCGGCGAACCCGTTGGCCGCGCTGGCTGTCGTCCATGTCGTTCCGGATGCGTCGTGACTGGCGTCTTCCACGGCGGGGGTGCTTCAGGGCGTCATTGGGCACCCACTTCACCTGCCCTGGCCAGAGGTCCCTGTAGTGCATGTCCATCCCGTAAGAATGGAACTCGGCACTCCAAGTGCCATACAGGTGGTGGATGTTGTAGTACTCAGAGATGTAACGCTCCGAGGCCTGGCGCCACACCGCGCACGCTGCGTACACATGGGAGCATGGTTTGTGGAGAAGCCGCGGCTTGTTGCAGGTGCACGACGCTTCGTCACCAATCGTGCAGACCTGCTTTCGATCCCCTCTAGCGTGGCCCATGACGTACTTCTCCCTGAGCCGGATCTCGAATTTCTGCCTGACGCCATCCATGGTACGAGCAGTGTGCGAACGAGCCTTGCTGATCTTCTTCTCCATGTGGGCATGCATTACCTCCGAGAATTGCTTGCCATCCTCCAGATGCTTCTTGGCCATCATGGCTCATTAGCGGTAGCCGGCGATGCGGTTCCAGCTCTCCTCCACGATCGCAGTGATCGGCAGGGATCGGACACCCTTGAGGACACCGTTGTACACCTCCGACATGTTGGTCGTCATGATCCCGTACCTTGCACCATCGGTGTCGTGTAGCAGGGACCATTTCTCCAGGTCGGGTGCGTGTGAGTTAACCCACTGTGTGAACTCCCCAACTCTCACGGACCCTCTTGCCGCTGCACCTTCCTCCGCGTCCGTCGAGTTCCTTACATGCTTCCCGGTCTCCTCGTCGAGCTGTCTCCACACGGCATCGAACTTCCGCCTTTGGTTCTGCATGCAGAGCTTCTTGAACATCTTCATCAGGTCCTTGCTCCGAAACCTTGTGTGGAAGTTCGCCGCGAGATGCCTCATGCACCAGCGGCTCCTAACATCATTCCACTGGAACAACGGCTGCGTCCCATTTTGCATCGTGCTCAACGCAGACAACAACCCAGCATTGCGGTCCGAGATGACACACACATCTGGACGGTCTTGGACCACCGCCTGCTTCACATTTGACAGGAACCATAGCCAACTTTCAGTGCTCTCGCTCTCAACAATTGCGAAGGCCACGGAGTAATGGCGAGTCAGACGGCCGGTAATCAACGCGGTGAGGATGGTACCCTTGTACTTCCCGGATAGAAAGGTGCTATCCATCGTCAGCACGGGACGGCAATGCTTGAACCCTTCGATTGCCTAAGGGAAGGCCCAAAAGACCGTGTCCAGAACAAAACAATTGGGCCCCTCCCTCGGATGCACCCGGTCAATCTTGTTTATGTATGTCCCGGGATTTGATTCTGCGATTTGATGCAGCAGTCTTGGAACTAGGTTATAAGCATCTTCGAATGTGCCGAACATTCTCTCCACGACCTTTCGTTTCACCCGCCATGCCGTCTTGTAGCTCACTTGGAACCCCACCATGTTGGCAACCTCCGCCATTAGAAGCTTTGGCGAAATGCAAACATCTTCAGCCACGAGGTGGCTTATTAGGCTGGCAACATACGAGGAAGTCATGTTGCGGTGCCTATGAAGCGGCTCAGTTAGCTCACACGTGTGGTCCTTCAGCACCGTGATCCGGAAGCCTGTGCCTGAGGCCGTGAACCGCTGCGCACGGACCTTGCCAGCACAAGATTCTTCAACACACCTAACGATGTAGGTGTCGGGGTTGGACCTCTGCACCCGATACGTCCGACCAATGTTAATGGCGTATCTGGCAATAGCATGCTGGGCGGCGCTCTTGTTAGAAAGCGCTGCCCTAGGAGCAGGGTGTCTTCATTAAACCCCCAGTCGGCCCCCTCCGGCTGTGGCAGGACCAGCGATGTCGTTGCGATGTCGTCCAATCTAGAGGGGACATAATCAGTGTCGGTGGTCACAACACCACCACCAACACCTCCTGCAGCAGCTTCTCCGTCTTCCTCGTCTTCGGAACTGGCTGTTTCCACATCCTCCTCTTCCTCGCTTTCCACCTCTTCCACCTGGTCGGCCAGGTACTCGTGGCAATCAATACGGGCTGCCCACCATCTGTCCACTCCTTCGTTGGGCTTGAAGTTGTCAGCACGCCTCCTTAGGTCTCCATCGCCCACTTCCTCGCCCGTGTCTCCTCCAACACCGGAGACCAACGCAGGCTCCTCCTCACCAGCAGCCTCACCGGAACCACCCACGTCGGATGTCCACGTCCTCTCCACGAACTGAACATAGACCATCGGCCGCGCAAAGATCGCAGCAGCAGGGTTGCAAACAACCTCCATGTAATTGGCCCATGAAGCGTCACTTGTCACCTTCATAAGTTGCCAAATGGTCTCCCCTCTGTCACCCACCACCGAGACGTGCAACGCCTCGATGCGCAACTTCATCCTTGCAGTGGCGCGATCGAACACAGACCGCACACACCTCCTTAGCTCCGAGAGGCTCATGCCCCTCAGACCCGGCGCCCGGATCACTGTCCGGTCGCAATTCGACAGGTCCGCCCCGTACGGTCCGTCACGTACCAGTGCGTCCCGTGGAATACGAATAGATCTTGAATCTCTGCCATGAAGTACCTAACACATGTGCATATAAAACCACTAAATTATATGTAATGCTTGTACCATCCACTTATTTGTGGATTTTCCAAATGAATTCTTCCACAATTTTACTCATGGTTAGCTACAGAATAACATTTCATGACAAAAAAAATTGATTCATATGAATTTTGTATGAAATATTGAACTTAATTCAATTCGTACTGTACAAAGAATTCTTAACCGAATTTAATTCAAATTCGCAAACTACCTGTGCCAGTAACAAGTTTCAAACCTATTCTAAGTTAAAGTACAATAAAAATAGAAACCAACAATATTGGTTTCACTAAATTTGAAGTTACTATCAAATAGTTATGAATTTTTAAAGTCGTATGAATTTACAGTGCAAAACTAAATCACTTTACAATGCCTATTGCATTTAAAAATTTGTCTACTCGAGCTAAACCTAGCCTCTGCCACTGCCATGTGAGGTCTACTGTATAGGTTAGGCCTGTTTTTCATGAACTCAGTCCATGGCATACTGCATGGACCCAAGGTCAACATAGCCGGTCAAGGATCCATAGACCACACACGCGGTGCACGCGGTGCACGCGCTCGGTGGGACCCGATCGTCAGCGACACTAAGTCTTCTAATTATCAGTGCCAGTAACAAGTTTCAAACCTATTCTAAGTTAAAGTACAATAAAAATAGAAACCAACAATATTGATTTCACTAAATTTGAAGTTACTATCAAATAGTTATGAATTTTTAAAGTTGTATGAATTTACAGTGCAAAACTAAATCACTTTACAAATGCCTATTGCATTTAAAAATTTGTCTACTCCAGCTAAACCTAGCCTCTACCACTAACATGCGAGGTCTACTGTACAGGTTAGGCCCGTTTGTCATTAACTCAGTCCATGGCATACTGCATCGCGCTCGGTGGGACCCGATCGTCAGCGACACTAAGTCTTCTAATTACGTGCACTAAACATTCCAATTACATGCTAATCACGCTAAGTATTCTAATTTTACATCCGAACGCTAATTTTAAATACACATACTGCACAACACTAACTACTAAGTTGCTACAATAAGAATATACCATTTATCTAATTATATGCTAATCACATTACTAAAACTATAGCCCTATACGAATAATAATTACCTTCTCCAGATGCTTGTCTCGACGATGCACGCGCGAGCTTCAACTGCTCTCTGCTGAATTCCTCTATGCTTGGCTTCTCCTTTCCCTTCCTCTAACTCTCTTCCTCTGGCTCTCTTCCTTTCACTTGCTAAAAATCACTCAGGCATTCTTGCGTTCGAGCCATTTTATTCAAGCCGTTCGGCTCTTTTGCTTGGCGCGTGGTCTGCAGTGGCGGCCGGCGCAATGGATGGCACGGACGAGCGACGCGTGGCGGGCGGGCAGCGGCGGCGCGGCGCGCGCGCAGTGCGAGCGCGCGCGTGGCGGGGCGGGGGGCGGCGGCGCGCAACGCCGCGTGGCGTGGGAGCCCGGCTGCCGACGGAGGCGCAGGCTTCTTCTTCCGCCGTGCGGGCGCGCAGACCGAAGATCTTGTCGTCGCGGTGCAGCAGAAGCGCGCACGTGCTACGGTCGGCGAGCACAGCTACTCGATTCTTCTTTGCTGTCTGCGCATCGCAGCGCGATGAGGGGGCTAGAATTGGAATTTTCACGATACAAGGGCTATTTCTGGAATTACGTTGCTCTGTGAGGCCATTTGAGTCCAGATTTCCTTTTTGCTCTAGTACACTGAGATCATTACAATAATATGATTTGTTGTTTGGAGGAGAGAAATAGTTCGAAATGGCCTTCAAGCCCTTCTACCCTTCTTCCTCCTTCTTCGACCCTGGCTTCGCCTTCTACCGCAACGATGTGCGGCTACGGTGTCCACGCACTCCGCTAGCCGCCTCGATCTGCCTCTCCATGTTATCTCTGACCTTGTCGAGCGCTTCAACTTGAGCGCCTTGATGTCATGATCCTCTCTGTGCCCTCGCCCAAGTGTCATCATCACTAGGAGAACACCACATGCTTGCTTGTCGGGACTTAAAAATATGATTCAGGAACCCTCTGTGTATTCTGAACTAGTCTTAGATTAGTAGCTAGCTCACACAGAAAACAGTGATAAAATAACATCTATTTATTCGATTTAACTAAAAAGATGTTAAAATAACAAATAGTAATAATAGCTGGACCTTATGGTCAACGTTTACTAATAACTTGCCACGTAGGGCTAAAGAAACAAATAAACTTTTGCAGCGGAACAGAAAAACCTAGAAAGGGCAATCAACATGCCCACATGCAATCGAGTGGAGACACATCCTAATCCGCAAAGCCTTCATGGTCTCCTAGGCGAAGAACTCTTGAGCAGCTTGATATTTTTCAACTGAGCAACAATGGTGTAAAGCCGTGAGTACATAAACCACTTAGCAAGTCATGGGGAAATGTATGTAAATAGTATTCATGCGATGCTTGAACAAAGATTAGCTGTATGGTTATTTTTGCATAAAGCAGCATTGACGATAAATACAATAAATAGATAAAAATGCTTAATTGAAAAGAATAATAAGTGAACAATTTCTTTGAAACAATCAGTGAACTTCCCATTCACTTCCCAAGATAAACCACCAAGTGAATTACTCATTCACCAAACGAACATTATATTCATCAAGTGAACTTCCCATTCACACTTTAACATATTTTATAAAGAAACTCTACCTCTCATATGAAATCCCCGAGAACATCCATAACCGCCGACACGGCTATACGAATAGTTTTTAATACTCTGCAGAGGTTGTACAGCTTTTCCCACAAGAGATTAATCAACTCAAAGAGTTTGACCACACTTCCTTAGGTGTGTGACTTAAGTGATCATCACAAGGCATTTACAAAGCTCCTTCTTAAGCCAATTATGCCAGCTAAGATTTCAATACTGAATGTCTTTTCGACTAGACAAACCCCCCTGCACCATCATGAGTATATGTCTATCCCGCAACTCACGCTTCCAAGACAGAACCAAAATTAAAATATTGCTAATTAGTTAGCCAGGTTCGTCCCATCAAACGTGGTTGTACAGTTAAGGTCCAGTTCAATGGCACACAAGATTAAGTCCTTGACAAGTTACTCCAGCGAGTCTACCACAAACCCACAATGTGTTAGATCCACACTCTCACTGCAAAACCGCTCACCCAAGTGAAAATTATTTTGTTTAACCAAGACCAATGACATACCCTGTCATGGTACATAATTTTTAATAACAGTGGCTAACCGCCACAATTCTATATCTCATTACGTCAAGATTAATTATTATGATATATGTGATAATGAACCCATCGTAACTAAGCTGAACTAAGCATCTATGCGATACCCATGTTGGTGATATAAATATGTTCAACTAAAATTATCCATGCTAAGGTGACAAATAATTCATAACATTCAAATAATCAAAGGAGACATAATGACAATAGGTAATAGCTAATCCTAAAATAATCGATATAAAGATAGCATGCAGTTGTATAAAATAATATACTTTTGAAATCATAGGTTCAATATAATCAAAGGACTACAACTTGCCTTGGAATAGATCCTGAGATTGATCTTGATCTTGGTGCACTCCTCCTTGCTCAAAATTTCCCGAAGTATCAACGTCTATTCGCAAGCAAAGCAAATAAACTAAATAAATACAAAACAGAGAGAAAACAAGCTCCAAAAATTAAATAAAAATTTCAGCAAAATAGAGCTCGAATTTAGATGAATTTAGAATTTTAATGGGCTCAATCGGAGTTCAGATGAAGAAGATAGGGCTTCTGAAAGATTGAAATCTCAAGAAAATACCAAAATTGGATTTTCCTGGATTTTCTGAATTATTTCTCTATTGAGAATTCCGGATTATGACGCAAGCATGATGTCAACCCTGATTTTTGGAATTAAAAGAAATCCAGGAAAAAGGCTCCAGAGATTGACATGCGGGCCCGAGGTCCATGGACCAGGTCCACACAATCGGTTCACGGGTCTACAGGTTCAAGGGTTCATGGAATAGTCAACCTAACATGTGGGACCCACAGTTAGAGGGATGGATCATCGTGGACTACGTCCACTAGGGTTTTGGATCTGGGTTGTGGTTTGGGTTGGCGTGCGCATGCGCATGTGGCACTTACTATGATGCCACGAGGGCGACATGATAGCACAGGGGCTGATGTGGCAGATGAGGTGGCAGGGACACGACGGCTCAACGGCGACCAAGCTCCGGCCAACATGACACCGGTGATTGGCGGCTCCCCGACGACGACGGAAGTGCGCAACTAGACAAGCACAACATGGTGAACTCAATGACGCGGTCCAATCTCATCAGCGACAACCACAGCGGCGACGACGACAAGAAAAGCGGCTGAGCGGTGCGGTTGAACAGCGGTGAGGCTCTACGATGGTCCTTCGAAGACGAGGAGGTGTGCACCACGTAGACCACACGGCGGCGATCTCAGGGCTGGCGACGACGATGATGACGATGGTTCACCGGCGGCAACGCAACGCGGCGGAGAAGGCTTTGACGGCACGGAGCTTCTAGGGCACGATTCGCTCAAACAACGACGCAATCCAGAGAGACAAGCTAGGGTTTTGAGGGAGGGAGACTACGCTAAGAATTTGATGTGATCGGGGCCTTTAAATAGGGCCAGAGGAGGAAGAGTTCGTGTGGAGGCCGACGGCGACGCGCACACGAAGAAACCGGAGGAGAGGAGTCCGCGTAGGAGACGATGCTGATGTGGCAATGGCGGCGGGACCACCTGACAGCGAGAGCGAGGGAAAAGGTCGGATGGGCTGGGTTGAGTGTGGATAAGGATGGGCCGAAGCAAAGAATTCAGCTCGTTTGGAAATATGAGATTAATAATAGCTTTTCTATTTTAAAAATAGCAGACAATACAAATTGCAATTAGGAAATAGCAAATGCACTCAAAAAAATTCTAGAAAATTCTAGAAAATATATCCAAGCACATAGAATCTAAATAAAATAATTTGATAATAGTTGATGTTGACATTAATCATATTAAATTATTTTGCTTTTGAAAGTCCATATTAAGCTTTATCCGTGCACCATGGCCCTCTGCTCCCCTTGTTCTCTCTCTACTAGTTGTCGAGTGAAGGGGATGGGCTCGACCAAGATGGACAGGTCGAGGGCGGATATAATATGGTCTGGCCGAGCTAACTAGGAATAGATCCGATAGGAAGGGCAATTTGTACGTTTTGCAGGCTTTCTCTCCCCTCTCCGCCTAAAAATGATAAAATAATAGTCATAGTGTCATAGAGTAAAGACCCACAAAATTGTAGTGTCTTTCGGTAAATATGAGAAATTTAGATGTCCTACAACCAATAATACGAAATTATGATGTCTTGTAGCCAATTTTACCTAAAAAACACTATCAGAAACCATGTTTTTCCCGAGTGCCAAAAACACTCGGGAAATTTACAAAAACACTCGGGAGAGATTGGTCGGGAGAAAAAGAGTTTCCCGAGTGTAACACTCGGGAAATAAAATTTTACCGAGTGTAAGTTAGTACACTCGGGAAACATGTTACACTCGGGAGAAAACATGTCCCGACAGCTTAATAAACCGTAACGGAAAACTTTACCGAGTGTTGACACTCGGGAACGTAGTGAAAGAAACACTCGGGAACGTTTCCACCAGTGAGTGACGAAAACAGGAAATATTGCCACGTGACCATCCTTTCCCAAGTGTCGACACTCGGGAAACTTGTGGTAGAGTTCCCGAGTGTCGACACTCGGGAAAGACACTCGGGAGTTTCCGAACTGCATCAATAAATTTTGCACTAATTTTGTACGTTCGATTTTGCATTTAATTTTGAACTACGTTGACAGAAAACTCGACAATCAAATAATCTATACATTCCACAACAAGAAAAGTACTACAAATCATTACATATATAGATTCAACAATATTGACATAATTCATAAGCTCACAATATATATATATATATATATATATATATATATATATATATATATATATATATATATATATATCAAGTTCAAATTCGAAAATCTAGACATAAGGCATGATACATATAACAGTTCCAAGTACTAATTTCATTACATATATAACCATTTTCTTTGGAAAACAGGATGTTACATTCACATTCAATTGCTCCAGCTTCTCAATCTGAGCAACACATTCCAGCTTCGACAAAAGATGTTCCAGCGTCAGACTACGATTCAGTTGGAACTTCTGCAATACGAAATATGAGGATTCATGAGGACTCAATAGGGAATTGTGGATATATATATAAGGCAGAACAAAATACCAGAGTCCAACAGAGGCTGCTTATCAATAGTCTGTAACCAAGATATTAAACATGAAGTACATGTTACTCTGAGCATCTGTCAAATGTTGTTTCATCCTGGATCTCAAATACCAGACATCAATTGTGCCGAACCTTATTATAGCTAAGTTCTTTTTTATCAGAAAGCAAATGCCTCTTGCTTCTTCGTGCTATGTACTTCATGCTTCAATTTTTCAATGCACTACAACAGTTGCAAATGAAAGCACAGAGAACTAAAATTGCCGTATATTCCATTAGTACACTTGCACAGCGCAACACCGGTATATAACACCTAACATTAAGCAACATTTTAATGACTGGTTGCTTAGCTATACAAATATACAATGCTCTTTGAAACTTCCAATGTTTTTTAACCAAATAGAATGCCCTTATTCACACTTACAATCATTATTACTGCATGAGAAACAGAGCTAAAAACAAACAGCAATTAGGTGCAACCAAACAGTAAAGCATGACAGATTCTATATTTGGTTTGGTCTATGACGCAAGCATGAGAAATGCTTTGGCTAAGTTCCTCATCCAAGGATTTAGATTGCAGTATCTAGTTTATATAAGTAAAAAGATGGCAGTAAAATCCCATACAATGAGATTACGAGATGCCTACATAATTTGTTGTTATGTAGAAGGCAAATCAAGAATGGGTTATTAACAAATAGCTTGCAATATGGCCCTCAGATTCTTACCTGAAATAGCTTGCAATATGGCTTATTCTATTCCAAGATATATAGCTTATTCTATTGCAAATAATAATTTACTAGAAATGGCTTTTATTAAACAGTATCAGACATACAAAAGATGTTTTTACCTCAGCCAAACCTTTTCCACTGTACCTTTGTCGACCTGATATGCTTGAGGGATATCTCAAGCTCCTTCATGCTAAGTGGAATAAGGAAATTAACAAGTTAATTCGGGTGAAATCATGATTGTGATATAGAACCATGCACACACCTTATGTACAGTATAGCTAGTACTTCTGGGCTTACATAATGCATAACATCTATATATTCACTTCCAATTATACTTATAAAGCAGTAAACCATAGTAGGCTGACACGAGAGCAAGCTCTCTGTGTATGTTATAAAACATACCTCCAATGGGATGGCTCATATGTGCGAAAGAAGACATGCGTTCGGTTTAAATCAACTCTTTTTTTGGCAGTTGTGGGTTGGAAGCGAGCTCATGACACTAGAACCAAAGACAGTAAACCATGAGTTGTGCGCAGATTGCCCAGAAACAGAAAGTAAGCTTCATGTAGGAACAAGAGAAGCTATACAAGTAGCCCTTACCCTAGAACATGTACTGTAAATAAGGACTCTTAGTCATGTGTCATCAGTCTCCCTACCAGTCATGAGGCAACAATGACAAAACCTTTGTTAAACTCCAACCTATAATAAACAATGTCATATCGGATAAGATTCAAAGCTTCAGAAAAAGAACATATTATTTACATGAAATGAATTGAGGGTCAAATCCAGAAGGCCCACAGACAATGCTAAATACTACTCCCTTTGTTTCTTTTTGGTGGTCATAAATCTGGTAGAGCATAAATCAAATATATATGTTCATATAGTATATCAATATAGAATCAATAACTGAAAGCAAAACATGAGGTAGAGAAGTAGCTAATTTTTTTTACAACTACCTAACTTCTCTAAATTGACCAATTATTCACTCGATTTCCCATGAGCAATTCAAGTGATATATAAAGGCAATATTTGTAAACAGGAATACACATAAACATTGCACTGTCAAGTTATATATAAAGGGAAAATTGACTATTATATAAATGGCAAGAGGACTTAAGCACTAAATTGCGGAATCACATATTCACTGGACTTGTGCTACCGGTACCAACTCTATGGTATGCTCATATAAGTAGCCACGTTACTGCTTTTAATTGAATAGCAGCACACTAGCGCAATGGAATGGAAGCAATACACTGGAACTATCTGAAAACTGAAACTTCATCTTTGCTTTAACTCTCTCAACAGGCGTCTACAAGAACATAAACACTACATCACTCTCAAACACCAACAAGCTAACAGCACAATTGTATAGCACTAATTAGTTATGAAGCAGTAAGAGCAAGACGTGACTGACCATTACATATCACAATAGCAGCAGTATCATAGCTCTCAGAGCATCTAGGATTCATCACAGAGCATTAGGGGGCAGGGAGAGAGAGGGATTAAGGGGGTAGTATACCTCAGTAGCAGTGCAAACCCAACAGCAGCAAGCAAATCATCTCCTACATCCACCTGCATCTACACTTCATTTGTGCCACATATCAGTATACCAAAAATCCAAACATGAACTCTAAGCATCAGTCATCAGCACACAATTAATCAAACTCATGTAACCTGAAGATACCAGAGAGGAGGAGAGAGTGAGGGTTAAGGGGATGCGTTAAACCAAGCGAGCCATGGGCCGGCGGCCGTAGGCTGGGCCGGCGCGCCGCGGGACCGAGCAGAAGGGAGGCGCCGGGTAGGAGGCGCCATGGAGAGAAGAGTGAGAGAGAGGCGGCGCCGGGATGAGTGAGGCCGGAGGCCACCGGGCGAGGGGGATCTGAGGAGGACGGCAGCGGCGGGCGCGGGGTAGAGGGAAGACGACGGCGTCGAGCGTGGGGTAGAGGGAGTACGGTGGCGGGGTCGGGTGGACGAGGGGGCGGCGGGGGTCGGGTGGAGGAGGGAGGCGGCGGGGTCTGCAGCAGTGGAGGAGGGGGCGGCGGGGTCGGGTGTGGTGGCAGGAGACGAGGGGGAGGAGTCGGGTGCGGCGGCGGCAGACGAGGAGGCGGGGTCGGGATCTGAGAGGGAGGTGGAGGGGGGCGGTCGGGTGTGGCGGCGGGTTCGGGATCAGAGAGGGAGGTGGAGGGGGGCAGCACGGAAGGTGCCAGGCGCCGGGCGGGGGGGGGGAGGGAGGAAGAGGGCGGCTGCGGGGATTGGGGGTCGAGGGCGGCTGTGGGGATTGGGGGTTGAGGGTTGTTGGGTTAGCAGCGAAAAATAAAAGGCGGGCGGGAAAAAAAGTGCGCGGAACGGAAAAAATAAGAGCGCGGAATGGGAAAAAGAGGCGCCCTTTTCTCTCCCTAGTGTAATACATATATACACGTGGGATTATGTCTTGATTTCCCGAGTGTGAGGGGAAACACTCGGGAAAGTTATTTCTACCGAGTGCTGTCTTTCTGTCCCGAGTGTCTTATGAAACACTCGGGACCGTCCAGACATTCGGGAAATATATAGACACTCGGGAACTTCCCGTTTTCTGGTAGTGAAATACCGACAATTGGAACGCGGAAGAGAGAATTCATGTTCAGCTGTAAGAATGTGTCGCGCGGACTTGACTATGCTGCGCGCAACGAACTTGACCGGGGAAGAGAGAACTCATGTTCTTCTGTAAGAATGTATCGCTTGGACTTTGACTACGCTGCACTCAAGAACTGTTGGAACTATGAATGTACCTACCATCTCTTTATTTATTTCCGATTCTTTCCTCTGTCGAACTGACAAAACTCAAAATACATGATTGCATAACGATCCTTGGTTTTCTTCAAGGCTAATTTGCATCCCTTATTACTTCAAGGCTGTATTTGGGTCATTCATTCAGGTTCATGAACAGCCAGTCAGCTTTGCAACTTAAATGATCTCTAGATATATATACTCCAATGTTTTGTGACACATTCCTCCACTTTAATGATGTTACAAGAGATTAATTCATCTTCCTCTCTACTATTTCAAGTTGAGAATGTGCTAAGACTAGCAGTTAGCCAGCAGGGACGGAGCAAGAAAATTTTTATCCAGTAGGGCATATGATGATAACTAAATATCGAAGTGTGTCAAGTATAAATATTTTATTATTTTATATGAGAAAATTAAGAGCTATATAGGGATGAAGCCAGAAAGTTTTTATCCAGGGGACCATATGATGATAATTAAATATCGATGGGTACCAAATATAAATATTTTATTATTCTACATGAGAAAATTAAGTGTTATATAGAGGACTTCATCAACCATAGAGTCAGGGCTCCCACTAGTCCCCTTGTCTCCATCCCTATTAGGGCATGTACAATGCGAAATGCTTATATACGAGTGTTTAAAGAAAGAGAATATAGTCACGTCATCAAATACCTATGTAAAAGTCGTTTCATCCAATGCAAGTATCTGTTTTGTAGGTGTTTAGATGATTGTATTATCTATTAATTATATATAGTTATATACATAAGCACCTCTTTAGCACCGATGCCTAATCAAGCATCGATGTTACAAAATAAGCACCTCATCTATCCTTCATGGTAAGAAAAATCAGTTTTTCTTTGTTAAACACATCTCTAAGCACCTGCATTGTACATACTTTTAGCTAGGTAAAATCATCTACCACTCAATTGTTTACAGTTATCTTATGTCTTGAAGACAGTAAAAAAAAACATTAACCCAAGGCCGGCATGGTCCTCGTATGAAGGTTAGATATATTGAAGACTTAGTAATAAAAAGGAAGCACGTGTTGCAACTATTGCAAAGGTGAGATGGCTGGCCACATGGCGGCTAAGCAAAGAACTCAAGGCGGAGGATATTAAGAGAAGTAAATTAGTTGAAAATTTGTTGGTACTCAACTGTAACCAACGACATGGCCGCCGCCGACGACACCTCCACCTCCACCTCCGCTCTGTTCGCCGACGTCAGCATCTGCTCCGGCTGCAGCGCCGAGCCCAGTATCGGATTCCCCGTCGATCCGCTCTGTCGTGGCCGCCGCCGGCATCACCGATCTCCGTCCATGGGCCCTGTATGTATGTAAAGCCTGGGCTTGCTTCAGGAAATATACGAAAGTCAGCGCAAACAACCTCAGATTTGCTAACCCAACTGAAAGATTGCAGTGTTTGTGTTGCTAGTTTACGGCTGGATGATTTCTGGTAAATTCTCATCTGCTTTGCAAGGTCAGGCACTGAAATCCATCTGCAAATCCCCGTCAAAGAAGCAAAAAGAAGCATCCATTTGCAAATGGAAACCATTGGTGGAAACATCTGAGCTGAAATAGAAAGGAATGGAATTAGACAGTGCTAGACTGCCAAGAATCCTAGGAGCAAAGATGGCAAAGGGATGTCATAGAGGCAGAGACTGCAGCCGAAATAGATTGTACCAGACTTGATGAAAGCAACAACCGGAATAGAGCAAGAATCACAAAACGGATATCATTTCTTCATTACATAACGGTTGGGACTTGGAACAAGAAATGAGACCGTACTGCAGCTGCAGAAACTGAACTGATCCAAAACCACGTTATACTAATTGCCAATGAACACTACCAATCCCATAAGCCACATCGCCGGTGAACACCACGCAAGATTGCACGATGAGTACTTACTCCTACACCACGGCCTAAATCACTGTACGTACCTGTTTGATTGTTTCTAAGTAGATGTACGTGGCGGCAGAAAAATTGCAACATCACCACAGATCTTCTTCCTTAGTGGAAGCTTGTTGGTGCAGACAGCTTACTATCTTTGTCTTTGCCATCCTTCACAGCTAAGAACACCAGGAGCACGAACAAGGGGTAGCTGACAGTCGTAAGCGCCCAATTCACAATCAGCTGTGACATTAGGGGTGCCTTGTGGGTATCAACCTGCCATGCGACAGCTGCTCCTGCACTCTGCACTCCCTTGTAGAATCCAACATATCTGCAACAAAAATTGACAAGTGATCGATAATTAACCTAGGTCTGAATGTGATCGAAGTTCTCGCTCTCGCTCGTGATGAATCATCTTAAATCTTCAGGAGCCTCTCGACCATCCGATCGAGATCCAACTATATATTCGAGATCAACATGCTGTAGCACATGATGACATACGAACTACTTATTGTGTATACAGTATGCCTCTTAGTAGCTTTTAATTTGATTATGTTGGTTAACCCGAAGTTACCTTTAGACGCCAATAGGATCGGCATCACACAGTCAACAAGACCCCTTTTCTTAGGATGAGATGAGATGAGATCATCCCATCGTTTTCTCTCTCCTTCAATATATAATATAAAGAAAGAAAGGATCTGAGAAGATTCGTTCCTTCCTTCTTTTGGACTTAACTTGCGTGCATGCGCCAAGGGAAGAGGGAATAGCGGCGACATAGGATTGGGTGGGGTGGGGGAGGCGCAGGAGGAGAAACGATGAAGACACGGGTTTTTTTTTTTTTTTTTTGTCTAGAATGATATATCTTTAATTTTGCCAATTTAGCAGTGATATATATCGAATAATGAACTTTCAAGTGACATATCACAGAACCTGCAACTTTGCAGTGTCATGTATCTAAATAACCCATGATTTTTTTCCCTATCACTTTCAGCACCAATATCTCCCGTTCCGTGGATTAAAAAGCAAATCTCGAAGAGCTGACAAAGATACGCCGGCTGCAGCAAAAGAACTACTACTACTTGATATTAATATAACGCACCTGCCTGCATGCAATTCTGATTTCTGAATTCCAAAACCAATCGTAACCGACCAGGCACGGCATCCATTCACCGCCGGGATCGTGGTGATCTGCCGGTAAACGGACGGTTGCCGGAAGCCACTCCAACACCGGTTATGCCTGAGTCTGATCCCAGGCCCCCACTGGGTTGCATGTCAGACACTTATCCATATGAATCTCAGAATACATAAAGAGGAAATCGAAAAATTTTAAAGAGAAAAAACACCACAGTACAAGGAGTCCATAACCTGCTGAGTGCAGATAGGGTAAATTTATGTTGTTCATGGTTTTCGTCCAAGGTAAGATAGGGTTCACATTTACAGCAACTGAAATTTTCTTCCAGCTGTAGGTTAACAAGTTGCGTAGGAGATTAATATTTGCACAAAATATTGGCCAAATGATTACAGCTCCCCTTTACATTAGTAACAACTAACAAGCCATCTCCATATCAAAAGTTGGGGCCTGAAACTGCAAGTCTTATTGCTCAAAAAACGAGTCAACAAACTAGTTACAAGCAGAAGTTAAATGAGTCAACAAGAAGACAAAGTAGCATCTGCTCCTTCCTAATCTTACATTGCTGTTGCCATCAATACCAAAAGACAAATGTGATTTGTTCATTTCGCTTGTGAGTTATGTCTGTCTTTATTGTGTACGGAATCGTAAAAGTCAAGCTCTCGCTGCCTACAAGCAATCATGTTTTGCTTAGCATGGCCCACCTTAGCTACAGTGGCAAGCTGAGAAATGACGAATTGTTACTAGAAAACAACTCACTATCACTTCTAAATTCATTAAAAGTGGGAGCACTGCAAATCAGGTAGCATATAGTTCAACTCGTAGAATTAAGATATACTGAATATATGACAATTGCCAAGCTTACAAAACCAATTTGGTACTAGACAATAATCCGCAAGCAATCAGATAATGCAAGACTTCAGCTCCTCCAGGAGAGCCACACGCAGTATGCAAACTCTAGCACATATGATTAGACCCACCAGATATATGGTGCCTTTTTATTGGAGAAGAAACACAGCATAATCATTTATCATTCATCCATTCGAGAAATTTCACGTGACAAACATCAGGATTTACCTGAAGGAGGAAAACAGCTTGCGGACTGCTTCAAAGATTTCATCTGCATTTCCAGTTGCATTTATCTGCATCCAGTTGAACAAGTAAGCTTAGACATCCTAAAGATCCTCAAAATATTGGCCAAATGATTACAGCTCCTCTTTACAAAGATATATCCCTGCTTTGTATAGGGTTAGGGATTGGTGCACATTGTTCATTTTCTTCGGTTTGCAATTGCTTCAATCACGGCGCAACCTACCCAAATCTCCCCCAAAGGCACATCTCTGCATATTTACCTTCTACACATTTTGCTCACATCGTCACATTCCAAACCACGGTCTAAATCACTGTACTTGTTTGATTGTTTCTAAGTAGATGTACGCGGCGGCAGAAAAATTTCAACAGCACCACAGATCTTCTTCCTCAGTGGAAGCTTGTTGGTGCAGACAGCTTGCTATCTTTGTCTTTGCCATCCTCCACTGAAGAAACCGAATTGTCCTCATCCTTCACAGCTAAGAACACCAAGAGCACGAGCAAGGGGTAGCTGACAGTCGTAAGCGCCCAGTTCACAATCAGCTGCGACATTAGGGGTGCCTTGTGGGTATCAATCTGCCATGCGACAGCTGCTCCTGCACTCTGCACTCCCTTGTAGAATCCAACATATCTGCAACAAAAGTTGAGAAGTTATCGAGACAGGCGTTTTCATCCACACCATGCGCACGCGCGCTTAAAAGATGGAACTTTTTAGTTTGCAGGAAATTGTGTGTCCTGGTTTTCTTCTCTTTCCCCTTTCTGCATGTGCACATGCTCAAGAGGCCTTGTACTTGAAAGAATTAACTGGAAAGAAACAACATATTAAGGATGTTGTGCGGGATTGTTCATAATATTACACTCTAATGCTTTTATTGTTCATAATATTACACTCTAATGCTTCTTTAAAAACACACACACACTCTAAGGGAGCATGAAAAGATTTTGTTTTTCAAAGACCAGCCTTTGGAAAGCGTTGAATAGTGAGTTTAGAGGAAAAGCTAACTGGATAAGAATCTTCATCCCGCACATCCTCTCGAGTTTATTGTTGGAAGTCCTTGCTATGAAAAGCTTTTCTCAAACATGAGCTTGGACTAGAATTCTGAAGCTAAATCTGCACTAACATCAGGTTCCAGACAGCAAAACTGCAAGACCGTAACACACGCCTAAATTCCAAAGGGGGGAGAAGAGACATGATGTTTTCATGGCAATTAGAGTTTGCAACAAGGGGACGGCTTCCAGAGTCCAGACTCCAGCCTTCTGGAGTATATCTTTCATGACTTCCAAGGTCTTCACTCTTAGTTACGGACGTACTCCTTCCGTTCTTCTATTAAACAGTGATTTATTTATGGAATTTGTTAGTCTTAACTTTAGCACTCTATGTTACTTATACCAAAGGAGCCGATTCGTTCTCAGCCAACACTGTTAATAGAGGAGAAACCTAAATAGTAGTAATTCACTAACATCATACTGGAAGCTACATGTTGTGCTAAATTGATCATCTATGAACTCTCCTATCTAAACAATGTTCAACCAGTGCCACCATCTTAAACAAGGCTAAGATAACTCGTAGTGAGTAGTTTACACTATAAATGTCCCCCATCTAATAGTAGATGAGTATCATTATGTCAATGCCATCATAATTAATCGGTACCAATCCATTTCGGTAGTAATTCAGCACACACATGCATGTATATGGTACCTGCTGAGGATCTGGTTGTCGTTGGCGAGCGCGCCGATGATCCAGTAGACGAGGTTCTGGAACATGGCGTCCAGCAGGCCGTAGCTGAAGTAGAGAAGGAATGGCCCGACGTAGCGGCGGCCGTCCTTGAAATCGATGAGGTCGTCCCACTTGCCGTCCCTGTACCTGAGCTGGTTGGCGAGGCCGCCTCCCCATATCGCCGTGCCCATGACCGCGACGACGGCGACCCCGGCGAACCCCCTCTTCCTCCGACTGGCGAAGCCGAAGTCGAGGAAGTATCCGATGCAGGCGGAGCCGATCATCTGCGCGCCCCAGTAGAAGACGTTGTTGAGGCCCTGGGTCCTGAGGGTGAAGAGGACGCCGTTGACGTTGTTGAACTGGTAGGTGATGAAGAAGTTGCTCGCCCAGGCGGCCGGGATGACGAGCAGCATCCTCCAGTTGGCGAAGAGCTTGAGGATCTCCCAGGCCTCGGTGGAGACGGAGGAGTAGGTGACCCTGGTGGCGCGCGTGCCGTCGTCGCGGACGATCCTGGATGGCGGCAGGACGAGGAGGGTGAGCGCGGCGCCGACGAGCATGAAGGCCATGAAGGCGATGTAAGTGCCGTCGTTGACGCTGGCGGCGTCGGCGCCGCGGCGGTAGTTGAAGGAGAAGGGGAGGAGGCCGCCGAGGACGCCGCCGAGGGTGAAGAGGCACCAGAAGAGGGAGATGTAGGTGCCGCGGCGGGAGGGGGGCGGGTAGGAGGTCATGATGGCGCCCTGGGCGGTCCAGAGGAGGCCGGCGCCGACGCCGAGGATGGCGCCCGCGGCGATGGGGAAGGCCTGGGAGTGGCGGTGGTTGTAGTATAGGAAGGAGGCGGCGTAGAGCGGGTAGGTGAGGGCGCCGAGGAGGGCGGTGGTGCGCGGGCCGAGGAGGTTGTGGGCGCCGCCGCCGAGGAGGCCGAAGACGGCAAAGCAGGCGTAGAGCGCCGTGTTGGCGTTGTCGGCGGTGGTGTGGTCGACCTGCCCGCCGCCGCCCATGCCGGAGAGCGCGCTGAACATGCCGGGGCAGCAGAAGCACACCAGGCCGATCAGCGCCACCTGCGCCAGCGGGGAGTTGTACCGCAGGCCGCGTCGCGGCGGCGACTCCCCCTCGGGCTGCTCCTGCGTCACGGCCATTATTATCCGAGATAATTTCCCAGGAGAGTGTTGGCTGGACTGGCGGAGACGAAGGCGATCAGGAGCAAGACTCGACAATCAGTCTCTCCGAGGCGGTGGTATATATATATAATATAACGGAATTGCTCGAAAACAATAGAATGTTTTTAGGTAAAATAGTCGAATTTCTAATCTTTTACATGGAGATTCGTGCTCGGCCGGCAACGTCGTCTTCTCCGACGACGACGGCGGCAAGTTAAAGCGGGGCTTCGCCAGATTAGAACTAGGGTTCACCGAGGCCCAGCTATAGAGGACGGGAGGGGCGGCGAAGGCACGTCGATGGCGGAGGGGCAGCGAGGCAGCCGTGGCGCAGCTGGCCGCGGGTTGGAGGAGGATGGTGGGTGGTGGAAGTCGGCGGGGGAGCACGGGAATTAACTAGAAATTAGGAGGCTGGGGTGACGATGATGGATCCATTGGCGGTAGCCGCCGAAGACGGGGAAGAAGGTGGCTGCAGGGGAGCACGAGAGGAGCAGGGGCGGCGGGAATCGATAGAAATTAGGAGGTGGGGGTGGGACCAAACTTTTGATAGCAACATCTACGATAGAGGTAAGGCATGTGCATAGAAAGTGTATACGTAGTAATAACCAACAAGTGAAGAGGGGTGTGTGAAGGCAATCTAAAGAAATCTGCACTCAGCACAGCATCATGTGCATTTAGTTTCGATAAGTCAGTAATGGTGACTTTTGTAGTTGTTTTGTTTAGTGGCATTTGTCCAATCCATGAAATTTCATGGGGAAAGCCGGCAAAGCTAACAGACAAACCAACATATGTTATCTATTCTGGAAGTGTGGTTGCTATGTTGCATGTAAACAATAGCTAAGGGATCGCTGCAAACCATATGTAAACATAATATCTAACCATCGTATAGACCAACGGTCAGTCCAACGAATAGGACAGCTACAGGCAGGTTTTTTTTTTTTTATCGGAGACATTTTTTTAACGGGTCCGATAGCAGCGATACAAATTTCAAAAAAAAAATTGAATTTTTCAGATTTTAAATTCAAAATAAAATCAAATTCGAATAAAAATCATCAACTGAGCTAGTTATCATGGTAGCAAGATTCAGATGGACTTGTATTACTTCACTCATTCATCAATTGAACAAAATTCAAGCAAATTTGATTTTTTTAACAAAATTCATCCAAACTCCAAAATTCGGAACCGGTGCCTAACGGGGAGGGGAGGGGGGGGGGTTGTTTCCGATACAGCCGATACAACCGATTATCATCCGATAGTTAAATCCCTGGCTACAGGTCCATGTATGTTTGCTGCGTGAATCCCTAAGGGCATCTTCAGTAGTTAGAGATAACCTTATCTTTGACATATGTTACATCATTTTTAGAGACAATATCTCCACTAGATAGTCTCTAACACACTTTCCAACATTTATATTTTATAATTTTTCTTTGAAACGGGTCTACATGTCAACTAGAGTAGATTAATGTATTATGTTTTGTTTCGCGTGCATGACAGTCTCTTTAGAAAGAGCCGACATGTGCTCTCTCTCCTCCCCCTCTCTCCTCTATGTAGAATTTTATTGACGTGATATAGCTAATAGACGATAATAAATACACTATTGGAGATATCCTGATGCATCGAACTGGTCTGCATGGGGCCTATAGTGCAACAACAGCAGTTTTTCTACTTATATTTATATGAAACATGGCATTTAGAGGCTATCAGACAGAGCTAGGAAACCTATCTAAATATTATGAAAGAAAGTGAAGCGCTATATTGTGTAGCTATTTATGGATATCTTAGTGTGATGCATATGATGGTCTAAACAGCAGTACGCGAAAATACATACCTCCCATCACTAATGTTGATATTGCGTACAGACTTTTCAATGCTTTTGGGTATACTGTCTTCACATGGGCTATGGCTGTGACCACACCGATGGTATCTAGTATGAAAATAATTAAATAACAATGTGAGCATATAAAGTGAACAGGTGAAAAAGGTTAATGTAATGGTTGTTATTTGTTTTTCATGTGAGGTGCCATGTATGCGAAGTGAAAAATTGTAGTGTAAACCTTATAAAAGAGCACAGATGTGTTAGGAGGTGGGTGTGTACTGCAGTCTCTGAATCGCTGAGAAGTATGATATGAAAGAAAATGTGAATGGCAATTGTTATGAATATTGTGTGTATGTATTCAGAGTCTCAATGGGCAATATATATAGTGTACAAGGGATGTATGCCATATACAGATAAGGAATACAAAAGAGTTTTCTATCTCTAATATATCTCTAACACCCCTATTCAGATGCAACGCGTATGCAATAGCATTGCATTTGGAAAGAATTGACACTAAACTATGGAAAATCCAAAGTCCGAGTTTTGATAATGTCGTCGTAGCATGCAACTCTTAGAAAATATATCGATAAAAGATCCTCTCCCATCTGGGGTCGTGCGATAGGCCATAAAGCACAAGGTGCGGGAGCAAAGTCGACCGCGGCAACATAACGAAGAAGATAATGAAACCGACAAAAATAGAGAAAAATGTCAAATCAAACCGAATAAAAATAGATAGAAACATGGTGACACAGATCGAAACCCAAGACGTCGGCGATGCAGTGCACAAGAAGCGCAATAGAGACGCAGTGCACAAGAAGTGCGATGGCCTTAAAAGCTTGGAGCGACGGATCTACAACGTCTCGAAGAAAAGAGTAGCGGCTGCTGCCATGCAAAGAAATTTCTATGCTTCTATAACTGACAATAAATTTGTGGACTCACATGACATAGACAAACTCTAAGGATAGAGTTTTACGAACTTGGATGGACGCAGCGGAAGAAACAACACAGAGAAAAAAAAACTCAAATATAACTAGCAGCAGGACCGTAATCAGATGCCTCCCAATAGCATCCCAATCAGCCGAGTGGAGCACCAGTTCAAGTCCTCCCGATAGCATCCCGATCAGCCATCAAAGTAAAGCAAAGCACTGCACTCTCCATCCATCTCCAACTAGCAACCAGCAAACCACCGCAGCAGCACAGCAAGAGGCGAAGCTGCTGCGCGACACAAAGGCGAGCCTCCCGAAGGAGATGCGGAGCCAGCGGAGCAGAAGTTGGTGGCGTCACTCAGGTGGAGGCGCTGCACGACTTTGATCGGATCCGTCGAGGAGTAGGGGCTCGCTACTGCCTCCGGATGAGGAGGCTGACGGGGCGGCCGCAGCAGGAGTCACTGAGGAGGTGATCGCCTTCGCGCGGGATACCGCCATGAAGCAGGAACTCTGGTTCGACTTTCCCCTACTCCCCGACGACGACAAAGGCGGCAGCTACGACCAAGGGAGGCAGCTGCTGCTCGAAGAAGGCGGTGGATCTGGAAGGAGATCGGGGACCGCACGACTCGGGAGGCCCAGCGGGAGAGCACAGGCTATGACGAGAGGCTGCCCCTAAGAGCAGAGATCGCTCCTCCTGGGACAGCAGCAGTAGAGAACGAGCGGCGGCTAGGAGGCGGCGGAAATAGTAAACCCTAACCCTAACCTGGGCTCTGATACCATGTTTAGAATATTGTGTGTATGTATTCAGAGGTCCAATGGGCAATATATATAGGGTGTACAAGGGGTGTATGCCATATAGAGATAAGGCGATACAAAAGGCAGATAAGGAATACAAAAGAGTTTCCTATCTCTAATATATCTCTAACAACAATAACCTATTTTCTGAAATGGTCTAGCATTTGTACCAGCAGAATTGTATGCCATTGGCTATACACTGTTTGGGAAAAGGAATAAGTCCATTTTACCCACCTAAACTATGGTTCGAGTCCAAAAAATATCTCGAATTACAAAATCATTCACTTTACACCCTTCAATTGTCAAAACCAGATCAAATTACATCCTAGTTGGTTTCATTGGTGGTTTTAGCATGGGTCCCACATGTCAGCCGCGTCTTTTTCTTCATTCCTCTTCCTTCTTTTCCATTCTCTTTCTTCTCCCGCACGCGCCCCTTCGGGCTGGCTCACCTTCAGCTCCGGCCTCCCGGAGGTTCCCCTCTCTCCTTGCGCGCGCCCCTTTGGGCTGGCTCTCATCCGGCTCCCCCCCCCCAACACGCCACCACCCTTCGGCGAGTGGCCGCATCAGCATGCCACCTCCGCCTTGCACCAGCACGGGCCCACCTCTGCCTCGCACCACCTCGGGGACGCCTCGCCGGATCCGCCTCCACCACCGCACGACACCCCCACCTCGCCCCCCCCCCTCGAGCGCCACCAGCTTTGCCCGCACGTCGCCACCTCTGGAGCCACACTGCTTCGTCGGCCTCACCTCTGGAGCCTAATTCGCTGTTCCAGCCACATCGGCGAACTCCGGCCACCCCCGACCGCGTCACGCTACATCCTACCACTCCAAGAGCCGAACCCCTCAACCAATTTGAAGCTACCACCACCGGAGCGCCGCACACATTCCTTCTTCTCCGGGTCCGGCCAATTCCGCTGCCACCATTGCCACGCCTCCTCCAGCGAGCCCCTGCTCGATTCCTCTCTACATGAGCATCCCCTAAACTCCCTTTACCTCCCCCTACCGCTCACTCCCTCTCTTCTTCCCCACAGGTCGCCGCCACCGTCGGCTTACCTCGCGCCGCCCCGGGTCGCCGTCGCCAGCTCGCTCTAGCCTCTCTCCGCCTCTACCGATCTGCTTGATAAGCTTCCCACAACCCGTCGGTGCCCATGCTCTCGCTATCCTAGCCCCTACCCCATCTGAGCGCCGTCGTGCCCTTTCCCCTCCATGGCCGGCTGCCGCGTGCTGCCTCTAGCCCGCTACCATCCACCTCTGATCACTACTACACACAGCCTCATCACAGACGGTTCGGAACAGTCATCACAGATGGTTCCGAACCGTCTGTGTTTTTGTACGTCTGTGATAAGCAGTGATTATCACGACGGTTAAAAATCCGTCGTGATAAATCTAACACGAGCAGTTCTAATTATATAACCGTCATGCTATCTAATTATCACTGACGGCTCTATTAAAGAACCGTCATGCTATCTAATATCACGACGGTTCTATTTACAAACCGTCGTGATATTCACATATCCCGAGCGGTTCGTAAATAGAACCGTCGTAATAAAGGATATCCTGACGGTTCTATTTACTAATGCGAGATATGTGTATATCACGACGGTTATTAAATAGAGCGATGCAGGATATGCATATTCACAAAGGTTTGATTGTTAAACCGTCTGCGTGATAGTTACTTCACCTAACTATTTTTAAAAAATTCGCTAGCCTCGGGAATTGCTAGCCATGCCCTCTCAAAAATAAGCGGCGAGAAAATAGATACATCACGATAAATCAATCGTTGACAACCCAAAGTGATCATTGTCAATTACAAACCAACATATATCAAATATTGTCGCTAGTGTACCATTGAATTACAACTATTCAAAGTGAATTACAACTATATCAAATATATATTAATTGTTTCGAGGTCGTTCGGTAGTGAAACTCTCTGTTGGCGCAATGATATCCGTCATGATGAAGGTGCGAGCCTCCTCGAACATCCGAGATCTCTTTACGAGCGAGTGAATCTAAATCTATATTCAAAACCTACAAACAAGAGTAAAGTGTTACACATATATATTTAAATTTATAATTAGCAATTATTGCGAGATTGACCAACCTCGGGATCCAGCAACCTAGCACTCATGAGAATCGCATATGATGGCAAGCGTAGAATGCACATTCTTACGCTTCTTCTTGGCGACTTGAAAAATAGAATTACATATATAGATATAGTCGGTTCGAGACGCATTATTACGAAGTATGATATAGGATTATTGTGTTGTAGCACGTCTGGAAATCGCGTCCTGTGATTAAGTGTGGCGTTCGTTCCTTGTATAGCCCTCCTCGGCAATATAGGAGATGAGCGACCTACATGTTTCCAAAAGTTAACCTCGGCCATTTCAAACGAAGGAAGACTACAATAGAGTTATGTATGGAGGAAATGAGCACACTGTCAGTACTTCTTGCACAAGGGTGAAGTCGTGGCCTTTTTCATTAGGGAATCAAGGTATAGTACTGATTCCTCTTTGGTATAATGACTAGAAGGATCCAGTGATGCCTACTCATGTATGTCGCTATAGTCATTAAACCTAAGTTCATCTGCATATAAAGTACAAATGAAATTTGTATAGCAAGTAGTGAAGCACTTACTTACGGTTGTAGGGCACCATTATGTAGTCCCGTAGTTTTGAGCAAGCAATCCTGCGTTATGTATTTCTCGGCGTAGGATCGTGCGCTAAGATGGTTTGCTCGGAGACCACGTGTGGGTCGAGAAACCCACCGGTTCTTTCAATCGCCGGCGGTTTTAATCATGTATCTATACATAAGCAATGAGTTGTTATATTACGTGAATGTACGTGAATGTAGAACTTGATTGTACACACTTACGATGTCGGCATCGTAGAAGTGAGGCATCGAGGGCTTTGAGGTTGAATAGGTCGAATAAGTCGTGAAGCCCACGATGAAGGGGCGGCTCGTGGAGGAAATAGTCCTCCGTGTATCGGCGGTGATTCCATCAGCGCACCTTTCTCTTTGGTCTTCGCAAGTACCACTATGCAAACTCGACAACCTAATCCAGCGTAGGCTAATCACCGTGCTCGTCGCCAGCGTTACGAAAGAGTATTTCTTAGGGTTAGGAGGCGGAGCGCCTTAATGTTCTTCGATTTCGATTTGTCTGAACGACTTGCCGCTCGCGTCTTCCTCCTATCGGGCGACTCGGGAACCGACACGGCGCACGCTTTTTTGTTCGTTCGGTGTCTTCTCCACGGAACCGATGAGGCGGGCCACGAGCGAAGGTTGAGGTGCGATCATGGAGGTCTGTTGGAGAGACATGGTCGTGTCGAGATGGTTGGGGTAGAGTCATCAAAAGTTGAGGCGACGCTGCGAGGTCGGGACGATGTCCTTCAAAAGTTGAATTGGAGAGGCATGGTCGTGTGTAGATGGTTTGGGTGGAGTCATCGAAGGTTGAGGCGGCACTGCAGGGTCTAGGGTGATGTCCTTCTTTGGCCACTGAATAAAACTGTACAGGGCATCCCCTAGTGTTATGATTTCGTCGTTCGAGGCGAATCTCGGTGGACGGCCCTAAAATTATCATGTACCATGTCCACTGGACCTGGCGTAACCTGCGCCACACAGGCACCGTCTTTGCACTATCCCTTCATTGCATGGATACACCACCCCCCGCCCAGCCTCAATATACATCCCAACCATCCTCACTTGGAGTGTGCAGTGCGTCGGCTCCTACAAAACGATACGCAATTAGCTAAGGCGTCCTATAGGTCTATCTTTGGAGCATTCGGAGATGTACATTACCTTGATGTCGTCGATAGGTAATTGGACATCATCATGTTCACAATTTTGCGTGGGCGCGACGCTACTCCGATGTTGAGGAGGACTACCTACCAAAACAACGGGGCCGGCCTGCGACTGGTTGTTGAGGAGTAGTAGTTGATTCACTTGGTCCTGCAATCTTGCTATCTTTTCTTCAAATTTTGCGATTAAGCACCGTTCTCTTCCTTCAAATTTTGAAGTAAGCACATGTTCCAACAACGTGTCGTACTCGTCCTTGGATCTCTTCCCGCTCCTATCGTGCGATGAGTCGTGCAGGAATCCATCCCTCCAAGATCGTTAACCCCTTTGCCTCGCGTGCGACCCGGTACTCCTTGTTTCCCGGGCCGTAGTTAGTATATCCTTCTCCTCATGCGCTTGGAAGGAGCCTTGAACATGCGGAACTCAATTCTTCTGCAAGAGGTCATCATGTTATTATATACATTATGAAGTTATAGACTTATTAACAACTAGGTAGTTCGAAGACATTTACCACACGGTTGGCCACATCCCGGTCTGCGGGTTTGTGAAAGAGATTTCGCCGAAGACGTGGCGATGCCTCGCTCTTAACCGGAGAGAGCGCGCTGTCCGTGATCTCGACAAATGGCCTTGTTTCGTTCGCGTCCTCCACCGCCCATTGCGCGGTTTACCGCGTGCCAGGCGGTGCCGAGTTTGTGGGGTGAGTGTTAAGTGTCTCGAGAGCCTTGTGCGTCGCACTTTCCTCAAGAAATTCGGCGTCGTCTTCATTTGCACAAAGGCGTCCCATATATCCGCGACAAGAATTTATACTGTTGTGAAGGGCGTTCGACCGTGTTCACGTGCTTTGTGACAAGCACGCTCTTGAAGGTCCTCCACGCTTCCGATCGAGAGCAACGCCTGTCGTTCCACGCGCCGGTCTGCGGTGGGAAAGTGAGCGATTTTAAAACTTCATCCCACACCGGCTTCTCCGAACATTCGACACGGTGTCCCGGCTCGATGTGGTGATGGGGACCGTTCCTTCCAAGTATCCGCACAAGGTTCGAATCTCGCGCTCCTTTGGGGACTCACGAGATCCCATTGGCATTGACCTCCGTGGCGGTCATTAGGCACGAGGAATTCTCGATGTTCCTCTGCCATCTCGCGTCGTACCACTTTCCGGAGATCCGGGCGGCGAAGATGGTGCGGGCGCCATGTCGCTACTTACTATCTATATATGCACGAAGCAATATCGTAAGCTCTAAGCGATTAGATTCAAGCGATTTACTCAACTTAATCGAAAATGATGCACAAGCGTATAATATATAAAGAAGGATTGATGGTAGTTTGTGCTCTCGGAAGGAGAGTTGCAAAGAACAAGTCTTTGCCATCTCAATCCTATTGTCTATACTCTTCATTAAATGAATATGATAGTATAAATTCAAACTATGAGCTCTAAACAATACTTTGCTTAATCACAAATGATCTCAATCATTCACGAAAATGATCTTAACTATCACATTCAATCTCGTTATAAGAGAAAAGTTCATCACAGAGCGAACGAACAAAGCCCACCGATCAATTTGAGTTCACATTATCAAAGACTATCAAAGGCACATCACGAGACGGTTCGTCAATACAATAGAGCTCAAGAATGAACTAACAAGTATATCAAATTGTGATGGCATTCAACCGTCTGTGATAACTAGCATTCAATCAAAGTAATAAATTAACAAGATATGAGATTGACAAGAGCAAGTAATTTGTACAATAGAGCTCAAGAATCAACTAACTATCACATTCAATCTCGGTATAAGACAAAGTTCATCACGAGCATGTCAACAAAGCCCACCGATCAATTTGCCATATCTTTAGTACTAGATTCAATTCACATATTATCTTTAGGAATACTCACAGAGAGGATGCCGCACAACAACTCACGGTGCAAGGAGGAGGCGGTGCGGGGAGGAGGCCGACGCAGGAGGAGGAGGCGCCGGAGGAGGCCGACACGGGGAGGAGGACGGCGCGGGGAGGAGGCCGGTGCAGGGGGAGGAGGCCGGGGAGGAGGCCGGCGCAGGGGGAGGAGGCCGGTGCAGAGGGAGGAGGCCGACACGGGGAGGAGGCCGCGCGTCGAGGCGGAGGCAGCGTCGTCGATGAAGGGGCGGCGGCGTCGGGTCTTACGGCCGGGGAGGTGAACGGGCGAACCCTAGAGGAGCCGAGAGAGCGCGCGAGAGCCTAAGGGGCGCGGGAGACGAAGTGACGAGTAAAGAGCAAAACCCTAGGGTGCGCCTTTTTATAAAAATGATATCACAGACGGCTCTATTGAAGCACCGTCTGTGATATACTCACAGATGGTGCTTTAATAGAGCCGTCTGTGATATTTAGGATATCACAGACGGCTCTATTAAAGCACCGTCTGTGATAGTATATCACAGACGGTGCTTCAATAGAGCCGTCTGTGATATTGATGATATCACAGACGGTGCTTACATAAAGCCGTCTGTGATATGTACATACATTCAAGATGTTAGAATAAATAGTAGTATGTATGTACGTATATTGTAGATATAAAGATGTACGTACGTTAATCGTAGGCTGCATAGGTCCTCCATGGGCCGAGGAGAGCTCGCGGCCACCGCGGCCGACGCGATGTCGGCAGCGACATCGTGAGAAAGAGCGGCGATCACCGACCTCCTCGCCTTGGTGCTGGCCTGACTACTCTGCATGCTCACCTTGGCGATTGACGTACTCAAAACCATGAGACGAAGAGCGATGGGAGGAGTTTAATCTTCGGTGAATTATTCCGTCTTATAAAGAATTAGGAGTAACTGACACGTGAGACGAAGAGACGGTTCTGCGATGGTGAAGAGACACATCGCGCGGGAGAAGAGGTTGGATATCACAGACGGCTCTATATGGAACCGTCTGTGATAATAATATCATAGACGGTTATTTAATAGAGCCGTTTGTGATAGTAGCTTATCACAGACGGTTTAAAATTAAAACCGTCTGTGATACTTCCTGACGGTTTTATTTACAAACCGCTGCGCGATAAGTTGTCCTCATCACGCAGCGATTCATATTACGAACCGTGCGTGATACTTCCTGACGGTTCTTAATATGAACGTCAGTGATATTTCTCATCACGAGCGGTTCTTTTACCAACCGTCGTGAAGTATCTAAGCGGTTGGTAATAAGAACCGTGCTGTAATGAGGACATATCACAGACGGTTCCCGGACGGTTCCAAAGGGAACCGTCTGTATAAGTTCAACACAGACGGCTCCTTTGGAACCGTCTGTGATGAGGTGTCTGCTATTGCCTGTTTTGTAGTAGTGGATCGAGCCACCACCGCCCTCCGGTTCACCTCCCCTCTAGGGTCCCATTTTTGCCACTCCCGACCGCCACCATCCACCCACTCGCCAGCGACGAGCGCCGCTCTGAGCTGCACTAAACCTCCTCTGCTTCTGCCCTTCGTGGAAGCCCCTGTGCATCCCACTCTCTATGGCTAACAGTAGGACCCACTCGAAAAACCGGCTAACAGTGGATGCTACGTTAGGGAGAAACCGGGTGGTTTCGGCCGGATAGGGTCGGGTGAGATGGTATTGGTATTTGGAGGGTGTAAACAAAACGGTTTTACAGTTCAAGGGATATTTTGGACTCTCCGCAAAGTTCAGAGATGTAAAATGGACTTAGTCCTTTGGAAAAAAAAAAGGGAAAGCAATGTATCTGGTCTAGACACGCATTGTTTTTTTTTACGTAGTTGAACAGGGATAAACCTGAAAATGTATCTATCACGAAATTGAGTAGCATAGAGCTAGAAATTATTGCGCCTGATAGAAACCTTTTCTGTCCAATGCGGCCTCGTAAGACCTGGAATGAGGCAGGTGTGTATGCATATAGAAGAAAACTGTCTGGAACAGGTGTTACCTCTCTGGCTTCAGTGTATTTCGTGAACCTTGCCATAATTGGTAGATCGCCAGCCTGGTCCGTTTTATTGGCCTCGGTATCCTCGAAATATTCAATGTAATAAATATGGCTGTCATGTAGGTTCCCTTGAAATTGGCAACATGGCGCTGGGTATTTGTCATTGTATCACCCTGAACAAGGCATCTGTAGCTGAATGGAACGCAAATTTACCTATTTCATCTAGCAAAACAAAGCTGATACGTAGGATTCTGTTTTCAGGGGCAGCATCAGTATATTCATTTGTTCTTGTCACCCTAACGCGGATACGCCATTGGTGTGAATCCTGGCTCCTGCATACTCCATCTGTTTTGAGCATGTTAGAAGTGAATCTGAATGTTTTGTAGTAGCGATCTAAGTACAACTGGTAAAAGCAATATGCAGGGTCTGGAACGAACTATATAGCATAGGGAAATAAAGCATGCTATGTACTAATGGAGAGTGTATATGTATCGATAGAATCTATAGTAAAAAAAACCACAGGCATATAAGGACACTCATATGTCTAAACATCATTAAGAACAGGTGATGCCGGTGCATGACATATTGACATGTGTGTGCAAACTGGCGAATGGCTAAGTGTGAATAGGGAGGTAAGAGCACTCTGGCATGGAAAGACCATAAGAAAATAATAACCACAATGCACAAGAGCCAAAGGAATGTGTTTCAGGCTGCTTTACAGTAGCCGATAAAGAACAGAGCGTGATTTACTGAATTTACTTAAAAAGGCGGTACACACATATATTACACAAGTTTTTGTGACATCGAAGTGGACAGAACAGAAGACTGGAAGAGGATAGCAGAACAAGTTTTTTTTTTTTTTTTTTTTTTTTTTTACAAAGCCGAATGAAGGTTAGTTGTTGGAGTACCTTTGGAATCGCAAGAACGAATAAACGCGAACAGGCAAGAAAAAATAACAGTAGGAAGAAAACAAAGTTTCAAAGAAGCAATAACTACCACAAATCTAAAACAATCGATGGCAACCACTTTGACTCAAAACACCAAAACAGAGACAGCTATGTATCGTAAGACGACACGAATGTGTTATAGCGTGGAAGACTGCCACAGCACGTGTGTAAACAGTAAAAATGACACTGTAGTAATACCGTACATAAACAGTGCTTGCGCACTGTAGCACTAGAATTAGAAAAGGATTATCTTCTCAGATAAGAATACCTATTTTTCTTAATAGTTAATTAGTTTTATTATATAGGGATTAGTTAATTAGGAAAGTTATATAGGGATTAGTTAATTAGGAAAGTTATCTATTAGTTAAAATATTATCTATCAGTTATGAATATCATCTATTAGTTAGGAAGGTCATCCATTAGAATGATCTTATCCATAATTGTTAGAATAGTCTATTGTAAGGAGGTCTATTGTAATCGTTGGTGTTAAGCAAGAAAGAAAGAATAGAGTTATTCTCAGTCTTAGTTTCCCCTCTCCCCCCTGCCATGCTGACGCCGTCTAACCATCCTCCCGGCGGTGTTTATGATTCTTAGATCATAGCGGTAAACACCGCCGCGAACACCTCCACCTCTGCTCTTTTATTTGCACACGGTAAAGAATTAATAAATATTGGAGACACCTTTTAAACAACGAAAGTAGGAAGATATGTATTAAAAATTTGTAAAAATTGCAAAGAGCTTAATGAAAATATTGTTTGCTTAATTACTGTGTTAACACCTTTTTTTAAAGCTAGGAAAATAGCATGAACCATCTTAAATTGAAAAAAAAAATGCTGATTGAAGCTAGGAGGGTGAGTTGGTGACCTAAATTAGCTTAATACGATTTGTTTTGCTTCATAAAAATGGTATGCATTGAATTTTCAGGTATGACGGAACCAGAACACGTTACGCAGTGGCCATACGAGTTGTTTGACCTAGTCATTGACACACATCATCGCAGCCGCCTCAGTACCATCCTCCCCCAGGAGGGTGAGTTGCCGATTGAGCTTGGTGCGCTGCGGCTGCGCCCGCCTATGAGGGCATAGAGGGTGGACCCTAGGAGACGGTGAGGAGGCACTTCGAGGCCTACCTGTTGTGGCTGTTCGGGTGGGTGATGTTCCTAGGCTCCCACGGTTCTCCATCTAAGCCAGAGAGATTGTGTTGAAGTTTAGATACAGGAGAACCCGCTATGGAAGGGGTAGTATTTATATGCCGAGCTGACCCTGTATATGCAGTTGAATTGTAATTCGCATCCGCAAGGCAGCGACCCCGAGGAGGAATCGTGTGGCAGTGTTGCGTCACGTCTCTATGGAAAGCAGACTCGTCGGTTCACGTGGCTGCGCAAAGCTACCTCGTCGGGTCACGTCGTTGCGCAAAACTACCTCATCAGGTCATGTCGTCCTAACGTGCGGCACTACCCAACGTCTGCAAATTGTTGTTACTTTTGAACATTGCGGTGTTGTTTTTTAGTTACTGTACGAGTTACTGTGATGCAAAGTCGTTGAAGCGGTAATAATAACTTGCAACGGTCTATTATGGCAAAGGCGTGGACATGCATTGTACAGACACACGTCATACAGAGGAGTGCACATAACGACGCAATAGTAGTGAAGATATCATACGTTAACTTAATATATTGGCCATTGTCTACTTCATATTACATTGTCTTCTCCGATTTTGCATTTTAAAAGCAAAATTATAAAAAATTAACAAATTCTGCTATAGATAAATTAAAACCCTGTTACCAATTGAACTGATGACAGGAACCTTCATCATTTCAACTGGCGACAGAGAGCTAGTTGTGTAATTATTTAATTATTTTTTAAAAAATTATCTTTTAAAAAAGTATTATTTTAAAAAAAGTTCCCAAGAATCCTAGGAGCAAAGATGGCAAAAGGATGTCATAGAGGCAGATACTGCCGAACCAACTAGCTTCTGTTCTTTTGCTCCTGCTTACAGATTATACCAGACTTGATGAAAGCAACAACTGGAATGGAGCAAGAATCACAAAACGGATATCATTTCTTCATTACATAATGGTTGGAACTTGGAACAAGAAATGAGACCGCACTGCAGCTGCAGAAACTGAACTGATCGCAAAACCACGTTGCCAATGAACACTACCAATCCCATAAGCCACATCGCCGGTAAACACCACGCAAGATTGCACGATGAGTACCTACTCCTACACCACGGCCTAAATCACTGTGCTTGTTTGATTGTTTCCATACAACATCACCACAGATCTTCCTCAGTGGAAGCTTGTTGGTGCAGACAGCTTGCTATCTTTGTCTTTGCCATCCTCCACTGAAGAAACCGAATTGTCCTCATCCTTCACAGCTAAGAACACCAAGAGCACGAGCAAGGGGTAGCTGACAGTCGTAAGCGCCCAGTTCACAATCAGCTGCGACATTAGGGGTGCCTTGTGGGTATCAATCTGCCATGCGACAGCTGCTCCTGCACTCTGCACTCCCTTGTAGAATCCAACATATCTGCAACAAAAGTTGAGAAGTTATCGAGACAGGCGTTTTCATCCACACCATGCGCACGCGCGCTTAAAAGATGGAACTTTTTAGTTTGCAGGAAATTGTGTGTCCTGGTTTTCTTCTCTTTCCCCTTTCTGCATGTGCACATGCTCAAGAGGCCTTGTACTTGAAAGAATTAACTGGAAAGAAACAACATATTAAGGATGTTGTACGGGATTGTTCATAATATTACAATCTAAGGCTTCTTTAAAAAAACACACAAACACACTAAGTGAGTTTAGAGGAAAAGCTAACTGGATAAGCTCTCGAGTTTATTGTTGGAAGTCCTTTGCTATGAAAAGCTTTTCTCAAACATGAGCTTGGACTAGAATTCTGAAGCTAAATCTGCACTAACATCAGGTTCCAGACAGCAAAACTGCAAGACCGTAACACACGCCTAAATTCCAAAGGCAGGGAAAAGAGATGATGTTTTCATTGCAATTGGAGTTTGCAGCAAGGGGACAGCTTCCAGAGTCCAGACTCAGCCTTCTGGAGTATATCTAAACATATCGCTGTCATCCTTGTTCTTAACTAGTATGTATCTTCCATGCTCGTCATTAGTCCATGACTTCAACTTCCAAGGTCTTCACTCTTAGTTACGTACGTACTCCCTCCGTTATTCTATTAAACAGTGATTTATTTATGGAATTTGCTAGTCTTAATTTTAGCACTGTGTTACTCGTACCAAAGGAGCCGATTCGTTCTCAGCCAACACTGTTAATAGAGGAGCAACCTAAATAGTAGTAACTCACTAACATCATACTCGAAGCTACATGTTGTGCTAAATTGATCATCTATGAACTCTCCTATCTAAACAATGTTCAACCAGTGCCACCATCTTAAACAAGGCTAAGATGATTCGTAGTGAGTAGTTTACACTATAAATGTCCCCCAATTAATCGGTACCAATCCATTTCGGTAGTAATTCAGCACACACATGCATGTATACGGTACCTGCTGAGGATCTGGGAGTCGTTGGCGAGCGCGCCGATGATCCAGTAGATGAGGCTCTGGAATGGCCCAGCGTAGCGGCGGCCGTCCTTGAAATCGATGAGGTCGTCCCACTTGCCGTCCCTGTACCTGAGCTGGTTGGCGAGGCCGCCTCCCCATATCGCCGTGCCCATGACCGCGACGACGGCGACCCCGGCGAGCCCCCTCTTCCTCCGGCTGGAGAAGCCGAAGTCGAGGAAGTATCCGATGCCGGCGGAGCCGACCATCTGCGCGCCCCAGTAGAAGACGTTGTTGAGGCCCTTGGTCCTGAGGGTGAAGAGGACGCCGTTGACGTTGTTGAACTGGTAGGTGTAGAAGAAGTTGCTCGCCCAGGCGGCGGGGAGGACGAGCAGCATCCTCCAGTTGGCGAAGAGCTTGAGGATCTCCCAGGCCTCGGTGGAGACGGAGGAGTAGGTGACCCTGGTGGCGCGCGTGCCGTCGTTGCGGACGATCCTGGATGGCGGCAGGACGAGGAGGGTGAGCGCGGTGCCGACGAGCATGATGGCCATGAAGGCGATGTAAGTGCCGTCGTTGACGCTGGCGGCGTCGGCGCCGCTGCGGTAGTTGAAGGAGAAGGGGAGGAGGCCGCCGAGGACGCCGCCGAGGTTGAAGATGCACCAGAAGAGGGAGATGTAGGTGCCACGGCGGGAGGGGGGCGGGTAGGAGGTCATGATGGCGCCCTGGGAGGCCCAGAGGAGGCCGGCGCCGGCGCCGAGGAGGGCGCCCGCGGTGATGGGGAAGGCCTGGGAGCGGCGGTGGTTGTAGTATAGGAAGGAGGCGGCGTAGAGCGGGTAGGTGAGGGAACCGAGGAGGAGGGTGATGCGCGGGCCGAGGAGGTTGTAGGCGCCGCCGCCGAGGAGGCCGAAGACGGCGAAGCAGGCGTAGAGCGCCGTGTTGGCGTTGTCGGCGGTGGTGTGGTCGACCTGCCCGCCGCCGCCCAGGCCGGAGAGCGCGTTGAACATGCCGGGGCAGCAGAAGCACACCAGGCCGATCAGCACCACCTGCGCCAGCGGGGAGTTGTACCGCAGGCCGCGGCGCGGCGGCGACTCCCCCTCGGGCTGCTCCTGCGTCACGGCCATTATTATCTGAGATAATTTCCCAGGAGAGTGTTGGCTGGAACGGCGGAGACGAAGGCGATGAGGAGGAAGACGATCAGAGTCTCCTGTATCTATATCTATATATATATAAATAATATAGGGGGTGCCCATGGATCTTGGTTGCTTTCATATTCATTCTTGGGTGCGCTTATCTTGTTGATGGTGAAGGGGAGAGTGACATTTGGAGGGAGCATCTCAGTAATTGAGCATCTACCGTCAAAGATGAATTGCAATGCCGATTGCAAAGTAGATAAATATTTTGGAATATATCTATATAAGAAGGTAATACTTTTGATGGTAAATCTACGGTACCGCTTCCAGGTTTTTGGCCGCATTAGCGTTTTTTCGGCACACAATTGCAACAAGGGGAATTTAGCTCAGTGACATCGTGTTATTTAGAGAAATAACATTGCATTTGTGAGACACTGTAAAATAACATCGTGAAGACAAGAAATACTGTCGAATGACATCACATTCACATTCTATCCGTTAGTTTACTGTTTCGTTTACCTAATTTTTAAATATAGAAAATGAGCTCAAACAATTATGAAATTTTTTGTGGATCATCCTGATATAGTTTACTTGCTTGTGTATTTTTTTCAAAATTATATCTCATTTGATTTTTTTTCTCTCTAAAATTTATTAAAGTGTATTGTTTGTAGAACTTTTCTAATATAGAAAATAAGAATAAAACATTATGAATTTTTTTCAGGTTCCTTACACAGTGGACTTGATTGTGTAATTTTTTCAGAATTTTTTTAAAAAATATTTAATGCAATTCCATAATGTTTACTTACACAGTGGACTTGATTGTGTATTAATTAATTTCATTAATTAAGTAATTTTAGGTCTAAACATTATGGAATTGCATTAATTAATTTTTAAAAAATTCTGAAAAATCACACAATCAAGTCCATTGTGTAAGGAGCCTGAAAAAAATTCATAATGTTTGGACCTCATTTTCTATATTAGAAAAGTCCTACAAACAGTATACTTTAATGAATTTTAGAGAAAAATCAGTACATATGCGATTTTGAAAAAATATACAAGCAAGTAAACTATATTAGGATGCTCACAAAAAAATTTATAATTTTTTGAGCTCATTTTCTATATTTAAAAATTGGGCAAACGGAAGTAACTGACGAAACAGTAAACTAACAGACGGAATGTGACGACGATGTCATTCAGCAGTATTTCTTGTCTTCGCGATGTTATTTTGCAGTGCCTCACGAACGCAATATCATTCCTCTAAATACGTCTGAACGTGATGTCACTGACCTAATTTCCCCTTGCAACAATGGCTCTCTTCCGCTCGTATTTACAAAAATGTCATCCTGGACCGCACGATCATCGTACGGTAGTGCTGATGGGTCGACATGTGCAAACACCGCACGGCCACCATGCGGCCCTCCCTCCCCTCCCGCCACACGCCGGGCCCTCCCACACGGCCACCGTGTGGTGGCCCCTCCTGTACGACCACCGTGTGGTGGGCACTGCCATGCTGCCAGGTGCCCTCGCCTCCCGCCACGTGCCCCTAGAGAACTGATCCGATTATCCAGAGATACGAAAAACCATCGATATCATGACAGATGTTGTTCGTAGGAACCAAGCCCCTCCCTTCCAACACCCGCCCTCCCCACCAGTCACTTCCATTGGTTCCATCGATCACTGTCGCCACTTTATTCCCCGTCCCGTCATTGTCACTCCCACGTCTGATGCATGCATGCACATTTAAATTAGCGAGTGAGCGCGATTTTGTTCCGCCGTCGCTTGCTCTCTTTGGTTATCTATAGATTTTCTTTTCCAAGACGTTGTAGCATTATTAATCGCCGTCATTCGAAGCCATATTAGCAGGTATTTTTTTTCTCATTTGTAAATTATTTATTAACTACGTTGTTAGTAAATAAGTCGTAGTAGATATTTGATCGCAATCCAAAAAAGAAATCCATGCATGCGACATCAAGACATGAATATAGTGATCTTAAAGTATTTGGATAGTAGCAATCAATGCAACTGCTGCATGCATGCAACTGCACTGCGTTGTTGGCCGTTAAGAAAATGCCATGCGATGCATGCACTGCTCGCCTTGCAAGCAAGTAGTTGCTAGTTATTCATGTACGCATGCACCATGCAATCAACACACATATAGACAATTAATATTTATGTAGCAAAGGGAAAGAATAGGGATTAACTTGTAAAATTACTGAGGCGCCGTTAATTAGTTACAAAATAATTAGTCATAATTAATTAGTTTTTCTGAATTAATTAGTTATAAACAATTAGTTGAAATTAAGTTATAGTATTATTATCTACATAAATTATGATGGTGCAGTAAATTATTGTAACATGGTGACTATCTGATCAACCTATGACTACGTGAAGTTCATAATAACTGCAAATAAAAAAATAAGAAAAAAATGAAGCTTTGGTTCAGTGAAGATGTTATATGTATTCATTAAATATGTCATCTATTGTATGTGTATGATCATGTAGGATTTCTGGAACAATATGATTATGTTTTTTTAATTGTCAGTATGTAACACAAGTTCATTTGCGGTAATCAATTAGCTCTAATTAATTTGGTCATGTATAAATAGGCGTATTTAATTTTGTACTACTAAATTAGTATACATTAATTTGTAGTGTTCATTTGGTCATATTTTTTAATTTGCATTATTCTATTGTCATTATCAATTTTCCAACTAATATTTCGTCTATTCCATTTGTTGCAAGGCATGTCTCTACCGGAGCTTTTGGAACATTTTTTACGATGAGAACCACCGGTGTAAGTTGTGGATCGCACGGTGACGCGGATGGCCCTCCACCCCTGCTGCTTCGGTCGGGGAGGGATTATTAGGAGCTGGACGCTCGCTACGTCCCAATCCTCTGGGATACGGGCTTATTGCCCCTTACGAGGATGGTCTCCGTCGAACGCCGGTTCACCCTAGACACCAGTGTTTATCGACACTTGTTGACAGGTGGAGGCCCGAGACGCACACCTTCCACTTTCGGTGGGGTGTGAGATGACAGTCACCCTGCAGGACATCTTGTTCTTGACCGGTCTCCTGATCCGAGGTGAGGCACTTGTTCCAAGTTGTTCGTCGGCGGATTGGAAGGCCAGGCTGGAGCATCAGTTCAGCCTACCTATCCTGGAGCGTGCACGTGGCATCCCTCGGACTTGGCTGAGGTACTTCAGTCAATGCTCACAGCATACACCTCACGAGGTCATTAGGACGCACCTCATTGCTTACCTTTTTTTAGCTCTTTGGTTGGGTCCTATTTCCTACCACACGGGGCGATTGGTGCTACCCCAGCTTCGTCTGCGTTGCCGAGTCTTTGGTTGATACGGAGGCTGGGCTGATGCCTCAATATAGCTGGGGATTAGCTGTCCTTTGCACCACATACCGAGGGTTGTGTGATGCTTCGCGATGCGGCACCGGTGGTACCCCCAACCTAGCTGTCTGCTATGTGCTCCTGCAGCTGTGGAGTTGGGAGCATTTCCCTGTTGGGCGACTGGCCTTCGAAAGAGCGGTGCACCCGTACGTCGAATTGGACGACCCGATAGACGGGCCCACTATGGGCTTATTGGTGGACTGCTGCCCGTCTACGGTCTCCATGAACTTCAGATTTCGTGCAGACGATAGCACCATACGGGTTGTCTGTGCAATGCACCCAGGACGCCAGGTTATGGGCGACAACCTGTCATCTGGTATTCGCACATATGGTGGAGCCTTACACGCCGCAGCATATAATGTGATAGTTTGGTTTGTACCAGGTCATGCCACCTCTAGACGGCAGGGTCCTGCAGCGAACCGTACACCTATGAGTCAAACTTCATTCGAGTAATGTTTACACTTCTTATGTATTCTTTTCTAACATCAATCTTTCCAATAATGCAGGCAATCGAGGGCGGGTCGGCATACTCAGGACTGGCAACCAGTCCAGCACGAGGGGATTACGACATGGACAGAGATGACGCACTTGGAGCTCTTGTAGGAGCAGCGTCCGTATGATATTCGGACGTACGGTGAGTACCTGGAGTGGAACGTACCATAGTCATGTGCCATACTCAACCTTATCACCGGAGCGCCCAGAGCAAGTGACACACCACGAGAGCCTTTGCCACTCATTCGATCGTCACAGCACTTCGCGGCATGATGACACCGTAAGACACTTACAACATCTGGTCGTTTCACTGATGATATTTGTACTCTTCGTTACTAAACTTGTTATGTATGTCACTTCAGTTGGAGCGGGTATAGTGCATCGCAAGCGCATCGGAGACTACCATCCGTAGCCTAGACACAATATCAGGGCCGCTGAAAACTTTCAAGTACATCTTCGTGGAGTCGAATAAGATAATAAAGAACTTGAGCTGCGGTCGTTCGACGTACGACTCCTGCGCATCGAGCACCAAGTGGGGGGACCGTGCTCACCCGCTAGGTCATCACAACCTAGCGAGTCCGGCTGGCATCGTAGCGCTTCCTGCTAATCATCCGCGGCTAGATCAGCAGGGACGTAAAACACAAATTTATATTCTGTTTTTTTGTTATGTCTTATGTTCCGCTAACATCATGTCGTTCTCCCGTCCCAGGTCCTTTGGGATGTATCACTTCTACCGTCCACGTTCGGTACACAGACTAGCACTCCCCTCGGTCATCTGCACTGTACATCCGGGAGGTACGAGATTCTCAGTTTACGTCCAGAGTGTTTATTTCTACTAACATCATTCCGTCTTGCAGCCTTTAGTTGACCGTGGGGTGACGACTAGTTCACGTCCACTGATGATGAGGATATGGGCCTCCTAGCTCCTACCAGTGAACAGTACACGACGTCAGGGTTTGGACCATGGCAGCCAGGGTTTGGAGCGTAAGCAGGCTCCTCCGGGTTCGCTCCCACAGTATGTTCAAGGCCAAAGCTCATCCAGGTTGGTTGACACACCGTAGGTCCAAGGCCAGAGCTCATTCGCACGACCAGAGTTGCAGACATCGTACCTTGGGGGCGGACAATTCAGGAGTGAATTTATACAGTCCGTCGTTCATGAATTCATTGCAGGTGGCCCCCAGTTCGGCATGCCTCAGCCGGGCGACACGTACGCTTACCAGACTCAGCTTCCTCTGACTCAGCTTACTGGTGCACCTCTGCCCACTCAACATACTCAACGGTCTCCGTACCCCTTTCGAGCCGACACGCGCTCTCCGGACCGGTTGACGTATCCTACGGGACATGCTCGACACAAAACATCCAGGCGCACGCAGGCGTAGACGCAGCGAGCTGAGTGTACTGGCTCAGACGAGTGAGCCATATTGTATCTTGTGTTATGCAATACTATTTTGTTATATTTGTATTTATATTTTGTTTTGCTATATTTGTATGTATATTTTGTATGTTATGTGTGTACTGCTGCACCATATTGTATATCCATATTTCTAATGGAGTTGTATATCGACATTTCCACTTCTCACATGATCTAAACCCTCAATTTTTGAGATAATTTTAGAACATAAATAAAATTGTATAAACGTTACACAATCAAGTCCACTGTGTAAGGAGCCTTCAAAACAAAATTCATAATTTTTGGAGCTCATTTTTCTATATTTAGAAATTCCTACAAACAGTATACTTAAATGAAATTACGAGAAAAATTCAGAACAAATAAAATTATAAAATTTTTTTTACAAAAGCAAGTACGTAAAGGTTCCACAAAAAATTTCATAATTTTTAGCTAATGTGCTATATTTAAAAATCCATACCAACAAGACTGGATCGGAGGAGATAGGAAAGGTGGCGACTGAACGGTGGCTGTGCGGCTTCTCCTCCACGACTACTGTGCGGCAGGCTCCTCCACCGCATGGCCACCGTGCGGTTTCTTCTCCACCTCAAGGCTGTCGTGCGGTTTCTCCACGTGTTGGCGTTAGGATCGCGTCCGCATGGTTGCCGTGCGTGTAATACTCCAGAGTAGATTTTGAGAGAAAGCCGAATATTCGAAGAAAAGGACTAATTAGAAATTGATCCAGGAGAAGGACCTAATGGAAAATAGCTAATTAATCAACGGAGAAGGGGTTAGCGGCGTTTGTAGACAACTGGGCGGGCCTCCGGCCATGTGCTCAGCCCACAAGTGGAAGGGGAGGCCGGCCTTAAAGAGGCCAAAACCCTAGCCGCCTCCCATTTTCCTCTCCCCCTGTGTGGCCGCCACCCCTACTCTCCCTCCCACTTGGGCGCCTTCCCCCTGCCCCTACGCCTCCTCCCATGGTGCTTCCCCCTGCTGGTCTTCACCCCCATCCATTGGCGCCGGCCACCTCGGAATTGGTGTTGCCCCGTTCCATTGTCGGCGATCGTGAAGGAAGAAGAAGGGGAAAACAGATGGTGCTGGCCGATTCAAGGGAGAAGAAAGGTTCTTCTTCTTGGGGGAGTTGATCCACGTCTTCCCACGGGCCTTCAAGGGTAACGACGTGTTTTCCCCCATTGTTTGTTGAGGATTAGAGGCGAAATCGATTATTTGGGTTCAATTGTTTTGCTGTCAGCAGACGTTCAGATCTGTCCAGTAGGATGCGTGGCTGTTTTCGGGTCCTTAAGGTCGGAATTAGAAGTTTTGATCTCCTAGAGAATTGTGGATAATGCTCTTAGCTTTCAGTGGCCGCCAATAACATCTGATTCCGACATTCGAGTCAAAAGTTATGTTATTTTTAGTGTTTACTGTTTAGAATCCTGACGAGAATCTGCAGTCATCTTGTTTAATAAATAAGAAATTATTAAGTGCCGAATTAGAACTTGGGATCTCCTAGAGAGTTGTAGGCTATCTCGTTACCTTTCATTTCCGACAAGAATCACATCATTTGGACCTCTGTATCAAAAGTTATGATTTTTCTTAGGGGGTCTGTGCTGTGGAATGGTGGTTGGTCTAACAGGTTTTAGTGTTTCGACTTAAGCGTGTAGTTAGAGGAAAAATCAGAGGGGCTCACCATAATGAAAAATGTAGATAATCCTTCCAGCTTTCAGGAAAACTAAAGATCATGAAATTCGGACGAACGTAGAGAAAGTTATGATAATTTCATTGTTGCTGTCCAGAGACCCGACGCGAGAATTGATACTCTGTTGTTTGGTTTGGTAGGGCTAGTAAAGGGCCGAATCAGAGAACCTCACCAACTAGGTTTAGAAGGGGAATTCAATAACCTTTTCAGATTGTCCAAGATCAATCCATTTGGATTTCTGTGCATTTAGTTATGATTTTTCGAAGGGGGCTGTTCTCTGGAAAAGAAAACTGACAGCTAGCAATAGAGTTGGGGATCGCGTTTAGTGGACGATGTGCTCATTTTGTGTTTATGGTTTTGTTATTAGACTTATATGGTAGCCTTAGCATGTCTCAATTGTATGTCCAGGTGTGGGTTTGGCTCCGGGAGCAGTACCTTATCCTCGACATCCACCTTCGCACGGTTGAGGCAAGTGCATTGTTGTTAAATGGGTGTGATTGATTGGCTATGTTGTGTGCTATTTGATATATGGTTGCATAGCAAGATGGATTACTTGATGAATGCTTAAGTATGGTGATGGCTCAAATTATGCCTATGTTTTACTGTGGTTCAATGTTGTTGTCTTTTGGTAAGATTGATGATGAATGAGAGATGAGCATTTGCATATTGAGAGCATATTGAGGCTTGGTCACGCAGTGACCAAGCATGTTTCCTTGAGATCCCGTCATGAATGTGGCGGGCCCGAGATCCTCACTCGTGGAGTGTAGGCTTGAGGTCCCGTTACTTGCGGAGTAACGGGCAATTGGTCCTGTGCGTGCGCGCGCACGAGCATGGGTATGCTTGGCGGTTGCATACTCTGCATTACGGTGTAATGCACACAGAAAGTTAAAGATAATGGTTCCTTGAGCATTGCATTTGCATATGAGATGTTCTATCGTTGATCTCCTTTACATGGATGCTGATGTTATAGTTTCTTTATGTACTTGCTGAGTCAATGGACTCACTCTTGCTTTTATTGTTGTTTTAGGTACCCGAGCCAAGAACGACATGCATGGGGGGAAGTAGTACTGCTAGTCACACACATGCCACATGAACTAAATAAAGTTGAATGGTCTTCAGATAGTAATTGTTTTTAGTAAATGGACGAGATGCTCAAAGGTTTATTATAGCTTGTGTCTTGAGGTGGTTTAAGTGTAATAATGATGAGTAGTGGAACTTTATACTTCAACGAATTGCTGGAAATGTAGCATATCTTTGATTATCTTTTGATGTCTCTAGATGGTAGTTTGGTTAATTTATGATTCATTTGAATGTTGGAACCTCCGTGTAATTAACTTTACAAGGGTGGTTCTGCCGAAATTTATTAAGTTTGTTTTGTTTAGAATTAGTAGGGTTTGTTTAGTAGCATTCCGTGCTCATGTTGGGTGAGGTGTTCTGATTAGTATCGAGCGGGTTTAGGTCCGTGGTAGTTGAAATATTAAATTGACACACTTGTGCCTGATGAGGTGGGTTGGGTTTTGCATTGCATATACGCTCCTGTTATGTTGTATTGTTGATCTCTGTCATGATCTAATATATCTATGATATAATACTATTGTTATCTTGTGTGGGGTTAACCCACGTTTGAGAGGTTGTGGTCGTGGTTGTGACCTTGGGCTTTACCAGGCTACACCACCATTCACGGTATAAGAATAGTGAAGTGCTACCTCGGATATCTTAGTACAAGTGTGGTTAGCGAGAATCTTCAGAAGAGTTGTTATCTCTCTTGGGTTTAAATTTGGTTACTCTTATCCAGTTGTGATTGATGTTTTCTCCTGGGTTATTGGTTTATTGCGGTTGACGGGTTGTCTTGAAAAATGTTGGTGTGTTTCCATTTGCTTAATTGTTCCATAAAGTAATCGTTGCTCTTCCGATCAATGGGTTCTTCTTGCGGTTGGTGAACTTGGTTGATTGTCAAGTTTGATCTTTACATTGGAATTGTGTCTTTCTCGTTAGAAATCTTGACCCGTTTATTTGCTTGATGATTTGGGCTATGAACATTTCCTATTGCAAGACCTTTAGTACGTGGAGGATTTGACTTTATGTAGCTCTTTTGGGTATGATGAGTGTTGAAGTTTATTGGTTCGATTTTATTAAACAAGATGTTCAACTCTTTAGCGATGTTTTGCTATTGTTAAGTGAGAGGTTATAACCAAGACAATTAATTGTTATGGTATGAGTTATCAACTTATAGTGTGGAACATAATTGGTTTTAACCAGTTCCTTGGAATTGAAGTTGTTTAAGTCGAGGTTGTCTTCTAGTAGTTCTGATGAACCGTGAGTAAAAGTATGCTTATACCTACTAGAAATCCGAGATTTATTAAGAAGTGTGAGATATTGATGACTTAGTCTAATCATTAAGATTGTGAAAATTGGTAGATTTGTTGGGTAATATGGAGTAATGTGTTTCAATGGATTAGTCCACCCATTCGAGATGGTTATGTTAAGGATGTGTTGGAACGATGCCTTAGAGAATATCCATTTGGAAATTTTCTTAAACTAGTTACTTGTTGAGCATACATAAATTTCTAGATTGAAACATGTATAATGATTAGATGAATGTTGAGGTAGCATCTTGTGAGACCTGTTTTTTGAGGAGATGATATTATTGAATGTCTAATTATATTTTGCCCTAAAACTCCGAGCATAAAGTGGAATGTTAACTTTGTGTTTATAGGTGGTTTGTATTTGTAAATAGAAGTAGGACCCTATTTGCATACGTGATAAATATAATTGTCAAACGTTAATGATAGTTGGTGTGGGTGTTGAGCAACACTAATGGTCAAGTGGATGATTGAATAAGTAGTCTTTGGTAGCATGAACTTATTAAAAGAGATTTGCTTCAACCTCATAGTTGTGTTTCTTTTGGAGAGGTTATTGATGGGATTTTAATTGGTGACCCGTGGTTGCATGATGGTGAAGTTGTCAGATTATAGTATGCCTATGATGAGAGGGTCTTGGTATAACCTTTAATGTGGGTAGTAGATTCCCTCTAAAAAAAATAATAATAATAATAAAGGTGGTTGTTGTAGTGAGGTTGAAGATTTTGGAATACTCTCAATTGAGGATGAGATGATAAAGTGGTACATAAGAGTTTGGTGAACTTTTGGGGACTTTATAATGGAGAAGTAGATGATGGCGATTCGCGTTAAGAATGTATCATTCTTGATGTTAGTAAGATTGTCTGCAAGGGATTGTGACTAGTCAGAAGCAATGATGATTTTCTCTGGGAGTATTACTTTGGTGTTAGCAAGATTGCCAGTGAGGGATTATAATAATATTATGGAATGTATTGTGTAAAGGGATTGGATCGCTTGCCTGATATGGATTAAGTGAAAATATTTCTAGCTTGCGTATGTGATCTTTCAGACCTCTTGTCGATGTGGTAGCTGAATTTGTTTTACGCCCGTTTGAGGTTTTATTCTCTGCTTGTGGGACGTGTGCCTAATCTTGATCTTATCTTTTGTTTTCGATATCATTATTATTTGATTGTCTCTCTTGAACTTGTTACCACTGTTTGTGGTAATGTTTTCCTTCGTGTTGAATTTTATTTCTTTATGCCTCTCCTTCTAAGAAGGGTTTAACCAAACTGCATTGCAAAGCTCCTTCGGATGTGTATTGGCAGCTAATTAGTGGTGATCTAGTAGATGACTTTGTGAGCCCTTGGGAGTTGTTTGAGAGGCATTGAGTAATAAATAGATTTATTAGAACAGTTCTTGGAGAGGAATTAAGTTAAATAGAATGTTGTCGTTTGAGCCATCAGATTACGATGTCACAACTAGTAGAACCTATAGCAAGAGGTGGCCCAAGATCTTGTGATCATTTTCACATAACATTAGAATCAGAAAGTTTGGAATTCGTGATCAATTCATTGAAGTATCGCAATTGGGTACTTGATAAGATTGTATAGAGAAATTATAATGATACAGTTCATGACAGTAGTAGTGTGGAGAAAATTAATCGTTGCGTTAATTAATGGGATAGTAGGAATTATTGAGTTACTGTCAAGTATGACTCGGCCTCAGTGAGTAACCCCATAGGAGTTAGATTATCTTGAAGAATGACTTGGTCAAGAATATAATTATCTTTTGACGTTAATGATTGAGTATGTTTGAATCTTGGTCAATCGGTTTGGGTATTGCGAAGAGGTATATTGCAATTGTGTAATTGGATTGGATTGGTGTGGATTAGAGAAGGTCTAAGATTGGTGAAATAAATCGCTTTGGGCGATTACTTGATTAATAAGGAATGATGATATTAATGAATACGGTTATTGTCGAATCGTGAAATATTAGTAAACGAATGTGAAGATTTCTTATCCACTAAACCAGAAACTCATGGTAGGGGATTTAGAGATTAAATTTGGGGCACTGCAGGTTATGCTAGGACCGTGGAGATCCAATAATATGTGTAGAGGCGGATGAAACAGAAGCGAATTTTGTATAGTGTGTTGTTTTGGATAGAATACTTTGGGTAAAGTGAATAAATGTGATTGTGGATGAAATTTATATTGAGGAATGTTGAGAATTATTTGTCAAAATAATTCCTTTGGTAGAGAAATTGATCCGAGTATGTTATTGTGAGATGAAAGAGTCTCTCTACATAGGTGTGGATTTTGTAATCGGTTTGAGCATAGCATTGAAGTTGTCAATTTAAGAGAAATGCATTAGTGTGAGATGTGATGATTTGAAATCTTTTGGTTTAAGAAAAAAAAATGAATTCTTACAAGAAAGGTTGAGGAAAAGGTGATATTCTCGGATAATGAAATGTTCTCTGGTTTTTTTCTTGGTTTGCCTGATTCTTTTGGTTAAGAAAAAGAAAGGAAATGGTTATTTTGGATATTCGAGTGATTTTCGCTTTTAGCTTATGTGATGTTTTTGGCATGTCGCCTACTTGAAAGTGGAAGAGTTTCATGATGAATCTTTTGGTTTTGAATTTAACTCTTTTGGTGGGAGTTGGTGATGTGTGTTTGTGATGAGAATCCTTGATTTTTAATCGAGTTCTATTGTGCATTCCTAGTGAAAGGAGGTGTCTATTGTTAAAGTGAAGAGATCAATCAAACAAGGAACAAGAGTTTTGTGTGTTTTGTGCAGGTTGTGTGGTTTGGTACTAAAGGAAAAATGTTGGCCTTTGGTACATTGGTTGTTTCTGAAATAGGCAAAGTTTCGGGAGAAAGCTGGAGCGTGAAGTTTCGTTAGGGCCGTTGGCCCACGAGTAAGATTGTGCCTTCGAAACGTGTCCGTTGAGTGACTCATGAGAGGTTGAGATGAGCATTAAGGCGTAAAACGTTAGTTACGTCAAGGGACGGTGGTCTCATGAGTTCGAGGGGGAACCGACTTGGGAATTGGAGTCTCGTATGTGGAGCTTTATCTAGTAATGTTCACAGCAGGTACGCCGTAATGAATGGTAAATTTTAACTGGGATTGTTCTTTGGTGCTAAGCGTGGGTAGAATTCGGGGTCGAATTTTGTTTAAGGGGGGTAGAATGTAATACTCCAGAGTAGATTTTGAGAGAAAGCCGAATATTCGAAGAAAAGGACTAATTAGAAATTGATCCAGGAGAAGGACCTAATAAAAAATAGCTAATTAATCAACTGGAGAAGGGGTTAGCAGCGTTTTGTAGACAACTGGGCGGGCCTCCGCCCATGTGCGTCAGCCCACAAGTGGAAGGGGAGGCCGGCCTTAAAGAGGCCAAAACCTAGCCGCCTCCCATTTTTCCCTCTCCCCTTGTGTGGCCGCCACCCCTGCTCTCCCTCCCACTTGGGCGCCTTCCCCTGCCCCTCGCCTCCTCCCATGGTGCTTCCCCTGCTGGTCTTCACCCCATCCATTGGCGCCGCCACCTCGGAATTGGTGTTGCCCCGTTCCATTGTCGGCGATCGTGAAGGAAGAAGAAGGGGAAAACAGTGGGTGCTGGCCGATTCAAGGGAGAAGAAAGGTTCTTCTTCTTGGGGGAGTTGATCCACGTCTTCCCACGGGCCTTCAAGGGTAACAACGTGTTTTCCCCCATTGTTTGTTGAGGATTAGAGGCGAAATCGATTATTTGGGTTCAATTGTTTTGCTGTCAGCAGACGTTCAGATCTGTCCAGTAGGATGCGTGGCTGTTTTTGGGTCCTTAAGGTCGGAATTAGAAGTTTTGATCTCCTAGAGAATTGTGGATAATGCTCTTAGCTTTCAGTGGCCGCCAAGAACATCTGATTCCGACATTCGAGTCAAAAGTTATGTTATTTTTAGTGTTTACTGTTTAGAATCCTGACGAGAATCTGCAGTCATCTTGTTTAATAAATAAGAAATTATTAAGTGCCGAATTAGAACTTGGGATCTCCTAGAGAGTTGTAGGTTATCTCGTTACCTTTCATTGCCGACAAGAATCACATCATTTGGACCTATGTATCAAAAGTTATGATTTTTCTTAGGGGGTTTGTGCTGTGGAATGATGGTTGGTCTAATAGGTTTTAGTGTTTCGACTTAAGCGTGTAGTTAGAGGACAAATAAGAGGGGCTCACCATAATAAAAAATGTAGATAATCCTTCCAGCTTTCAGGAAAACTAAAGATCATGAAATTCGGACGAACGTAGAGAAAGTTATGATAATTTCATTGTTGCTGTCCAGAGACCCGACGCGAGAATTGATACTCTGTTGTTTGGTTTGGTAGGGCTAGTAAAGGGCCGAATCAGAGAACCTCACCAACTAGGTTTAGAAGGGGAATTCAATAACCTTTTCAGATTGTCCAAGATCAATCCATTTGGATTTCTGTGCATTTAGTTATGATTTTTCGAAGGGGGCTGTTCTCTGGAAAAGAAAACTGACAGCTAGCAATAGAGTTGGGGATCGCGTTTAGTGGACGATGTGCTCATTTTGTGTTTATGGTTTTGTTATTAGACTTATATGGTAGCCTTAGCATGTCTCAATTGTATGTCCAGGTGTGGGTTTGGCTCCGGGAGCAGTACCTTATCCTCGACATCCACCTTCGCACGGTTGAGGCAAGTGCATTGTTGTTAAATGGGTGTGATTGATTGGCTATGTTGTGTGCTATTTGATATATGGTTGCATAGCAAGATGGATTACTTGATGAATGCTTAAGTATGGTGATGGCTCAAATTATGCCTATGTTTTACTGTGGTTCAATGTTGTTGTCTTTTGGTAAGATTGATGATGAATGAGAGATGAGCATTTGCATATTGAGAGCATATTGAGGCTTGGTCACGCAGTGACCAAGCATGTTTCCCTTTGAGATCCCCGTCATGAATGTGACGGGCCCGAGATCCCCTCACTCGTGGAGTGTAGGCTTGAGGTCCCCGTTACTTGCGGAGTAACGGGCAATTGGTCCCTGTGCGTGCGCGCACAGGCATGGGTATGCGGCGGCGGTTGCATACTCTGCATTACCGGTGTAATGCACACAGAAAGTTAAAGATAATGGTTCCTTGAGCATTGCATTTGCATATGAGATGTTCTATCGTTGATCTCCTTTACATGGATGCTGATGTTATAGTTTCTTTATGTACTTGCTGAGTCAATGGACTCACTCTTGCTTTTATTGTTGTTTTAGGTACCCGAGCCAAGAACGACATGCATGGGGGGAAGTAGTACTGCTAGTCACACACATGCCACATGAACTAAATAAAGTTGAATGGTCTTCAGATAGTAATTGTTTTTAGTAAATGGACGAGATGCTCAAAGGTTTATTATAGCTTGTGTCTTGAGGTGGTTTAAGTGTAATAATGATGAGTAGTGGAACTTTATACTTCACTGAATTGCTGGAAATGTAGCATATCTTTGATTATCTTTTGATGTCTCTAGATGGTAGTTTGGTTAATTTATGATTCATTTGAATGTTGGAACCTCCGTGTAATTAACTTTACAAGGGTGGTTCTGCCGAAATTTATTAAGTTTGTTTTGTTTAGAATTAGTAGGGTTTGTTTAGTAGCATTCCAGGCTCATGTTGGGCTGGGGTGTTACAGTGCGGCACAACGCTATTTTTGCAAATACCGAATAACGACGGTCATTCTTGTGAATACACAGCGCAAAAACGTCAATACGGCCAAAAACTCCCATTGCCATGGGAAAAAGTTTGACACATGTATTCGAGAACGGTACAACTACTTCTTAAGAAACGCTCCTCCCTACTTTTTCGCTCACCGTTTTGGACATCGGTCTCTAATTCACATGTTCAACCATTTTTTCCCTAATTATATGATATTAAAAATTGCTTTTCTATTGGCACTTCAACCGTAGATTTCCCTCCTGAATAGTTCGTCCACTGTTCATTAGACAAGTGGTTAATGCATTAACCTGTGATCAAGATTCATTCCCTCTTGGCAGTGATGCCAACAAGAGCAATATCCCAATATTGGTGGTTGATTGCCACGAGGACACAAGACTCGGATACTTCAGCTTGGAATCTTGGATCGTTTTGCTCGCTGCTGCATCTATGTCGTTTCTAGTAAGTCACATTCGTTTGTTGTTTGTAGCAAAAGACAGCAGCCGGCTACTCGATAATCAGGAGATCCCTAGCTAGCTTTTGTCATTAGTGTCAGCCAGCAAGCTAATTTAATCGTGCAGGGTCACCTAGCATTAAATACTATGAAGTCCTTAAAAGATGGGAATTGTCTTAGGGTGGTCCACCAGCCCTAACAATCAGACGAAGACCGCAAGAAGGCCCTGAGGGCTACGGGCCGGAGGCGCTGCGAGGGTCCCTGAGAGTACCAAGTAGGCCTTCAAGAGGACCCTGAAGAGCACGTGAAGGCCACCAGAAGGCCCATGAGGGCCCACAGCCAAAGGCGTGGCTAGGGTCCTCGGAGGGCACTAGGCATACTTTCGGAGAGCCTCTGGAGGAGACACGAAGAACACCTGAAGGCTGTTGAGCACCACAGATCCAGGAACGAGGAGGCCCCTGGGGCCACTCCTGGGCACCGAAGGGTGCCTGGGCCCCTCGGCCTGGGGCACCTCGCACAGTGCGAATGGATAAGAGCATCGGTAGACCGAGCATACCAGCCGGATGAACCAAGACCAAGAGGGTCTATTATAGACCGAAAGCTACACATAGGGGAAGGAAAAGCCCCTGCGGCCCCTATAGGCATATGATCTTTTTAGGGGTAAACCTATAATCTCATGTACTCCGGTCAGAATGCTATAAATAGCAATCTCTCCCATGTAATCAAGAAGATTTTTTTCCAGACAATTAATACACACTAGCTTCTCTTCGCACCGGTCCCCTTTTCTTTAATGTCTGATCTTGTTGCTATGACAGTATGTATCAGCAAGATAGTTTTTGGTAGCCAAATACCTGTAGTTCAGTTTTTTTAAGTAATATTTGTTTTAATCCAAACTAGCTGAATTCCCGTGCAATAGTATTGTATTTGTTATCTAACTCCAATACTTGTATACAGGGGATGCTGGTGGATCTTGGTTGCTTTTGGGATTCGTTCTAGGGAGCTTTGGGGATTGAAAACATGGGAGCGCTTGTCTTGTTGACAGTGAAGGGGAGAGAGACATTTGCAAGATGGCGACTGATTGAGCATCTACTGTCAAAGATGGAGAGTTTGGCTTATTTGGAAACGTTTGTTGTCAAAATAGCAAATGTAGCCTTTTCTGGAGAGAAAAGTTAAAAATAGCACTGCAGACCCCCCTCACCCCTGTAATTTCCTGAAATTGTCGATTTCTTGGTAATATTTGTTTTAATCCAAACTAGCTGAATTTCCGTGCTGCTAGCTATTACAATATCTATAAAAATAGTGTTGTATTTACTATCTAACTCCAATACTTATATACGGCTAAAAATTCAACATAAATGATTGGCGTACGACGAAAATTGTCATACGCGTGTAGGACAAAACAGTCGGCCGGCCGCGCTGCCCTTGGACGCCGGCCGCCTCCTCCTCCTACCGCGTTGGCCGTGCCTCCGCCCGCCCCCTCCTCCAACAACGTCGGCCACACCTCTGCCAACCGTGCATCCTCCCGCGCTGGCCGCCCCCGTCCTCCCACGCCGCTTGTGCCTCCACTCGCGCCAGCCGCCCCCTCCTCCACCCGCGCCTCCTCTGAGTGCCCACCACGTGCATCGTACGCGTACGATGTTTAAAAACATCGTATGTATAGCATTGCTCACAATTGTATTTTTCATATTACATAATAACTCTCATATACATCTAGTTAATTTACACCGTTATAGTCTGGATCCACCACAATCGTCATGTAGATCTTTCTCTCTTTCCTCCAATTAACTTGGTAATTTCTAGACCAGTATCTATTGCTTAGTTGGTATTTTTTCGTATAACCTATTGGTAGTATAAAAGAGATGGATAATTAATTCTAATTTTCTTATGTTGTGTGCATGGAGCTAAAACGATAAATAAATCTTGGACGAAAAGAGTACGTAACCAGTGATGCTGTGCTACCACTTTGGTGCTAATAAGCGAGCAACTACATTGACATTTCCGAGCCGGCCATCAGTAAACATGGGTGTCATTTATGGGCGATTGGGTAGCTAGCTAGGCTGTTAATTATATGTTTGGTTCCATGGATTATAGAATTTTTTAAAATAATATTATTTTTTAAAAGAATTACAAAACTAAATAGTCGCCCAAAAAATTTACAAAACTAGGTCAATGTCGTCAGTTGGAATAGCGACAGGCTCCTGTCGTCATTCCAACTGGCGACAAGGTCCCTGTCGCCTGTTAACTCCCTCTCGCCAGTCCAACCCGCTGTAGTCTGTCACCAATTGAACTGGCGACAAGAAACCGCGTGGGATCCTATCCATCTATAAAACCCCCAAAAAAATCAGTCCAAAACTCATTTTAATTCCAGAAAAAAAAAACAGAAGAGAGGAGAGAGAGGGCAGAAAGATAGTGAATCCTTGCCAGTTCGTAGAGGAGGAGAGAGAGGAGCATCATATCCGGTCGGCCATCTTGCAGGTACGAGTTTTTGCAACTTCGTACATTATGTCAAAACCTTGTCGGTTAGCAAACAGAAATAGTGACATAGAATACAATATGTTAGATAATTTTAGTCAAATTATGTAGTACATCATTTGAACTGTGTGTAGTTTAGTTCATCGTGCGCGTATTATGAATGTTCCAGCACTCGAACAATTTAGGATAAATCGGGAGAAGTAAGAAGACGCCTACTTCAAATTTGTAAAAATTGTATAGTAGCTAGATAGGGTAGATAGAGCATAATCTAAATAACCCCAGCTGTATTTGGCTTTCCATTTGTGCGCGTTAACTATATTGTTAGTGCCAAAAATTAATTTAAAACTAAGAAAATAGCATGACATATTTTAAAATTGTATAGAAAATTCAGAGTTGCTACATAGGCTACGTATAGCTGAATGATAAAATTATGAACTTTGTTTATTATTTTTATTTACACTCGGTTAATATATAAAAATTCTGTTGAAATTGGAAGACCTTATTACAAATCCGTTAAAATTGCTGAGTAGCTTAGTACGGTAGGTAGACCTGAATCGAAATAGTCCAACTTAAATTTGGTCAATATTTGTGTGTGGTAATTGTTCTGTTAATGCCAAAAAAATCTTTTTAAAGTAGAAAAATAGCAACATTCGTATAAAAATCTGTAGAAAGTACAAAGTAGGTTAGTGGGGTTTGTATAGCTTAACCAAAATAATCCCAACATAATTTTGGTTTCTATTTGTGGCTGGTAATTATTTTGTTAATGCCACTTCTTATTACTTTATGTACATATTTCATAGTCTTTTAAATATATGCATTAAATTTTCAGGTATGACGGACCCAGGACACGCTGTGTAGTGGCCGTACGAGCTGCACAATGCGCCCAGACCGATCCAACCGACGCAGGAGTCCCATGCGACACCACCTCAGGCTACTCGCGCCGGTCGGGTACCTCGGCAGCCTGAGCCTTTGACATACTCGTACCAGCGCCAGCCGTTGCCCCGGACGAGGCCAGGGGCGACACGTGGGGTATGCCCCAAGAGGGGCCGCCAATAGATATTTGTTCTTGTAAATATCAGACATGCCATATAAATATTAACTTATGTAGAACTATTATTTTACTAGTCTCGTGTTTTGATATTTATATTTTGCGTGCGCAATGTGACCATGTGAGGGAGTCAGCATCGCGGCACCCCATACCACCCTGATTCTAGTCTAGACTCCCCCACACCACCTTTTTCATATCGATATGACAACACACTTCGATGGTGCCACGCTTACTTTTCAGATTGGCATGACAACACTACGCCTTGCCAGCAACTTTTCAGAGGCATCTTGCGCCGCGCATGACCCAGTTGTACACCTCGGCTAGGTTGGTTGTCATGATACTATATCGTGCACCACCCCTGTCATGTAGCAGCGACCATTTCTCCTTAGGCTCGTGCTCGATCTAGTTCGAGAAGTATTTCACCTGCGCCCCCATCTTCATCGTCACACTGGGATCATCTATGGGTAGCTATGGCAATGCTTTGAGGGCCTGGTTAGCGCTTGGGGTGGCCCTTTTCGCTGCCTCCCTTCTGTGCGTCTGGGTCCGCTCATCCATAATCTTCTAGAGAGCTTCAAACTTTTGCTGCTGGTTCTGGTTGTACAGTCGCTTGAATATGTTCATCAAGTCCTTATTGCGGAACTACTTGTAGAAGTTTGTACCTAAGTACCTCATATACCACCTACTCTACATATTCACCCATGCAAGTGGTTCGTTCTATCCTTGTTGTAGCTGAGTTATTGCACTCAGCGGGCCCGCATGCCGATCATGAATGACACATACGTTTGGATGGCCCTGTACAACAGAAATCCTCACATTCCTCAGGAACCACAATCAGCGATCTGTGTTCTCGCTTTCAACGAAAGCGATTGCCACATGAAAAACTTGATTGTTCTCGTCTGTCGCTATTGTAATTAGTATCTGACCCTTGTGCTTTCCAGTCAGGAATGTGTCATCCACGCACAAGATTGGATGACAGCGCCAGAATGCATTGATGCATGGACCAAAGGTGAAGAATGCTTGCTGCAGTACCCTCTTATTGGCCCACTTCAAATGCGTGGAATCCTGAATATTGACATGAGTGTGGGGATTCCTGTTTTGTATGACTCGGAGTTGGACGGGGAGGTTACGGTAGGAGTCCTCGAGAGTACCAAACCTTGACTCCAATGCCTTCTGTTTTTCTCTTCACGCCTTGGCATAACTGACTGAGTACTGGAACCGTGCCTCAATCGCCCGAATGATGGCTCGTGGCTCAAAATCAAGATTATCCACGATCTCACTGTACATGAGGTTGGCGATGAAGCTTGATGACAGGTTCCTGTGGGACTGCACTGACTCAACGATGATACATGTGTGAGGGACCATTATAGAGCATTCTCAGTAGGTGTCTCACTTAGGCTGAAATACGTGCACTCGCCAAGGGCATCCTTCCATGTCGCACTTCACGTCATAGCATCTTGGATTAGACTTAACGACTGTGAATGTACGCCGCACCGACAATGCCCAGAATTTGACCGCCTTCTGCATGGCCTCCTTGCATTTGTAGATAGCTCCTTGCCTGATCTCGCTCTAGTCATATTCCCATGGCACACGGGAGCCTTCGTTGACGACAAGGTTGTCGAACTGGTATGTGTTCCACTCGGATGGAACCGTCTGCTGGTGCACATCATCCTCGTCGTCAGATCCTTCATCTTCTGACAGCGCCATGTAGTCCCGGTCTTCGAGATCTATCCTTTGCACTATGGCTTCCACCTTCCCACCCTCGTCAGTAAGCCCAGTAGTTTGCTTGACTAATGGAGCTCCTTCCGTAGGGTTTTCATTGACAGCATCAGCAACTCCGGGAGCTTTGGCCATTGTGTGCACCGCGTTGTGGCTAGACAAAGCAACTCAATCTCAGATCATACATGGCATGGTCCAATTGGAACATGTGAAATAACCACCGCATCACTGCGCCCCATTGATGCTGCTCTACTCTTGGCAGGGGCACAATCGCCGATTAGAAATAACGCAAATCAATCCCCTCGGGATCCTCAAGAATAGTCCCCTGACCGTAGTAAATTTTGAAATTGGTGACATCTGATATATTTAACACACTACACCGTAAACAAGATTTTCACGATTAACCACATATCTCAAACTAGACTACCCACCGAAAAGTATAATATACAACATGCTGCACTATGTAACCGTACATCCAAAACTATGTAATGCATTCGGCTAAAAAAATTACGTGAAAGATAGACGACCGGACGGACAATGCTTCGCTAGCTTTCTCTCCTCCCCTCCGCTCCTCTCCCTTCCCTCCTCTCTTTCTTTTTTTTTCAAAATAAAAGTGAGCTTTTCTTCAATTTTAGGGTTTTGATGGTCTTTTATAACGAAAATTGTGTCACCATTTGGAATGACGACAGGCATTTGCAGGATCTCTATCGTCATTTCAAATGGCGGTTTTCCAAAATTTTACAATAAAAAAAAAGAGGATCCCAACTGGCGACAGGAATTGCAAGAGGTTGGACCGGCGACAAAAAATCAACAGAGTCCAGTTCGAGTGGCACTGTCAGAAGACCGCTAACACAATAGACCGCAAGTGGAACACCATTGATGAGCGATTTTGGATGGCTTGTGATGTCCAACACAAACAAGACACGTAGCCGTGGTCGGCAGCTTGCGTCGAGTCTGCTTGACTCAAGTTTGGGCGTGCCTCCCAAAAGTCCGAACGTAACCGGCCTCGCCACACACTTGAATCTTGATAGCAACCTAGGCCTGAATGTGATCGATCCTGACGTTTCCAAGCTCTCGCTCTCGATAAATCATCTCAATCTTAAATCTTGAGCAGCCTCTAGACCGTCCAATCAAGATTCAACTATATATTCGAGATCAACATGCTGTAGCACATGATGAAATACGAACTACTTATTGTGCATACAGTAAGCCTCTTAGTAGCTTTTAATTTGATTCTGTTTGCTAACCCGAAGTTACCTTTAGACGCCAGTAGGATCGGCATCACAAAGTCAACAAGACCCCTTTTCTTAGGATGAGATGAGATCATCCCATCGTTTTCTTTCTCCTGCAATATATAAAGAAAGAAAGGATCTGGGAAGATTCGTTCCTTCCTTCCCTTTTGGACTTAACTTGCGTGCATGTGCCAAACTTGCAGACTCCCAGTTTATTTAGATATACGTAACTTCAAAGTTATGCCACTACTAAATTCATTATTCGAAACATGTCACTGTAGAGTGACCGTAATGTCCTTGCATTCTTCCTCCTCCCTCATCCATGACCGCTTTCTTCTTCACCAATGGCTGCCTTTTTCCTCTCAAGATCCGATGCCCGTTTCTCCACCTAGTCCCATGCCCGTGTGTCATCTTTCTCAACTCTCCCTCGTCCAACGCCCACCTCCGCTCCTCCAATCTCGTCGCCGCCACCGCCAAACCAAATCGAGGGCGACAATGGCAACGACGAGGACGACGGCAAGTGGCAGGTGGCCGGTGGTGACAACACCGAGGCTGGCTAGATGTTACGGCCATCGCCTTCCTCTCCATGGCGCAAAGGGAGGCAGCGCCAAGGGAAGAGGGAATATCGGCGACACAGGATGGGGGGGGGGGAGAGCGGAGGAGGAGAAACGAAAAAGACATGGGTAGTTTCTTCTAGAATGACATATCTCTAATTTTGCCAATTTAGCAGTTATTTATATGGAATAATGAGCTTTCTAGAGATATATCTCAAAACCTACAATTGCAGTGGCATGTATCTAAATAACCCATGAATTTTTTCCCTATCACTTTCAACACCAATATCTCCGGTTCCGTGGATTAAAAAGCAAATCTCGAAGAGCTGACAGATACGCCGGCTGCAGCAAAAGAACTACTACTACTTGATATTAATATAACGCACCTGCCTGCATGCAATTCTGATTTCTGAATTCCAAAACCAATCGTAACCGGCCAGGCACGGCATCCATTCACCGCCGGGACCATGGTGATCTGCGGGTAAACGGACGGTGGCCGGAAGCCACTCCAACACCGGTTATGACAAAGTCTGATCCCAAGCCTCCATTGGGTTGCATGTCAGACATATCCATAAAGAGGAAATGAAAAAAAATTAAAGAGAGCGAAAAAAACACCTCAGTACAAGGAGTCGACAGCAACACATTCGAGACAAACGATCAAGGCGAGCAAACTTGTGTTTTCACTGGTGACACTCAATTCACCTTATTATTGTACAATTACCTAGGTAGCAGCAAACATAAAGCAGAATGTGGGCAAAATTTATCACAACAGTTTGCAGGAAGGACATATCGTGGTTCGTGCTTCGTACTGTAGAGCATGAAGAACCTAAGGTTGGGTTGGGCATTTCACAAGTCCTCTCTGTTTCACCGTCCATTACTGGGTGATCACAGGGGACGATTATGTACAATTATCACGCTAAATATGTAAATGCGCAAAGGAAGAATAGAAAGATAACTTTTGCATCCTAACCAAAGTGGGCCGCCTTCTAAGGAAAATACACAGAGCGCTGCCAAGCATAATCCCCTGCTTCCGTGGAAGACAATAGCCTCCTCATAACCTGCTGAGTGCAGATAGGGTAAATTTATGCTGTTCATGGTTTTCATTCAAGGTAAGATAGGGTTCACATTTACAGCAACTGAAATTTTCTTCCAGCTGTAGGTTAACAACTTGCGTAGGAGATTAGTATTTGCACAAAATATTGGCCAAATGATTATAGCTCCCCTTTACAATAGTAACAAGCCATCTCCATATCAAAAGTTGGGGCCTGCAAGTGTTATTGCTCAAAAACGAGTCAACAAACTAGCTACAAGCAGAAGTAAAATAAGTCAACAAGAAGACAAAGTAGCATCTGCTCCTTCCTTATCTTACATTGCTGTTGCCATCAATACCAAAAGACAAATGCGATTCGTTCATTTTGCTTGTGAGTTGTCTTTCTTTATTGTGTACGTAACACAAAAAGGCACGGAATCATAAAAGACAAGCTCTCGCTACCTACAGGCAATCATGTTTTGCTTAGCTATGGCCCACCTTAGCTACAGTGGCAAGCTGAGAAATGACGAATTGTTACTATAAAACAACTCACTATCACTTCTAAATTCATTAAAAGTGGGAGCACTGCAGATCAGGTAGCATATAGTTCAACTCGTAGAATTAAGAAATGCTAAATATATGACAATTGACAAGCTTACAAAACCAATTTGGTACTAGACAATAATCCGCAAGCAATCAGATAATGCAAGACTTCAGCTCCTCCAGGAGAGCCACACACAGTATGCAAACTCTAGTGCATATGATTAGACCCACCAAATGTATGGTGCCTTTTTATTGGAGAAGAAACACAGCATAATCAATTATCATTCATCCATTCGAGAAATTTCACGTGACTAACATCAGGATTTACCTTAAGGAGGAAAACAGCTTGCGGACTGCTTCAAAGATTTCATCTGCATTTCCAGTTGCATTTATCTGCATCCAGTTGAACAAGTACTCTTAGGCATCCTAAAGATCCTCAAAATGTTATACAGAGCAAACATTTTACAAAGATATATCCCTGCTTTGTATCCTTTTTGAAGAAATCAGCCACTTAAACAATCATAATACAGCTACTCATCTAATATAAAATCAATCAGTAGATTGCACTTGCCTTCCCCCACACCATAGAAAAATAGAGGCCTTACTGTCATGGGCCGGGGACACTGTTCACATGGTTACTGTTCATACATGAACCGTTGTCATCTTCTCTCTTTGTTATTAGTTTGTTTAAGTCAATCTTATCTCTAAGCTAGTTGGTTAGCCAGATTTGTTAGAGGCCGACTCATCCTATAAGATGGGCAGCCGTGTCATTTGAAAGGGGAATGAAGAAGAATTAAACTCTAGTCTCTCATCTAAAGTCTTCTCCCTCATCTATAGTCTGCCTCCCATCCAATCAAGCTGACGCCGCCCGGCTGTCCTCCCGACGGTGTTTATCCCATAATGATCTAAGGATCATAACATTTGGTATTAGAGCAATCGATTACTTCTCACAACTTCTGCTACCATGGTTATGACGACAGATCAAACAATCAGTCCTGTCGCCGAGTCATTGGCTATGATAAAGGCTAACGCCAACAAGATGGCTATGAGTACTAACAACAACGGCAAGAAGAGGGTGGCCATCTTCCTCGACATGCATGCCACTTTGGAGAAGATGATAGTGGTGACGACAGCGAAGCCTTCCACGGCGGCAGCGATGTCTTCTGCAGAGGTGGCGACGCCTTCTACGACGGTGGCGGAGCTACCTCCAGCAACTACGGCGGCGCACCAAGAGGCGGTGGCTACGCTATTTCCAGCAGCTACAACGTCACATCAGGAGGCGGTGGCAGCGCTACCTCCGGCCAATGTAGAGAAGATGATCGCAGTGGCGCCGAAGCCCGCCACAACCCTGCCGAAGTCCGTTGTGGCCACCGTGGCGCTGCCAGGGTTGCTGCCATGCCTGCCGCAGCGACCGGTGACTTTGCCGCAACCACGCGTGGAGACAACGATCTCTAAAGACTCATGTAGCCATCACAACCTCTCGTCAACATGGGATCTTCTAGGGCTTTAGCGATGGCCGCTACCACAGCCCGAGGACGAGCTATCGCGAAAGGAGGGTAGTAGCTGTCATGCTGGGGCACTGTTCACGTAGTTACTGTTCATACATGAACAGTTGTCATCCTATCTCTTTGTTATTAGTTTTGTTTAAGTCAATCTTATCTCTAAGCTAGTTGGTTAGCCAGATTTGTTAGAGGCCGACTCATCCTATAAGATGGGCAGCCGTGTCATTTGAAAGGGGAATGAAGAAGAATTAAACTTTAGTCTCTCATCTAAAGTCTTCTCCCTCATCTATAGTCTGCCTCCCATCCAATCAAGTTGACACCGCCCGGTTGTCCTCCCAACGGTGTTTACCCTATAATGATCTAAGGATCATAACACTTACAATTATATCAATTCAAACCATGAGGGAATTGCATCCTGTCTATCTCTGACTTTGTTAACCATATGTTTCTGAAATACACATTGAGATTTGCCAAAACTCAAGAGAATGAGACGTCTATAGTGTAATGCTCTACATTAAGATGCTTTATGGGTCAACTTTTGGAACAAAAGGAAGAAGGCAAGGTAATGAAAAGGGTAAAAGAAGTGATCCTATCTGGGAAGTTATGTGCAAATTAAATAGATTAATTACCTTCTGAACCTTTCCCTTTGACGAGTAGTAGTCAACAACAGGAATATTCAAACTCTCAAACACTTTTAGACGCTTCTTGATTGTCTCAATGTTATCATCAACTCGTCCCTAAAATGCATACATGAGAAAAATGACAAAAGAAATAGAAAAAAACAGAGAGATCAATATAATTTAGATTAATACATCCATTGCCAAATTTGCAGTCCTCAACCTGTAATTTTGGCTCTGTGCGATTTATACACCTTATCTTACAAACTAATGAAGTTGGTATTTCTTTTCTTCAATTTAAATAACATATGAAGAAGAAAATGTTATGTGTAACAGGGAAATAAGCAATGTTTTACACTATTCTTTAGGAAAGCTATGTTTCATGTAAGTAAAGATCAATCAATTCCAGAGAGAGAGAGAGAGAGAGATAGGAGAGAGAGGGAAGGAGGGAGTATGCAGTTGATTGTCAAAGCCAAAAGTAACGGTGGGAAATTACAATCTTAGAAAAGCACAAATGGACTAAATTTTAATGTGGAAGTGGGGTCCATTAAAAAAAAGGTGGAAGTGGGGAGAGTACATTAGTACAATTTTGGTACAGTGCATATATATCTAGTGCAATTTACTCCAGAAGCTACCACAGGGAGTACAAAGACCAACCTGGTTACGGCCAAGAAGACGTTTAACCATCTCATCCTCAGGACAGTCAAAGAAAATTACAAGGTCTGGTTCTGTTCCAATCTGAAATTTTTAGACAACTAATTCATCAACGTATTGGAACAGGAGCCATGCAATCTGCATTTATACAATTAGCAATTAATGAACGGACAACAATTAACATATCTCAGTTGACATGCTAGTGTCTTTTCATTTTCCAACCACAGCGCACACATTTTCATTGATATCAGTGGTTCGATATTATTACTAGTTGATGCGATGAGACCCTACACCCACCATAATAGCACTAACCTTAATTGGCCATTGTTACACCACCTACAGAGTGCATCGTTCTCGAGCATCACATAGTTATGCCTTCATTTGTTACGAAGGAAATGCATGCATATGCATCTGCTGATTGCATAATGCGTATGATACACTAGCAGTCTAGGGCATGCATATTAATGTTAAAAAAGTAAAGACATTTATACACAAATGATCTCTATACAGAGTAAACAGCTCTAAAAACCTGCAAAGCAGGGACGGACCCACCTAGGTTCATGGGTGTTCAGTTGAACACCCAAATTTTTTGAGCAAAAAATTAGTATATATTGAGTACAATACATGTATATATCGAAAGGTAAGGTAAATCAACGTATAACGTCTCAGTCGCGGCTCGCACCAGGGCACTCGAACGGTCGCCTCGTAGCTCACATCCGAGGATTCCGAGCCCAGCCCATAGTGCCTAGGTCGCTCGGCGCGTCGGCACTGCCCAGCGCTGGAATGGGCGAGCGAATGGGCCAATCGGGCAACTCCTAAGGCCCAAGCGGCTACGTATTAGGTAAGCCCATTTGACCATTTCGTCAAAACTCTCCAGTCTCCAACCACTCAAACCCTAAATGGCATCCTCATTCCTCATCCTTGATTCAGCAGTCCATCTCCAATCTCCCATTCTCCATCCCATCCTCATTCCTCATCCTTGAGGCAGCGGTGACCGGTCCGTCGATGAGCGCGGCGGTGGCGGGTGGCCGGGTCCGGTGCGGCCGTGCGGGTCGGCAGGATTGCGCCGCACCCATCGAGAAGAGAAGAGAAGGCCAGAAGGGGACTAGGGGAAGACCGAGGAGGCGAAGGCGAGGAGCTGAGGACGCCGACTGCCCGACTCGCCGAGGACCGGAGGAGGAGGAGCCAAGGAGGGGTGCTGCGGGCGGCGGCGGCTTGCTCGCCTCACCAGTCGGCAGAGCCAGGTAATCCCAAATTCCCAATTCCCAATTTGGCAGAGTGCTATGTGTTACGAATATTGTGTGTATATTGAAGAGGCCCAATGGGCAATATATATAGGGTGTACAAGGGTACAGATAAGGAAATATAAAAGACTCCCTATTCTATCTCTAACATATCTCTAACACCCCCCGCAAATGCAAGACGTATGCAATAGCATTGCATTTGGAAAGGGTGACACTAAAATATGAAAAATCCAAAGTCCGAGTCTTGATAATGTCGTCGTAGCATGCAGCTCTTGGAAAATATGTCGATAAAAGATCTCCTCCCATCCAAGGTCCCGCGACAGCCCATAAAACACGATGTGTAGGAGCAAAGTCGACCGCGGCAACATGACGAAGAAGATGATGAAACCGACAAAAAGAAGAAAACTGTCAAGTCGAATAGAAATAGATAGAAGCATGACAGCGCAGATCGAAGCCCAAGACGGCGGCGACGCAGTACACAGGAAGTGCAACAGAGATACAGTGCACAAGAAGCACAACAGAGACGCAGTGCACAGGAAGCGCAACAGAGACGCAGAAAGCACAAGAAGCGCAACGGATGTACAGTGCAAAAGAAGCGTGGCGCAATGCACAAGAAGCGCAACAGAGACGCAGTGCAGAAGAAGCGCGGCGCAATGCACAAGAAGTACACCGGAGACGTAGTGCGGAAGAAGCGCAGCGGCCTTAAAAGCGGGGCGACGAATCTGCAACAGTTTGAAGAAAAGAACAGCGGCTGCTGCCATGCAAAAGAAATTCCTATGCTTCTATGACTGACAATAAATTTGTGGACTCGCATGACTTAGACGAACTCAAATATGAAGTGATACGGACTTGAATGGACACAGCAGAAGCAACGACACAAAAAAGAAAAAAAAACTAAAGGATAACTAGAAGCAGCGGAGCAACGATAGAATAGCAGTAGCTGAAGAGTAGCTAGCATTCAACAGCATGGAGTATGGTGGGCTAGAGTTAGCGTAGAAACCCGGTGGACTCGGTCCACGCATTGGATGCCCATCTCGTGGAGGCGTGGAGCACACAGACTCCCATCCCATAGCATCCCAATCAGCCGAACCATCAATTCCACTCAACCATAAGCACCATAAGCCGAGCCACCTGACTCCCAATGTGAGCAAGCAGCCGAAGATACTAGTAATCCAGAGCCTTCCATCCCAATCGGCCGCCTCCGCAATGGCCGATGAGGCGAAGGCGAAGGGCATCGCGGCGTTCTCGGCCGAGTGCGAGGAGGCGGCACGCACGCCCAACACCATTGCGCTTGCGCTGCAACCACGTCCTCTACTCCAACCGCTCGCGCGCCTCGCCTCGCTCCATCGCTATCGGAGGCGATGGCGGCTTCGGTCCGGCGGCTCAGTAGGGGATGGCGCCTCGCTACCGTCGAAGTGCCGGATGGAAGGAGATGCGGCGAGCGACGAGGCGCCGGCCGTGGAGGCAACCCGGCGGCGGCGGCGGCCGACGAAGATGTTGAGGTTGCGGCACCAAGAAGCGACACGGATCGAGGGCGGCGTCGGGAAGAGACGGCGGCGATGGATCGGCCGGGACATGGGATCCGGTGGCGAGGAGCTCCACTCCTCCCGGCCGAGATGTAGCCCCAAAGCCGGATCCGAGGCGACGACGACGAGAGCCGCCTCGAGAGCGGAGATAGCTCTCCGGCGCGCAGGCCAATGGATGACGAGCGCTAGGAGGAGGCGGCGGCTGTAAACCCTAAACCTAACTTTGGCTCTGATACCATGTTACGAATATTGTGTGTATATTGAAGAGGCTCAATGGGCAATATATATAGGGTGTACAAGGGTACAGATAAGGAAATATAAAAGACTCCCTATTCTATCTCTAACATATCTCTAACACTATGAACTATGAAGTCATGACTCATGAATACTCTATATACCAATTCGCTAGTTTAGTTAGCTAGTAATAACCTCTCTCTCTCTCTATTTAAAAACATCCTTATTTGCAAATATTTTCACATTAGAAGCAAGCAACTGTGCATATAAACGAATGGATAGGTTCAGACTGATAAGCAAAAAGGTCAACAGAGATTATGTCATGCAGTCACTTGGCTTTCTGCTTTGGACTGAATTATAGAACTTAGTTGCTAGTATCAGTTTTCTCCCTTCTTGCTAGTAGTAATCCATTCTTCACTTCTGCCCGGCCACATAAAAGAAAAATCAGTTAGCAGTTCTTTGTGAGAATAAGAGTTATTTGTATGCTCTTCTACCAGTTATCCTTCCTTGTTAGTTTCTATTCCATTTGTGTGCTTCTGTTTCATTTTCTAATAACATCATAAAGATTTGCATAGTGTGATTTCTACATAAAAGGGCTGTTGTTGGCTGTGATATGTACTCTTAGTATATTGCTTCATTGTCTCTGGTATGGAAGACAAATTGGAAATTTCCACGTCTCCATGATCCATGCAATTATAATTTATAGGCATTTTGTTAACTTTTTTGTAAGAAAATCCTCTGCCATATTACTGTAAGAAACAGAAGTAATTGAACTTGTAAGGGTGATGCTGTTTGGTATGCTAGTTATGCTTATACATCACACATTCCTATTACAGGATGGTGATACAAATTTCTACATGGACTTGATTGCTGGTCTTGCAAATATGCGTGCAAGGAACTATGGTATCCAAGAGGTTGACAAGCTGTAGGCGAAGTTCATTGCAGGAAGAATCATTCCGGCTATTGCAACTTCGACAGCCATGGCCACAGGACTTGTGTGTCTTGAGCTTTACAAGGTTCTGGCCGGTGGGCACCCAGTTGAAGACTCGCAATACATTTGCTAACCTGGCACTACCAATGCTGACCATGGCCGAACCTCTTCCTCCCAAGGTGATCAAGCATCAAGATATGAGATGGACCGTATGGGATCGGTGGTCTATCGAGGGCAACATCACTGTCACAGAACTCTTAAAGTGGTTGAGTGACAAGGGCCTGAGTGCTTACAGTGTCTCCTGTGGCACATCATTGCTGTACAACACCATGTTCACGAGGCACAAGGACCGGTAGAGCCAGGTAATCCCAAATTCCCAATTCCCAATTTGGCAGAGCGCTATGAACTATGAAGTCATGACTCATGAATACTCTATATACCAATTCACTAGTTTAGTTAGCTAGTATCTCTGTATCTGTAGTGTCTAGTTCCAATTTTTGAGAGTTTTGTAGGATTGTTTGTGAGCAGCATTGAGGTCTGTGACTAAAGGTTCTGCATAGATCAGCAAAAGCTTTGCCATCCATTAAAGCATCCCATTTGTTCGAACAGAAAGAAGAATGATTTGTACAGCAATGATTTGAACATTTTTTCCTACCTTTTGACTTTATAAGGCCGGCGAGTTAGGCTACATACGTCAATAGCAGCACATGTATATCTCCAATTCTCCATTCCTCGGTCCCAAATCCCAAATTCCCAATTCAACAAAAAAAATTTAATTATGGTGTAATTTCTCTCAATTCTCTGTGGTGTTATTTCTAGTACGGAAAAATTATACTTTGTTTTTTAGCTATTGTTGACCTTTAATTTTTTTCCATTGACTCCGAACACCCATCCGATAAATCCTGGGTCCGCCACTGCTGCAAAGCTCACCCATTTGTAGCCATTAGTAGCCTTCCGAAAAAGTTGAACAAAAAACTGATGAGAATCATGGACCTATCCATCTCATTACGTACTATCTCAATTAGTAGGAAATCCTGGACCGGTAATGCAATAGTCAAACAGAGAACTTACTATTCTTTCAAAGGCGATTCTGTTTTCCTCACACCTTGGGAAACCATCAATAAGAACCCTTTTAGCATTGCTTGATTCCATTGCTTTTCTGATCAGTTCAACAGTTATCTCTGATGGAACAATCCTCCCTTCCTTGATTATATCTAGAATCAACTCCCTGAAATGTAGTGGCAAATCAATGCATTTGATCTTTTGTGTACATCATCATAAGGCTATCAGGGGATTAACTGACAAAATATTACCCTTTTTCACTACCAGACGATATTTCATTCCGTAGAAGATCGCCAGCACTGAAATGAGCAAATCCAAAATCTGAAGCAATCCTACTACATTGTGTTCCTTTCCCGCTCCCAGGTCCCCCTATACACAGGATCTTGATTAATCAAGTGAACATGTGAAATTTGAACCACGTGTCCAACTTCAAATTACACTGATTATCATTGATAGGGGTCCTCAATTTACTGTACAAAAAATGTGCATAAGTTTTACAAATGTAAAATCAAACCCTTCACCTCGGAGTAAAAATAGGAACATTACCTAAGACGAAAGCAATGAACGGCCTGTGAAAACTGCCACCATCACTTCCCTACAGAAAGAAGAGAGGGCACAAAACTTGTCATTCACGAGCACTCTGCAGAGATGCAGCTGTAACAAACACAAACGCAGGTTTCAGAATAATTAAACTTACAGATTGAGATGTGAAGAGCCTGAGAAGATTCAAAGCAACAGGTTTCTGCGAGCAAAATATCGAATCCATAAGCGCCAATCAGATTGGAACAAGAAAGGCAAACATGGAGATGCATCAGATCAATTGTAGAAAAACAAGCCGGGATAAATCTTGCCAACAGTGTCGTCTACCCCCAAAGTCCCAAGATTTCTCTAATAATAAAAGTCACATGAACACAGAGAGAGAGAGGGGGGGGGGGGGGAAGGAAGAAGGGGAAATCCATTTTCGTAGTCAGCGGTATCAGGCATATGCACGTAACAGCAAACATTATTTCTGTCTTAGCGACACGCCATTTCGGTTTCTGACGTCGGGATAAAGAGCCAGTGCAGGGATCACTCCAGTAACAACTTCGCGCATGGATTCCGTTCGGCCTCTCACGTCGGGACCAAAGACTAGAGGCGCTTTTCAGGCGGTGCGTGCGGACGAGGTGTTGGACGAAATGCATGCGCAGAGTAGAAGAAAGGGGGAAGATGATTGATCACCTCACTGAGGATGGGATGGTGGCGCTGGTAGCAGGAGGAAGCATATGAGGACGAGGGAGTGGAGGATCGAAGAAGGAGAGCGCCCAATCGCCTCCGCCACATCTCAGATGAGCGCGGGCTCCCCTCCCACCACCGATCGCTTCCGCCTTCTCTTCCCCTCTTCTTGATTTGCAGGGCAGGGTAGATACAGAGCCTTAGCCGATTGATTGATTAGTACAGTAAATCGGGTACAGTAGTGAGCAGTAAATCTGGGGACAGAGAAAGAGGCTTCGATTGGTGAGGCTACAACTTTTATTTTGTTGTCTTTGATAATTAGCTATCTAACACTAAAACATAAACATTTATCTAGAACCGGAAAATTCTTATATCCCTGTAGGTTACTTACATGCTCACTTTCACCGCTATATTACTCCATCCGTTGATTTTTCATAAGGCGCGCTTGTATTTGTCACAGCTACGGTGACGGTCATGGCAAGAACCACAGAAGCGGCAAGGAAGAAGACGCCTTCGGCAGAGTGGGGGCTATGGTAGCTGCGATGAGCTGATGGGAATGTTAATTTAATTAATGTATTAATCGTTAGTGGGCCCAAGCTGTCAGTGGGTTAGATGGTTGGGATTTGCTTTAAGGAAGGAGCTTGTAGACTGTATGACGTTTGTCGACGAAAATGACTAGTGATTCGTCTCCTTTCCCCTTTTCTGTTCTTCCTTCTGTATTCTGAATTCTCCATTCGAGTCATCCAGATGTATAAGTGTATATTGCGAACTTGTTGATGAGGTTTGGATATAACAGTATTTTGAAGATTCGAACTCTACAATTTTCGACCAACATCGTGTCCAACAATTTATAGGTTTAGTGATCCAATAGTGGTACCATTATATTCGTATTTCAAGAGCAAACCGGCCCTAAATTCATATGTGGTGCTTTACAAATGTTTATATTAGAATAACCCGGGGATATGCCGTTTCCATTTTCAAACTGGAAATGCACTGCCAGTTCGTCCTACTCACAACACCCTGGTGCCAACACAAGTGCGTAGCTTACTTCTCTATTATTATTATCTAGCTTTACTTTTAGTACCTCAGGACGACGGGAGCTTTGGCACATTTGTTACTGTTGGTGTTCTAAATAGTAAAAGTAGCTCTTTCTCTACGTCAAATGTAAACATGACGTATTGTTCGTATGCGGGGCAATATATCGCCGAGTCCCGGCCCCAGGGACGCGGACAAGATATGAGCCGGAAGGTTAAATAGGCGTGAAGGGTGATTTTTTTTATACTATTTAACACTATTTAAAACACTCCGACCACGACCACCTATTACAAATTTACAATAACCACGTAACCAATTATTGTTCACAACGCAATACTAAAACAGGATGCAGCATTACATCATCCTTTGTTCGTAGGGAAGTGCACCCAGCACAAGAAGGTGTCGACCTTTCAACTTCAGTACAGTACAATACATAATGGAATAGCCAATACACTACTAGGATAATTCCAACTCCCTTCGCCTCCTTCCAATTAATCTGTAGAATCTAGCACAGAGCTCTTGTGTTTGTCCCTACACCTTCTGCAAATGAGAAATACTGCAATGAATGGTCAGCATTCACCATTCAGTAACAACAGCTTAAACCACAGACCATGACTTCATAAGCTGTTAATCGGGGAAGCAATCAGGTCAATGAAATCAAAGTAAGATCATATATGTACAGATACAATTAACTTAAAATAACATTATGCTCTTAAAATGCAGACAGTCGTGGTACAGGCTATATGCTGGCACAGTCAGCAGTCGTACCTAGGAAGTTGATATAGATGAAAATGCTTGATAGAATGCAGTAGCGGGCACTATAAGAGCAAGAAACTCAAGCATACCCTGAAAGATCCGCAGCAAAGGGAAACCTTTCTTGTGTCTTTTTCTTATCCAGTATACATATACAACAATCACTAATCGTCCATTATCGAACACTAACATCTCAAAGGAAACCGAGCATATCCTTAGGTCCCTTAAAAGATTCTTGTGAGCATTCTTTTTAAAGGAGGTTACTTCCTTTGCAAAGTTCTCAAGCGTGATGTGACTCAAAAGAGAGCTAATTTCATTGCAATTTGCAGGATTCAGCTGACTAAGCCATAACTCATCCCCCGAAGCCATGGCAAGAACAGTATCATTTGCGAGCGCTTGCCCAACATTCCAACCAACTCATCCAATGTTCTGATGTAGTCTGGACAGGTCATACAAAAGAACTGTTACTATCTGTTCCACACCATTGGAAGTTGGAACAATCATTCTCTGAGAATTTGTGCTCTCAACACTCAACATGTAACTGCTTAAATAGTAGTCAGCCCCATTTCTCCATGAGTTCAAGCTTCCACCCAGCCGCCTACATATGTATGGACCACTCCATGGAATCTGATATTAGCATCCTAACTTCAGCATCAACTTCCCACTGTCATGTGTCAACTTGAACTCTTACCAAAAGAGAAAATTTCATCTACAACACAAGTTTGAGCTCGGTACCCAAAAAATACCACAAACGAATCAGGCTCAAACTTATGCTATAGATGAAATTCTCTTACCAAAAAGTTTGCCTCGAAACCAACAGATACTCTCTCTAACCTTGGCCAAAGCCACTTGCTCAACAGATACTCTTCAGAGTTGCCTCTTTTTCTTCCTGTTGGCTCCATATCACCGGGTGTTTGATTCACATCAGTATTGTCCGTATCATCCAGAAATTCAACATAATTTCCGGTGCTACTTTTGAATGGAAAGGCTTGAATACACAGTTTCTTCATCTTCCCAACTAGGCAACTACTTACGCTTGGTGCCAAATCACAGTCTGCAGATACAGTGAATCAATCATCATCCCAAAATATAAATTTTGGAAGTACTAAGAAAATGATTAACCAGAAGAAGTGCAAGAGCTCATACTTATTAGCACCATAAATTTCAAACCACCTCAACGAAGTACTCCATGAGAAAGTATCCTACACGAGGAAAATGTAGCATTACATTATGCATTAAGATTTAAGACAGGCAAGTAACATAACACGCATTAGGGTCTAGGGATGCAAAGCTTACCGCTTTCCAACACTAGAGCAGCAGGAAAAGCATCCATGTGCTTAAAAGAAACAAGCGATGCCACCACATACAAGAAGAACTGAGCTCCCAAACCACGCTGTGGGTGTTCCTCTGCCTAAGGCACAGCAACACCGAGGCAAGAATCTGCTAGAGCTTATGTACGCTCCCAGGGCATAACCAGTCAACAAGAACAGCGAGCACGGCAGCATTCTGGCTCCCATCCTCCTGAGTACTGCATCTGGCCCTCAGAAAAACTTATGAAATCTCTAGATATCTGCTTGCCCATATGCCCGCCTCCTATCCTATTATGGGGCTAAGTAGGCTCTGAATAGTGAATGCAATGAACACAATTACAACATGCCCATGTCCTGTATACAAATATCTACAACAGTAGACTCTTAAAGTTAAAGGTTTTGTGCTGCCATAAGTGGCAGAGCCAGGATTTTGACGATAGAGGTGTGAACTTAAGATACATCCATTCTAACAGAAAAGTTCAAACGATGTAGTATAGAAGTTCAAATGTGACAGAAGTTCAAATGACACAGTTGGTATTAACAAACAAAATTGTTTGCTCTAGCAATCTAGCATGCCATAGTTGCACAAGATTAAAAAAAAAAAGATTGAGGATTCGGTATTTTCAGAACTTACAATAGTCAATAGTTCGGCTGTTGTGGCACTGTGCTCCCAATCTCAGTTAGTCAATCTCCTAGCTCGACAGACGGCAGCTCACCATGCCCACGCAAGTCGTCATCGGAGTCTCTGAGATGGAGTCACGGACACCGGAGACGCCTGACAACACCGCAGTCGGCATGGGTGCACGGCCACAGCAGCACGGCTGCACAGCTGCATGCTGCCATTGCACCCTCGCACGAAGCTGGCCCGGCCGCTGGGGTTGGCCAGCTGCAGGGCTGCTAGGACCGGGCGAAGGAATTTAGGGATGGGGTTGGCCGGCTACTAGGGCAAAGGAATGAAGATGGGTAAAGGGGAATTTGGGGATGAGGTTGGCCGACTGGCACCTGACGGCTGCTAGGCAAAGGAACAAAGGGAACTAGAAGGGTTGGAGGACTGCTCGATTCATCTGGAGAGTGGAGACCTAACATGGGGGCTGGGACATGTCACTCACGAGGGTCGTCGGGCTGGGCTGCGAGTGCTTGTTGGGCTGCAATTGAAGGAGTATTAGTGTATACTTTGTGTATTACGGGGGTATATACGGAAGATTTTACCAAAATTTTGGAGGTACAGTTGTACACCTATGTGTTACACGCTGGACTCTTGCTCTTGGTGATAGCAAGATCCTTACTCTCATGGAGAGGATGACACTTGGAGATGGGGTAAATTTTTCTTGGTTTATTTCTCACACAATGCCATGCCAACCTAAGGGGTTGGGTATACATATTTATAGGCTGCTACTCAGCCAAGCATATGCCAAAATGCTAGTCTAAGATGCTAACAATCTGTCCTAGATCTTTGGTCAAGATCTTGTCCTAGAGATGCTAACAACGATCAAGGATCTTGTCCTTGAGATGCTAACAACCGATCAAGGATCTTGTCCTTTACAAAAGCAAAAGCCGACACAAAAAAGCGACACGAAAAGCCGACACGAGACTTATCCATCATTCCCTAAGTCTTGTGTGTCTCCTTGTGAGAATCTGAGCCATCCGATCCTAGAGCGAGCGTCGTCCTTGATTTCCACGTCGGGCGTCCCCAAACTGAATGAGCCTCGAGCGCTGAGTCACGCTCGGAGAAGAACTCCGCCGCCCGGTCATGTGGTGGGTGTCGCGGTGTCGAGGCACCACCGTCGGTCTTCTTTGTTGCCGGAACTTTCGCCGAGGAGGCGTGTGCTTTTGGCTCGTCAAGGTGGAGGAGCCGCCGCGGCGGTGCCGTGGAGGTAGTTCGATGCTCGCCGAGCAATGAACAGAGCCGCCGCTCTCCTCCTCCTTTGCGCGACGTGGGCTGGCCGCGTCGTGGTATCGACAATCCTTAGCCCGATGACCGACTTGCCGCGATTGTAGCAAGAGTCGTCGTCTCGCGCTCTTGCTTGCCGCAGCCGCCGCTGCTGGCGCCTCACGGTCATCACCTCGGCGCGTCCTCGCGCCCATGCTCGGCGTCTTTGCGCTGCTTGCGCGCTGCCACGCTGTGGCGCTGTCGTGGAAGAAGGCTCCTTCTTCCTGTCACCTGATCGGCGACCAGCGCTCCCGAGTGAAGAGAGCTTCCGCCAATGGTGACGGGTCCCGAGAGGCGTGGCTCATCATCGTCGGCGACTTTGAGGCGACCTATCGCCTCCTCGATCGACATCGTGGAGAGGTCCAGCAGACCGGATCGGCGAGGCATCCGCTTGTACTTCGGAGGCGCAGCGAAAGAGCTTCTCGCGACTCTCTCTCGCCGTAGGTGTCATCGCCGACCGCACGGCTTACGCAGCGAGTGTTGAGGCGGAGAGCAAAGTCATCGGCGTCCTCGCAGCTTGAAGGCGAGTTCTCCCACTCCGTCGCGAAGTGCGCTGCGGTGTGGACTTGCGCGCGATCGGCCGCCGATCGTCGTGCGCGGCGATGGCGTCCCAAGCTTCCTTGGCGACCGCTTGTTGGAGCGAAGCGCATCTCGGCGGGGCTGCGGCGATGAGAGCATCGGCGCCGTCGATCTGGTTGTAGTCGGCGTCGCCGTGCAGGCGCATCCTACATGTGCGCGCTGAGCCTCGCCTTCATCACCGCAGCCCGCTCGGCGTAGTTGGCCTTGGTGAGGTAGGCCACCCACCACGCCGGGCGGCGTCCCCGACAACGACACGGAACCCGTGGTAACCACGTGCCGGTCCGGGAGAAACCCGCGCCGCTGTGAAGGCGCGCGCTCTATCGACCGTCTGCCGCCGTTGTCGTCGCGCCTCTTCCAGGCGTCACCGCCGCGCGCGCTCCTCCGTGGCGCCTCCTCCAGAGCGCCACCAGTGCGACCGCGCTGTCTGGATCGCCGCTAAGCTCGTGGGCGTCTTGCGGCCGCCATCATCGCCGCCCGCTCGTGGCTGTGGCTCCTCGCCCGTGGTCGAGTCTGCATCGACGCTTCTCGTCGGCCGAAATGGAGCTCGCCGACGCCGCTGCGAGCCTCGACCTCATTGTTGCGCGCCTTGCGCATCTGCGCCGCCGCTTCCGCCTCTGCCTGCTGCTGCCGCTCGCCATTGCCGACCTCGGCGCCCTTTCGCCGTTGCGGCGGTCTCTGCCGCCGCTTCCTTCGCCGCCGCTGCGCGGCGAGCTCGGCCGTCCCGGCGCCGCGTGCTCGAGCGGCCGAAGGCCGAGATCGCCTGCGGACATGGCGCGCTACTCGAGGTGTTGCGTGGAGAGGGTCGCCGACGAGCAGTGCTGCCGTCTCGGAGAGGAGTGGCGTGGGCGGCCGGAGGCTGCTGCTGCTCTGCTGGGGGCCGCCGAGGCGGAGAAGGAGATGAGCGGGAGATGCTCAAAGCTACGAGGATAGTATAGCTCGATACCACTTGTTACACTGGACTCTTGCTCTTGGTGATAGCAAGATCCTTACTCTCATGGAGAGGATGACACTTGGAGATGGGCAAATTTTTCTTAGTTTATTTCTCACACAATGCCATGCCAACCTAAGGGGTTGGGTATACATATTATAGGTCGCTACTCGGTAAGCATATGCCAAGATGCTAGTCTAAGATGCTAACAACCTGTCCTAGATCTTGTCCTCTAAGATGCTAACAACTTTGTCCTAGATCTTTGGTCAAGATGCTGTCCTAGAGATGCTAACAACCAGTCAAGGATGCTGTCCTTTACAAAAGCAAAAAGCCGACACAAAAAAGCTGACACAGAAAGCCGACACAGAAAGCCGACACCATCACTATGCACCAACTACAGTTCCACCATTGGCTGCCATAACAGATGTGTTTACAGTTTTACCATAACAGCTTCCACAATTCTGAAGAAGAGAATACAGACATCCTTTTTTCACTCTTACATTCAAGATATTTTCTCAATGATGAAGATCATCCTGATCTTGTATTAAAAAATAAAAAAAGAACAAGCTCAGCAAATTATATAGCTGCACCAGAAGTAAAACTAGCTGTCCAACCGGGAAAACGATCACCCTTTTGCAGTATTTGTTGGTAGTACAGGTATACGATCATACAATATCTCTCTGCCAAGAAAGCTACTAACACTGGCACTTGGAGCAGATATGAAACAAAACAACTAAATACAAAAGAAATATAATTCAACCACCCGAATTTACGAGAGGTCCTCGTAAATTACAAGTTGATGACATAGTTTGAACAACTATGCGCTGAAGATAAGCCCAATGCCTGAGATAATGGATCACTGGTCTGGCATATATAAAGAAAAATCATACTGTTATATATTTCACGATAGATGAGCGCACATCCTCCATGAAAGCCACAGCTTCTTCCTGCAAAGTAGATCAAAAGCATACAAGTTAGAAAAATAGCAAAAACACACGATCGAAGATCTGAAGTACTGCTACTGTGCTTATTTATTCGGCACTTGATAGAGGACAGAGAGGCCACATCACCTGATTACTCGTCCGTGCGCTTGCAATATTTTCATCAAGAAGCGTTAATATGGATATGTTAAGCTCATTCCGTTCGACCATTTCAAGCAACTGGGTAACATCAATCCATAGTTACAAATTTGTAGGTGCGTACGAGGAGTTACTAAAAGAAAGAGAATTTACAGGATTTTTAGCTCTATTTGTTTTAGATGTTACCGTCGTTTTTCTCTCTCTAGATTGCAGGATCTTGGCGAGCCGTTCTTTCGCCGTGACGAGGTCTTGTTGCAACTTGTCATACGCCTCTGCATTAGCAGGGAGAGTTTACAGCTACAGATGGTTATCTAGAGTTGATTTAACAACAGTTTTGAGTAGTTTCATCCATCCAAGATGTTAACTGACCGACTCCCTCAAGCAGAACCTTTTGCATCGCTTCCAGCTCGATCAATCTGTCTTCCATCTCCTGTGCACAAAAAAGAAGTGATCGATGTTGGTAAAACACATCGACATCATATCACCCGCTGGTTACCTAAGGAAAGGAAGCTGGGACGGAAACACAGAGGAAACGTATCGATTTACCGCTGTTCTGGTGATTGCGAATTTGATCTGTGCAATTTCCCGCTGGATATGGTCGAAGAAGGCTTGGTCTAGCCTCGGACGGAGCCTGCCAATCTCGACCTCGATCTCGCGCGCCTCCGTGTCGAGGAAGAACTCCACCAGGCCGGTGTCCGTGTCAGGTATCACCCGCGCCTATCCTACCACGCACGCACCGCGTAAGGAGGTCCAAGAACATGTTGGACGGAACGGAATGGCAGTTCGAAGAGCTGGTTTTTTTTGGGTACCTCGCGCTCCTGGCGGCGGCGCTCCTGCTCCTCGCGCACCTGGCGCTGGAAGGCCTCGCGGGCCTCGGAGTCGCTCTCGAGGCGGCGGCGGAACTCGAGGCGCGCGATGTGGCCGCCCTGCGGCGGGCCGAGGACGCCGTCCGGGTCCTGCCAATCCAGCAAGCCGAAGCTAGTCAAGAAACCATGCATGCCTGCCTGCCACAGAATTGGCCAGGGGTTGGTGAGTTAGCAGATCAGTAGTACCCATCCGATGCAGGAGATCTTGGTGGCGACGTCGCGGCGCCTTGGTGGCGCGCGGCGGGCGGCGGGGCGAGGTGGGAGGAGGGGGCAGCTCTGGAAGATGGCGCCAACGGAGGAGAAGGAGGCCATGAGCACTTGAGCAGGGTGAGGAGGGGTTGAGTAGTTGTACGTTATCCCCTCGGTAATGCCGCAATGCAGAAGGAAGAATGGAAGAGAGACCAGGAGAAATAAAGGCAAGGAGCTCAGGCCTGCTGTTCTCGGCCCAGCCCAGCCCGGCCCGGCCCGGATTTGCAGCTAGCTAGTAGATTGATGTAAGCCAACATTTTGGGCCCATTAAGGCCTGGGTGTAGAAACCATTTTGCCCTCTTCTTCCTCCTATCTCCCCTTATTCCTCCGGCGAACAGGTCTGAGTGGATCCATCTCCCCCACGCCTCCGATGGCTGGAAATATGGCCAGGCTCGTCTCCGCCCATTTAACTTGCCCTCGTTCTCGCTCTTCGCCTCGGGTCCAGCGACCAGACGACATTCAGAGGCACGGAGCGGCGGTGGCGAGCTGAGCTCCGGCGACATGGCGCAAGCTTTGGATCTTGTTGGATTAACGGGAAGAAGAAAACAAATACACGATAGAGTGTTGCTGCAAACTTGGCAGCCGAGCAATTGAATGATTGGCAGCCGATGGAGGCGTGTGGGTGGAGGAGATCAACAACGGCGGAGCGCAGGTGGTGAAATGCAGGTGGTGTGCGGGTGAATAGAGAGAGAAAGAGATGGGGCGACATTGCTATCTATTGAGAGAGAGAGAGAGGAAAACTTACTCTGTGACGTATAAGGATTTTTCTCATGATAAAATGACATTGAGAGAGATATATATTGCAAATCACACAAATTATGCTAAGAAAGAGATAAAATTTATATACAAGTTTCTAAACAAATGAATGCACCGGTTTTCTTATGTGTATATATTACTACATATCAGGGGTATAGCGAGTGTCGTAGACGGGCATTGGCGGAACCACCCCCAGGGCAAGCCGGGGCGGCTGCCCCGGGTCTCCTTGGCCGTCGGGCGGACCCCACCCTCGCCACCACCGGCGAGCCGCCATCGCCATGAGGCGACCGAGGTCGCTCCCCGAGCCGCGTGGGCCGAGACGCTGAGGCGCGGCGTGGGGCCGAGGTTGCTGTGCGGCGTGGGGACGACGAGGCTGAGACGCGGGGTGAGGCTGAGACTCGACGCGGCGCGGCGTAGCGAGCCACCGAGCCAGCACAGCAGGTTAGCCCTCGCCCTGGGCCTCCCAAATTCCTGGTTCCGCCATTGTAGACGGGCAAGGTATTTTCCGTCCCCATCCCCATGTATAAGGTCTCATGGACATAGGAATTTGCCTAAGGTGGCTCGAACCCCCTCTTTATCCCTATATTTGGATGGAAATGTATACTCGACTTGGGGTGTAGTTACATGAATCTTAGCAATTCCAATGGTGGATAGCAGTGGTATCGGTTTTTTTTAGATAAATAGATGTAGGGAGCGTCGGAGCAATAGTAGATTGTTGGTATTTTATCATTTGGATGACTTGGTTGGTAACTGAGCGGATCTACGCTGGGACATGGGTGTACAGATATACAACTAGTTTTTTTTTAAAAAAAGTATATAGTAGGAATATTCGGTGTGTATACTAATAATTGGGCTCAATACGATGTATTTCAACCTCCACTTGATTTGAGCCCATCCCACACACTCCCTCTCCCAATCACACCCATATGCACACGCAGCGCAACCGGCAATAGATCGGCCCAGGCGATAACCAACAGCCTAACTGACGAAGTGGCATGCATGTGGCCAAGTCCCAAGCAAGCAAGCAACGCCCTCACTCTCTCTATCTTTGTCGCTCTCTCTATGGCGGCACACTACGCGCACGCGCTAACGCAGGCTGGTGGGCGGGGCATGCAGGCAGGGAGCGGGCGAGCACCGTGCGAGCGACGAACGATGCAGGCGGTAGGCACAAGGAGCGGAGGGGGCGGTGCAAAAACAGCAGGCAACAGCTGAGCATCCGGCATCAATACAGTCATAGAAGCATCTCATTCTCAATCCTATTTCCCAAATCCCCAATTTGTACTTCTGTTTGTGTTTTGTTGATTTGTAACAGGTGAATCGTGATCTCTCTCTTCCTTTCTTCCAAACCATGAAGGAACGTGGAGTTAGATTGTATTCTTTTTCCCCTTAATTATTTGAGTTTTGAGCCATTGTCTCCAATAAAAACAATTTGTGCTTTATTTTTTCTATTGTGAACCGTTATATGTTTTATATTAAACAATATTTTTGTAACTTCGAACACATATCTTAAAGATCCTAGATCTGCCGCTGATGCTACTCAATACGATACCGTTGTTAAAAAAAAAAATCCTAAATTCAAGACTTGGCTAGCACATTTTGAAAAAAGAACAAATATTACGATAGTCGAAGGGTCCGGTGGTGCGACAATGATGTCTCATGGGTGAACCAAATTCTGGCCCATGGCGTGTTGAAGACGAGGGGAAGTGTTGAAGCACAAGAAGATTGGTGCAGGAAACTCAACAGTGACTATTCCATCTTCAGCTAAACAATATATATGTGTACAACTTAAACAGCATGCATCGAAGACAAGAAGCATCATTAACCCTTTCTCCAAGAAATTGACACTTGACAAATTACAGCATCGACCTGACTAATTTCTTTAATCTAATCCGGTAAACCACTACTCACACACCAAGAACGAAAATAATTGAAATCCTTTACTAATTTCTTCCCGTGACTGATCGATCGCGTCAAACAAATTTAAAAACTTGGTAATTAGCAGAGGTCTTGAGCTTCAGCTAGCTACTCAAGTGTTGTATTTGGTGCAGTCCTTCCTGACCTCGCCGGCGTCCCCTTCGAGCACGCCGACCGTCCCCAGCTTGGCCATCGCCTCCGAGAATCTCTGCATGAAGGCGTCCGGGCTCGCCGCGTAGTAAGCCACGTACCCCGCCGTGGCGGCGTGCGCGGCGGCCTCCTGGTCCACCTGCAGCAGGCTCCTGTTTCTCATGAGCTGGCCGTAGTAGACGTTGTCGACGGCGAAGGGCGTCTCGAGGTCGAGGAACGTGGTGGCATCGGCCTCCGGCGGCTGGTCGGTGAGGCCGCAGGTGTCGACCAGGTCGCAGCGGAGCTTCTCGTCCATGGAGCCGTCGGGCTTGGCGAGGCGGTAGCGGAAGGAGGAGCAGTGGGTCCCGCCGACGGTGTGGCTGCCGAGGAGGACGACCATCTCCTCCGCCGAGAAGCCCTTGGCGGCGAAGGAGCGGAGGACGTCGTCGAGGGAGGAGAAGGGCGCGGGGAGGTCGACCTCCAAGGGGTTGGACTGCAGCCCGTCGCGGCGGCCGAGCGCGACGTCGTAGGAGGTGCCGCCGAGGAGGACGACGGAGTCCCGCGCCATGAGCGCGAGCGCGTCGGCGCAGGAGACGACGCCGGGGCAGGCGGACTCGAGGGTGGACTTGACGAGGTTGACTATGTTGAAGCCGCGCAGCGTCTGGTTGGGGATGGCCACCCGCTCCGACGAGTGCGTCGGCGTCGGCACGACCATCAACGACGCGTCACAGCCCTATGTATGCAATTGCATGCACGAATCACGATCAGCATTGGCCATTGCATTAATCGTAAGAGATGACACGCATGCATGCATGAGACTGTGACGTTACCCTGACGAAGCAGTCGTGGAAGAGCATGCGAATGATGGCGGGGCCGATGGTCTGGTCGTTGTACAGCTGGCGCTCCATCACCTGCCGCACGATCGCCTCGGCGTCCGGGCACGCCGCGCCGTAGTACCCCACCTGGAGAGCGCCGCACCCGGTGGTGGCAATGCAGACGAGCTGCAGGAGAAGACTGAGCAGATCAAGCCGGCCTATGCGTGTATGCATTGCATGCAGCCGATATGTACTCCTACTTGATTGATGAGTTACTACTAGCTATGTGTGTACGGTTAACTAGATATATATAATGCAAGATTGAGTCAATTTGGTGTAAGAGAGTTGTGACTGAGCTGGCTTTAATTTGCATTTGATTTAATTGGTGGTCACTCGATCACAGGCATGCATGCATATGCAGTTTTGGTTTCTGCGACGAAAAAATTTCACGCGTAGGCGTCCGATCGAGACGAGATTGCTTTACTTATACTTAACATGTTCAGAGATAGTACATCATTAGTTAATGTCAAGTGGTCTATAACCATGCATATATACCACACACTCGGTTTCACTGTGTTTGTCCACGGTCTCGGGAATTTTCGTTTCGAAACATTTGTTTATTGACAGATAGTTATTGCAATATTTTCGCTCTGTATTTCTACTTAAATGATTTGGAAGATGTTATTAGGTGATTGTAGTATATCCTTTAATAAAGAATAAGGATGTATATGTGATCAATTTTCATTACCTTTTTCTTAGATTTAGTATATATGGTTTGTACGCACGGTGGACGGCGAATAAATATTGCAAAACTAGGCGAGTAATTAAGTGTGGTCAGTGTGTTTTGACTTTGTTGGCTTGCGGTATCTGGGTATACAAATAATTAAACTAAGGGTATGTACAATGGTACAGACAGCTGCTGTCTATAGCAACTATCCATGTCACCTATAGACAGCACTAAAATCAGCTCATACAATGGGTTGTGATGATACAGCCGGCTATAGGATTGTAGACAACACACAATCTTTAATGTTTTTTCTTGGTTTTGGTGCTACAGTCGGCTGCAGGATTATAGACAGTAATATTCTCTCTCTTCATTCTCTTTCATCCACGTCACTAAAAGTCCTATGTGGCAAATGTTATAGACGGCTGACATAAGACCATTGTACATACTCTAAGCTGTGATAGAGGTATCCCCTCCCTGCATTGCATGCATGTTTCGCAGATCTTTCTTCAGGTGTTGTTTCCAAAACATTGAGAATTTCGAGGCTCCTAGATTGGTAAGGCCGGTGGTAGCAGTTAGTTAAGGAATATGTCAACCTAGGCCCAACGCCCAAAGTGGGACTAATATAATTTGTAATCAAGTGTCAATTGGAGTATATTGCACCCCCTGCCGATTGAATTTTGCATTTAGCAATATATCAAGTGCTCAAGTCTTACATAGACTATCTATATACGTACAGTACTTACTGTGTGTATATGAGTTGAACAGATGCAAATCTTGTACTACGTCTGTGTCTGAGTGCAATTAGCTACTGACAATGTGGCTTGGTGTTCCTATTGTCTTGGTACAGGAATTTCTAGTTGAGTTCACAATAGTAGAGAGACCAAGCAATTTGTTTGCTCTTTTCTTTTGGGTAACTTTGACTTCCCCGCACAAATTTTCATAGACTTGTCTGTTGACCTTGTTCTTGGCTAGCTGTCAATATTCCCTGGTCCTGTAAGAAATGATACTCTTAATCTGAAGTCCTTCCACTTGCATAATATTAAGCCTGACCTGTCAGCTTCTGAAAATTAAGCTGAAAATAAGAACTAGGATGCTTAAATGCATTCAAATGTTTCTCCTATATATAATCGATCTATCTACATTGGATATATTTTCACACCTCAATTAACTTCACTAGTTTCACATTCAAATGTACATGCTGAAGGTTAGACACTTGGAGTCTGGAGTATACTTTCCTGTTGACTGTGCAACCAGCTTACACAAATGCAAAAGGTATCCACTTGCAGTTCATTTCGCTCTGACATTGATCAAATACTAATCAAAATCGTATAATTCAAGAAAGCATTCTGCTAAGAAAATAAATGTGTGAAGGATGAGGATCTCTGTAACAGCACAACTACATTGAACTTGCCATCTGTGCAGATAGTACAATCCAGCTGTAGGCAAAATTCAACCATCTCTTTCACGTACGCTGTCTGCAATTTGATCGATGTAGTAGTTGCATATGTTTTGAGATCGATGCGTAAGTGCTTCGTTTCCCAATGATCATACATGCATTCTTTTTTATTGGTATAGAAGTTTCGATGGATCAATGTGTCGGTGTGAGGGTGCTTTCAGGAACATGTTGTACTGGTTAAGCTGCAAATGGCCAGTAACCGACAGAATGAGTGGTACACTGCATGTATCAATACTGATTGCTCTCTAGTATGCGCCTTCAGAGCTTCAGATAGCGAATTTCTTCACGAAGGTCCAGACTCGCGCACAGCATGGTTTCTACCTCTCCAAACTCAGTGTTGTTGATCCACCATGAGTTTGAGGGGGGGTGTTAGAGATATATATATATATATATGTATAGTGTGTTATTCCCCATTGTTATAAGGGGTTCTTTGCATATTCACCACATGTACTTGTGTATATATACTGGCCCATTGGCCCTATATTGAATACAAGCGCTATTCATAACATGGTATCAGAGCGAACCTAGGGTTTGCTGTCGTTTGTCCTCCCGGCCGCCGGCGTCGCCTCCGGCCTCCCTGCCTACGCGCCTCCGCCTCGGCCTCCGCGCGCATCGCCGCCGCTCGGGCCTCTCCAGTTGCCGCCGTTGCTCCTGGACGTCGCCGCCGCCAGGCCTTCCGAGCCGGCGTCCTCGATCCGCGGGCTCGTTTTTCGCCCGGCGCTCGCTGACGCCGCGCTCAACCCGCCCGCCCGCTGCCTTCTCTCGCCTCCGCCGCCGCCGGGCGCCGCCGCCGGGCTTCCGAGCCGGCACCTCGGATCGCGCCGTCTCGCCCGGTTGACTCGGCCGCAATCCGACCGCCGCTCGCGTCGGTCTCGCTCGGCCGCTGCGCCGCCGCCGCCGCCTTGCCCGCGCACCTCCGGATCCGCGCGAGTCTCGCTCCGACGGACTCGGCCGCATCCGACCGCCGCCGCTCTCGCTGTCCTCGTCCGCGCCGCGCCGTCGCCTGTGTCCGCCGCTGCCGCCGCCGCCTTGCTTGCCATCGAGGAAGCGCCGCCACTGGGGGAAACCCTACCGCGTGTTAGGCTCGGTTGTGTTGATCAGGCCGTGGCGACCATAAGTAACTCACCACCAAAAGAAAACGTCATTCTAACCGCCGCGCGCTCGGCGCGCCGTTAGACTTCGTTGCCTTAGTCGCCGCGCCGTCCAGCGCCGCCTACCAATGGGTACAGTTTTCCTCCCTCGTTGCCCGGTGATCTTCGATGGTGTTAATTACACCGACTTCGTGTCTCACATGCGCATCCACATGCGTGGTCTTCGTCTCGGGCGCCCTCTCGCGATGTCACCGCCCGCCTTGCCCTACACCTCGACGGAGCCTCGCTATTGCGCCGCCCCAACAGCCGACAAGGCTGCTGCTGAGACCGCTCGTCTTGCTGATGATGAGGCTATCTCTGCCTACCAGGAGGCTCTGGACTTCTACAAGGATCGCCTAACCGCCTACACTCAGTGGTACGACGACGACGCCGCCGCCGGCTGCTGCTGCCTCATCGCGATCCAACCTCGCTTCTCTTCGAGGTTGTGGGACTCCCATCGCTTCTCGGATGTGGACTCACCTTCGCCGCGCTTACGAGCCCTCCGTGATGCTCTCTACCGTCCGTGGTTCGCCAGAACACTCTCTTCAAGCAGGTGATGCTACCGTTGACGCTTTACGCCGAGCTCACTGCAGCGCGCCACCGACTCTCTTCATACCGCCGCTATCGCTCCTGCTCGTCTTTGCCTAGCCGTCCGCGGCCGACCGAGTTTCAGCGGGTCTACGAGTTTCTTACTCGCCTTCGTCCTGAGTTCGAGCAGCGGCGTGCCCAGCTCCTCTGTGGAGTATCTGACCGTAGACAGATATAGGTGTATTTGGAAAGGTAAAAAAAGACAGAGACTCCACAGAGGAAGCCGAAGCCGAAGGAGAGGTAGGACGTGGGTAGAAGGGACGAGACTCGTCGAAAGTCACATCCCGAGAAATCCGCATCCGTCGACCAACAGGATCCCAGCACCGATATCCCTTGTGCTCGGCACTGTGTCCCAGAAAGACACACTCAACAGACTGAGCAGTCAGTTTGGTACGTTCTCGAGGGGCAAGGAGAACATAGCAAACGCAGCCAAATAGACGAAAGGCAGAGTAGTCAGGAAGAAGACCACAAAGACGCTCAACAGGGATCGCACCCTGAAGAGCAGAAGAGGGCTCGATGTTAACGAGATAGGTGGCAGTGGAAACAGCCTCGGCCCAAAAGTGAGGTGGAATAGAGGCGGCAATCATCAGTGCACGAGCCGTCTCAAGGAGATGACGATGCTTGCGCTCAGCGACACCATTCTGAGCATGAGCACCAGGACAGGAGAACCGAGCGAGAGTACCCTGCTCAGTAAGGAAGCTGCGCAGGTAACGAGAAAGGTACTCGCCAGCGGAGTCAGCACGGAGGACACGAATAGGAGTGGAGAACTGTGTGTGGACCATAGTGGCAAATTGTTTATAGATAGATAAGACCTCACTACGAGAAGACATGAAATATATCCAAGTGTGGTGAGAAAAATCATCTATAAAAATGATATAATATCGATGACCCCCCTTTCGAAACGAAGGGAGCCGGACCCCAAACATCTGAATGAACAAGATCAAAAGGACGCTGAGACACTGACTCACTATGAGGATAAGGAAGCTGAATATGTTTACCTAACTTACAGCCCTGACAATCTAAAGACACATCTCCGAGATGCACCCGAAGACCACGGCGAACTAAAGACGACAGGCGAGATCCACACAGATGACCAAGACGGTGATGCCACTCTCGGAAAGAGCCGTAGGCGAAGTGGCGTAGCTTCGAGACCGTGGCAACGGTAGCGGCGGAAGGAAGGTGAAGCCGCCAAGCTCCCAGAGACGCTGTGAATCAAGGCGCCGAGGACCGAACCAACCGTGAGCTCCCGTGTGGCGGTCCTCGAACACAACAAGAGTCGAGTCGAGAATGACTCGACAACCAAGATCGATGAATCGTCCAGCGTAAAGAAGTCGCATGGTAAGGCGAGGAACATAAGCAAATGTAAGGAACATGAAAAGATGAGTTGCTAAGAGGTCCTCGACTGCAGACAGAAGAGATGTACTATCGCAGTAAGAACACCGGCAGGAGAATCAAGGGTGTAATGAAAGACAGAGGAAGAATCGGAGTCATGTGAAAAGATGCTCCGTAATCAAGAATCCACAGGAGGTACCGACATCTGTAGGAGGTGGTTTCTCAAAGCAGAAGAGTCGATGTGAGCCCCGAACTCCGTCGAGGAGAACTCGGCGTGTAACATCCCAAGGTTATGTTACCAAAATAAAATAAAATAAAGTTATTGTTTTATTGGATTTTCTGAAATTTGAAAGAGTTGGATTGCCTTAGTTGAATTTCTGAAGTTTTAAAAGTCAAAATTCAAAAGTTATTTGAATTTCTTGAAGTCTTATTTGGTTTTATCTTAAAAATAAAAAATTAATTAATTTCTGGAATTTCCCGAGTCTTTAAAAGCTTTTTCCTAAATATTTCAAAGCCAAAATAATTTATTTGCAAAAACTATATCCCACTTTAAGTTGGAAATATTTTAATTAAATCCAAAATGCCTCTAGGAATTTGTGTGAACTTTTCTAGAAATTTTTGGATGTAATTTGCTATTTTCCAAAGCTATTTCGAATTTCTGGAATTAAATCAATTAAGAAAGCAATTTAAAATCCCTAAAACCCTTTGGGCGAAACCTCGTCCGCCTGCTTCTCCTCCCGCGCCTCCGGCCCATTTGGCCCGCTCCAGCGCCAAACCTCTCTTTCCTCTCTCTCGTCCGCACCGTCCGATTTACATCGGACGGCATCCAAGCTCCCACGCCACCCACCTTCTCCGCCCCATCGGATCACCATCCGACGGCCATCGCAACCCCAGCCACATCACCCCTTCTTCTCCGCTCCTTTCTCCTTCCCGAGCGCGCCCGCCATTGCCGCACCGCGTGGAGCTCGTCAACGCCGCAATTCTTGCCCCCTCTCCTCTCACGGACACGCGCATTGAATACCGCGCGTCACGGCAGCCCCTCCTCCCGGCCGTTGCCCCTCCGTCTCGCGCGAAATCGCCGGAACCCCCGCGATCAACGCCGCGACCTCCGCGCCCGATTCGCCATCTCCGCCCCGCCCCGGCCCTATTTAAGAGAGCCCCGGGTGCGCCTCTCCCCGCTCATCCCAACGCCGCCATTCACATCTCCTCTCCTCTCCTCTAGTCGCCGGATTTGAGGTTTTAGTCGCCGCCGGCCGCAAGCTTTTCCCTCGCCCTTTCCGGCGCCGGCACCGCCCCCACGCCGTCGCCGCCTACACCATCGGCACCGTCGCCTCCTCGCCGTCCCGATGCGCGCACTCACTTGAACCGGAGATCGCCGGAGCTCCTTCGCCGCCACCAACCGCCGCGCGCGCCTTCTTCTCGCCGCGTCGCCTCCATCCTCCTCCGACCACCGGGTAGCGCCTCGGGTTTGCCACCTCCGCTCTCCTTTGGCACCTCGCGACCTCGCCGCCGCTGTTCGCCGGCACTTTGGACCCCGAGCCGCCGCCGGTGTTCGCCGACGTGGCGCCACTCGTGCGCCACCACGGCCACCTCAAGACTCGCGCCGCGTCGCCGCATGTGGTGCCACGCCACCCCACCGCGCAAGACCCCCCCCCCGCATCGCTCATGTGCACCGGTCCACCCTGGACCGTTGATTGGACCATGGACCCAGTCCATTGACTTGGGGGCCCACCTGTCAGTGAAATAAATTATTTTCCTTTAGGAAAATAATTCGGCCGGAAAAAGAAAATCAGCCGCTGACGTCAGCTTGCGCAATAATTAGGATTTCCTTTAGAAAAATAATTCAGGAAATTTAATAAAATCTGATTTTAGGGTTTATTTAGATTTAGAACTTCCCGGGGTTCGTTCTCCCTCATACGAGCTCCGATTTCGTCGATTCAAATTCCTAAATTCATATAAAATTAAGATCTAGCCAACTAAACCAAAATTATTTAATTTTGAGTTCATTTGACCAATAATTCCTTTAAACCCTAATTTATCATTTCATGCAATTCCAAACTTCTAAAATTCATATCTTTTGCATCCAAACTCCGATTTGGGTGATTCAAGTTGCAAAATTTGTATAAAATTATAATCTAGCTAACCAAATCAAAAGTATTCAATTTGGTGTTCATTTGACTTGTTATTTGAATTTAGTTTGAATTTGGCTTCTTTTCACGTTAGTTTTCGACGACTTCGGAGAGTCAGATTTCGACGCTGTTTGAAGAGCAACATAAGAGGATTGATTTTGACTGTATGATCATCGTGATCGTACACTTGGACTACCTTAAGATAGTACTTGTGAGTACTAGGTGACCTGTTAAGAAAAAACAACGTCACCTCAACACCAGGCGTTCTGTTAAGTTGATTTGTTAAGAAAAACAACGTCACCTCATCAAGCAAGGCAAGTTATACCCTTGATCATATTGATCCCATTATTTTAAATTATTTATATTTTGTTTTTAAAATATTACTGCATACTTATTTATATTCAGTAATATAAATTCCTGTTTTTCAATTCATAGTTATACCTAAATCCTTTGTATGACCCATGTTGATATTGAATCAAACACATTGACACCCTAGATAAAACCTGGTTGATACGATAGTATGAACTAGGATCATTTAAACGTATTGCTTAGCCATGCTTATAGACCAAACTTGTTTCATTTGGGGAATTTCAGCAAACAATCAATTATTGTTTAAATTGTACCCTTGGCATTGGTGTGTCATGGGAGTTTTACAAATGACTTGAAAAGTAAATGAAAAAGGTTTGGACTTGGGCATAATGGATGTTGGGTGGGTGCAAGTTTATGCACGGGCTCAATCGGGTATAGTTGAGCCCATGGGTTTCGTTGGAAAGTTGCCCAAGTCAGTTAAGGACCGGTCTTCGAGTGCATGATGCTAAGCCACCATCGTACCACCACATGTCCCAAGTATGGGTCGGGACCTGGCTGACTAATTTGCAAAGTTCCATTACGGTTGATCCAACTGTTTCGGTGGGTTGTCATTCATGACTATGCTCCCCCACCTGGCACAAGAGGGGGCTTCCGGATGGTTGTAGCCAATGGAAGCGAAACCTTAGTGAGGGTGGACTGCGGTGGAATGACGCTTTGTAAAAGCCTTGTCACATGCTCTAGACTGCTCACCTAAGGTAGTGAGCGGTGGTATCGACGGATGCCGAACAAACTAGAGAAGTCGTGTCTTGTGGGTAAAGCTGTACAACCTCTGCAGAGCGTAAAACTATTCGAATAGCCGTGTCCACGGTCATAGACATGCTAGCAGAACTGCTCAAAGTTAGACTTTGGTTTTATTTGAAAAAGACTTCTTCAAAACGGGTTTATCCAAATGGGATTTGGGCAGGAAGCCATGTGATAGGAGGGTATCCTTCACCATTCATGTGTGAATGTTATCTGACTATAAATCTGAGAATTTACAAAATGATTTGTAGTTATAAAATAACTGCTTTGGAACTTAGTACAAGTATTTAAAGAAAATGCTGCTTTATGCAAATCAACCCATAAGCCATCCTTGTTACATCCATATATGCATGTCATTCTGTTACTTGACGGGTGTAACTTGCGAGCACGGAAGTTGTGCTCATACTTGCTTTATGCAAACAAAATTTCAGAGGAGAAGGACTTCACTTCAGATGTGGATCGTGACGACTAGGCCGCTACCCCAGTCGATTGCCTGTGGCAGATTGCTGGACCCTACTACTTCTTCGTCTTCCGCTATGTTCTTTATTGTTGGCTTGTAAGCCTCTTGTAATAAACTCTGTTGATTATTAATAAAGTTGTGATATGAATTTGTTACCATATTTGCTTGTTGTGTGAACTAGCTACTGATCATGGGACTAGTTCAGTTATGCACAGAGGATCTGGGATATTAATCCCGGGTTCTGACAAAGCGGCAAGCAGGCGTCGAAGTCTGGCTATCTCATGCTCAGTGAGAGAAACTGCTGAAGAAGTCGATGCAGGCATCGATGTAGAAGCACCAGTGCCAGTGCTAGTAGAAGAACGACGAGAAAGATGCCGCTGCTTCTTATAGCACTGGGACTCAATGTGGCCGACCTTATTGCAGTAGGAGCAGTGAGGACGACCACCTCCGGATGGAGGGCGGCCACCACCACCTATGGCAGCCGCTGGAGGAGGCAGTGGGCTGACGCATGGAGCCGTCGTTGTAGCAGGTGGGCGGGCGGCGAGCACGGAGGGGAGTGGTATCAGGCCAGCACCACTCAGGCGAGTCTCCTCCGCGCGTATCTCGGTAAGAACCTCCAGGATAGTGACACGAGGGTGGCATGCAAGGAGCTGGGCACGCCGCTGCTCGAACTTCGGGGCGGCGGTAAGGAACTCGTAGACCCGCCAAGCTCTGTCGTCAAGACGACACCAGCGGACGAACAGAGCGGCAACAAGCAGCATTTAAGAGAGTCCAACTAACGCCGACACGCAGAGCTCGAGCGTAAAGCGCCAACGAGAGCATCACCTGCTGAAGAGAGTGTTCCTGGCGAACCACAGACAGGTAGAGAGCATCACCAGAGGGCTCGTAGCGCTGACGAAGGTGAGTCCACATCTGAGAAGCAGTAGGGAGTCCCACAACCTCAAAAGAGAACTGAGGTTGGATACTGGCGATGAGGACAGCAGCAGCCCGAGCGTCGTCGTCATACCACTGAGTGTAGGCGGTCATGAGATCCTTGTAGAAGTCAAGAGCCTCCTGGTAGGCAGAGATAGCCTCATCATCAGCAAGACGAGCGGTCTCAGCGACCTTGTTTGCCGTGTTGGGGCAAGACAACAGCGAGGTCCGTCGGAGGTGTAGGGCAAGGCGGGCGGTGACATCGCGAGAGGACGCCTGAGACGAAGACCACGCATGTGGATGCGCATGTGAGACACGAAGTCGGTGTAATTAACACCATCGAAGATCACCGGGCAACGAGGGAGGAAAACTGTACCCATTGGTAGGCGGCGCTGGACGGCGCGGCGACTAAGGCAACGAAGTCTAACAGGCGGCGCTGAACGGCGCGGCGGTTAGAATGACGTTTTCTTTTGGTCGGCTGAGTTACTTATGGGCCGCACGGCCCACAGTCAACACAACCGAGCCTAACACGCGGGTAGGGTTTCCCCCTGGTGGCCGGCGCTTCCTCTGATGGCAAGCAAGGCCGGCGACGGGCGACGGCGGCCGGACACCAGCGACGGGCGGCGGCGGCCGGACGGGGACCGGCGAGGAGCGGCGGCGGTCGGATTGCAGTCGAGTCCGATCGGAGCAGAGACTCGGCGCGGATCCGGAGGTGCCGAAGCAAGGCCGGCGACGGGCGGCGGCGACCGGACAGGGACCGACGAGGAGCGCGGCGGTCGGATTGCGGCCGAGTCCAACCGAGCGAGACTCGGCGCGATCCGAGGTGCCGGCTTCGGAAAACGGCGCGACGCCCGAGGGCGACGGAGAGGGCCCGAGCGGGCGGAGCCGGTTGAGGCCGCGGCGTCGAGCAGAGCGCCGGACGAAGACGAGCCCGGCGCGGATCCGGAGACGCCGGCTCGGAAGGCCTGGTGGCGGCGACGTCCAGGAGCAACGGCGGCAACTGGAGAGGCCCGAGCGGCGGCGATGCGCGCGGAGGGGGAGGCGCGCAGGCCGGAGGCGACGCCGGCGGCCGGGAGGACAAACGACAGCAAACCCTAGGTTCGCTCTGATACCATGTTATAAATAGCGCTTGTATTCAATATGGAGCCAATGGGCCAGTATATATACACAAGTAAATGTGGTGAATATGCAAAGAACCCTTTATAACAATGGGGAATAACACACTATACATATATATATATATATAACAAATACATGCATGTAGGAGGAGTACAAGAGTAATTATGGTTAGAAATTAATCTTCAGCCTGATACTCTAGGTAAATCATAGATCTGTCAGAACTGACAGCATGCATGTGACTGCAAGTGAGTCTGAAGACTCTCTAAACAGCTTGAGGAAGCTGTTTGGTTAGTACCAGACTGAAATCAGAAGCATCAATCAGAGTTTTAAAAATAATCCGAACGGCGATCACTTTCTCTACTCACACTGCTTTCTCTTTCTTTTGGCAAAAGTTGTAGATAATATATATCACTGCTTACCGAAAAAGATCAAGTTTGGATTGAGCAGTCTACATTAATTTACTCTGCCTGATCGACAACTGGTTGTTAAATATTGGGAGAGATTCTCAAGTTAATGAGTTGGGGGCCCATGGTTGAACATAGGAACAGGATCAACCCGGCCGTAACTATGAAGTTGTTGGCGCATGCGGCCTCTTTCACCAACTTAATTAGGCTTTCTAGCTTTGTTTGGGCCGAGCAGCAGCTGGCTGGGTATAAATAATTAACGTTTGGCAAAGTAACCATGTCTCATCATCATTCTGCTATAACACAAGCTTAAAGGCGCCACACTGATTTAAAGTAATCACAAAGTGAATCATTTTGATCAAAGTGTTTAAAAGTTGATGTTGATCGAGGAGTGTTCCTGATGGACTTTCTGTCCTTGATGAGGCATCATCGTCATATATTCATATTCATGTACTGACTTTTAGCACCTCCAATTTTTTTGTGTATTAGTTAAGTGCTCGTGCGTTGTTACGAAGCATTTCGTGAATGTAATCATTTATCAATTAAGTAGATATAATATATCTCAATTCGTTTTGTCAACGTGCGCAGAGCAGAGCATAAGAGCAGGGCTGGAGGCGAGGGTAGAGATGAGGAGGAAGCGTAGGCGATCTTGGGAGAGGAGCAAAGAGTGCACGATGCGAAGAGATAGTTTGCTGATAACGTGACCCACATATCAGTAAAGAGAGACAGAGGTGGGATGGTAGGTGTTGGGACCCAAAAATGCAATTCTGGACCCTCTGTGTATTCTGAACTAGTCCAGGATCACGCTAGTGCACACAGCGGTAACATAGGTGAATATCAATCCACACAAGCGTAATATAACATAAACGAATAGTTTGAGTAACAACTTAGAGTTTTGATCTTAAGGTCGGGGTTACAACTTATTAAGCCACGCAGGGCTAACACTAAAGAAATACTGCAGCGGAACGAGATAAACTCTGGCAAACTCCAATCAGCACACCACGGGCAACCGACTGGGATCGATGACCTAGCGATCAACCTTCTTCCACAAACTCCTCCTCGAAAGCAGGCGAAGACTCCTCCACTTCTGTAGGTTTGGACGCAAGTTTTACAACAAGCGTGAGTACACAACCGCATTACTCGCAAATCATACCACGAATGCAATATATATATGCGAGCTTATTCCAAAGGAATGGCTTCGTGGTTATTTTGCGAAATGCAACATTTGCAATTGAATACAAATAATAGATTGAAAGCATAATTTAAAACAAATAAGCAATATTAATTTAACAGTTGTTTCCACAAAGACACACAGCTAAACTAATTGATTCACACAGCCATATGATTGAGATCACACAGCTCCCATTCCCACATTTTATGAACACTACCCCTCATGTGAAATCCCCGAGCATTGTCCATGACCGAGGACGCGGCTATTCGAATAGATTAATTAACACTCTGCAGAGGTTTGTACACTTTACCCACACGATACAACTAGTGTAGCTAGCACTAATCGTAACATAACAGTTCGGCAACTTTGTCTCAACATTGACGTTCTTATTCACACAGTCCCATATCACAAAGCTTAACCTATCCACCTGAACCCCAATGTTGAAACTCCGTAACCTACTAAGTTAAGCCTGTCACCAGACATGTGGTCGTACAGTATAGCTCAGTTCAATGGCGCACAAAGTTTAGTCCTTAATTGACCAAGGCAAGACTTCCAGTTTTTCTAACTAAACCACACAGATAAATCTCAATCACAAAGCCACCGGTTCACACAAGATCCCCACTTGCCTCGGTCTAAATCTTTTACCACCCAGTTGGTTTAGTGCAACACATGCCATCACGAGTAATAGCACACAAAGACACACAGCTTTATCACACGCCCCATAGTCACTTAGTCAATTTCATAATTGCACTCACATGAGATGATGAATCGTAGCATGGCTAAGCAATTCTAGTCGTTCTAACCCACCATGTTGGCAATATGCTAATACCAACTAAGTAATAAACCAATCTAGGGCGACAAAGATGAAGGTATACAAGTAGGCAAGGTGAACATAACAAGTGGGATCAATAACTAGCCCCAAAAGCATTTAAATACATAATTAAAGTAAATGCAATAATTTAACACAATGTAATTTGGGAAAACTGGGATTCAATATGATCAAAGGTATGACTTGCCTTGGAATAGGTCTATGTACTGGTCTTGAACTTGGTTGAAGCCTTCTTCGACTGAAAACCCCAAGTATCGACGCTCACGCACAAACGAAGCAAAACAACCAAAACAAATAAATAACAGAGGCAAAACAAACTCTAAAAATTAAATAAAAATAATAATTAGGTAGATCTCGAATTTAGACAAATTTAGAAATTTGAATGGGCTCAATCGGAGTTAGGATGCAAACGTTATGGCCTTTGGAAGATTGAAAATACATAAAATGCTGAAAATCGTATTTCATGAATTTCGAATTATTTTCCTAAAGGAAAATCAGATTATTGCATGGTGGACGCCGTGGAGGAATTTCGGAAAAAGAAATAATAAAGAAATCTCGACATGTGGGACCCACATGCCGTAGGCTAGGCTCACGGTGGACTAGGTCCACCGAGCCTCGACTCGGGTCCGTGAGATCGCGCGCGGGCGCACGCGTGATGCCGACCGGCGCCACTGCCGCCACGCTGCACGGGCTAACGCTGCACCGACGTGGATGACGACAAGACGGTGGCGGCTCTGGACCGTACGGCAGCGGCGACTGGCGGCGCTCCGGCGAGGTCCGATGGTACCAGATTGAAGCCCGTGTTATTGCGAACACGATGGTGCACTCACGAGCGCGAGACACTCAAGATGGCCGGCGGCGAGGGTTGAGCGGCGAGGGCTTTGCTTTGGATGACCGAGTTCCGCGAGGTTTTGGCGACGGCGAAGGGTCCTAAGGTAGCCCCGCGCCATCGATCTCGGTGGTGCACTCGGCGACGACGCGCGGCACCGACGGTGGCGAAAAAGGCGAAGAACGAACGGCGGCAAAACCCTAGAACTCCACCGCGGCGCGCTAAGGCTCTGAAGGAGATGAGGTGGCACTGGTTGCGGAGGTCCGTCTGCTCTGGGCTATTTATAGGGTGGGGTGCCCGGATAAGGAATCCTAAATTGGGGATTTCGCTGAAAACGAAACGGAGATAGAGTCCGCTTTGGTCCCGATTGAGGCGAATACGCGCGGGAAGATTAGAGATAGAGTTTGGCAAAGAAATCCGGAGGTTTTTAGTTAGGAAAGTCCGTTGTCGGACTATCCTTCTAGAAGACGGCAATGGCGAAGCTCGACTTCGGACGCGAGAAGAAGGCGCGACGAAGACGAAGCCGACGCGCAAGCGGGCCCACACGCCGCTGGCTAGGGTTAGGATGCGCGCGGCGTCTGCGGTGCGACAAAGCGGACTCAAGATCTGACCGTCCAGATTTAATCGAACGGTCCACAATCAAAGGGACATTCGGACCGTCTGGTTGCCTCACGCGCAGCTAGCCGTCCATGCTTGATCCAACGGCGAGAGCGGCGGCGCGCGAGAGAGAGAGAGGGGGTCGACAGCGGGGTCCACTGTCGCTGGGAGGCGCTTGCGCCACGGCGAACTGGGCCGCACGGAGTTGGGCTGGCGGCGGGGACAATGGGCCGGAGGGTTGGATTTCGGCCCAAAGAAGATTTCTGAGATTTTAATAGATTTTCCAATTTAGAAAATACTAGAAATTCAAAAAGGCAATAGAAAATAGCAAATGAACTCAGAAAAATTCTAGAAAAATCTAGAAAATATATCTGAGCACATAGAACCCAAATAAAATAGTTTTGGCTATTGTTCATGTTGGGATTATTCACATTAAATGTTTTTGATTATAAAGTCCAATATTAAGCTTTTGAAATAAATTCAAATAAATCCAAATGGTGAATTTTTCCCGACTAACTATTTAAAAGATTTTTAAGCTCAGAAAATTGGGATGTTACAGTAGGGAAGACGGACGACCACCAACTTCAATTTTTAAGTAGTAGTGATATATGAATATGAGTTTTTTTGTGTATATATATAGGGGAAAGGGGGAGGATGGCCAAAATGCAGCTGACCTGATTTGATTATCCATATTGCATTGGCAACTATATATCATAATTTGTAAAACAAACAATCAGTTGTCAGTAATGATCTGATCGGAGTCTGAACAACCCTCAATATGTCTGTTCTAACGGAGCTGATGAGCAGCAAGCTTGAGATTACACAAATTAATTTCGATACATTATTAATTTACACCTTAACAACAGGTGATCATGACACAAGTTACAGTACATACATAGTTAATTGCACCGAAACAGATCAAGCGACAAGAACACGGCATGACAGGATGGAAACACACGGCGAACAACCTAGAGAAGGGACAGAAGCAAAAATAAACTAGAGCCCGAACTCATTCAGGTCTCCTTGTGCTTTGGTTCAGGGACGGCCTTCCTGAACCAGGGGATCCACACCGACGCCCTCTTCTGGTACAGCTTGTAGGCCTCTGCTCGGTGCTCCTGCTTCAGCATGCGCCGTTCGACGAGCATGGTGACATAGCCGAGGCACAGGCTGTTGACGAGCGGCCCGACAAACATCCAGCGTTGCCCCAGGTTCCAGGCGAAGAGGTACAGCCCCCACCACCAGAGCTGCTCACCAAAGTAGTTAGGGTGGCGCGAGTACCGCCACAGGCCCTCCTCGAGGGTCGGGACCGTGGGTTCGCCCAGCTGCTTCAGTTTTTCGTTCCTGGTCACGAACCTGTGCAGCTGTGTATCGGCAAAGTGGGCGATGACAACTCCGGCGATGCAGGTAATTGTCGCCACGAGGTCCCAGATGCCGCATGGCTGGTCGCTGGAGTGGATGGCGTACATCGGCAGGCATATGCCCATCAGAAATACCTGTAGTGCAACAGGCACTTTTGTCAATCGGGAGTAACAAACATATTTCCACCATGAATTTTGACAAGCTGATTGTATATTGTTTGCGATGCCCGGTTGGCGTTTCTTCAAACACATTGTGGTGATACCAAGAATTCCCTGAAACAGGCATTGTAGTGATTGGTCGAGACGCCGGAATTACCTGCTGCGAGAGGTAGACGGCGAAGAAGGACATCCACCACCACGTCTTGCCGTACTGGCCGCGCATCTCGGAGAACCTCCAGTCCTCCTTCTTTCCCCACTCCCACCCCTCCCGTCTGAAGTAGTTGTGCGTCAGCCTCGCGCTCCAGACCCAAGTCAGCGCCACCACTACCGCCGACCTCGCCGCGTCCCCCACGGCCGCCGGGTGGGCCTGGTAGTAGTGCAGCAGCATCACCGGGATGACGGTCCAGTACAGATCGATGAGCTGGAGGTGACACAAGAACGGAATTGGCATTTCGTCAAACAAATTGCGAGCGAGCGAGCGAGCGAGGAACATCGGTCAAATGACCAGTCAGTTCTTGTGTCGCAAGCAGGTGGTGCGACGGGAGCGCTTACCCAGTGGTTGGAGAGGAGGAGTCCGACGAGCCAGAAGAGGAGGTCGACGTTGAGGAGGAAGAGGATGTTGGCGAGGAGGAGGGGGTGCGCGGCGCACCACGAGGAGACCGGGTTGCTGCCGTCCTGGGGGCGGACGAAGGAGAGGTAGAAGAGGATGGAAGGGAGCGGGACAAGGAAGGCAATGACCATGTGCTTGAGGCTACCGCCGCCGCCGGCCATGGTGATCGCGCGGCTCGTGCTCGTGCTCAGCGAGTGTGTGTGCTCGGTGTGTTGGGAGTGGGCGAGCTTGGTGTCCGGCTGTGTGCGACAGGCGATGGCTGGGTTTTATAGCGTTGGAGTCAGTTAATTGTAGCTGCGGGCGGTTTTTTTTCCTCTCCTCTTCTCTCCATGTTAGAACTTTTTATTATTTAATCTATTTTTTTAAAATATTGTAAAGATAATATCTATCTAACTTTATTTCCATTATGACCTCTTTAGTCACGTCATAACACGTGGTATGGCAAAAACACATTGTCACGCCACGGATCTCGGCGTGGCAAACGAGTGTTATCACGTCACTCCTTTTGGAGTGACAGGACTTAGTCAAAAAACGGACGCGTGTTGGCTCGGATGGCTATCGTGACAGGTTAATGTGACAGCACAGTTTGGTCACGCCACAGATTATGGCGTGATCAAAGAGATCATAATTGGAAATAAAGTTAGCGAGATTATCTTTTAAATATTTTTTAAAATGTATTAAAAAAACCTCTCCATGTTATGCTAGTTGTACTTGTTTTCTTAATAGTAGATGATGAGTGTAATCTGCACTGATTAATCAAGTTTAAGCTAAGACTCCATTTGTCATTGCGGTTGCCTACGATAACCTGGCGAGAGAGGGGTGATTCTACGCTTCACCCAACAGTGAATTGCATAAATATTAAAACATGAATCAAGGGAAGTTTTTGGCTTTACCATAATCTTAGAGGTAGTTTTTGTCACTTAGGATTTCTCACTCTCCCTCTCTCTTGCTAGAAGCTTTTTTTTTTTTGCTTTCTCAATTTAAGGTGGAAAAGCTAATCGTTAGCAATATTATTTTCTTCAATATTCTTTACGGCGCCCCCTTCTAACAACGTGTTTCTGGGACGTTACCGATCTAATTTCCTCGAAACAAAAGATCCACGCGAGAGGAAATACAAAGGATCAACTATTGGATCACAGAATTTGTTGAACGTTAATCTGGATTGCCGAGCAAGGTATACTGTAACTTTCAGAAAAGGTTTTGAAAATATATAACCACAAATTAATCGGCCCTTATACACAAAAGAATCAAGGCAGGCAGGCAGGCAGTTAGGTAGCAGACGATGATTAAGCTAGCTAAGCTAGGTTGCAATGTGGGTCTAATGATGGGTTTAGCACCCTTTAGTTAGGACCACACTGACAGACTGATCACTGCAGGTGTACGTATCTTCTTACAATCCTGCTAATGAAGGAATTTAATTATCATATGCTCTGCTTTGCAATTTTGTGTAGTGAATATAATGCGTCTTTAGTTGGCCTGATTACACTTTAACAAGATAAAAATTGCATTGCATTGTTGTAACGTGTAAAATATAATGAGAGCATGAACAACTTTACAGGTTGATCCGTTTTCGTCAATCATGTGCATGGCATCCATGCGCCCCGGATTAACCTCCAAATAATCCCTATTTTTACACCCAATTGGCGTATATGCATGCCGTGTAGCGTACTAAGAGTGTGCTACCTGCAATGAACCTATTTTAACTTTGGCTAACAATATCACATATAGATTTGCCTCAAGAATATTTCATAATATCATAAGTTTACTAGGTTGTACCAATGTGCCTATTATTATCGATGGCAGGTGTTTGAGAGTTGCTAAGAAAAAAAAGGACAAATATGCTAGAAATTCTAAAAGAAAAACATCTAGATATTGATTCGGTGGACCCAAATTATAGAGCCATACTAAGAAACCTAATTAACGTTTTAGAGGTTCTAAGAGAAGATAAATATGCTAGAAATTCTCAGAGAAAAAAAAAATATCTAGCCATTGATTCAGTTGACCCTAATTATATAACCATAGGATGTTATTAAGAAGGGAGTGGCTAGCGTCCGACGTCCGATCCAGGTGCTCGCATCGTACGCTCCCTTCCACCATTTGATCTACAACCAATCCTCAGATGCATGACAACCATCACCCGCTTCTCTTCCTCACCCTCGATCTCCTTCCTCAGGAGTCCCTCCCGAGAAAGCGTCCTCCTCTCCTTCTTCAAGATTCACTCCAACTCCAATCGCAAAGCTAACTAAAAAAATCACCGGCAACTAAAACAACTAGCGCAACATCTTAAAAATACAACATCTTAAATTTTTTTGATGCAACACATAAAAAAACATGTTTGCAACAAAACTGAAAGAGGTACATCAATTTCCTGAGTGCAAAAATTAGACATCACTAATGTAACAAAAAATAACCTTGATGCAACAAATTAAAAACATGTGTGCAACAAAAAACTGAAAGAGGTACATCAAATTCCTTAGTGCAACAATCAGACATTGCTACTGCAACAAAAAATAACTTTGATGCAACAAATTAAAATGCCAACTGCAACAAACCCTCTCGCGGCAAAATATTAGAAGAGGCATTGCAACAAGATCAAACACTTCTTGCAATAACTGGGAAAAAGTGTTTCGACAATCTGGAGAAATATCTGCAACAAAAGCCTACGTGAGGTGGAAGACGTGGGGCGGCGACGGAGGTGGCTGACCTGGTGCTTCGTCTCCACACTCCATCGGTCCACCCCACACCCACCTCTTCATCACCAGCCCTCCACTCTTGATCCTCCTTCTCCAGCCTCTGATCTGTCAGATCCAACAAGATCCAGTCATTCTTGGAAGAGGAGACATCTGCACAAGCTCCAGCTGTGGTGGATAGACTCATTGAACACAAGCAGCGTGAGCTTTGACGTGCGGTCTGTGGCGCCCACACCTCCCCGTGTCGGTGGCTTAAGTGGATTAGGTCAAGGAGACTTTATAGAGGACAAGACTGAAGGGATACGGGTAGGCTACACTAGCTGGCAATTTAAAAATTCTACTACGTAAACCAGGAAGCCATGCAAGTAGGAGATCATAGATCGTTACCACTAGACACGCAGTGCAGCGAAAGAAGAGTTGGAGCAGCCTGATCCAACATCGAACGCATCGATGTAGTGGCCGTAGTTGATTGTCCAGTGTCCTCGATGTCGATCATCTCCTCCAGCAACTAACCGTGTTCCTTACGAAATCGTGGATCGTCTTTAATCGCAACAGCAACCACAACAGCGCCTCTATGGTACCCGCACATCCAAGGATGGAACACCGTACGCCGGTGTGCTAGCGCCAACTCGCACGGCAGGGTTCTCTCGAGAAGATGGTGGCTAGGGTTTCGGTGGAGCAACTCATGTTGCGTGCCTGTCTCATATCTCCCAACAGCCTCATACATCTCCTTACATAAAGTTCATGACGGATCCTATCCGAACATATTTGTTCCAACCCGTTAAGTGTGTGACCCTCTAGGTTCATGTAACACCCCAAAGTTCTGTTACCAAAAATAAAATTTATAAAGTTATTATTTTATTGGATTTTTTTAGTTTTAATAAAGTTTTATTGCTTTTCTTGAATTTCCTTTACTTTTAAAAGTTAAAAGGAAGATTTATTGAGTTTCTGGATTTTTATTTGATTTAAAGTTAAAAAAGGAAAATTTAATTATTTTTTGAATTTTCTAGATTTTAAAAAGGTTTATCCTATTTTCCAGAAACTAAAAATAAATTACCTGCAAAAATAAAAGCCAAATTTAAGTTGAAAATAATTTTATTAATTTAAAAATAATTCAAGGAATTGCCTTGAATGTTTCTAGAATTTTTGAACTCTATTTGCTATTTTAAAAAAGTCTATTTAATTTGTTGCAATTTCTGTAAATCAAAAATCAATTGAAAATCCGGAAACCAATTTCGGGCCGAATTCTTTTTTCTGGACCATTTTCCTTTTTCTCGGTCCGGCCATTTCTTTTCCGTTCCACTTGGGCCCAAGCCCATCGCGCGAGCCCACCCACGCCCGGCCTCTTTCCTCTCATCCCCTCACCATCTCACTGCCAGGGCGGGCCCGCTTGCCAGCTCCCTCTTCCTCCTCCCGTTTTCTGCTACCTCTAGCACCCGACGCCATTTTCGCCCCGCGAAGCTTCGCCCCGGCCGCGTTTCTCTCTCCCTTTACCCTCGCCATCAAGGGCATTCACACCACCTCCCTTCCTGGCCGTTTCCCTCACCTTCACCCTTTACCCTCTCCACCTTTACCCTCATCACGCCACCTCCCTTCCTGGCCGTTTCCCTCACCTTCATTCGCATTTACGTCGGAACGTGTAACAGCCGCCGTAGAAACCGCCGCATTGATCTCCCTCTGCCGGCATCCTCTCCCCCTATAAAAGGGAGCACCGAGTGCCCCCTTTCCCCCTCATCCTCCACCTGTGAGATCTGTTGAGGAACCGTCGCTGGCGAGTCCAGTCCGAGCGATTACCTCGTAGACAAGCGTAGAATCGTAAGAACAATGCATGAACAACAAGAACAGAATAAGAGATAGAACACAGAGATGTAGGGGGACTTCTTGCTTCTCTTTATTCCTTCATCCATCGATCAATCCTTTACAATGAATAGCACCCCCTATTTATAGGCTACGACCCTGCTAGGGTTTGGGATGGGGCGTCCACTAATGGGCTGACTGCAGGGTCAGGCCCATGGTTTCCCAACACTCCCCCTTGGGCACCCATCCTTCATGTCCGTGTCTCACAAAACTCCATAAAAACCCGATGGGAAAAATTTGGAGAAAGAGTACATGATACACGTCCCGCATGGATGCACGAATTGCCTCATTAAAAACCTTAGCCGAGAAACTTGGGAAAACTCGTCAAGGGAAAAGAGTACAATCCACCCAATTTCATTTAATCTCCGGATTTATTCTTTGGGTACTGATCTTCATGATCAAGCTTTAATAATGAGTTCGTGAAGGTTCTCCCCGACTCTGCACTTCTCTCAAGTCTCATCATTCCAATTCACATATGCATCTTTCAAAGTTAGACGCTGCAAGTGACTTAGTGAATAAATCTGCAAGATTCTCACATAACTTGGTATGCAGTACTTTAAATACGTTCATCTTTTGCAATTCATGAGCATAGAAGAACTTGGGGTTGATATGCTTTGTGAGAGGATTCTTCACATAACCCATCTGCATTTGTGCAACACAAGTCGCATTATCTTCATAGATAACAGTGGGGTTTGTGCGGTATTCAATCCACATAATCTTTGGATGTAGTGAATTATCCGCCAAGCCAAACACATTCTCGTGAGGCCTCATACAATGCTATTATTTCGAGTGGTTCGTCAAGTCGATACAAGACTCGCTTAGACGATTTTCACGAATTACGCCCACCACATATGAATTCATAGCATGTTTGCAATTTGGTCAGATCACGGGTCCTACAGGTACCCATCATCTGCATTGCCATTCATAGTTAGGTCTTGGTTCTTTCTATAGAACAGACTAAGTTCTTTGCTTCCTTAGAGGTATCGGAAGATGTCCTTCATTCCCTGCCAATGCCTTTGGTAGGTTTTGCACTATACCTTGCTAGTAGGTTCCCGGCAAATACAATGTCCGGTCTAGTACAGTTTGTTCAATACATGAGTGTTTCTATCACACTTAAGTATGAGAATTCCGGTCCCAGGACTTCCTCCCCCTCTTTTCTAGGTCTGTACGGGTCTTTGTCTTGTTGCAAAGATATTCCGACCATTGGCACTTTCAAAGGGTATGCCTTTTCAAAATCAAACCTTTCTAACACCTTCTGAGTGTAGGTTGACTGATGTACTAATATCCCTTCAGGGGCATGCCCAAGCTGCAAGCCTATGCAATATTTGGTTTTACCCAAACCTTTCATTTCGAACTCCAACTTCAGGTAAGAGCTTACTTTCCTAATATCCTTCAGGGTTCCGATGATATTCAGATCATTTTCATACACTGAGATTATACAAAATCCATTCTGGGATCATCGTATAAATACACAGGGTTTATTCTCATTGTTCGTGTAGCCTTTCTTGCATAGAAAGTCGCTTCAAGCGATTATACCACATTCTGCCTGATTGCTTAAGTTCGTACAATGACTTTCTGAGTTTCACACTGTACATATTTCTATTTGCTCTATCTTGGTTCGGGACATTGATACATTCAGGTATCTTCAATGTCCGAATCCAATATTTCATAAAGGTATGCTGGTACCCCATCCATCAATTTCAATTCTAACTTCAAGTTCACTGCCATTGAGATAAATATTTAAAAGGGAGTTCCGCCCATGACCGGAGAATAGGTTTCTTCATAATCATCTTCTGGATGTCTAGTGAAAACTTGTACAACGAGCCTTGCTTTTTCATTTCTCTTCGAACAAATACCCACTTATACCCTTCGGGTGCACAAGGGGAGACGTGCGCTTACGTGCCCAAACGTCTTCTTTTATTCGGAGAGAATAATTCAGTTTCTATTGCCTTCTCCCAATCTTCTCAATCTGATCTTTTCTTTCATTCAGTGAGCGATGCAGGCTCTAAATCAAGATTGATGATTGCGACAAGTTTCTTTGCAAAGTAAATATCGACCTTGGCTGTTGTCATATTCAAAGATTCTCCCGAGGTCATAAAGTTTATAGCTATTTCTTCAAGGGGCGATTCTTCTAATGCTTCTACTTGCTCACCGCTGCTTCCAATTGCGGGGCAAGTCCCTTTAGTTTTTCAGCTCCGATGTGTGCGCACACATCCATGCTGATATCTTCCTTCATGGGAATGTTCAATTCTGGTCTGCCTTTTCTGAAGGTTCCATACCGATGCCAGGTCTCAACTGGCTCCCCTTCTAGTTCTGGGGCACTTCGGTGACCAGCTGTGTCAAGTCCTTCTTATCCTTTTTCACCAGGCGTCCCCGGTTACTTCGGATTCGAGGGACCGGAGTTCTCGTCCTTTCAGAGGCCTTAGGACGGGATTAGGGATACCTTCAATGGTATTTCAACCCTCTCCGGTGCATTGTTTGCATGCAAATGCTACTTATTTACGCTCTTCAAATCACTAAAGTAGTCTGGCAGTTGATTCGCTAATACTTGCAAATCAATAATCTTCTGGACTTCAATTGTCTTCTAGACTTCAATTCAATTATCTTCTGGACTGCAATTATCTTCTGGACTTCTCTATTTGCTTCACTAGTGCTCGGGTCATACGCATAGATTTCAATTATCTTCTGGACTTCAAATGTCTTCTAGACTTCAATTATTTCCCGACATTATTATCAAGGGTTGATTTCCTCCCCCTAATGACGGGAAACTAACTTCATCTATTGTACTTCAGATGTCTTCTAGACATCAATTATCGGGCATTATGCAAATCTCCAGTCATAGGGTCCAAATACTTGATTATGGATGTTGTCTCATAACCAACGTATATCCCAGACTTTCGGAGAAGACCCAATGCGTCACATTGCGGTGGTGGTATAGGTATATACCCTTGCACCAAACCTCGCGAAGATGAGAAGTTTTCTTGACCCTTACGCTAGTTGCATAGTTGGATGGATGTTATAGGCGACGGTCTAAAATTGATGAGAGTCACTACGAGCAGATCGCGTGTCCCCAACATATAGTTGGTAAATTACAATTCTTCAAAGTTCGCTAGTCCATTCGGGTGTGGATATGCGATGCATGTAATGCTCAACTTTTAATTCCCATTTTCATGCAATAATCATCAAATGCTTTCAAAGTAAATTCTCCGGCGTTGTCCATTCAGGTGGACTTCATATGATGATCAGGGAAAATATTTCTAATTTAATTATCTACGAGATTGGCTTTGCAAAAGCATAGTTTCTCGTAGACAATAAACATACGTGCGACCATTCCGAGGAAGCATTGATGAGCACTATAAAATACCTAATTGACCCTTACAGGGGCTGTATAAGACCGCAAAAAGTCTCCCTGGATACGGTCCAAGAATGCAGGGACTTCATCCTTCGCTTTCAGAGCAAAAGGTCTAATAATTAATTTCCCGGTGGCACATGCGGGGCACACACAATCTTCCAGATTCGGGAAATTCTTTATATTCATATTATGTCCCTGTGAATTGTTAATTATATCTCTCATTATCCTAAGACCTAGGCGGCATAATCTATCATGCCAGAGATAGATAAGTTCAGAGCTTCTAAATACGGTTTTCAAGGCAGTAAAGGCTGCAGGTGTCTTAATATTAGTGTAGTATAGCCCAGTTTCATATGGAGAAAGACATTCTAATGCTATTATTCACTTTCTTCACGCTTTGTAATAAGCAGGTATTCTATACCATACTCTTCTTCAGTCTTTACGTGGAAACTGTTAGCGCAAATATCCTTGAGAGTTCTAGTCGATTCTGGGTACAACAAGTCTTCTTCAATGACCAAAGTTGTGCCCATTGAGAGTATAATTATGACCCTTCCTGAGCCTATTATACAAGTATCGGTGCCTGCGATTGTCGTAAGACTACCAGCATTCTTGCTGATTGACTGAAAAAATTTCTGTTTCTCTCAGGATGGTATTCGTTGTGCTGCTACCTGCTAAGCACACTTCCTCCATAGGGCGCTACACGCGTTCTAATATAATGTACTTCATTAATATGTAGCAGAAAACAAGCAACACATAAATAAAATACTTCAGATATCAGAACATAACTTGCTATTATAAAGACGGGAAAATAAGTCTTACAGGACTCACAATAAGAATTTAATGTTTTGCTCTCCTAGAGCTTGCAACCATTATTCAATAATTCAAAGTTCTGCTTCAATTACAAACTGCGAGTTTCTATAAAAGATCCGAGTGTCATGCGTGCAGTAGATCGAATCGACGAAGTATTCAGGAACTTCTACCTCAATCTGCTCCATGGCAATCTTCTCATCTTGGGCAACTACGACTGCGGGCGTAGCAATGTCCAAAGGAGGGTTGATGGGGGCTGCTATTGGGCTGTCCACATCCATAGGTGCAGCTAATGGATGTGGACCCTCTATGCCTGCAATGGCGAGGTGTGTCACATGCTGTTTATTTGCCCTTTTTCTTAGACTGAAAAACATCAATAATGTACGACGCACGACCTTACCCTTCTTGCTCGTCTCATTCGTGAGAGGCTTCATCACCTTGTAGCTGCTAGCAGTGGCTTCATGGCCAACATTGCTACTAGGTGGCTGAGAGATGTAGTTCTTTCTTAGAACACCATCTTGAGCTTCCGCAACTTGCATGATGTCAGTTAATTCGGCATACTACTTGTAGCCATCTTGATGATAGTTGCGTGCGGATTGCACCGCGTTCGGGTGAAAGGTAGAGAGTCTTCCCAATCTTCTGCTCATCCGTGATTACATTACCACAGAATTGAAGACTGATACAAATTCTGTATAAATTCTAGCCATGCTGGGTCAATTCTTCTAACTGCTGGTTTGTGATGCCAGTCATATTCATATTCATGCAAAAAGTTCATAATATTACTGCTGGTAATTTGCGTAAGATGGTTGCAAAATTCTCATAATGCTCATCGAACTCCTGGTTCGTGATCCCGAATTTTTCTATGCATTTTCATGATTTACTGCTATTTTCAGTGATTAAAAGCAACATATACGATCACGTATAATCAAAAACAAGAAATACAATATATAAATTGCATAGAAATAATAATAACAAAGTTAAACATGCTTCAAATGCAAAAATAGATTAAAAATGAATTCAGAGGCCCTTTCTCACTGGAAAGTGACTTTTCTGCTAAAACCGCAAGTTTCGTGGGTTAAAGTGCGAAATTTCAGTTCGAGAAAAATTTACGTGTAATTTTCATATTTTTCGAGGCTCTTTCGCAAAGTTTCTCACCACGCAAAAAAACATGTGATTTTCGAATCACAAAGGGCCTTTGCAAATTTCACCTTTTTTTCTACGCCATCCTTTCCGCCCGAGCTTGGTTTCTCCCACGCCTTTCCCATTGGCCCGTTAGGGCCCAACCGTAACCATTCATATTGGTGCTAGGGTTTCCCTAGCACCCGGCACTACCGGTGGTGGCGCCATTCACATGGCGCGCGCGTCGCGCATCACGACCGGCGCGCGGCGACCCGACGGCGTGGCGACTTGACGCGCGCGCGCGGCAACCCGGCGGCGCGGGCGGTCGGCGGGCGGCTGCGGCGGCGGCCGTTAGGCGCGCGGCGTTACGGGTGGCGATGCGAGCGAGCGGCGCAGCCGCGCGGCGGCGGTGTAGGGGCCCGCATGCGGCGCGCGCGGCGATCGGCGGCTCTCGCTGCGAGCATGCGGCGCGCAGCGATCCGTTGACCACGGCGCTTCCGGCGGAGGCGCGCGCGGGGCTAGCGTGTGGCGGCGCCGCTACAAGATGCGGCGACCATGGAGGCGGCACTTCAAGGCGACGGTTGCACAGTTTCGGGTCGGCGTCGCGACGGTGCATGCAGCAAAGCGTAATTTTTTGAGTACTATTCACACGAGATTACCGCTCACATAAGTGTACCGTTCATGTGCGATCACTATTCACGTAAATCACCGCATATGTGTGAATACCGCTCATAGGAGACGATGTTTATGAGCGAGTGCATCGTTCATGCGAGATTACCGCTCACCGCGTGGTTACCGCTCATTGCGCGATTATCGCTCACCGCGCAATCGCTCATCGTGGCACGATTTCTTATGCGATGCGATGTAGTGCGTGCGGATCGCATCGGTGGCGCGCTTCATGCCTACATGTGCATACTTGCCGCGTGCTAGCGACGTGGCTCTGCGTTGCCTCCATGGCGATGCGTGATGGCGGACTATGCCGACCGTAACGATCGCGAAGGTAGTGATAGCCGCTGCGGCGGTGCCGTGCACATGGTGCCTTTCATGCGATTGCATCTACTACTTACGGTACAATCATCATCTACTCTTTCATGTAATCCACCGATCGGCTTGGCGGCGACTTCAAGTCGCTCACGGTAGATTAGAGCGGATTTGCACCGTAGAAAACCAATCTAGAAAGCCAAATTTGCAGAATTGAAAGCAATCTAGAAAAACGATTCAATCTACGAGTGTCGTTCATCGACGGTTACCTTTCCGATGCGAGAAGAGTCGATCGTGCTGATAACGTGTTGAGGAACCGTCGCTGGCGAGTCCAGTCCGAGCGATTACCTCGTAGACAAGCGTAGAATCGTAAGAACAATGCATGAACAACAAGAACAGAATAAGAGATAGAACACAGAGATGTAGGGGGACTTCTTGCTTCTCTTTATTCCTTCATCCATCGATCAATCCTTTACAATGAATAGCACCCCCTATTTATAGGCTACGACCCTGCTAGGGTTTGGGATGGGGCGTCCACTAATGGGCTGACTGCAGGGTCAGGCCCATGGTTTCCCAACAAGATCATCTCCCCTCTCCCTCTCTACCGGCCAAGATGGGCAGAAGGTAGAATCAGGACACCAACCAAAGTTTCTGCAAGCAGAATTGTAACAAAACCAATGGATCCTTTCAACTTGTGAACGTGCGCATCAATCGTGTCATCTTTGGTTTGCAGGACCAGGACACGCGAACCTCATCTTTAAATAATATATACTATAGGTGAATTTTCGAAAACATTTTTTATACAAAATACTTTACCGGTCTATAATGATAATGTCTACGCAAAGTCTTAGGCCACCTTGCTAGTTACAATAGAAATTGATGGTAAAAGTTACGATTTGAAGTCCAAATCAATGTTCAAAACAATATTTATTTGTGACGGGAAGGGGTGTATATATTGGGAACTTGGGCACTCCCAACAATCCTGCTAGCTTGTATCTAAACCTATGCCACATCAGATTTGTGGTGAGGTAGAAGAAAGTGAGTGAGCAGAGAGAAGATGTTGGATCTTGGATGAGATACAGGCTTGACACTCGGACCAAGACGATAGATACAACAAAAAAAACTGCAATGCTTTACCAGTCTATAATGATAATGCCCACATCCTTGTACAGGTAATCTTACTAGTTACAACAGAAATTGGTGGTAAAAGTTATGGTTTAAAGTCCAAGTCAATGGCCAAAACGACACTTATTTGTGATGGGAAGGAGTGTATATATCACGAGCTTAGACTGTCATGCGCTCAGTTAATTAACAAGCATTGAAACTACAAGGTCACAATACGTGCATCAAGGTGGAGGAGAAACCAATTCAATTAATGGATGATGATTGCTCTTGACGGCGCCGGAGATCCCAGCAGCCGAATTAAACTCATGATGGTCTCACCATGTTGGAGATGTTGCTTTTTATGCTCTTTTTTCGGTTCATTATGAAGTGTTCATGATTGGTTTAGCATAAATTAAGGAGATTGAGGGATCAATTATATGGTGCGATCGATCGATGTTGGAACACGCCGGAACGCGATCAGGTTAGCTAACACAATTAACTAAAGGGACCGCCGTTCAGATCGATTTGGAAGTTTTTTTCTAAAAGAAAAACTTTGTTTATGCTTAATATGCCATACATTCAACTCAAAATTTGATCTACACGTTAAAAGAAAACAAAAGGAGGACATATGTAATGGAAATGAAATATGAGAAATAAAGGGAAAAGGGTAAAGATAAAAGTTACTTCTACCTTGACCATCTGATGACTTCTCTAAACATGTATATTACCCAATATTAATTCCTAGTGGAAACGCCCCCAGTCGGTGGGCCACGTCGCCCGAAAAAAACCGCCTGTCAGATCAGCGTCGAACGGTCGGGATCTCGTGCCAGGGAGGCCCTGTCCACGTCGCCCGGAATGTGTGCGCCGTTCGATTGTGCGAAACTCGGCTCACGCCCATCCGATCCGAGCCGATGCGCTTGATGGGAAGCGGTCCACATCGTTCGGAGAACATCGCCCGCCCGATTGTGCGCGCGGCCGTCCATGGCCGTCCATCTGCACTTGGTGGGAAGCAGTCCACGTCGGCTTGTCCACGGCTTCGGCGAAGCGGCGCGATGCCCGCCCAGTGGGCCCTGCCTTCGGTGAAGCGGTGCGCGCGTGTCCGCGCTGAGTGGTGCGGGTGATCTTCTAGTTGCTAGAATTTTTTGTAACCATCTGAGTAGCTAGTTTTATGACGTGGATTGTGGCGGAGCCAGTAATTAAAGATGAGAGGGCCGTGGCCCAACTAAAGCATGCAGGGTAATTGTGTTGATAAGAGAGGCTAAATAGCATCAACCCAGACACTTTCCTTTGAAATAATAATAAAGGGGTACTGTCGATGATCGAATCGCCGATCTTACGAAATAAAATAGAGGAAAATGACAAAGAGTTTTTGGGAGAGAATGTGATTGCTCTTTATTGCAATGAACTGGATCTTTACAAGAGGTGCCCTTGACAAGACAGTGGACTAACCTTAATTACACTTGGTGTAGTGATTGCTATGCTATTGCTTCGGATGAAAAACCTAATCGTCTGTTGATCTTCTGACTTGGCTTCCATTCGATCCGATTGTCTTTTGTTGTTTGTGAATTCCTTTAAGTAGTTGACGAAGTAGTGACAGTTACTCCTTGGAGAGACGCCTGTTAAAAGTGTCGCGACTGGTCGGAAAGAGGCGGTGGTTGGTGAAATATCAACCGTCCAGTGGTTGATATTAGAGGGAGACAACAACTATATGGTAATTACTGTTAGTGTCTTAGGGCAGTCAAACATCGCATGAATTAGAGTAAATAAGGCATATGCTCTATTCATCACAGGGGAATAATATACTGAAAATCTGATCTAAGTACCGGTTCAAAGCTATTACGAGCAGTCGTCTGGTCGGGGAATGAGTACAGGACCTCATTCGACCAGGATATCCATGATGTAACCTCTGAAATCCTTACGACCATAGAGGTCATTAGCCTTAGGGGTTACGACTACGAAGACGTGCGGTCTTTAATTAAACAAAGTAATATTTAGAGATTTTGACAGGCACAATTGCTTTTTTTTTTAATCCTTCGCCGGTAGACGCTCGGCGACAAGTGGAAATTAAAGTGGTTGTGAACTTACAACTAGAAACCATTTCATGGACAAATACATGCAATTAAACAAGATTTTTATTGAAGTGTAGATCAAGCAACTTACATATAATATGTTTGTAGTACTACATCAAGGCAATTTAACCACAAGCATATAGATGATCAAGCTCTTACAGAATTTAACAAACAGAGGAGCAACATACAGACCAGGCAAACAAGCGACCATCAATCAAATTGGCTACAAGCAGCACGCGCATCAATCAACTTAGCTCTCCATCGATCGATGTATATATATCTCGATATGTCATCACCTTGCATCGATTAATTGTGGATCGCTTCAATTTGCTACCTCCCCTTCGTCAAACAGGTCGTCGTCGTCGCAGTCGCGTATCTCGTCGACGTGCTCGACGATGATGACGTGCACGCCGGGGTCCTTGACGGCGCAGCTGCCGGCGACGAGCACCGAGTTGTTCACGGCCTGGTAGTTGCTGTTGGTGTAGGCGCTCACCACGCTCTCGTCCTCTTCGTCCTCGCCGCCGCCGCCTTCGACGACCACGAGGTCCTCCACGTCGCCCGCGGCCTCCATCGTGGCACCATTGTTCTCCCCCGTCAGCGTGATGATGCTCGTCGTCGCGCCGTTCTTGGCCTCGGTGCTGCCGCCGGCGAGGGCGGTAGCGAGCTTGACGACGGCGCTGTTCACCTCAGAGCTTACGCTGTTTGAAGCCATGGCGGCAGCGGCGGCAGTCCCTAGCTAATTATACAAGCTTTGCTAAGCTAGAGCAATGGTGATGGATGGATGGAGTTGCTGGCGATGGAGCAGCAGACATGTATGGTGGGTGTATATATAGCGCGCGCGCGCATGGAATGGGTAGCCATGGGAATCGATCGAAGCTCGGAAGATGGAAGCAGCAGCAAGAATGGAATGGAAGAGATTGGAGGCTTTCTTTAGCTTGAGGGTGCGAGCGAAGGATCGCATTTCTTTCTTTCCTTGCGCTTGGGGGTTTGCTCTCACTTCTTCCTACGTCGGTCACTGACAAAGTAGAGGCTTGTAGGGCCAATACAGCAAATCAGCCAAATTAATCAACTGGGATAATTTAATTGCAAACAATTATGCAAGGGAATTGCTCAAACTGTACTCGTGACTTCATCTGAAAGCAAATAATTTTTTTTAGAGGAAAAGCAAAGAATTGTTTTCTTAGGGAAACAAAGAATTGTTATGTAGTATGGCTTCAACCGATCAAATTGGTGTCCTCAATTGGGTTGGTTTGAGGCCAGACTAGCTACTAATCAGCTCATTAAAGTTGGGCTGGGTGCCTGGGTTGATCGCTCGTGCCATTCAGACTTTATATATGGATAGTCTGCTTCATGATTCAATTTTTCCCCTTGGTCCTTCTGTGGCATATATTGCCTCTTCGGCCCATGCTCAGCCCACCCAAGATCTAAGCTTAGTGTTGATACGGATTAAATTTGAGTGTGATACAAATTCGGTTTCTACTTCAATTCATAGTTCTACTCCTGTATAGAGTCTTTCATATATCACCATAAATATATCTTTGTAGTCTAGAGGCCGCGGGTGCCGTAGGCAGAGATTTCATCGGCTTGCTTCTTAATTAATTATGGAAAAAATTGCTACGTGCACACAGCAAGGGTACTATAGAAGGTGTGCCTAGGAAGTCACATTTTATTGCTAGATACACCACAAATTAGTACCAGCAAATTAATGATTTATTCTGCATGGCGACAATGAAGTATGATCTTCCGCTGCTGGATCGAGACACGATATTTTCTCTATGGCAAGTAAAGATGTGAGTTGTTCTTACACAGCTTGATTTGGATGATGCTTTATTTGGGATCGACAAGATGCCCACTGCATGGTCTTTTGAGGAGAAGCAAAGAAAAGATCGTAAGACCTTATCTCAGATTCATATTCATATATTAAATAATATTTTGTGGGAGGTTTTGAAGGAGAAGACCGCTGCCATATTATGGTTAAAACTAGAGCAGATTTGTATGACCAAAAATCTGACCAGTAAGATGCATTTAAAGTAAAAGCTTTATTCACACAAGATGATGGAAGGCGGGCCATTATTTAATCACATGACATCGTTCAAAGAAATAGTCTCAAATCTCGAGTCTATGGAGCTAAATATGATGATAAATATTTGGGTCTTATTCTTTTATGCTCGCTGCTTAGTTTATACCCTATGTTCAGATGTACTATTATGTATAGTCAAGATACTCTTACACTTAATAAAATCTATGAAGTACTACATGCGAAGAAAAAAGATGAAATTTATGGTTCCGAACGAAAGTTCAAATTTCGTAGACAACGAGATATGAGTTCAAACGACGATTCAAGAGGTAAAAGCTCGAGCAAAAATTACAAAGACGCATCAAAATTCAGAGGCAGGTACAAATCATGCAAGTATTGCAAGAAAGATGGACACAACATATACTTGTGGGGCACATATGATGCTTGTTTACAGTTAGAAAATACTAAAGATGGAATCATTGGTTATGTGTACTCATATTTTGCTGAAAATTTGGATAATAAAAGATCTTTTACTAGTTATGTGTTCATTGTTGGAGGATGTGCTGTTAGTTCAAAAGCAAGCCTGCAAACTATTATTGCTTTGTCCACAACAGAAGCCGAGTATATGATTATTTCTAAAGCTCGCAAAGAAGTCATTTGTTTAAGAGGTTTGTTTACTAAGCTTTCTGGCAATACGTCTTGCACTACAATATTCTACGACAGTCAACGTGGTATTTGCCTTACGAAGAATCAGATGTTTTATGAGAGAACGAAACACATTGACATTAGATATTATTACATTCGAGAGGTTATTGCTGAAGGTGACATTAAAGTCAGCAATATAAGTACTTATGATAATCTAGCTGATATGATGACAAATTCAGTTCATATCGCTAAGTTTGAGATTTGCTTAGACTTAGTTCGTATCATTCGGTAGTCCTATGGACGTTCAGTGCATTAGGTGTTCATGCTAATATGTTTCGAGAAGATCATATTTTATTTGGACTATATGAAGAATTCGTCTCAAGGTAGAGATTGTTGAGTTTAAGAGTGATACGAATTGAGTTTGAGTGCGATACAAATTTTATTTACTACTCCAACATATAATTTTACTCCTACATAAAGTATTTCATGTACCATTATAAGTATATTCCTATAGTTCATAGGGAAGAGCAATAACTTTATTGTAAATATCGTCTCATATATTGATATTGCTTTGATGCGCCCTTTGTTTTTCCCAAAAGGGGTTTTCACGTAAAATTCATCTCTTTTGTTCCTATTTTTTACGCATTATTTAAAAGATTTTTTTTGCCATATTAACATTGTTTACGGTTGTATTTGCAAAAATAGCACTTGTCGCGTAGGATTTACATAAATAGAGTCACTACCGTATGGTCACCGCGCTGAAAGACCAACAAGCCGACATGTAACCGCTGTCATACGGTGGTGGCCACCGTGCGGTGAAGACGCTGCCGCATAGTGACACGTAACCAGCCACCGTGCATAGAGTCGTTGTGTTACCTGTAAATGACACGCAGAATCCATCAAGAAAGCATGAAATGTAGAAAACTTGTGAAAGAAATCAAAAGGAAAACGAGCATAATGTGATCAAAGTTTCCAGATTTGACATGCAGAATCGAGCTAGCTATAGAAAGAAGCAAATCAAATTTCCATTTTTGAGTTTGAGAATCCGAGTTAACAAACAGTTATCTGGAAACTTGAGAGATGAACCACGGGATCTAGCTGCTAAAATTTGTCTCCTTTGGGGCAAAACAAGGCCAGTATCAAAGAAGAGTCCACCAAATTCCGAAGGTATTTGATTAAAAAAAATATTTTGATGCTATTTGAGCTCCATTTGAATCAATTTGGCAAAAGGGCCAATGCTCCAATAAAAAACATTTCAAGTTGGGATAAGACTGAATTTTGGGACATCATCAAACGCCTCTGCTCAAAGACAGCAAAAGAAAAAGGGCAATGATATTGTACATACGTCCGGACGGTTCGGACGCTTTACCCGACCACCACACCAGGGTCATGCCCTGCGCGAAGAAAAGAAAAGGCCCACCACTCACGGGGCACTCTCTATTCACTTCTCTTTTGAGCCTACTTCACGTATGATCCTCCACTCATTTCTTATCCCCTTCTCCCATTTTGCCGACAGCCAAGTGCTCTCCTGGAGCTTCTTCTCCCCCTTTCTTTGCTTTTTCACCATTTCTTTGCTCTCTCCTATGGCTTTGCTTTGGTAAAAAAAAATATCCCCACGGCGCCTCCTCCTGGCTCGGCCTCACCTCCCTACCCGTGTCCCTGCGCCTCGCTGCCCCACCGCGCCTCTCCATGGGTGCCGCTGCCTCTGACCCGTGCCCTTGCGTCGGCTTAGCGCACGCCCATGGTGGCTCGGTCGCGCGCCATGGCTCGGCCCGGCCTGGCCTGCGGTGCGGGTGATGCCGATGGAGTTTGCATGTGTTGCATGTGTCCTAAAAAATGTTGCATGTCGCAGTTATATAATTTTTTTTGTTGTATCAGATGATGTGAGATGTTGTAACCGATGTCATGAGATGTTGCAGTAACATATGATTGAGAATGAGAATTTTTTCAGAAATTTTTTGAATATCGCGGGATATTGCATAAATGAAATCAAAATATTTCATTAAGTTAGCCTCATAAATTTTGTTGCAGATGTTTTGTATGTGCCCTAAAAAATGTTGTATATTGCAGTTATACATTTTTTTTGTTGTATCAGATAATTTGAGATGTTACAACCGATGTCATGAGATATTGTAGTTACCAGGTAGCATACGGCCGCAGCAAACAGGAATCCCAAAAGAGACCCAAATATTCTTGTTATTTGGGTCATTTTCCCAATCGAATTAAGCAAAATATAGGCAAGAGGCCAAGAGCAGGAGCTTGGCAGGAGCACATTCATCGCAATCCACCCAAAGTCCGAACCTCTCCATTCCCTCGAACCCTATTCATCTCCGAACCAAATTTACACCAAAAGAAAAGACAAAACCCGTTCTCGCATCGAAAAATTCCCCAGCATCAAATTCACCAAGAAACCGCCAGATCTACCAACGAAACAACAACAAGCCAGCGTAAAACCAAAATACAGAAAAAAAAAACTCACAACAAAATCCCCAACAATATTACGCAAAACGACTCGCCGCCCGATCGCCGGGAACTCACCGCATACTCCACGGAACGAGCCCAGATCACGCCACCTCACACCAGAGAGAGATGTTTTTTTTTCCTTTCACCGCACGGTGGTCGTGCTGAGGATCGAATACGGTGTGTCTCGACGAATAAATTAGGGTACACATACACATACACGTTAAGTGGGATGGCGTGTACCTGCGCTCCAGAGACCGTGGAGCCTTCGATCATTTCTCTAACATGTATAGGAGACGCACACATGCCTGTATGCTATCCGATTTATTTAATTAGTCCAAAATTCTCACCGTTTCTATCTATCTAATCAATTTGAGCCAGCAGCTCAGCTTAATTTGAAGTTCTTTTTTTATGCAAAATCCTTCAATATTAATATTTCATCCTTTTAGGATCCTCCTCTACACCATCTTGTGTTGCCATCTATCAATATTTGTCACTCCAACAGAGCTGGTTGTGACAAAAAAAAAAAATCCTCTTAATATTCATAAGTGCCCTCTCTTAGCAACCATCAGAGCTCAAATTTAAACTAAGACTGCTCTTGGTGCTGTACCCCAGTGTCTATCACCAAAGGTGCTTGATCAGAAAGAGCCCTTATTTCCGGTGCCTTCCCTGTTACTAAAAGAAATTGGAATTGGATCTCCCATTCACGACTTAACAAAATACTGTCAAGCGTTCCAAAATTAAGGTTTTCATGGTTATTTGCCCATGTAAATTTCCTAGCCAATACCTGAGTAACTATTATCGCATTGGAAAGTAAAGCTCCACTTAGTACTACCCCCAGGTTTATTTTTCTCATAATATATCCTCTATATTTTTTTAGGGCAATTCTCATAATCTCTCCTTACAATATTAAAAATCTTAACCAATCATAAATCAACACATTATTTCTAGTAGTATAGTGATGTGATGGTGATAAACACAGGCAAATACAAGATGCCACTGTTGATTGTCTTGTAGTAGTGGCATGCGTAAGGTAACTGCCCCAACTTGGCACTCCAACCTACCTATATATCTAATCTACCTACCTAATCTACCTCTCTCTTGCCAGTGTCGTTAGTAGTAGGGAGAATAAAACGTGAGGTCTGGGTTGTATGCAGTATCCTGCTGCTGCTGCTGCTGCTGCATCCGATTGAGTAGAGAATTGCAACGACGGTGTGAGGTGTCAAGGAAAGAGATGAATCAGATCAATGCAGTTGATCTGACTCTTTATTACCCTTTGGAGGCAAGCACAACATTAGCAGCTTGTTGTGGTCTAGCTGACCAAACCTCAGTACCCGAAGGTCCAGAATGCTTATTACTCCTACTAAGCAGCTCGGTTGAATTTAAGGATTCGGTCGCTTTCACCACCCTAATTAACCTTCTTTCTTACCTTGTCTTCTCTTAGCTGAGTAATATTTAGTGGAAATTCCTGGCATACCATGACCCAAAATTCCCCTTCTTTAGTGCAAGGATACGCAGTGCGACGTTTCTCGGGAATAATTGACCAAAATTTTAATTGTACAATATCTCAAGTAACAATCAGTAGCCAAAATGTGAAGGACATGCCAAACAATTTATTTACTTGCTTGTCTTAACATTTTTAATGAGATTTACATTTGACCCAAGCCAAGAGCAGAGCATGGCAATACTGCATGCAGAAATGCCTGACATACTTTGCACACCATGACATATACTAGTGATTCTTCAGTTTCAGGGCTGCTTCCTCTACACATTTTGCAAAAATGTGGGAATGAGAATTGCATCCTGACCCCCAAAAAAAAATCCAGGCCTACTATTTATAGTATACAGTAAGGTCCCAAAATCCCTGGTAACTACCAACAGCTATCTAACTGCAAACTATATATGGTCTACGCTTGAGGGACGGCAGGATTCTCAACATCGACGCCGGCATTACTCTGTCCCTCGTCGGCAGCTGAAGGCTGGCTGGAAGGTTGAGCAGATGCCGGGGCCTGCTGCTGCGCCGCGCGTGTCCTGCGGCCACGGCGTGGTTCAGCTGGAGGAGCCCGCCTTGCCCTCAGTCTTAGTATCTCAACGATGATGGAGTTACCGGTCATGCCCACGCCAAAACCAGCAAAGGTGGCCAGGATGATGGATATCACCGCTTGCAAATGGAGCTGCAAAGTTTGCAAATGTCAGTAATTCGTACCATATTCGATATCACAATGTTACATTGCATAATAAATTGTTCAAAACCTCGAAATATGTTTTTTGTGCTTACAAATCTGTAGAACAGATGAGTGAAGAACACAACGAAGAGAAATTGAACTGTTGCGTAGATCCAAACATATCTTCTTGCCACTGCAGAGGTCACAAACATCACAATTCAAGGAACCATCGCAATGAGGAGGCCATCACACGCACCAAGCATCTAATTTTTCATGCTGTGGTCTAAGGTGTAAGATGGTTAACGTCATACCCATGCTTGTCGTGGTCAAGGATGAGAAGAGGCCCAGGATACATGAGAAGGGCAGCGACATCGCCAGGGCAGCAATACCGTTACGGGCAACCTATCGGACACCGGAAAGAAAAATTTAGGATCCATGTATCGATTGATTGTACTGGAAAAAGTAACAGCGAGAGACATACCAGTAATTGTTCCAAGAAGCAGAAGTAGGCCAGAATGCTTATGATTACAAGTATTGGTGTTCCATGCCACATTCTGAGTAACAAGAGGACGAAGAATCATACATCAGGTTGGATAAATTTATGACTTTGGAGTAGGTGTTAATATACCAATAATAGCACACACCATTCTAATTCTAGAAGAAAGTTTCATCTTGATCTCACAGCAATACATTCACCACGTGTGATAGTCTACTCAGAGTAGGCAGTCAACTGTTCGTATAGAATTACTATGTCCCTCTCCAACGGTGGCACGGGTGTTATCTCCATATGAGGAATACAAATGATGCAGGTAACAGCATGAATTGTTAATATCTTACCTGTAGCGACCGTATCTTGATCTGTTAGCACTGCCGCCGACACGGCTCGTCTCTCCCTGCATGCTCTGAACACGTACAAGGGTGACCGGAAGGTTCTTAACCTCCTCCTTGCACACCTCGCAAGTCCTAGTGCCCTTCATGCTGAACCACTTCAAGGCACAATCTTTGTGGGCTAGAGCAAGCTCACCCTTGCAGGAGCACTCCAGCTTCAGAGTGTCGCTCCCTTCGGACAGCTCAACCATGCAAATCCGGCACACAGCCTCTTCCTCCGCTATGTCCTCCCCATCCTCACCAATCCCTGAATGAAGGAGCTAGATGGTATACTGATTAGCACCATACTGAATGCAAACCAGAAACTATATCGGTAATTCAGTAATAGCAGAACACAAAGTACTGAAACTATAACAGATATTGGACAATACCCACCTGATTCGGTAGGGACTATATCTGGAATGACATTGCTTGTCGCTGGGACTCGTGGTGTGGAAGGAACGACACGGTACACACCACCGAGTGAGTTCATTCTCTTGAAGCTTTTCTCATTGAGTTTCTTTATGTTCATGGGAAGGGACTGCGAGCGGTACATATGACCTGTTTTGTCCTGCCACCAATGGAAGTCAAATAATGTCAATGAACTATGTAGGATTAGCTCTTGATCATAAACTTAGAAGTAGCAAAATACTCACAGTAGCGGAACTACTTGAAGTTTTCTCGGCTTCGTTGGACAAAAGATCCACCCCCGAAACATCGCCAAATGTAAGTGATGATGCCCTCGAAATTTTTGTGTTGAAAAACTTGGAGAACGATGTCTCATATCCTTTGACTGATTGCTTGAAGCTTCCTCCCGGCAAGAGGCTCCTGACTGTCTGCCTCAACATAAATGATGGCGAGCGTAGAGGCTTTGGGGGAACACTGCTTCTACTGGAAGAAGAAGAAGTAGGCGTCATGGGAAGGTTTGGTCCTCTATTGGTGTTCGAACCGGGTGCTGGTGTGCTATCTGCTCCTGTTGGTGTCGGTGTCAGGAGATGCTCAGGCATGCTTCCTGTTGGGATGTCGATTGAGAGATGTGGCCGCTTTCCCTGCTCAGGTGCAGGGTGTTGCGTTGAAATAGTTGTAGTACTACCCTCCTACAAAAAGAGCAAGAAGATGCAGAAAAGGTTCAATCGTTATTGGACGTGCAAAGGCGCATTCAGAGTTAGGCATACAGTTGGTAATCAGAAGTGTGGAACAAAATGGTATATGTAACTGTCATGAACAATAATTGTAGATTGTTGCAAATGGATATAGGCATCAAGGGTACAAACTAAGCTAAAGAAAATCAGTAACTTGGCCCGAAAATTTCTTTCCACAAATCATCTGATGCATCTGCAGGATGCATCATGCATAAGGATTCGAACGCAGTGTCCAGTACAGTGGGGGTTCTGTCCTGTAGTCGTATAAACCCATATGGGGTTACTACTGGATGAATCATCTGACTGACACAAGTGATTACTGAGACTGGACTCCAACTCAACACAAGGACAAACAATACTCAGCACGCATGCACACACCATATCCAAGAATTACCACATGCATGTACTAACTAGTACCCAACACAGCGACCACATGGGTATTGAAGAACAAGGAACTAGTAAGCACATGCTCTGGCCCTGACTGTACTGATCAACCGGTACCCTCCCATAGCAAGCAGACATGCAGAGGGAGAGTGCAAGACGAAATCAACAAGACAGAAGAAATTAGCTCTAGCAAGAGGAGCAAGCAGAGATGAGCATCACCTGCTCCTTTTGGTGAGAAGACATGGCTTGCAAGCTTGCAACTCAAGAACACACTCTTCTTCTTCGTCTTCTTGGTTGGATGGTGACCAAACTAGCTAGTGTGGAAAAGGAAGGCCGTCCTGGCTAGAAGTGGGCGATGATTAGAGGTGATGGAGCCATAAATAGGGGAGGGGAGGAGGTGGGTGCGGTGGTGGTGGTGGTGAAGACAGGGGGAGGTGGGAGCGGAGGCGGAGACAGTGGAATCAAAAGGGAAAGGGAAAGCCCAAGTTTTTAATATCCATCCATCCATCCATCCATCTCTCCCCTTCCTAGTGGCGTGGGCGTGGGAGGGACAGCTACCGCTTCCATTCTTTTGCATTACCAACGGCCGCCTCCTGTTCAGGAAGCCGGAATTTCACGCGGAACAGTCCAATTTTAGCACGAATTTCACACGTAGTGACTACTAGTACCACCATTCAAGGTACTACTTGGCCGTTAATTTTTGTTATGATATGTTGTTATAGTTTTATAATGAATCTAGTGCCAAATATTATTTGTATTGGTGGTGAGAATAGTATTTTATGATGACTTATATATTGGGAAATTTTTGTTTCTACCACTCAAAATATATGTGCAAATTTGGTTTTATCATCGGAAATTTGACTATTTTGTTTTTGTCATTCTTCTTCTGTCAGTACACAATTCGTTAGTAAAAGGAGAAGATGATAACAACATAAAGTAAAGAAGGCGTATACATGCTACAAATTCAACGATTTGATTTCCCATGTCCCTAGTTATAACGCGGGAGCATGAATGCAGATTGTGACATGCTGGTTATCCATTCTGCATTGCATTTTTTTCAATTGCCGATTAGATTGTGACATGCTGGTTAAGAAAGCAGGGTTAACAAACTGTTTTGACAATCAAATGAGCAAAGATGGCCTCTCTAGATGCTCTTCACATGAACAGTACGGGACAGTTTACAACGATTAATCGCCCAAGTGGCCATTTTTCACAGCAACCGGAGGGAGTACTATTTTTTTTTACAAGAAGAAAAATGCTTTTCTACTTGGGTGAAACACGTCAATTTGATCGGGAGAAAACCAGTTAAGCTACGTGGCCACATCTGTATGATTAGTTTGGTTTTTTATTGATAGAGCACTAAAGCACCACAACAAACAATGCTTAAAGGTTTGATTGCATATGTTTTTTTTTGTTTGTCAAGATGAAATGTAAGAGCGAGATTTCACCTACAGTTTTAATCTAGTATTAAGCATTTTCCAGATAGAGTCGTTAAGGGGACAGGTGTCCGATATGTTTTGTTTTTTTGTTTGTCAAGATGCAATGTAAAAGCGAGATTTCACCTACAGTTTTAATCTAGTATTAAGCACTTTCCAGATAGAGTCGTCAAGGGGACAGGTGTCCAATTCAACTGTGCCACATGCACAAAGTCGTCTTCTTTTTTTTCCTGATGTGTACGGATAAAACTGCCACATTTGGCCGTGCATGTATACTCTAATGAAACGTCTCTCCATCACAGCCACATGCTTCAGAGAAATACAGCATTCTGGCCAAACTTTGTTTGACATCGTCTGCTCCAGCTAATTGATTCAACACATGTCAAAACAAACTTTACAACAACAAAAACTAACTAACTGAAATCAGCCATCTGTTTGCCTAGAAGCAAACAATGGAATGAATGAACATTGAGATCTGGATCCACGCCCTGACCCAGCCCGCCCTGCAAGGGGGGCAAGTAGATGCCATAGAAAAATGTTAAGTTTTCATATGCATTATTTGAGTATATAAGCTATAATTGTGTAATTGTAACAATTATTTGCCATGTATAACAATTTTAACAAGTTCAAGTTTGTCGCTGAAATATTTATGTTTCATGACAATGAACCCAATCAAATTTAAGTTGAAAAAATATGTTTAGATGCGAAAATGCATTCAACTCAAAACCCACCGTTGACTGATCTATCCCGCCCCGTGCCGCCAAGAAGCATGCAGTCAGTTGCGTCCATACAGGGTTCATTAACTAACCACCACCGGCAGTCAGTGGTTGTTAGTTGTAGAAAAATTTATATAGGAAGAGAGCTAATCTTGCAGTCGAGGGAAGTGTGGCCTTAAATGTTGGTTCATCCATGTAGTACATGCATGTTCCTACTGCCCACCAAAATGATTGCCTCTCTGCCTTTGGCATCAATAAAGGCAAGGATTCCTCTCAATTTCAGCATATATGAGAAATTTTTTGAAATAACATTATTTTAAAAGAAATTTACAAAAATAAATAGTTGATTTTTTTTTTTTACAAACCTATGCTACTGTCGTTATTTGAAATGATGAAATTATCCTGTCGTCATTCCAAATGGCGACAGTAGTATAGGGAATGACGACAGTAGCCTAGAACAGTGCAGAAAGGTCTTTGTCGCCATTTTAACTGGTGATAAGGATCCCCCGGTTAAAATTTTTAATATTAAAATTTATGACAATCTTCATTCCAAATGGTGACAGGGATCCCACAAGTCCCTAAAATTTTTAATATTAAAATTTAGAAAAATCATCATTTCAAATGGTGATAAGGATCCTACAAGTCCCTGTCGCCATTCCAAATAGTAGCACAATCTATCTTATAAAAGACCCTAAAATTCTGACATAACTCACTTTTATTCGAAAAAAGAGAAAGAGGGGAGGGAAGGGAAGGGACAGGAGTAGAGGGGAGGAGAGAAACTAGCGAAGCGCTGCTCGTTCGGTCGTCCACCTTTCACGTAATTTTTTAACCAAATAGATTGCATAGTTTTAGATGTATGGTTACGTAGTGTAGTATGTTGTACATAATCCTTTTCAGTGAGTAGTTTAGTTTTAGATATGTGGTTAATCGTGAAAATCTTGTTTACGGTGCAATACGTTAAATATGTCGGATGTCACTAATTTCAAAATTTACTACGGTTATGGGACTATTCTTGAGGGTCCCGAGGGGATTGATTTGCATTATTTCCAATCGGCGACCGTGACCCTAACAATACCAGAGCAGCGTACATAAGGCGCTGTGATGCAGTGGTTGTTCCACACATTCGATTTGGACTATGTTGTGTATGATCTGAGATTGAGTTGTCTTGCCAATCGAGTATCATAGGGCATATATTCGGAGTTAGTACAGCTCAAGGGAACAATGTCATTGTAGTCATATGTACGTAGGGCGAGGGAGGAAAAGTGGGATTTGGTCTTTCTTGCCAGACATATGCCAAGACCACTCCTACATCAGCGGCTGAACAAGAAGGGGGTGGTGATGCCGAAGAAGAAGTCGAGAACTCCAGCCACATTGCGGCACACACAATGGTTGAAGGTCCGGGAGTTGTTGATGCTGTTGATGAAGACCGTGTAAAAGGAGCTTCTTCAGCCAGGCAAGCTAGTGGACTTGCTAACGAGGAGCTGGAAGCCCTAGTCCAAATAATGGATCTCGAAGACCAGGACTACATGACATTGTTAGAAGATGAAGGATCCGATGACGAGGATGTTGTGTAACAGCAGGCGGATCCATCCGAGTGGAACACATAATAGTTTGACAACCTCGTCGCTAATAAAGGCTCTCGTGTGCCTTTGGGAGTACGACCATAGTGAGGTCAAGCAAGGACTATGTACAAATGCAAGGAGGTCGTGCAGGAGGCAGTCAAATTCTAGGTCTTGTTGGTGCGACGTACATTCACAATCGTCAAGTCTAACATAAGATGCTACAACATAAAGTACGACATAGAGGAATGCCCTTGGCGAGTACACACATTTCAGCCTAAATGGGACACCTACTAGAAATGCTCTATAGTGGTCCCTCACATATGTGTCGTCGCTGAGTTAGTGCAGTCCCACAAGAACCTGTCACCAGGTTTCATTGCGAGCATCATGTATGGTGAGATCGTGGATAATCTAGATTTTGAGCCATGATCCATCATTCGGGCTATTGAGGCAAGCTTCTAGTATACAATCAGCTATGCTAAAGAGTGAAGGGCAAAACATAAGGCATTGGAATCAAGGTTTGGTACGTTCAAGGACTCCTACCACAACCTCTCCGGCCAACTCCAAGTCAAACAAGATAGGAATCCCGACACTTATGTCGACATTCAAGATTCCACGCATCTGAAATTGGGGTAATAAGAGGGTACTGAAGCGAGTATTCTTTGCCTTTAGTCCATGCATCAATGCATTCCGACACTGCAGTCCAATCTTGTGCGTAGATGGCACATTCCCGACTGAAAAGTACAAGGGCCAGATACTGACTGCAATAGCGACGGACGGGAATAATTAAGTTCTTCCTGGGTATTCGCATTCGTTGAAAGCGAGAACACGGACAACTAGTTGTGATTCCTGGGAAATTTGAGGATTTCTGTTGTACAGGGTCGTCCTAATGTATGTGTCATACATGATCGACATACGGGCCCGCTGAGTGCAATAATTCAGCTACAACAAGGAGAGAACGAACCACTTCCAAGGGTGGATTTGCAGAGCAGGTGGTGCATGAGGCACTTGGATGCAAACTTCTACAAGTAATTTCTGCCACAATGACTTGATGAACCTGTTTTGATGAACTTGTTCAAGCGGTTGTGCAACCAGAACCAGCAGCAAAAGTTTAACGTACTCTAAAAGAATCTAGATGAGTGGACCCATATGTACAGAAGGGAGGCAGCGAAAAAGACCGCTACAAGCGCTGACTAGGCCCCCAAAGCATTGTCATAGCTACCCACAGATGGTCTTAGTGTTGTGAGGAAGATGGGGGCGCAGGTGAAATACTTCTCGTGCTGGATTGAGCACGAGCTTAAGGAGAAGTGGTCGCTGCTACATGACAGGGGTGGTGCCGGATATGGTGTTACGACAACCAATCTAGCCGAGGTGTACAATTGGGTCATACGCGGTGTTAGGTGCCTCCCTTTAGTTGGTATTGTGGAGACAATTCTCCGCGGTACCACAAATTACTTTGTTGACAGAAGCAACAACACGTCGCCATGGCAAATGACAGAGTACTGTACTCTGCGATGATCATCAAGTACATGGAGGAGAAAAGCAAGAAGAGTGAGATACACCAGGCATTCAAAATGGGCACAATGGAGCTTTGCTTCGAGATACTGTGCAGTAATAAAGGATACCACGGGACGAACCGCGAGAGGATCTCCCACGAGTGCATGCTAGACTGCGCTAGTTGTGTATGCACGTACAATAAGCCTCTTCTTCTGCATAGGCCCTGCTCATATGTTATGGTCGTATGTTCGACGGTGGCGTAGCATCCTGGCCAGTACCTCTCTAATTATTTCAACAAGGAGGAGGTGATGCAAGCACCTGGAGAGCATAGTTGTATGATTACGGCGTGGTTATCCATTTCACTACCCATTCGACCTGGGAGCAACTTATCTAGGCTGTGGATATTGATAGGTGTCAGGACCCGAAAATGCATCTCAGGAACCCTTTGTGTATTCTGAACTAGTCCCAGATCAGTAGTTAGCTCACACAGTAAACAATGATGAAATACCATCCATTTATTCGATTTAACTAAAAAGATCTCAAAATAACAAATAATAATAACTGGATCTTATGGTCAACGTTTACTTAACTTGCTACGCAGGGCTAAAGAAACAAATAAACTCTTGCAGCGGAAATAAACTCTTCAAATGTCCAATCAACATGCCCACAGGCAATCGAGTAGAGAACACATCCTAATCCGCAAAACCTTCATAGTACTCTTCCTGGTAGAACTCGGAGTTCCCTGGTTCTTCTGTGGAGATTAAGCAACACAGGGCGCAAAGCCATGAGTACTTTGAATGTACTCAGCAAGCCGTGGAGAAATGTATGCAAATAGTATTCATGCAAGACTCGAACAAAGGTTAGTTGTATGGTTCTTTTGCAGAAAATGACATTTACGATAAATACAATAAATAGATTGAAATGTGTAATTGAAAACAATATTAAATAAATAAACAAATCCTTTGAAACAATCAATGAACTTCCCTATTCACTTCCCAATCAAACCAACGATAAGTGAATCCCTATTCACCAATCGACATAAACCACCAAGTGAATGACCTATTCACCAAACGAACATTATATTCATCAAGTGAACTTCCCATCCACACTCCGACTTATTTTTGAAGAAACTCTAACTCCCATGTGAAATCCCCGAGCACGTCCAAGACCGCGGACACGGCTATTCGAATAGTTTTACACTCTGCAGAGGTTGTACAGCTTGACCCACAAGAGGTAAATCAACTTATAATGTCCGTTTAACACACTTCTGAGGTGTGCGACTAAGTGATCATCACAAGGCTTTTACAAAGCTCCTTCTTAACCCAGTTCTGCCTGCTAAGGTTTCAATACTGAATGTCTTTCGGACCAGATAGGGCCCCCCTCTTGCGCCACTGTGAGAATACGTTTCCCATAACTCACACTTCACATGACAGAATGAAATTAAGACATTGCTAATTAGTTAGCCAGGCCCGTCCCATAAGGCATGTGGTTGTACGGTTAAGGCCCAGTTCAATGGCGTACAAGATTAAGTCCTTGACAAGGTACTCAGGCGAGTCTACCACAAACCCACAACATGTTCAATCCACATCCCCACTATCCTCCAACCATTCGCCCAAGCGAAAACCATTTTGTTTAACCAAAACCAATGACACACCCTGTCATGGTTCCCAAATTTTTAACAAGAGTGGCTCACTACCACGATTTCATATATCATTAAGTCAAAATTAATTATTAAGACACATGTGATGATGGACCCATCGTAACTACACTGAACTAAGCACCTTGTACGATACCCATGTTGGTAATATGAATATATCCAACTAAAATTACCCATGCTAAGGTGACAAAGGATTCATGGCATTCAAATAGTTAATGGAGGTAAAATGACAACAGGTAATAACTATACCCAAAGCAATTTATATAAAGATAGCATGCAATTGTATAAAACAATGTACTTTTGAAATTATAGGTTCAATATGATCAAAGGACCACGACTTGCCTTGGAATAAATCCTGAGATTGATCTTGATCTTGGTATGCTACTCCTTGCTCAAAGCTTCCCGAAGTATCAATGTCTACTCACAAACAAGCAAATAAACTAAATAAATAAATAACAGAGACAAAACAAACTCCAAAAATTAAATAAAAATCTCAGATAAATATATCTCGAATTTAGATGAATTTAGGAAATTGAATGGACTCAATCGGAGTTCGGATGCAAAAGATATGGGCTCTAGAAGATTGAAATCACATGAAATCATTAAAATCATAATTTATGGATTTACTGGAATTACTTTTCTGAAGGAAAAGGTAATTATGACATCAGCTGACGTCAGCAAGAAATATCAGCCTAAAAGAAAACAAATCTGACGGGTGGGGCCCAATAGTCAATGACTTGGTGTATGATGAACTGGTTTCATGGACTCTTTGGTTCTGTGGAGATTTGGATGTGCCACATGGCCAACAATTGGGCGCCATGTAGGATCAAAGGGGTGAGGTGGCGGCTTGGCTGGCTGTTGACTCAATTCAGAGTAAACACAAGCAGGGAAGGATGCAGCCATGGCATGCGGCTTGAAGCTTGGCGCCAAGGGCAATTGACGGCGAGAAAGGTTCGGGTGCAAGGCAAAACGAGATCTTTCGAACACGACGGTGCTCCAGGTAGCGATGGTTCGGCTCCAGTGGCAGCGATGTGGCGGCGGTGGCGACTTCAGCGGCGGGGAGCTTTCGGACCACGGCGACTTCGATGATTGGATGGTGCCCGAAGAGAGTTGAGGTGAGCATCGGGATGGCGAAGGCACGAGGATCACAGGGAGCACCTCGAGAAGGCTGAAGGTCAAGAGAATCGACGACAAGAAGGTAAATACCAGAGATAGAGAAGATGCAAAGGCGGCGACACCTCGGTGGCTAAGGAGATCAAATAACAGCAGGGTCTGGACGAGAATATCATCGTGCACGAGGTGACGCACTCAAAAGTGCACGAGGCTCACCGGCGGTGTAGATCGGAGAAGAGAGGCGGTGGCGGTTTAATGACGAAAACGAAAATTGCGAAGCGAAAGTCTTCGGGAGGAGATGATGAGAGCACCGTGAAGCTTGAGTCGATACGAATCCAATGACAGTGGTGGCTCGGACTGCGACGCTCGGATGGCGAAGAACTCCGGCGAGAAAGTCTTCAGCGGCCGGCTCAGTCTTGGACAAAATCCGACGTAAAGGAGATGAGACTGTGCAGGAGATGTTGGGGTTTTGGGAGAGATTGAGGATGCAATCAAAAGGACGCGATTAGCTCGGTTTATAAAGCACCGGAGGAGGAGAATCCCAACTGAAGCCGGTGGCGCAATCGGGTTTGATACGGACACGGTTCAAGTGTCCAGGTTGAAGACGATGGCACAAGATGACGGCTAGGCCCACTCGGCAGAGGAACAAAGAAAAGAAAAGGAGCTGGTGCGGTTCGGTTGGACTGAGCTGCGCACGAGCGAGAAAAAGAAAAGGGCGAGCTGGGCTTCGGCTCGGCTGCGCACCCGCGCGGGAGGAAAACAAGCGGGTCGGTCAGAATACGGGCCCAGGAGAATTGATCGACCCGATTGGACCGGAAAGGCCACGCGGCTGCTAAGGCTACAGCTGGCGCGTGTGGAAAAAGGAGTGCGGGCCGATTCGGTTGGGCTGGAGGAAACAAAAGAAATTAGGACGAAAAAGGAAAATGGCCGGCGAAAAAGAAATAGTGGTGGGCCAAAAGAAGTAGAATGGGCCAAAGGCAAATGGATTTGAGCCCAATAATTAATCTGAGAACTAATATTAGTTTTCTTTTTAGAAAATAGTAGAAAATACAAATAATGAATAGAAAATAGCAAATGTACTCAGAAAAATTCTAGAAAATATATCCAAGCACATAAAATCCAAATAAAATAGTTTTTAGGATAGTTGATGTTGACATTAATCATATTAAATTATTTTTGAACTCTGAAAATTCAGGTTAAGCTTTTAACTTTAGCAGAAAAATCCAAATGTTCTTTTTCTTTTAAAACTTCAAAAACAGACCAAATTTTGGGATGTTACAATAGGTTGAAGGGAAAGGTTGGCCGACGATAAGTACGGCGTATCAGGAACGACATAGACGAAGCAGAAGCCGAGCGTCGTACGAAGAAGTGCTCTATTTGTAGGGAGTCTAGGCACACCTTCAAGAAATGTCCTACGAGAAATCCACATGATGAAGGAGACATCAGCAGTCCGGACAGCACCGCGCGGACCTTATCGGACCATCCTACTCGAGGCGGTCGACAAGGTGGACGTTGAAGTCATGGCCACATGAAAGGTTCATCTTGTTGAAATGTGTGTGCTCAATACTTTGTAATATCATTTTGATTTGTCGAAAAATTAGGTGATGACGTTGTGCTGAATGTTTTGTAATCAGTGTGATTTATCGACAAAATATGTGAGGACGTTGTGCTGAATGTTCTGTAATATCATTGTGATTTGTCGACAAAAAATTTGATGACATTGTATTGAATGTTTTGTAGTATCATTGTGATTTGTCTGCAAAATATGTGAGGATGTTGCGCTGAATGTTCTGTAATATCATTGTGAGTTATCGACAAAAAATGTGATGATGTTGTGCTGAATATTTTGTAATATCATTGTGATTTGTCCGCAAAATATGTGGTCGGAAATAGACAGTAAAAAAACAGGCAAATGTCCCTATCGCTAGTTGAAATAACGTTATGGTCCTGTCGCTAGTTGGAGTGACGATAGGGCATTGTCGCCATTTTAACTAGCAACAGGGACTAATCATCATTCCCTAGGCTACTGTCACCATTTGAAATGACAATAAAAAAATTAGCCATTTCAACTGACGACAGAGACATCTCTGCACTGTTCTAAGATATTGTCGTCATTCCTTATGCTACTGTCACCATTTGGAATAGCGACAGGACAATTTTATCATTTTAAATGGCGACAGTAGACTAGTTTTGTAAAAAAAGTGACTCTTTATTTTTGTAAATTTTTTAAAGTAATATTATTTCAAAAAAAAAAAATCTACTAGATGTGCTTTTATGCTGCACCATTTTCTTGTCTTCCTGATTTTGGGATGAGATTGCCATTGCCATTGCTTTCTTGTGGGTACCAGAAATCCACTCCATCTCCATGCATTAGATATTCATATGCTGAGCCTGTTTTGCCTGCTTTAGCCAATGAGTAGGAGCTGGACTTTTCTATAGACAAGATTTTTGCAATCAGGACTTCTATCTGTTACCGGTACTGTTTACCACAGTTGGTCAAACACTAGGCCAGGACCTTTCCCTGACTAGAATGCCATTGGACCATCAAAATAAAAGGTAGGGCAGGTCTAGGTAATAGGTTAAGTTTCATTGCTTGACTTGCATACATTGTGCTACTTTTCCAGTACTATGTATCCGTTTATCAAGAAAGTGAAATGTATGAGAATACCGACAACACAGATCTCCAACAGCTAGCAATAATCAACTGTCATGGCTTCAGGGTCAAGTATATGTTTTACAACATGAAATTTGATATGATCCTCAACCAAGATCAAAATCTCTAGTAAGAGTTCGCTGAACATCGGCTACTTGGTTCACCTCTCAAAAAGCATAACCATCTCACAATGCGAGGTGTGAGGAAACAAATCAACGGCCATGGCCCTCTTGGGAACAAAAGGCTCGGAGTTGGGCATTGACTTTGTCCGTTGCCTCGCGAGACCAGCGCTGCTCATGGTTCGCCATCCTCGGTTGCCTTTGTTCTTTTCCTGTTTCTCAGATGTTGGGGTGCATAGGTCAATCGCGTTAGCCACTAGACTATCTGGGTTGCAGGAAATGTACCTGGTAAATCAAAACAAGCAGTAACGCACAAACACATGGTAATATTATGATATTGATATGTGCTGAAACTCTCAAGCTATCACTGATCTTTTATAGAATAGAACCACTTGATGCCAGTACAGGTTAATTACATTACAATTGGGCAGCACCAAACAAGCGCTATGTTTCTCTTTCTTCTACTAATATTTTAGCTTCAAGACAAGCCAGGGAGCCAACAGTATATTCAACTGAGATAGTGAGATTAAGACTTGAATATTTGTTATGAATAATACATCGTATTGTTTCAAGATGGCTTCAAAACTTGGCAGTGGAAAACCTTACTTCTCTATTCACCGGTATAGTACAAAGCAAGTATATGGACTACTTACACTAGGCGTCGAATACATGGATGAGTCCTGAGTACCTTGATCACCTATTAAAATATTCAGGATGTGAGCTTATCCTCCATGAAGGTCGGTAGTTCAATCACAAGTAGAATGTCATATAGAACAATTAGAAACATAGTACAAGTACAATCAATCGACCATCAAGTGTGCATGGTGCTTCAGTCAACTAATATGGTGCTAGTTATTAACATGAAGATGTTTGACAAATGACAAGGTTCATACTTCGGATCATAATGCAGGAACAGCTTCAAGGCATGATAATTTACATATTACAATTAAATATTTTTTTTGCCTATAATTATAAAAGACCACGGCTCGACCAGTGACCCACAGGTGATATAAGAGCTTTGCTGGGTCAATTATCAATTATCAGCCAAGTTCTAATAATGACACAGGTCAAAACAAACGCTGAACCGAGTACTGTGCTTCATTTTGTGGGCATGTTTTGAACAATAGCATTTTGGAACAAAAAAGGACTAACATTTATCATTTATGATAAGAAGAATCTAAAAAACTTAAATGTACTTGCAGTAGGGTGAAGACCAACTCGTGGAGGGTCTACAATAGCAACAACGTTCTTGAACTGACATGCAGTAGCTGCAAGCACATCATTGTCAGAAATGGAAGAACCATCCTGGCATGTCTTGCTGAGCTCCAAACTGTTAGCTGCTTTTGTGTCAATGGAGTCCTTGAAAACAACCAGGAGATCAAAAGATTGGTTTGGGTGTTTCGCCACACGTTCAATCGTGGGCAGCGCTGCTATTTATAATCATCGGATTACAGATAGAAAGGTTACAACAGGAACCGGATACAATCACAACTGTATTTGGTTTAAACTTGAACCGAACTCTATCTGTGGTTTATCTCTAACCGCATGCACATGTGATCAAACATCTTAACATGCCCCTCGATCTCAGCCGGTCTCTATCAGATTGAGATCGTTGTAGAACCTTCGAAACAAATGTCGAGGAAGCGGCTTCGTGAAAATATCCGCAACTTGATCTGCTGAAGAAATGAACTGAACCTCGAGCTGTCGTTGCACAACCCGTTCTCGCACAAAGTGAAAATCTATTTCAATGTGTTTAGTTCGAGCATGAAACACCGGGTTCGCTGCGAGGTACGTTGCGCCTATATTGTCACACCAAAGCTTCGGTGGCCATTGTAATGGAACCTTCAGTTCACGCAGCAGTGACTCCAGCCACACAAGCTCAGCCGTAGCATTTGCTACAGCTTTGTATTCTGCCTCCGTGCTCGACCATGAGATGGTTGGTTGCTTCCGAGAGCTCCATGACACCAAATTCGGTCCACAGAATACTGCAAAGCCTCCCATTGAACGCCGATCATCAGGACAACCCGCTCAATCAGCATCAGAAAAGGTGCTGAGATCTTGGGAGGAAGAACGCCATATTTTCAGTCCAACATAACACGTGCCTTTCAAATACCAAAGTATACGCTTGACTGCCGTCCAATGCACATCAGTTGGACAGTGTAAAAATTGGCACACCTTGTTTATCGAGAAGGAAATATCTGGGCGAGTGAGAGTTAAATACTGGAGCGCCCCCACTGTGCTTCTGTACAAGAATGCATCCTGAACGCTTAGAGCCTTGCCGTCCTCCTTTGACAATTTCTCAGTGTTTGACATTGGTGTATCTGACGGCTTGCTCAGCTGCATGTTCGTTCTGTGCAGTAAGTCATGTACATATTTCCCTTGTGTGAGGACTACTCCATCATGATGATGAGAAGCTTCAATTCCCAGGAAGTAATGCAACAACCCAAGGTCTTTGACAGCAAACTCACAAGACAGCTGATGAAGTAGCTGATCCGAAGCCTTGACACTAGAGCTTGCAATAATTATATCATCAACGTATACCAACATATAGATGGATAATGTGGACCGATGCAAGATGAAGAGTGATGAATCAGATTTTGATGCCATAAATCCGAGTGACAGAAGCTTCCTACTTAGCTTAGCATTCCATGCACGTGGAGCCTGCTTGAGACCATATAAAGCTTTATCAAGTTTGCATATATAATCTGGATGCTGGGAGCTCTCATATCCCGGCGGTTGTTGCATGAAAACATCTTCGGTAAGATCTCCATGGAGGAAGGCATTTTGGATGTCAATCTGCCGTAGATGCCATCCACGAGACACTGCTAATGACAACACCAGGCGCACCATCGCGGGCTTTACCACAGGGCTAAATGTGTCTCCATAGTCAATGCCCTCCCGCTGTGTGAAGCCCTTTGCAACAAGTCGAGCTTTGTACCTATCCAGTGTACCATCCGCTTTATGCTTAACCTTGAAAATCCATCGACAACCAACCACATTGAAATTTGCTTGACGAGGAATGAGTCGCCATGTTTTATTACGCATCAAGGCCGCATATTCAGCGTCCATTGCAGCTCGCCACTCAGGGAACTGGGCAGCCTCCTCATGCGATAAAGGCTCGGCAGGACATGAGCTAGCAGTCGCCAGGAAGGCACGTTTGTTCAGTGGGTACCGCACCGTACCATCAGTGAAGACCTTGGGTTTGCTGATGCCGTGACTCAGCCGGGTGGGCACCTGAGGAGCTGGTGGAGGAGACGCAGGCAGTGGTGATGCGTCAGGTTCAGCTGGAGACTGAGCACCCGGTGACACCACCGGTTCCTGGGCAGCAGGCAAGTCCGGTTGGACCACCTCCTGATGTATATCACCCGCATGACCTGCAAAGTCAGGAAGATCTACAACAGCATTGTCAGTTGGTAACAAAATAGGATTGCTTCTTACTGCATGATCACTATCTAGTCCTGGTTCAAACAAGGAAGGTGCAAGAGGCGGAGTCGAGGAGATGATTATAGGAACATTGGACACAGGGTGGGATTCGAATGTAGAGCTTTGTGGCACAGTGGCGAAGGGGAATAATTTTTCATCGAAGACTACGTCTCGTGAGATATATATGCGCCCGGTAGACATGTTTAAGCATTTATACCCCTTGTACTTGCCACTATAACCAACAAAAACACACTGGTTAGACCGGAACTCAATTTTTCGAGCATTATATGGGCGCAAATTAGGCCAACACGCAGGGTTGGGAAGGACTTGCGCCTCGGCTCCTTCGGGTGGTGGCGGTGATGGTGACAACCCGCGGCGGAGGTGCCTTTGCTCCATCAACGTACCCCATGAGGTTGTAGCTCATGAGGCAAGGCAGCACCTGTGCCTTCCATAGGAGGTAGTTCTCTCGCTTGAGTTTGATCGTGATGAGTTGGGCGAAGGGTGGAGTGCTGGGTTGTTGCAGGATTCCGACGGAGGTGGACATAGCGCCGGCAGTTGCGGTTCCGAGCGAGAGAGAGGTGCTTGCAGAAATTGTCATGGCTCTGATACCATGAAAACAACCAGGAGATCAAAAGATTGGTTTGGGTGTTTCGCCACACGTTCAATCGTGGGCAGTGCTGCTATTTATAATCATCGGGTTACAGATAGAAAGGTTACAACAGGAACCGGATACAATCACAACTGTATTTGGTTTAAACTTGAACCGAACTCTATCTGTGGTTTATCTCTAACCGCATGCACATGTGATCAAACATCTTAACAGTCCTCATTGATCAACAACGCTTTCTCGCAATTCTGTTTATGAACAGCCTCATTGTATTCATCATGGCCACCTTCAAACTCTTTGCTAACCCTATCATCTGAATCCCCCTCTCTCATCACTGGCACAAGGGGGGAATAATCCGATATGTCTCTCAGCTGCTGACTTTCACCATTGTCGTTCTTCTGCGTTGATCTGTCCTTATTTTCACCATTATTCTCTGTGCCATCAATTATATCCTCATTTTTTCCTGTAGCACTGACTTCTGAGTTACTTTCAGAAACTGTAATGTCCTGCTGTGGTGAACCAAGATACTCTATAAGAAGAGACCCCATCACATCTTCAGCCTGTTTACTCCCAGGATGGGAATTCATATGATATTATTGTCATATTGCGGTAAGTATAAAGAATAGGGAGTCAAAGGAACTGAACAAGATGATATCAAGCCATCATGGTGGTTACAGTGGTTACAATCACAATATAGTAGTAGAAACCTCCTTAAGGGAATATTAGTCTCACTTCTCGCAGACAAAGCGGCAATTTTTTACACTGTTGATAAGAGCATTCCTCTGAGCATCTGAAACTGCTGATTCATTCATTTCAATCCCGACAACCTAGCACATTTAGCAATGAACTTTGAGAAATATTCTTCCAAAGCAATAACTGAATTCTACAATCTAACATGAAACATATTCAAAGCTCTACATAAGTTAACAAAGGGCACAACTATGGTTGTACATTTGATGTAGCCGGCTTCGACTACGCGGGTTGTACGGGTGTAGCACTTGGTACTGAAGCCTTCTGGACCTACGTGAAGGTGCCGTCGTTGTAGAAGCAAGATAGCAGAGGAAGACATAATTTCAGAGGACTGGGAAATAGCAACTAGAAGATGAAGTTTATTTCTTTCTTGTCTTTGGTTACATGAGCTCTGGATGTATTTAAAGACTAGCCAACTAAGTTAATACGTATACAACTCGAATAGGAAACAGACTCGGGAAGTCTTACAGAAGTTTGCCTTATTACAATTTGATTGCCTTATTCACTACAATTTCCTTGTTTGTTGGTTCGTGTTGGTTTCGATTCCTTCCAAGCTTTAGTTTGGATGCGTGACCGATTCCTGTGCTGATAATGAGTCCCTCAATATGAGTCCACAACATTACTCCCCCGCTAGAGAACCAGCTCGTCCTCGAGCTGGAGTTCAAGGTGGTTCCTTCTCGTCGTCGACTTTGTCGTCCATCACTTCAAGGTAGAAGAGTAGTTGGCATCTATGTTCCCTGGTGAACTTCTCATCACAATTGTAGCACAAACCCTTCTCCCGTCGTTCCACCATCTCCGCCGGTGTTAAACGACGAAATTGACGTGATCTACCAGCACCTATGTCTCCTCTAGTCCCTGTTGATTGCATGTTACAGACCATAGCTTGTTTGTTTGTTGTTGACATGGTCGAGGCAACAAAAATAGCTCGTTGTTCATATGCCCTTGCGAAACTCATGGCCACCTGCAAATCCGGTAAATTTTGTAATTCGACATCAATTCGTAAGAGATCAGTCAATCTCGACGTGAATAACTGAACTTGTTGTTCGCTCGATAATGGTCCTGCCCGGCAAAGTAAGGCCAAAAATTTTCTTGATAATCAGCCACGGTACTAGTCATCTTCAACCGTGCTATCTCTCCAAGAGGATTAGAACGAATCGGCGGACCGAAACGGAGGTGGCAGCGCTCCTTGAAGCGGGGCCAAGTCGGCGTTCCTTCGTCGCGTTCCAATTGGATGTACCATTGCTGTGCTACACCGATCATGTGATATGTCGCAAGCCACACTTTGTATCCTTCATCTGTACGTTGACCCCAAAAGAACTGCTCACAACGATTTATCCACCCGAGGAGATCTTCTTTGCCATCACATGTTGGAAACTCAAGCATGTGGTATCGTGGAACACCTGGCGTGTCTGCAGGATGATGCACTGCCGCTGGCACCTGTGGAACGTCTGCTCGCTGTTGTGGAAATTTTTGGGATAGGAACGGTAAGGGTGCTGGAACAACTGGTAGGGTCCTGGCAAATGGCGTCGAACCAAAACTTGGAAAGGTTGAGGCTTTTGGAAACACTCCAGTCTGCAGAGGTGCCGACGGGATTGCCTCTCGTCGCTGCTACGTTCCAAGGTTCTACTTTGGCTTCAGAAGATGATGTTGTTCCCAGTTGTTGCTGAAAGCTCCCTAGAATACCTGTATACCCCATTTGATCTTCTAGCCTTTTGATGCGTTCGTCCATGTTGGATGGTCGCTCCTCCAGAGCAATCACCCGAGCTTCCAGGGACGAGAAGCTCTCCCGTATCTGCTTGCTCAGTTCCAGCTTCAACTCGGTGATCGCTGCCATCAACTCTGATGGCTCGTCGTTCTTTTCCGCACCGAAAGACATGATGGTCGGCTCTGATACCAAATGATGTATCCGGCTTCGACTACGCAGGTTGTATGGGTGTAGCACTTGGTACTGAGGCCTTCTGGACCTACGTGAAGGTGCCGCCGTTGTAGAAGCAAGATAGCAGAGGAAGACAAAGAATTTCAGAGGACAGGGAAATAGCAACTAGAAGATGAAGTTTATTCTTTCTTGTCTTTGGTTACATGAGCTCTGGATGTATTTAAAGATTAGCCAACTAAGTTGATACGTATACAACTCGAATAGGAAACAGACTCGGGAAGTCTTACAGAAGTTTGCCTTATTACAATTTGATTGCCTTATTCACTAGTTTCCTTGTTTGTTGGTTCGGCGCTGGTTTCTGGATTCCCTTCCGAAGCTTTAGTTTGGATGCGTGACCGATTCCTGTGCTGATAATTTGTCCCTCAATATGAGTCCACATCAACATTATACTGAAAATAAGAAATATCAATCGCAATTACATGAAATGTACTAAAGAAGTCACCATTCCAACACGGTGTGCTAATGTCAGGCCAATTGTTCCAGTCCCACAGCATACGTCAAAAAGTAATGTGTCCGAATTGAGATTGGCCCAAACACCGACAAGGGTGTACAATCTTTCTGCAGCAAGAGTATTAACCTGTGTAATTGTGAATCATTACCAAATTAAACAAGAATCCACGATCACATCAGCAATCTGCGGTTCTCTATATCACCAACAGCATTGCTCCCTCTTCTGATTGATCTACTTTTGGCACCAATAGTAGGATCAGTGGACAGTCAACTGGTGCTGCATTTGATATTCCTTTGTGATCCTGCATGGAGCAGTAAAAGATTCCATTATTTGTAAATATTTCAAGAACAAGATAGCCCACCTCTCAAAATAAACTGCGTGTAACATCTCAAATAAAATCAAGGATGAAGCATAGCCATAAAAATTACCACTCTGTTCCCAAATAGATGTCATTTCAGACATCGGCATGATCTCTAATACTCACCTTTGACCATTACTTTTTCTAATTGTATGTTAATAAACATTATAAAAAAATATAATCATATGAAAGTACTTTGATGACAAATCTACTAATATCATTTCCATGTGGAAAGTACAAATATTTTGTGTATATTAGTGGTCAAAGTTTTTAAAGTTTGACTGTATGCATTCTTAAATGACATCATAGTTCAATTCAAACAGTAACATCTACTATCATTGCTCATGAGTCATGAGTACACCAGGTAAACGCTAAACAGGCTTTCTGAACTGTCAGTCTGTCACAGACCATTATAGGTTTATAATACAGTAACAGCTGCTGGATTTTTACTGGACAGCATATGGAGTTACAAGACACTTAAGTCAACAGACTAGGATAGTTTAACAAAAAAAGAAAAACTCAAAACCTGGAATTCCTGAAGGGAAACATGCACAGAAATCATAGTTCCGAAGCAGCTGCTCAAACTTACTTGGACGACTATAGTTGTTAGAGGCAATGAAGGTTGAGTATGTTGTGGCACCTTGTACCAGCGCCTTGGACAACCTGTCAAACTCATCTTTCATTAGTACCTCATCAACACCTGTTGAGCACACCTGAAAGCATAGAAAGTAAGATAGCATGTCAGTGGTACTGCCAGCAGGAATATTTGACTGCATTGAAGTAACGGTACAATTCATTTTCACTCCAAACTACCTGCACAATAAGCATGACTTCTGATATTTGTGTTTCTGCATTTTGTGCAACAACAGCTTGAGCTGGACTTCTTCCCTCTCGAACCTAACATAGCAATCATAGTGTAAGAAGTAATTCTCCTCAGCATGAGTAAAATTGAGAAATAGAGTATGTATAATCCCAACTGAAAACAGAAATAGAAGCATCCAATGAAGGATTTAAAAGCCTAGCGAGAGCATACTGTGAATTGGCGCCAAAACCCACAGTTATCAATTCTGTTCCACACAGGCAAGCTTGAAGACTGCAGAAAATCTGGGAACATCAGAGCATATTTACAGGAAATTCCTGAGACATTTGGGCAGTCCACAGGTTCCTCAACAGCAGTCACACCTTCCCTGGAATTTTGTTGTACCGATCATTAATGCTGGAGCAAGAGCAATGAAGAAAAAGAAAGAAAGAAAGAAAGTGAGAACCAACCTGAAATTCCCAAGCATAAACCCTACCGTCTTTTTGCCCTCCAAGGAATATCCCACAGAGAACTCACACTTGTTGCGGTATCCATCAATCACTGGGGACTCCAAAATGCCTTTAAGCTTGCAAGGAAGACCACCTGGATAATTGAATAGGCACTTGATACAAGCTAAAAAGAGCAGTAGACAGAAGACAGAAGGCCAATTCCAAGAACACAAGCACAAAAAGGCATTCTGCAGACCAAAAAAAAGTGTATCATGTTTATCTTGCCATAAATTACCCTACAAAGAACATGATATGGTACATAAAAAAGTATTCGGATACAGCGAAAAAGCAACCTTTTGTAAGATCTGTTTGTTCAGAACAATGAACATAATATTTGCCAAACACTCAAGATTACTAGTTAAGTCAGCAGCACGGCTACTGGACTAAAACAAATTGTATATATGTTTCACACAGGTGAATATTACATTAGAATTTGTATTTTTGTCAAGAGCTTTTGTGTGTTGTGTGCTACACTTCTAAGTGCTAACTATGTTCACTCTCACCAGGAGAAAGCCTGACTGCCTGACACACATTATCTGTGTTTTTGTCAAGAGATTCTAACTGGTACTGAGATTGAAGTGTGAAAGGTCGAAGCAGTGCTGCATTGGAAGAGCTCTCAACTTTCAGACATAATTAGAAGACTACACCATAGACAAGATGACAAGATGTTCCATCATTACATACATTGATACATATACTTGTCATCATTAGGTGATTAGAACTTATCTTCTAACTAGAGTTTGCATTGTGACTTGTTACGCGTGCGCATCCCTGGGCACCAGGTATTCCCGTTAGTGATATTAGCTAAGCTCTAAGCTGCCTGCCTCCTGATCTTAGCTTTAACTCTTATTACGATGAAAACTGTATGAATTTACGCACATGGCTTATCCAAATCTACATGATGTTTCTATCATTCTGCATAACAGCCCTTGAGAAAATAAGAATAGCATGTCATATATTATCATCTTTTATCCAAGCAGCTGTATCAAAGAATCTGTATGGAGATCATCACAATTACTGAGAATAGCACATATGCAATGCAATATAATAGGAGTAGGAGGTTACCAATTTCCTTTGATTTGAAAACCCAATCTGGAAGGGGAATGGCAGCTGGGCAAGCTTTCCTAGCATTGCGAGTCTGCAGTAGAAGACAGTAAGAAAAGTGACTACAACTTCAGCAAATGTACAGTTGGTTCTAAATTTAAAACAGTAGATGGATATGGCATTGATCTTACAAGTCTCTTCAGAATCTGCGCAACTGAATTTTTTTTTGTGTTCTAGCTGATCATTGTAGGGCATATGGGCAAGGGGAGTAACTGCATCGCGAACACTTTTATTACTTGATGTTGCTGCTTCCGGGGCAGATATTCCCCCAGCAGGAACAGCAACACCACTACTATTTTCTGTTGCTGCTCCATTATCAGATACAGGCCCTTCTGTGTGCAACTTTTGATGAGACCTACGATTGGCATCTGCTATCTTTATTTCCTTTCCACCAGATCGATTCTCCTTAAGGACCTAATCAAGTCGAGAAGCAAAAGTCATTGTCACTTGTCAGATACCCAAACAGGTTGCCAGTATGAATAGATGGAAAATTACATCAACAGCATTTTTCAGCTGTTCGATAATTTCATAAGTCACAAAACCAACAGTCATTCCCTTCTTCTTCTTTGCTGTTGCATATGAGATTCCCTGCACCATCATCATTCAATTTATAGCATTTAGGATTTTAGGTTGGCATAAAACAAAGGGAGTCCAGCCACAAAGTCATCCTTATTTCTAGAAATGAAAACGGACACGGTCATGAAATGAGTATATTGCACAAGGTACACCAGCACTTCCAAGTCTTTTTGAAAAGCAATCATTAGGATTTTACTTTCAAGGCTTTAACCGTGCACATAAACATGTTATTTCAAGTTTTCAACTTATGGACCTGTGATTTTCTTTAATCTGCAAAATGTTCACCAAATCCAAATGTCCATGTAAATGGTACACAGCCCTATTTGTAGCTACTGAACAAAACATGTGAGTGGACCAATCACCATGTATATAAATTGGTTAATGAAATCACCTAACTGACTGCTTTCACTCAAATCTTACATAGAAATGATAACTCAGGGGTGGCAGCTGATGTTATACAAGAAGTTAAAGGGTTTATTTCCACAATAAGGGTTCGTGTTAAGGGTACCTCTGAAAAGATCACTGACTCCAGTATCATTTCGAGTTCTCAAAATGACGCAGCTCAGACAGTGTACGTCACTGTGTCATACTGTCATGTGTTAATCTCTCGATGAACATCCTAATTGGACATTTACGATGGAATTCAGCTATGAAAAGTTTTCAGTTGCTAACTAGTAAATGTGGTTAACTTGCTCAACATATAGTGCGTAAAAAGTCAGTTTTCCATTGATCTAAATTGTGCAGCATGACAAGATGAGAAACATGCCATCATGACGTAATTCATACAATATTTAATCAACATGCCAAACGACAAGATAAAATTCAAACGATTTCATATGTTGCAAAATCTATACAACCTAATATAACCTCATGTACCTGAAAATTTTCAGCTACTTGACATGCTCTCAGTGAATCATGTATGCTGGCACTCCAATTTCAGCTTAGAAGAATTTATTGCTAGGTCATGTAGGGTGATATCCATGCCATGTCAAGCAAAAGATCAAAATCCCTTGTAGTTGAGCCACTCCGTTGTATGCCTCAATAGCTACTGAGAATGATGTGGCGTGGCTTTCGGTGGATAGCAAGCGGGGAAAGAAGATGATCACGAGACAACAGATTGGAACGTAATGGATAACGAGGATAAGAGGGCGGCGAGCGTTCGCCTTCCTGGTCGCGGTTCGCCGTGACAGGAAGCTCTGAAGCTACGAACTGAATTGTTGATTTCTATCTTCCTTCTTCAAACTATTACATTGCGTCCTTATATAGAGAAGGCTGGACGTTTCCCTAATACGAATCAATGTCCTGAAGGGACAATCTATCTAACTTACCATAACTAAAAGAGACTCGGAAACGACTCCGTATAGTATCCGTATAACATCAGACTTCCTGATCTTCGGCTGCATGAGAACTAGACGGTTCCTGATTTTCGGCTGCATGAGAACTAGACGGAATGTCTTGACGTGATTGTTTGGACCTCCTCCTCTGATATGTCTTGCCATAAAAAGCATCTGTAACAGAGAAGCTCTCGAGTCTTGTCACTTAACTATCAATTATCATAAATTATCACATCAAAAAAGTCCATATACCATTTGTGCATGAATTATACACAATTTCATATGTTGCAAAATCTATACAACCTAATCTAACCGCGTGTACCTGAAAATTTTCAGCTACTTGATATGCTCTCAGCAAATCATGTATGCTGGTACTCCAATTTCAGCTTAGAAGAATTTATTAGAGAGTACTAGGTCATGTTGGGTGATATTCATGCCATGTCAAGGCAAAAGATCAAAATCCCTTGTAAATCCCTTGTAGTTGAGCCACTCCGTTGTATGCCTCAATAGCTACTGAGAAGCTCTTGAGTCTTGTCACTTAGATATCAATTGTCATAAATTATCACATAAAAATGAATTCAACTAACACATTAAAATTTCGATTCTTGCTTCGCACTGAAAGATTTCTGGACCATGCCAATTCAAATGCCACTGACAGATATCAGTTCTAGGGACTTCAATGTATTAATCAACAATTTCTAGAGCTCAAGCTAATTTATTCTACATAGCTGGTTCTGGATGCAAACAAAGTAGGAGAATATAAGATAAGCATAGAACGGCACATCCAAGAACTCGCACTTGTCAGGTAACTGCAGAAGGAGTACTGCCAGTCCCTAGAAAAGAACCCCTACTAAACACCAGAAGTTAGTAATGCTTGCCTGCTCTTGGAGGAAGGTCTTGAGCCTTTCGGCCGCCCATCCCCTGGGGAGCCCCACGAGGCACTTGTCCAAGGACCGCTCGTCTACGGTGACCGGCTCCTCCACGGCCTCCTCCGCCTCCGCGGCGACCTTGCGGAGCTTCTTGGCGCGGTCGGAGGTGGGGTCCCACGTGCCGTCGGGGCGCGGGCGGAGCTCCTCCTCCGAGTGCGCGTAGCGGCAGGAATCCCCGTGGCTGCACCAGTCGGCGCCGGCGCCGCGGCGGCGGAAGTAGGAGCAGAGGCTCGTCTTCCACATCAGGTGCTGGCCGCCGCTGTTGGCGGCCTCCTCCCCAGCGGAGGAGGCGTTGGCGGCTGCTGCATCTACGGTGGCCGCCTCCGGCGAACCCTCCATCTTGCGCTTCTCCCCGGCGAGCTCTGCCGGCGGCGGCTGTGTCTTGTCCTCCTCCATGGCAGCTCTGCTAGGAGGGTTTCCAAACTTGGAATGCAACGAGAGACTACTGCTGTTTTGATCGACGCGGCCGTGTTTTGGGCTTTTTGCTTTGAAACCCTCCGGCCATCAAGTTTGGGCCGGGAAAAGCAAAAAGAATTGATTTCAATGATAATGGACATCACACAAGATTACAATTAATCTAATCGTCTAAGCCTGTCTTTTTGTCGGACCCTAAATTTATAATTTAAAATCTTCTGTGTTCACAACGTCAGTCTTTGTATCAGTAGCTAATACTCACAGTTACATCATTGGATATCAAATGCATATCACGAAAATGTAAGGTTATTGTATCATAATAAACAAAACGTAAATATACCTTATGATTTTTGACTTGTAGAATGGCCAAACAGGCCAAATACTTTTAAATACTTTTCAAGAAACAACAACGAAAGCATAATAAAAATATACCACGTGGAACCCTCACGATATACCCACAGACAATCGACAAGGGTATGCGGGCTAGTTTTTGGACTTCTTGATTTCCAGTCTTGACGAATGCTCATAAGTGCCCATATATCCTTCTTCTTTCATACTTATTGAATAATAATATTGAGCGAGCATGAGTGCACAACCGTACTCGTGAGCCAAGGTTGTACAACTTTACCCACAAGAGATAATCAACTTGTACTGTCCACTCACACACTTCCGTAAGTGTGCGACTAAGTGATTATCACGAGGCCTTTACAATGCGCCATTCCAAAATAGTTATGCCCGCTAAGGTTTCACTTCCTTTGGACTATACGTCTGCCAGAAGTACCCTCTTGCGCCAAGTGGGAATACTGTCTAACCGACACCCACACACCAAAATGGCACAGCTAACAATGAAATGTTGCAAATTACTCAGCCAGGTTGTAACATCCCCATTTTGGCTTGTGTTTCAAATGTAATAAAATGAGGATAAATTAAAACTTTTCTTGCATCCTAGTGCCCTTGATCTTTTCTGGAATTCGTGTAAAAGAATTTTGGGAAATCCAAAATCAAAATCCTCAATTATCTCAAGTCAACAACCTCCTTGGTGGAATCTTATGTCAAACCCTTGGCAATAATTTTCCTGGGTTCTAGGGTTTCTTGGTAATACCTCTGAATTATTTCATAATTTTTGGAAATTATTTGAAATATTTTAGAGGCAAGTCAAACCTTGGTCAAACCTTTGAATTAGCCTTCTGGAATTTCTTGAGAAAATCCCAGTGCACAAAAATCTCTGGAAATTTTATGGAAGGTTAATCCTTAGGTCAGGAAGCTCCAGTTAAAATTTCATAAATTTTGGAGTTGATTTGATGCCTCAATTAAATCCCCAAAGTTTCAGTTCAAAAATCAAAACCTAACTGTTTGCAATGCTCATTGGACTCGAGTCGTTCGCTCGAGTCACTTGACTCGGCCGAGCCCACTAACTGCACCTGGCGCGCTCGAGCGGGCGCGCGCGTCGTCAGCCGTTGGATCTCCATCGCCCGGTCCACGTTTGCCCATCCAAGCGTCGACGCGGTCGCGTGTTAACCCTCGGATGGAAATCGGACGGTGGCCGAGTCGTCGCCTTCCTCTCGCTCGAGCGGCGCCGCGCCAGAGCTCGCGTCAGCAGCGCCATGGCAGGGGAGTGGGTGGAGCTCAGCGCCTGGTCACCTCGCAACGGGTCTCTGTGGAGCATTTAATGCGCGCCAGTGCACCGCCCTCGCAAGTCCACGGCTCAACTGCTCCCGTCGCTCCTCTCGCCCGTGAGCGGCGTGGGCATCCGAGGCTTGCTGCCGTTGCCTCCGGCCCTTCTCAGCTACTTAAGCTCCCCGCCTCCTCCCTTAGCTTCCTTTACCCACCCTTGAGCTCTTGCTAGCACTCTCGGTGTGTGTTTGAGTTCGGTCGGCAAAACACCCTCGGCGCGCATTACCGAGCTCGGGCTCTCGGTGAAGCTCACCCTCCGGTGGCTCTCCCGCCGACTTTTGCTCCAACCCCTTCCTCTCGCCTCACTGGTCATTAACCCTCACCCGTTTTGGCTTATCCTTTTCAGGAGGAAGCTAATTTGGGATTCTCCCATTTTCGGCCGCTGCCCCTTTCTTCTCCGACCAGAAGACCTCCATTTCCCAATCCCGCCTCCTGGAGCTTCTCGTGGTATTGCGGCTCATGGTACCACCCGGTGTTGTTAGCTTGGCCTGGTTGACCCTCCACGGTGAAGCTCTTCGCATCGCCGCCCGGACTTCGTCGCCGGTCGCCCGATCATCCCCGCCCACCCCAACCCCGTCATCGTCTTCAGTGAACCCCTGGTGAGCTTAAGCACCTCCTCTTTTCGCTTTTGCTGCCCTGTAGCCGTAGCCCCCTTCTCGGTCGCGCCGCCGTGCTCCATGGTCGCCGCCGACTCTCCGGCCTTCCCGGTAGCCCCGGGTCATGCCGTTGAGATCGTATGACCCTGAAGTAGCTTTAGCCGTCACTCGTTCGCGCGGGGATTAGCCTCAGTGGCGTTGCCGTTTTCGGCCGTAGCACGCCCTCCGCCCCTCGCCGTCGCGCCGCCGCGTCAGGCCGTCTCCTGCCTCGCCACCGGTGCCGGCAGATGCGGAATAGCCGTGGGTATCCATTTTAGCCTTAATCCGGCGCCGCCTGGAGCTCCCTCGCCGGCGACGCGCCCGGCGATCTCGGCCGCAGCACGGTTCTGTTGTCGGGCGAACTGTGTCGGGTCATGCGCGACGTGGCTCTCGGGTGGCCGTTTGATCTGATCTCAAGGGCCCAGAGTCGTCCACGTCGTTATGAGTTAGAAAACTTTCGGTTTTGGCCAAGTCTCAAAACAGAAAATGTTAGTGTCTTCACCTTTTCATATCTTTTTCACTGTAAGTCCAAATTAGATGATTCCAATTTTGTTAGCTTCCTTATAACTTGAACTTAATTTGAAAAATAATTGTAGACCATGATCCAACCTGGAAAACCATTTTCAAAAATAGTAAACAAGTGAACTTAATACTGTTTTTCAGAACTTTTAGCAAACTTGTAAAATGCATAACTTTTAATCTATAGCTGATTTTTGTATGAATCCAATTGGATTAGCTTACACTGATAGTGTATTTTCTAGGAAAATTGGTTTCACAAATTTTACTGTTTTTAAAAATCATAAGGATCATATTTTAGTTTAATACCCTAAACAATTTAGATAAATCATAACTCTTTCAATATAACTCCAAATGACCTGAAATTTTATATGGGTTACCACTATGCCAGTAGGTAGCTACCATAAAAATTTCAGCTTCAAAATCTTTCTAGAAAATATTTTTGCTACAGTGCTATTTAAGTGTAGCATTTTGGCCGAAAATAGGTTTTTAGGGAATATCTTTTGCACCACAAATCCAAATTACGTTTTTCCAGTTCCTATGACTAGGTATATCCATATTCTACCTTGTGTATAAATTTCATCGCATTTGGATAATTTTTGCTTGCTCTTTTGTTTAAGTGTTGCCCGTCTTATTGGTTGTTTTCGCTCTTTCGCTTAGGCTTCGACATTTGCGGTAACCCCGAGAACAACCCTCCGCAACAATTTGAGCAACAGCAAGAAAGCAAGCAGTTTGATCATTTCCCATTGATCTCATTACTTTTAAAGTCTAATATTTTGTTTAACTTCTATGTATGCATTGCTATTTTGTTGTTAAATTGATTAGTTAAGCCTCTAGTTGCATAATCTGTAGGTAAATAATTATCCTCTACTACCTGAGCCTAGGTTATTTGCTGTGATTAGAGTTCGTTGGATGAACTCTTATCACTTAGTAGATTACGAATGGATATTGCTTAGCCACGCCTAGTTATCGGTAGTATTGGGCGATCATCGACTTAGTCGGTGATCTTGATCACACAAATGCTATTATTCCATTATGTCCAACCCTTGTGTTTTATTGATTTACAAATCAAAAACTGAAAACAAAACTATATCTTGACTTGGGCACAATGGTAAGTTGATGTGATCTGTTGGGTGTGTTTGGAATGGTGCCTAAGTCCCCAAGGACCGAGTTACTTGTGTCACTAAGCCAAGCGCTTATTGCGTGCTAACCACACGAGGGGGATATGGAACCTCTCTTGACTAAGTACTTTGGGAGGTGTTAATTATGAGCTGGTTGGTGGGTGTGTTCTTGTGTGTGTGTTTTGGAGGGGAGCATTAGCAGATCGGTTAGGCTGTCTAGTGTGTCCTTCTCCCGTGGGTTGCGGCTCTTAATTAGCATCGTCCATTGGAAAGCGTCTTGTTAGACTTAGCCATGCCTGCATACCAAAGGAAGTGTGCTAACCGTGGCTGGTGGAAAGGCGGTCTATCGTGTGGGTACATTGGTACACCCCTGCAGGGTTAAAACTATTCGAATAGCCTCGTCCTAGGTTATGGACATGCTTGGTAAGGTCGTGCAAGAACTAGACTACAACATTTTAAAAACTTAAACTTGACATGGGTGGTATGAAGGGGTACTTCATGCTATTGTTGTGGTGACTATGGGTTAGTCACTTCTAGGTTGGTGTTGTCATCTATCTATTGTTATAATTGTCTATCTTTTATTTGAACAATAAAAGTTAATTGCAAACTTGCTTTGAATCTATTACCTTATTGCAAATGAAAACTTGCTTTATGCTGAAAATAAGTCCAGAGCCCCATCCACTTAAATAAAGCTTGCATGTAGTTAATTATAGTTCTGTTATCTCACACGTCAGTCTTGCGAGTACAAAACAAGTTTTGTACTCATCCGCTTTGCTTAATATTAATTGTTGCAGAGGAAGAAGGTGAGCCCCAAGGGCCTCACTTTTGTGAGTCGTGTTCTTGTGCGCTGTCTCGGGACGATTAGCTTGGCGGTCCGGTTGGTTGCCTTGTGGGTAAAGGCACACCGATTGACTTTTGTTTATCGCCATCTTATGGCCATTTTGCTTCCATTGCTTAAATTAGTTACTTATGTGTTATTTGGCCATCGGCCTCTCTTTGTAATAACTCTCTTTATATTATCTATGTCTTTCGCTTGTTGCTTTTGCTTCGCTCTATGTGTATGAATGGAATTGATGCATGATTTTGTAACGGGTGTGTATACGCAATTCTGGAAGTATACATATCTCGAGGCTTGGTTTATTTGATTTGTCTTGTTAGGACCAAGTGGATGGTTAAACAAAGACAAGCCGAATAAACCGGGTCCTCACAAAGTTGATATCGAGCCATTCCGACCGTAGTAACCCAAGCTTGGTCGTCCTTAGGATATTTTGAAAACCTTATTTTCAAAGTATCAAATGATTTATGAAAGCTTAAGTAAGTTCTCAGATTTTACTCCTTACCTATCTTAGCTTTCTATCTCACCTTGTTTTAATTTGGATTTAAAAGTTGTTTTCCTCTCCTTCCCTTCAAAGATAGTTGTTATCGTTTAAATTGGGTTTTGGGAACCAATGAGTTTGGCAAATTGAAAGGTTAGCCGCCCTCTACAAGATTTTGAAGCTTCCGAAGTTGAAGATTTCAATTAGGAGGCTTGGATGCAAAATCTGGACAGCGATCATTCAATTTCCGGACAGCAGGCTCAAAGGTTCTAAATAGGGTAGAAAATGAGAGGTTAATCAACTAAAACTTGTGGAAATAAAAGGGTAGGATGTGATACTAGTTAGCTAAGTATCTAACGTTATTTTTATCGCCTTAACCTTGTTCTTGAGTAGTGTTAGACTTGTTGTAGTGTGCTGAAATTTTTATCTTCTCACACTATTACTCGTTCATTCAATACGGGTTAATGGCATTGAGAAGTTGAGCTTGGTTTGGAGTTTCCTTGCTGTTTTGGAGCTTCTTTGGAAACATTTCAAGTTTGTTTACTGCTGTTCTTGGCTTTCGGTTAGGGTGACATCTCATTCCTCTAATCGTTAGCTTTTCGCTTTCATCAACTTCTAGTATTAATGCTTTGGTTTCTAACCTAAATTTCTTGAACCAGATGGTCGAGGTACTCGTAGCGCCGTGGTCGTGACTGTTTGGATGAGGAGCTCCCGCCTCCTCCGACCATGGTCGAGGTCCTTCTCCGGATCAAGCGCAACCGTCCCGAGGACGGGAGGGTCTCTTTGGATGTTATTGCGCCGCAACACCTCCGCCTCGACCGGTGCCTCGTGATCCGGCAGGAGGCGACATCGATCTCGTGGGGTTTGGTGAGTTTCTTCGCACTCGCACTCCCACGCTTCTCCGTGTCCGAGGACCCATTGGACGCGGATGACCGGCCGCATCAGGTTGAGCGTAAGCTCGACGTTGCTCGATGCTGGACCAGACAAGGCACTCTTTGCCTCCCATCACCGCAGGGGCACTCTCTCCGTGGGAGAACTTCTGGCCATGCACGCACACGCCACACCGCTCTTGGGATGAGTTCGGACGGCGTTAGTAGAGCTCACATCCTGCCTTGATGAAGTCAAGAAGAAGGAGTTTCGCGCTCAAGCAAGGGCGTAAGTCGATGATGGAGTACTGCACGAGTTCATTACAAAATAAAATTAATAAAGTTATTCTTTTATTGGATTTTTCGAGTTTCCTTAATGTTTTTTTTTTGTTTTCTTAAATCTATAAGATTCTAAAAGTCAAAAATAAAATTTATTGAGTTTTATGAGTTTTTATTGGATTTAAAGTGAAAAATAAATTTCATGTAATTTCTATAATTTTCTGCAATTCTAAAAGCTTTTTCCTAAATATTTTAAAGCCAAAATAATTTATTTGCAAAAACTATTACCAATTATAAGTTGGAACTATTTTATTTAAGTCCAAAATAACTCTAGGAATTTCTGTGAATTTTTCTAGAATTTTTGGATTTTATTTGCTATATTCTAAAAGTCCTTTTTGATTTTTCTAATATCTAGCAATTAAAAATGAATTGCTGTCCGCAAATAAAAACCAAATTTGTGTTGAAAATATTTTATTTAAGCTCAAAATACCCTATTTAACTACTCTGAAAATTCATTGAATTTTTAGACCTATATTACTATTTTTCAAGTTTAAAATCAATTTTTAGCAATATAAAAATAATTACTGTGTAATAATAAAATTATTATTATTATTATTAATATTTTATTTGAATTCAGAATGTTGTATTTAATATCTGTAATTTATTTCGGATTTTTCGGAATTAATTTGCTATTTTTCCGGAATTAATTGGTGTCTTTCCGAATTTTCAAAAGGAATATTTCTTGGATATTCCTGGGAATATTCCGTTTGCTACAGTAACTCCGGCGAAGGCGTAAATTCCGGCCATAACTTCGGCGAGCAATTCCCGCCAAACCGTTACTCCTTTGCCCCTATAAATTGAACCGTAGCTTCTCCACCCTATTCCCCACATCCCTCTCGCTCAGATTTGCCAAAATCCTCCCGGAGACCCCTCTGCTAGCCCTTCTTCTCCAACTCCGGCGACAACTCCGGCGAGCCCGATCTCCTCATCCGTAGCTCCGTTGTTCGCCAAATTTTACCGGTGAGTTCCTCTCGAGATTCTCTACATTTCTATTCAAGCCGAATTTTGATTATCATGTTGGTTCACCGTGGCCACAAAAGTACCGACGGTCTTCTTCTCCAACTCCGGCGACAACTCCGGCGAGCCCGATCTCCTCATCCGTTGCTCCGTTGTGCACCAAATTTGACCGATGAGTTCCTATTGAGATTCGCCACATTTCTATTCAAGTGGAATTTTGATTTACTTAATTGTTCATCACCCGCCACATCTTCTTCCCTAAGTCCGATGAGAACTTCGTCGAGCCCGATCTCTTCATCCGTTGGGTAATTACTCGAACCCTTTTACCTACATGTTCCTTTCAATATTATCTACCTTTCTATTCAAACAAAATTTTGAATTTCGCAATAATTCATCGCATGTCATGTCACCACCACCGCCTCCAAGCCCACGTGGCGACTTATGTGCGCTTGCGCGTGGTAGTGACTATTCATGGGCGGTCCACCGTGGACCAAACCCCATTTTCATGGACCCGCCCACATGTCATTGACTCAACCATTTTTTCTTTTACAAAATAAATTCGACCAAAAATTTATTTTCCCACCTGCAGACATCATCTTAACACAATAAAGGATTTCTTGGAAAAATAATTCCTTAAATTCAAATTCGGAATTTCATCTTTTCTTGTGATAATCAACCTTCCGGTGTTCGTTCTCCTTCATACGAACTCCGATTCCGTCGATTCAATTTCCTAAATTCATATAAAGTCGATACCTTCCTCCCAGTATTTATCTTGGATTTTATTTGAGTGTTATTTGAATTTAGCTCGTTTTCGCGTATAGATTTCGATGACTTCGGACGACCGGATTTCGACGCCGTTTAAGAACAACGAGTAATCAAGCAAGGTAAGTTATACCCTTGATCATATTGATCCCATTATTTTAAATTATTTATATTACTTTTTAAATTATTATCGCATGCTTATTTATATTCGGTAATATAAATTCGATTTTCAATTCATAGTTATACCTAAATCCTTTGTATGACCCATGTTGATATTGAATCAAACACATTGACACCTAGATAAAACCCGGTTGATACGATAGTATGAACTAGGATCATTTAAACGTATTGCTTAGCCATGCGTATAGACCAAACTTGTTTCATTTGGGGAATTTCAGCCAACAATCAATTATTGTTTAAATTGTACCCTTGGCATTGGTGTGTCATGGGAGTTTTACAAATGACTTGAAAAGTAAAATAAAAATGGGTTTGGACTTGGGCGAAATGGATGATTGGTGGGTGCAGGTTTATGCACGGGCTTAATCTGGTTAGGGTTAAGGCCCAGGGGTTTTTATGGAAAGTCGTCCAAGTCAGTTAAGGACCGGTCTTCGAGCGCATGATGCTACGCCTTACCGTACCACCACATGTCCTGTGTGGGCGGGACTTGGCTAAATAATTTGTGATGCCTTAGTGTCATTTGTGCTATGTTGTTGGTATGGGTGTTGGTCGACAAGAGACCCATCCGCGCAAGAGGGCTTCCTGAGGATGGCTAGTCCAATGGTAGCGAAACCTTAGCGGGCATAAATACATTAAGACGTAACATTGTAAAGGCCTCGTGATAATCACTTAGTCGCACACCTTGGAAGTGTGTCGACGGACATTGAAAGTTGATTATCTCTTGTGGGTAAAGTCGTACAACCTCTGCAGTGTAAAACTATTCGAATAGCGTGTCCACGGTCATGGACATGCTAGCGTAACTACTCAAAGTTAGACTTTGGTTTTGTCTAAAAGACTTCTTTAAACCGGTTTATCCAAATGGGAATTGGGCGAAGCCATGTGATAGGAGGGTATCCTTCACCATTCATGTGTGAATGTTATCGACTATAAAATTGAGAATTTATAAAAGAATTTTAGTTATAAAATAATCGCTTTGGAACTTAGTACCGTATTTAAAGGAAATCTTTGCTTTATGCAAATAAACCAATAAGCCATCCTTTGTTACATCCATATATGCATGTCATTCTGTTACTTGACGGTGTAACTTGCGAGCACTAGTAGTTGTGCTCATACTTGCTTTATGCAAATAAATTTGAGGAGAAGGACTTTGCTACCCGTGTGGATCTCGACGACTAGGCCGCTACCCCAGTCGATTGCCTGTGGCAGATTGTTGGACTCTACTATTTCTTCGTCTTCCGCTGTGTTCTTTATTGTTGGCCTGTAAGCCTCTTTTGTAATAAACTCTGTTGATTATTAATAAAGTTGTGATATGAATTTGTTACCATATTTGTTTCTTCGTAAACTAGCGATCGATCATGGGACTAGTTCGAAATGCACAGGGATCCAGGATGGTAATCCCGGGTTCACAGCCCTCGCCCTAATGGAGGACGCGGCAGGAGGTGGTCCTTCCCAGATCGAGAAGGTTGTCCCCGCTACCCAAGGCGTGGGTAGTGGCGCACAACCTCATCTCCGCGGAGGAGGCACAGGAGGCACCGACGTCGTGTTGGGTACCCTTCGCTTAACTCTTTCCTCGCTACGCTTTGTTTGATTCTGTGCATCTCATTCGCTTGTTTCTAAGTCTTTTCTTTGCGTGTGGGAGGTCTTCTTTTACTCCATTGTTGGTCCCGCTCATTCGCTCTCCCGGTTCGGAGATGAGAGCCGAGTCCGAGTGTAGGGATGTCCTGTTGAGATAGAAGGGGTAGGATTCTTGGCAAACCTTATCCTCCTTCGATCGGCGAGCTTAGATGTAATCCTAGGTATGGATTGGTTGTCTCAGCACATGGGACAAATCGATTGTGCCCGGAGGCTCATCTACCTTACCACCCTTCCGGTGGCGCAGTTCGCTTTCGCCGGCTGCGCAGGTCCGCATCTCTTCGCGCTCGGCGAAGCCACTCTAGATATTAGTGAAGTCCCAGTGGTATGTGACTTTGTTGATGTCTTCCCCGACGACCTTCCAGGGATGCCACCAGTTCGAGACCTCGAATTTGTCATTGAGTTGGTTCCCGCTACCACTCCGATTTCAAAGAGGCCTTCTGGATGGATCCAATTGAGTTGGTGGAGTTGAAGAAGCACTGGGTGAGCTTCAAGAGAAGGGTTTCATCCGCCCACTCATCTCCTTGGGGATGCTCGGCAATCTTTGTCCCAAAAAGGACAAAACGCTGCAAGATGTCGTTGATTACCGCCCACTTAATGAAGTAACGGTAAAGAACAAGTACCCTTTGCCCCGTGTCGACGATCTCTTCGATCAATTAACCGAGCTCGAGTTTTCTCCAAGATTGATCCGAGAGTGGGATATCATCGAGTTCGGATTCGACCGAGGATATTCCAAAGACGACTTTTCTACTCGTTACGGCTTGTACGAGTATACCATCATGTCATTCGCTTAACCAATGCTCGGCCTTGTTCATGAACCTCATGAATTCGTGTTCATGGAGTATTTGGATAGGTTCGTTGATCTTCATCGATGATATCCTTATCTACTCCAAGAGCGATGAGGAACACACCGAGCATTTGAAGCTTGTGTTGGGCAAGCCACGAGCACAAGTCAGATGCGAAATTCGACAAGTGCGCGTTCGTTGAAGGAAGTAGCCTTCTTAGGCCATATTCTTTCGGCAGAGGCATAGCCGTGGATCCTAGCAAGATCAGCGACATGCTTTCCTGGAGTCAGCCCACTTCGGTCACCGAAGTTCGGAGTTTTCTTGGTTTAGCGGGATATTATCGTCAATTTATCGAGAACTTCTCCAAGATAGCGAAGCCAATGACGGAGTTGCTCAAGAAGGACAAGAAGTTCTCGTGGTCCGCTGATTGCGAGGAAAGTTTCCAAGCGCTTAAGAAGCGATTGACCACCGCTCCCGTTCTTGTTCTCCCTGATGTCCGTCGAAGCTTTGATATCTTTTGTGACGCTTCTCGTCGAGGCCTCGGTTGTGTCCTTATGCAAGAAGGCAAGGTAGTGGCCTATGCATCAAGGCAATTGAGACCTCATGAACTCAACTATCCTACCCATGACTTGGAGTTGGCCGCTGTGATCCATGCACTTAAGATTTGGCGATATTACCTAATCGGTAATCGTTGTGAAGTGTATTCGATCACAAAGCTTAAAGTATTTGTTCACCCAATCGATCTGAACCTTAGGCAAAGGAGATGGTTGGAGTTGATCAGGACTATGACATGGGTATTCACTACCATCCGGCAAGGCCAATGTCGTTATGATGCGCTTAGTCGCAAAGCGCATTGCAATGCATTGTTGCTCCAAGAGCCTCGACCCCTCTTACGAGGAGTTTCAAATGCCTCAACTTGGGTTTGGTTGAGCACGGTTCCCTTGCTGCCTTGGTTGTACAAACCAACCTTGGTGGATCGGATCAAGTCCGCTCGTGATCGACGTTGGAGTGAACCGCATCAAGGAAAATGTCAAGAATGGGACAACAAGTGCTTCTCCAAGATGAGCTTGGTGTTGTGCGGTTCGCAACGCCTGTAGTTCCAAAGGACATGGAGTTGCGGGAGTTGATCCTCCGCAAGCCCACGATTCCCGTTATCCATTCATCCCGGGGCCACGAAGATGTATCATGATCTCCGGCGAGATTTTGGTGGACCCGAATGAAGAGGAGATCGCAAGGTTCGTTCGCCGAGCGCGATGTGTGTCGTCGTGTCAAGGTCGAACATCGTCCCCACGGCCGATCGCTTCACCCTTACCAATTCCGAGTGGAAGTGGGATTCGGTCGGGATGGATTTTATCACCGGTCTACCCCGATCTCCAAAGAAGAATGATGCCATCCGGTGGTCATCGATCGATTGACTAAAGTGGCTCATTTCCTCCTGTCAAGACGGACCTTTGAGTGGGTCTCTCGCAGAACTCTACATAGCCCGCATCGTGAGTTTGCATGGTGTGCCAAAGACAATTGTGTCGATCGTGGTTCATTGCTCACTTGCGATTTTGGCATAGCCTGCAAGAGGCTATGGGAACTCGTCTTTCTTCATTTCAAGATTTCACCCCCAAGCAGATGGTCGACCGAGAGGATAAACCAAGTTTTGGAGGACATGTCGAGCTTGTGTCCTTTCCTATGGGAAGCATTGGGAGAAGTGCTTGCCATTTGCCGAGTTTTCTTATAACAACGGCTTCCAAGCGGTCTCGGCATGGCACCATTTGAGGCCTTATACGGAGAAAGTGTAGAACCCGTTGAACTGGTCGAGACCGGTGAGAGACCTTTCTTTGGCCCGACTCGATTAATGAAGCCGAGAGTCAAGTCCACTCATTCGTGATCGCTACGCACGGCTCAATCCGCACAAAGAGCTATGCGGATCGCCGTCGTCGTGAGTTGAGCTTTGAGCCCAATGACTTTGTTTATCTCAAGGTTTCTCCTCTGAAGGGTCACCAGCGTTTTGGTGTCAAGGGCAAGTTAGCTCCTCGATATGTCGGTCCATACCGTGTTATCGAGAAGAAAGGAGCTGTTGCCTACAAGTTGGAGTTGCCTGCTGCACTTGCGGGGGTACATGATGTGTTCCATGTGTCCCAGCTTAAGAAGTGCCTCCGTGTTCCAACAGAAGAAGCTCCGTTGGAAACCCTGGATGTGCAAGAGGATTTGACCTATCGCAAGAACCCTGTTCGCGTCCTCGAGGAGGCTGAGCGAAGAACAAGGAACAAGACCATCAAGTTCCTTAAAGTTCAGTGGTCAAACCATTCCGAGGACGAGGCTACTTGGGAGCGAGAAGATCGCCTCCGTCGGACTACCCTCTTTCTTTTCCGAGTGAACCAAATCTCGGGACGAGATTTTTGTAAGGGGGGAGGTTTGTAACATCCCCATTTTGGCTTGTGTTTCAAATGTAATAAAATGAGGATAAATTTAAACTTTTCTTGCATCCTAGTGCCCTTGATCTTTTCTGGAATTCGTGTAAAAGAATTTTGGGAAATCCAAAATCAAAATCCTCAATTATCTCAAGTCAACAACCTCCTTGGTGGAATCTTATGTCAAACCCTTGGCAATAATTTTCCTGGGTTCTAGGGTTTCTTGGTAATACCTCTGAATTATTTCATAATTTTTGGAAATTATTTGAAATATTTTAGAGGCAAGTCAAACCTTGGTCAAACCTTTGAATTAGCCTCAGGGATTTCTTGAGAAAATCCCAGTGCACAAAAATCTCTGGAAATTTTATGGAAGGTTAATCCTTAGGTCAGGAAGCTCCAGTTAAAATTTCATAAATTTTGGAGTTGATTTGATGCCTCAATTAAATCCCCAAAGTTTCAGTTCAAAAATCAAAACCTAACTGGTTTGCACTGCTCATTGACTCGGGTCGGGCTCGCTCGAGTCACTTGACTCGCCGAGCCCACTAATCGCACTGGCGCTCGCCGGCGCGCGCGTCGTCGGCGTTGGATCTCCATCGCCCGTCCACGCTTGCCCATCCAGCGTCGACGCGGTCGCGTGTTAACCCTCGGATGGAAATCGGACGGTGGCCGAGTCGTCTCCTTCCTCTCGCTCGAGCGGCGCCGCGCCAGAGCTCGCGTCAGCAGCGCCATGGCAGGGGAGTGGGTGGAGCTCAGCGCCTGGTCACCTCGCAACGGGTCTCGTGGAGCATTTACGCGCGCGCACACCGCCTCGCAAGTCCACGGCCAATCGCCCTCCGTCGCTCCTCTCGCCTGTGGCGTGGGCATCCGAGGCTTCTGCCGTTGCCTCGGCCCTTCTCGCTACTTAAGCTCCCGCCTCCTCCCTTAGCTTCCTTTACCCACCCTTGAGCTCTAGCTAGCACTCTCGGTGCGTGTTTGAGTTCCAGTCGACTAAACACCCTCGGCGCCATTACCGAGCTCGGAGCTCCTCGGTGAAGCTCACCTCCGTGGCTCTCCCGCCGACTTTTGCTCCAACCCTTCCTCTCGCCTCACCGGTCATTAACCTCACCCGTTTTGGCTTATCCTTTTGAGGAAGCTAATTTGGGATTCTCCCATTTTCGGCCGCCCCCCTTTCTTCTCCGACGCAGAAGACCTCCATTTCCCAATCCTCGCCTCATGGAGCTTCTGTGGTATTGCGAGCTCATGGTACCACCCTGTTGTTAGCTTGGCCCGGTTGACCTCCACGGTGAAGCTCTTCGCATCGCCGACTTCGCCGCCGCCGCCCGATCATCCCCGCCCACCCCAACCCCGTCATCGTCTTCGTGAACCTGGTGAGGTTAAGCACCTCCTCTTTTCGCTTTGTCGCCTCGTAGCCGTAGCCCCTTCTCGCCGCGCCGTGCTCCATGGTCGCCGCCGACTCTCCGCCTTCCGGTAGCCCCGGTCATGCCGTTGAGATCGTATGACCACGGCGTAGCTTTAGCCGCCACTGCGTTCGCGCGATTAGCCTCGATGGCGTTGCCGTTTTCGCCGTAGCACGCCCTCGCCGCTCGCGTCGCCGCCGCGTCGGATCGTCTCTCCCTGCGCCACCGGTGCCGGCAGATGCGGAATAGCCGTGGGTATCCATTTTAGCCTTAATCCGGCGCCGCCTGGAGCTCCCTCGCCGGCGACGCGCCCGGCGATCTCGGCCGCGGCACGGTTCTGTTGTCGGGCGAACTGTGCCGGGTCATGCGCGACGTGGCTCTCGGGTGGCCGTTTGATCTGATCTCAAGGGCCCAGAGTCGTCCACGTCGTTATGAGTTAGAAAACTTTCGGTTTTGGCCAAGTCTCAAAACAGAAAATGTTAGTGTCTTCACCTTTTCATATCTTTTTCATTGTAAGTCCAAATTAGATGATTCCAATTTTGTTAGCTTCCTTATAACTTGAACTTAATTTGAAAAATAATTGTAGACCATGATCCAACCTGGAAAACCATTTTCAAAAATAGTAAACAAGTGAACTTAATACTGTTTTTCAGAACTTTTAGCAAACTTGTAAAATGCATAACTTTTAATCTATAGCTGATTTTTGTATGAATCCAATTGGATTAGCTTCCACTGATAGTGTATTTGCTAGGAAAATTGGTTTCACAAATTTTACTGTTTTTAAAAATCATAAGGATCATATTTTAATTTAATACCCTAAACAATTTAGATAAATCATAACTCTTTCAATATAACTCCAAATGACCTGAAATTTTATATGGGTTACCAATATGCCAGTAGGTAGCTACCATAAAAATTGCAGCTTCAAAATCTTTCTAGAAAATATTTTTGCTACAGTGCTATTTAAGTGTAGCATTTTGGCCGAAAATAGGTTTTTAGGGAATATCTTTTGCACCACAAATCCAAATTAAGTTTTTCCAGTTCCTATGACTAGGTATATCCATATTCTACCTTGTGTATAAATTTCATTGCATTTGGATAATTTTTTGCTCGCTCTTTTGTTTAAGTGTTGCCCGTCTTATTGGTTGTTTTCGCTCTTTCGCTTAGGCTTCGACATTTGCGGTAACCCCGAGAACGACCCTCCGCAACAATTTGAGCAACAGCAAGAAGGCAAGCAGTTTGATCATTTCCCATTGATCCCATTATTTTTAAAGTCTAATATTTTGTTTAACTTCTATGTATGCATTGCTATTTTGTTGTTAAATTGATTAGTTAAGCCTCTAGTTGCATAATCTGTAGGTAAATAATTATCCTCTACTACCTGAGCCTAGGTTATTTGCTGTGATTAGAGTTCGTTGGATGAACTCTTATCACTTAGTAGATTACGAATGGATATTGCTTAGCCATGCCTAGTTATCGGTAGTATTGGGCGATCATCGACTTAGTCGGTGATCTTGATCACACAAATGCTATTATTCCATTATGTCCAACCCTTGTGTTTTATTGATTTACAAATCAAAAACTGAAAACAAAACTATATCTTGAGTTGGGCACAATGGTAAGTTGATGTGATCTGTTGGGTGTGTTTGGAATGGTGCCTAAGTCTCCAAGGACCGAGTTACTTGTGTCACTAAGCCAAGCGCTTATTGCGTGCTAACCACACGAGGGGGATATGGAACCTCTCTTGACTAAGTACTTTGGGAGGTGTTAATTATGAGCTGGTTGGTGGGTGTGTTCTTGTGTGTGTGTTTTGGAGGGGAGCATTAGCAGACCGGTTAGGCTGTCTAGTGTGTCCTTCTCCCGTGGGTTGCGGCTCTTAATTAGCATCGTCCATTGGAAAGCGTCTTGTTAGACTTAGCCATGCCTGCATACCAAAGGAAGTGTGCTAACCGTGGCTGGTGGAAAGGCGGTCTATCGTGTGGGTACATTGGTACACCCCTGCAGGGTTAAAACTATTCGAATAGCCTCGTCCTAGGTTATGGACATGCTTGGTAAGGTCGTGCAAGAACTAGACTACAACATTTTAAAAACTTAAACTTGACATGGGTGGTATGAAGGGGTACTTCATGCTATTGTTGTGGTGACTATGGGTTAGTCACTTCTAGGTTGGTGTTGTCATCTATCTATTGTTATAATTGTCTCTCTTTATTTGAACAATAAAAGTTAATTGCAAACTTGCTTTGAATCTATTACCTTATTGCAAATGAAAACTTGTTTTATGTCAAAATAAGTCCAGAGCCCCATCCACTTAAATAAAGCTTGCATGTAGTTAATTATAGTTCTCATTATCTCACACGTCAGTTTTGCAGTACAAAAACAAGTTTTGTACTCATCCGCTTTGCTTAATATTAATTGTTGCAGAGGAAGAAGGTGAGCCCAAGGGCCTCACTTTTGTGAGTCATGTTGCTGGCCGTATGCGGGACGATTAGCTTGGCGGTCCGGTTGGTTGCCTTGTGGGTAAAGGCACACCGATTGGCTTTTGTTTATCGCCATCTTATGGCCATTTTGCTTCCACTTGTTTAAATTAGTTACTTATGTGTTATTTGGCCTGGTCGGCCTCTCTTTTATAATAACTCTCTTTATATTATCTATGTCTTTCGAGTTGTTGCTTTTGCTTGGCTCTATGTGTATGAATGGAATTGATGCATGATTTTGTAACGGTGTGTATACTGCAATTCTGGGAAGTATACATATCTCGAGGCTTGGTTTATTTGATTTGTACTGTTAGGACCAAGTGGATGGTTAAACAGTACAAGCCGAATAAACCGGGGTCCTCACACAGGTCCCACCTACACAGGACATGTGGTAGTACGATAAGGCATAGCATCATATACTCGAAGACCGGTCCTTAACTGACTTGGGCGTCTTAAAAATTAAACCCTGAGCCTTAACCCTAACCGGATTAAGCCCGTGCATAAACCTGCACCCACCTTTCATCCATTTCGCCCAAGTCCAAACCAATTTTCATTTTGCTTTTCAAAGACATTTGCAAAATCTTCCATGACAAACCAATGCCACAGACTTTTAAACAATAGTTGATCATTTGGCTAAACTTCCCCAAATCAAACATATTTGGTCTATAAGCATGGCTAAGCATAATTCTTTTCAAAATGTTCTAGTTCATACTATAGTATCAACTAGGTTTTATCTACGGTGACAATATGTGCTTCAATTATCAAAATTGACCATACAAAGAATTTTAGACATAACTATAGATTTAAAACAGGAATTTAAATTAATGAATATAAATAAGCATGCAGTAATAATTTAAAACAGAATATAAATAATTTGAAATAATGGGATCAATATGATCAAAGGTATAACTTGCCTTGCTTGATTAGGTGATGTTATTTTCCTTAACAGGTCACCTGGTACTGAGGTGATGCTGTTTTCCATAACAGGCACCTAGTACTCCCAACTACTTTCTTCAGGAAGTCCAAGTGTACAATCACGATGATCATACAGTCAAAATCAATCCTCTTATGTGCTCTTCAAACGGCGTCGAAATCTGACTCTCTGAAGTCGTCGAAATCTATACGCGAAATTAGCCAAATTCAAACCAAATTCAAATAACAACTCAAATAAAATCCAAATTAAATAATTTTGGTTTAGTTGGATAGATCTCAATTTTATATGAATTTACAAATTTGAATGGACTCAATCGGAGTTCGGATGCAAAAGATATGGGCTTTAGAAGATTGAAATCACATGAAATGATGAATTAGGGTTTTAAAGGAATTATTTTTGTAAAGGAAAAATGATTTATTGCATCAGCATGACATCAACAGGTGGAAATGGATTTTCGGCCGAATTATTTTTGAGAAGGAAAGTCGACTTATGACGTAAGCATGACGTCAACGACAGGATTTATATTTCGATTGAATTAATTTCCAATGGGAAAAGAGGAAAAAGCCACGTGTGCGCCACGTGGGCGGACACATCAGCTCAGGGCTGAGTTGGCGCAGATGTGGCGCCACGGTGGTGGCCACGTCGGTGCCAGACGGGGGCAGCGCTCGGGTCCCAAGGAACCAGCGAACGACGACGTTTCGCCGACGACGAGGGGTACCAAATGAAAGATGAGACTTGACTGATCGCAGTGCTTGCCTTGGTTTCCCGGCAGCGAAGGTTTTAGTGGTGGCGGGGTCGGGCTTGCGACGGCGGTGGCGTTCCGGCGCAGCTCCGGCGGAGGCGAGGCGCGCATCGGGTTCGCGAGGTCGTGGGGATGCCGATGGTGTCGGTGGGGTGGGCGCGGCGGCGATGGTGGCGGCGCTAGGGGCGTCGGAGTGAGTGGCTGCCGGCGGTGAGAAAACTCGAAATCCGGCGAGATGGAAGCGAGAGGGGAGGAGTGGGTGGTGGGAGCGGGACAAGTGGAGAGAGGCGCTCCCGATGCTCCTATTTATAGGGCGCGGGCGTGGCCAAGGCGGCGTGCGGCGCAAGAAGGCCGTGCGGTGATGTCGGCGGGGACTTAGGGTAATAAAGGCCGGAGATGGAGGGGAAATGCCAGGAATGGGCGAGGCGGCGATTGGGGAAGTTAATGCGCGCCTTTGCGCAGAGAATGGAGGCGAGAATCGCGGCGGAGACGAGCTAGGCGCGTGAGGAAGACGGGCGGAGAGGAAGAAGGGTCGCGGGCCGTTGGATGGGGATCCGATGGGGGCGGAGGAGGTGGGTGGCGTGGGGGGTTTGTTGGCCGTTGGATGCTGATCCGGCGGCGGAGAGGGAGAGCGGGTGTGCGTACGGAGGTGGGCCGAAAGCGGGAGGAGATGGGTTGGGCTGAGGAATTTCGGCCCAAAGGAATTTAGGGAATTTAAATTAATTTTTCAATTGATTTAATTCAGAGAATTAATTTAAGCTTTAGAAAATAGCAAATAAAATCTAAAAATTCTGAGAAAATTCGCAGAAATTCTCTAAGGCATTTTGGACTTAAATAAAATAGTTCCAACTTATAATTGGCTTTTAATTTTTGCAAATAAATTATGTTGGCTTTAAAATATTTAGGAAAAAGCTTTTAAAACTCTAGAAAATTCTATAAATTAATTTTATTTTTATTTTTCAATTTAAATCAAATAAAACTTCAAGAACTTCAAATGAATTTTACTTTTGACTTTTAAAACTTCAGAAATTCAAATAAAGCAATGAAACTCTTTTAAATTTTAGAAAATCCAATAAAACAGTAGCTTTATTTATTTTATTTTGGTAACATAACTTTTGGGATGTTACATATCTCCAAAGAAAAATCCGAGTATCAACAAGACGTATCAAAAAATTTGAAAAATCTCATATTTTTACACATTTGAACTGAAAGCAATTTTTGGGGTGTAACACTTTGATACATGAACCGCTAATATGTTGATTTCAAAACATGCCTATCCAATTCATTTACGCATGAATTATAAGTAGAGGAGAGTATTGCACTCATGCAGTCAAACTCTCGGTTTTGTCACCAAATTAACACGAAAATTTACGGAAAAATGATATATTTTTTCGATTAAAAGGAAGACGCGTGCGCGCACACACTACCATATAAAAATTCAACTTCAGATTCGAGATGTGTTAGAAGAAAAAAAAAGATAAGTTTTGTGTGAATAGTAGTGTTTTACCTTTATTTGTTCCTTTTGATTTTTTATTTGTCAGATTTTTCTCATTTTTGCTACTCTTAACATAGAATGAACTTAACTTGAAATGTTATACAGGTTGAGTAAATTGAGAAGTACATCTTTTATTTTTTGAAGGAATATTTTAATGTCGGTTTGGTTTAAAAAAGAAAGTGTTGCTTGAGTACACCACAGTGTAATCGCCTAGCATACGTGTCTTGACATAAACACTACTTCTTGCCAATTCAAACGCTGACCTTTTCAGATCAGTTAATAGACGTTCCTCTACACGAGGCAGGTCAAATGTCGCACTCAATTTTATTGCTCCTTAGCTTTTATCAAAATAATTAATTTGATCTCTCATTTAGATGTTGATTATTATAGCAAATCAATCAATGTTTTTCGGTGATGTGATTAATTGATAATAGCAGTGGTATTGATGGATTTCGTAGACCGCCCAATCGATGTCACAGTGGCAACGCCAGCTTGCGAAACCACCTGGGGGTTAAGTGAACCTGATTAGAAAGTTCGGGGGTCATTAAATTAATTCGATTGATGTATGCATTACTAGTTCTTCAAACTTTCCGAACAAATTCCAGGCGCATGCATCAAGAAGAACAACAAAATTTAAGCTGAGGCGCATGCATGCATATATAAGCACATACTCAGGAGCATTATTTCTGCACATATGCCTCAGAATCGATCAGATATACATATACTAGTAGCACAACATGTGGGAACCTACGGAGAGGGAGAAGCACATCGGGCTCGTCCCCGTCAATGCAGGCGTTGGCGGGGGCGGCGCGGTGCACGACGGGGCCAAGAAGGAGGACGGCTTCGTGCGCAGAGATCAGTCGTTGTATGCATATAAATTTATCATGATGATCCATGCGTGCGTATAAGCTACGAATTCGTATAAAACCGAATTGCTATCTCAAGTCGATGTTTTTCTCCCCTTTCCTACACATGAAGCAGGTACGTGAGCAGTGACATCCCCAGTGATCTGCTCGTGAAGGTGGGTGGCGTCAACTTCCACCTGCACAAGCGCTCCATGGTCTCCCGGAGCGCCCGCCTGGCCCGCCTCGTTGACGGGGACGCGGCCATCCACGGCCCCGACGTCGTCACCACAGCGGTCGAGCTTCCCGACCTGCCGGGCGGCCACGGCGCCTTCGAGCTGGCCGCCAAGTTCTGCTACGGCGTCATGGTCGACATCACGGCCGCCAACGTCGCCGCGCTGCGCTGCGCCGCCGAGTACCTGGAGATGACGGAGGAGCTCGAGGTGGGCAACCTCGCCTTCCGCACGGAGGCGTTCCTGGGCTGCGTGCTGGCGTCCTCGTGGCGGGACTCCGTCGCCGTGCTCCGTAGCTGCGAGGACCTCTCGCCGTGGGCCGACGGCCTGCAGCTCGTCCGCCGCTGCAGCGAGTCCGTCGCGGCCAAGGCGTGTGCCAACCCGAGGGCCGTGCGCCGGGCCTACGCCGGCAGGAGGTCGCCCACGACGCCGAGGGCCGGCACGTCGAGCGACAGCAGCCAGCAGCGCGTGGTGCCGTCCGACTGGTGGGTGGACGACATCTGCGTGCTGAGAATCGACCACTTCGTGCGCGTCGTCACGGCCGTCAAGGCCAAAGGCATGCGGCTCGACCTCATTGGCGCCGCCGTCACGCGCTACGCGTCCAAATGTCTCCCTGGCCTCACCGAGGACACCCCGAGCTCTCACGGCGGTGCGCTGTGGACAAAGGCCGGCGGGCTCCAAATGGTTATCGCCGGCGAGGACGACATGCAGACTGATCGCGAGCAGCGGATGGTCGTGGAGAGCCTGATCAGCATCATCCCGCCGCAGAGGGACTCCGTCTCCTGCGGCTTCCTCCTCCGGCTGCTCCGCCTCGCCGTGATGCTGAACGCGGCGCCGGCGCTCGTCACGGAGCTGGAGAAGCGCGTGGGCATGCAGCTCGAGCAGGCGGCGCTGCCCGACCTCCTGGTCCCTTCCTACTCCTACGGCCGCGCCGATACCGCGTACGACGTCGACCTCGTAAGACGGCTCGTGGATCAATTCCTGGTGCAGGAGCAGTCGGCGACGGCGGCGTCGTCGTCCAGCTCCGGCCGCGGGAAGGGGCAGCAAGAGCAGCAGCAGAGCGCGAAGGCCCCGCGCGTGGCGTGCCTGGTCAACAGCTACCTCTCCGAGGTGTGCCGGGACCGAAACCTGGCCGTGAGCAAGTTCCAGCTGCTGGCCGAGTCGCTGCCGGAGTCGGCCCGCGCCTGCGACGACGGGCTATACCACGCCATCGACTCGTACCTGAAGGCGCACCCGGCGGTGACGGAGCACGAGCGGAAGCGGCTGTGCCGGGTGGTGGACTGCGGGAAGCTGTCGGTGGAGGCGCGCACGCACGCGGTGCAGAACGAGCGGCTGCCGCTGCGCGTGGTGGTGCAGGTGCTGCTGTCGGATCAGGTCAAGATCGCCGACGCGCTCGCAAAGGAGGACATGGGCGACGGCTCCAGCTCGGGCAAGAAGAAGGAGGACGTGAACGCGCTGAGGCTGGAGGTGGAGAGCGTGAACGCCAAGTACATGGAGCTGCAGCGCGAGGTGGAGCTGCTGCAGAAGCAGGTGGAGCGGCTGCTGTCCGCCAGCGTGTCGGCGGCCGGCGAGGGGCCTAGGCGGAGGAGGAACTCCGCGTCGTGAGCTGCTCCTCTTCGGTCACTACAGTAGTTGGTGTGCTCATTCATTTCATGCACGCTCAGAGGCAGAGCTCCCAACACGTGATGTGAGTCCAGTCCGCGCGTCTACTCGTTGACTTGTCTTGAGGAATTCCAAAGGCTCATGATAGAATTAGACTCATCGTCTCGAGCCATGAATTCAATCAAAAGTATTTCCTTTTGGGACTGTCTATTCATAAGTTGCCTGAAAATTTCTTAAGTTTAAGTCACTTGTTGTGACCATTGGATCAATATCCAATCATATGATATCCATTGGATCAATATCTAATCATATGATAATCATATGACACACCAATCTCTACACAAATCCAATGGTTACAACAAGTGACTTAAATTTAAGAAAATTTCAGGCAACTTAAAAGTAGCAAAACCATTTCCTTTTTTAGGGCGCCGCAGGAGAAGTGTGCCGCTACTGTATTAAGAATAAGAAAAAAATGTTTGAAAATACATTTGAAAAGATGTCAGAAAAAAACACCTCTATAACATTACATTTAAAACACAAGCGAAAACACCGTAAACCCTACCATCCCAAGCAACTCAGCCGTCTAGACTACAAGCACCTGAAACTCACCGGATTTAGATCATCCGACATTACAAAGGAAATGGTAGAGAGCAATAGTACCGTGACATTGCGACGATCTGAGCCGTCAAATTTAAGATGTACGGACCAGGTCAACTGCTGCAATGCCGTCACGGTGCCAACTTCAGCACTTTGTTATAGTGTTTCACTGTAGTAGCAACACCGCACACGCTCTTGGCCTTTGTTTTTTTGATCCAATAGCTACAAACCAATGTCACGGCGCTGTAGCACGTGACATTGCTGCGCCACTCACCAATGTCAGAAGATGCGCGTCCGCCACGCCACTTGCCATGTCCAAATGATCCTCCTTGATACTCCTGAAAACCATTTAAGTCGTTGAGCAATGCTGATAGAACATGTGACTATTCCTCTCCTTCCAAAATTTTCAACTGACGAGGAGTCAAAGACTTTTCTCTTCAGCTTGGGAAGATTTGAATGCACCGCTAGCCCCAAAAGCTGTTTACTGAACGGGCATGCTACAGACAGATGAGTGCATGTTTTTTGAGACCACATGAAATTGTGATGTGGCCAGCCACATGCTTGTGAAGAGCTTGAGCTGAGAGTGCCGGGGTTTAATGTCTATGGATGTTACGAGGACATTGTGGATGTCATGGGGACATGCTCATGATCTTAGGTGATGAGACAATTGACAATAGTGTTGAAGGTTTGTTGAAATCTGGAGTTTTCAGCAAGTGTCAGGGAATCGGTAGTACCGGCGTTGAAGCTGCGGTACTACCAGAGATCGGTTTGACCGCAATGTTGTTGGCGGTTGCAAAATTCCAGAGAAGGTGTATTTGAGCTCTGGTTTTCTTGAGGAGCGGTACGACCGTGCTTTGGTTGCCGGTAGCACCGCATGGCGGAATGACCGCGTGTGAGCGGTATGGAATTTCCAGAAGAGTTGTTTTTGGAGATTTTGGGATTTCTCCAAGTCGCGGTACGATCGCAGTTGATTGAGCGGTATGACCGCAATGCGGTAATACCGAGGTTTACTTGGCGGTAGTACCGCTTGTGGAGTGAATTGTGTGCTGAATGTCAAATTTCTTGGAGATTTGTTTTGGGTTAGGTCAAGTTCATATTCATCACTGTATTTGTGTTGCATGATGCATGTTTTGGCTAACGTGGGTCAAGTTATGAAGAACTTGTTCTTGAAAATATTTTCTTGGTCTATTGCTGTGCAGGTTGCTTGCAGGTCTATGACGGTCAACGGCGAGATGGATCGGGACTAACCTTGGAGAGCTGAGGTCCAGAACGATCAAGGATGCCGGGTGAGGTCAAAGGACTCAAGCGGGGCGCAGAATGGACATGGATGACCGAACGGGCAGTTCGGTGCGACTGGTTGGATCAAGCGGCATGAGAGTCGGTGCAAGTGCTATAGTGCTAGTGGGATCCGGACGAGAGAGACTTGCCGACATGGAGCCGTTGATCAACCTACACGTGGCGAAGCATCGGATTGCTTCACGAGGATTGGACTTAGTCTTTTGGAGAAAGATCGAGAAGGAGTATTTTGGTAATTTCACCAAATACCGCCTTGATGCACTTGGCTAAACCGCGGCGCAGGTCAGCGCATGGAGAAGAGGTTTTGGTCAAGCGAAGATGGAAACAGCGCTTTGAGATGCGTGCTTGTGTCAACCCATTTGTGTGTTAGGGTTTAATGGTGCCCTAATGGTATATTCCCTAGATGCTAGTCTCCTTATAAATAGAGGGGTGCTGGTGGCTGCTGGGGTTGCTGCTGTTGAAGGAGAGCCAGCCGAACCCTTGTGTGCCCTATTGTGTTTTAGGGTTTTGAGGAGAAGAGATGAGAGGCTAGGGGTTCTAGGGTTGGATTGAGTGTGTGCTCATGTGTTGAGCTTTGTCCTCCTAGATGGAGTGGCTGTAAACCAACAATAATCCATCTCAAATCAATCCAATCAAATTTCTTGAGATGAGTCTCTTTGTGTTCATCCTCTCTATTTGATGATTTTGAGGCTTTCTTTGATTCGGGAGTTTTTACTTGGTTTTTCCTTCTGATCTTGCTTGCTGGGATATGTGGGAACCCATCTAAGGTCATCTTGATTACCATCCACCCACGAGTAAGCTTTTGGATCTAAGTTTTGATTTTGCCCGGTTTTGGTGAAAGAAAGAGTGATTTTCGGGGGTTTTGCCTTTGAGAGCTTTTGGCTTGATTCTTCCTGTGATTGAGAGTGCTAAGACGTATGGGAGACCATCCTTAGCCTTCTTGGATTGATTCCTCCTACGAAATCATCTCAGTCACCGTTTTCGTATTTGGCCCGGTTTTGAAGCACCCTTTGTTCAAACTGAAAAAGATAGGAACTTTGGCAAGAATCTTCACGATCGTCGCATAGAATAGATTCCTGATATCCTTAGGAAGGTGTGTTTCAAGTTTCGTGAAGTTTGGAGTTGCAGATCAAAAGTTACGTCAATTTTTTGATTCGTTTTCAGACTATTTACTATTTATTCGCCTGTTTTTACTGTTTACTTCGAGTACTGCAGCTCCGAGTGCCGAGTGTTGTTTGTACGAGTACTGTTCATCAAGTACTGTAGCTCTAAGTATTATTCATTCTGAGAAATGTTCACTTTGAGTACTGTAGCTCCGAGTACTGTAGCTACGAGCACTCTAGCTATAAGTACTATTCATCCAAGCACTGTTCAACAAACACTGTAGCTCTGAGTACTGTTCATCAAGTTCTGAAGATTCGAGCACCAAGTGGTCGAAACTGTGAGCACTGTAACTTTGAGTACTATTCATCTCACACGTACTGTTTATCAATACTGTTCATCAGGCTGTTTTTTTGTGTTTTTGGTCATTTCTTTTAAGGGTTTGAAGGGGATTCAGTACAAGTCTTTCGCTACGCTTATATATATTGATCTTCATAGTTCTCGTAGCTATTGAAGTCAATATCATATTTGAATCCGATCAAAACGAAAAATAGATAGTGCTCCTATTCACCCCCTTTAGTCGCCATTTCGGTCCTACAATATCGCGACCCACCGATTGTTGCTGATCCCTTCGGCCACCGTAATTGTGCTCTTCCGAACATTAGTGAACAGAGTCGGCGCAAGTTGTTGCACTGATTTGCCATCCAACCATTTGGATTGCCAAAAAAAGCCCTTCGTCCATTGCCTAACTGGATGGTGGTGGCCGCCTCAAAAATTTCCACAAGTTTCGGATCAGCAGCAATCGGTAGTAATGCTCATGGTCTCACAGAATTCAGCCAAGAGGACCACAACCACCGCATCCACAGTGCCAACCCAAATTTGTTAATGTCCAGGGTACCCAGTCCTCCATTGTGGATCGGCATGCATACCTTACTCCAGGCCACTAGGCAATGGCCTCCACTAATGTTCTCCTCGCCCTTCCATAAGAAACCCCTGCACTTTCGGTTGATTGCTTTAACAAGAAGCCATTGCGGGATCTCCAGGATTGTCATGTAGTAGACTGGAAGAGCCATCAGAACTGATTTAATTAGGATCTGTTAGAGATATATATGTATATGTGTTATTCCCCATTGTTATAAGGGGTTCTTTGCATATTCACCACATGTACTTGTGTATATATACTGGCCTATTGACCCCATAATGAATACAAGCGCTATTCATCACATGGTATCAGAGCGAACCTAGGGTTTGCTGTCGCTTGTCCTCCCGGCCGCCGGCGTCGCCTCCAACCCCCTGCGCGCCTCCGCCTCGGCCTCTGCGCACTTCATCGTCGCTCGGGCCTCTCGATCCGCTGCGATCGCGCCGTCGCTCCGGGCGTCGCCGCCGCGCGCCGCCGGACCTCCCGAGCCGGCGCCTCGGATCCGGCCGACGGCGCGGCCTCAACCCGGCTCGCCTCGCTCGGGCCTCATCTCCCGTCGCCGCCACCGCACGGATCGGCGCGGACTCAACCCGGCTCCCCCCGCTCGGGCCTCATCTCCCGTCGCCGCCACCGCACGGATCGGCGCGGCCTCAACCCGGCTCCCCCCGCTCGGGCCTCATCTCCCGTCGCCGCCACCCGTCGCCTGGGCCACCAGCCGCTGTCATCGTTGTTGGAGATATGCCCTAGAGGCAATCATTTTGATGATGATATTTTGTTGTATCCATGATTTAATAAATGTTCCTTGAATATTGCCTTTGTGTTGATTAACAAGTATGTGACTTGTTTGTGAAACTCTTTACTTGTATGGTTATTCTAAAGTTGTCCCTAGTCGGAGTTCATGTGAGGACACACGTGAATGATGGATTAGCACATGTATCGATTGATGACCATGTTTCACAGGTCATAGACATGGAGATGTCAAACCAATAATGTGGACACATGTTTAGAACATGGGGTTGGACCGACCCAACATGAGACATAGCTTTTATACTTTTGGTTCTCTCTACACAATGTGTACGCCTTGTCCTTAGATCTGAGATTGTCGCATGTACTTGAGATGTGAATCGACCTACTTAGGGCCTATCAAACGCTACTCGTGAATCGGGTAGTTATAAAGGTAGCTTTGGGTTTGTCATGAAGCATCTTTGCGAGGCATGGTCGATCGAGATGGGATTTGCCCCTCTCTACCCGAGAGAGATATCTCTGGGCCTCGAGTGATCGGATCCGAAATGCATGGCCATGCTACTTAAGGTTAAGAGTTAACCTAGTAAGGGATTCCGATCACGGATCGAGAAAGAGTGGTCACTTGGAGCTCGGCCGAATATTGTGAGGCAAAGGGATTGGCATGTACATAACGTTGTGATGGTTCGCCCGATATGATCTTTACGTGCGTTTAGGAGTTGGCACGTCTTGCTAGAGGTCGCTACCAACTATTGACCAAGTATGTGTACTTGCGTCATGTCTAAACATACGTGAACCTATAGGTCACACACTTAAGAAGTGAAGCCTAATCGGATTGGATCCGAATTAGATCGGCATTGAGTCCTAATGGGCCTCTATTCGTAGAAGCCCATTATAAGGACGTCTATAAAAGGAGGGCGGGCGCATCGGTTTAGGGTTGAGTTTTTCGTGACATACCCAAACCCCGCCGCCACCCTCCCACGCCCTAGTCGCTGCGCGGATCTAGTAGTCCGGCGTCGTTGCTTCCTCCGCACGTGTGGATACCTTTGAAGGCGCCGCATCGTGGCGTTGGGACGAACCGCAAGAAAGGAGCATGACGTGGGACGCCACGACGAGGACGAGGAAGTAGTACGACTACTGCGCCCGACCTCGCACCTACTTAGTACGACTACACCGCCCGACGCCACGCATCAACCTCCGCACTGCGCGTCTAGTGGTAAGACCGTGATCTATAATCGCAGTGATCTTGGTTTACTGGTAGAATTTTTAATTTGCGCTAGTGTAGCCTACCCGTTTCCCTCTGATGGGTATCGTGAGCGGTTCTTTGTCATGTTATAGGTTCGGTGATTTGCATATGGCGATATGTAAATCGGTATGATCGATGTGATCGATTGTATAGTTCGTAATGGATTGATCGGTTTCGTGATCATGCCGCTAAGGTCGTGAAACAACATACCCCTGGCCGAATTCGCCATCGGGTGACGGTGACACGTAAAACCGGTTGCGGAATGCGAAGACCAATATGATTGGTCGAATCGAACCTAGATTAATAATCGATGTACCGTGATCGTGCGATCGGGCTCCATGAGCGAGTTGTCTTGGTTCTCAAACCACGACATGTCGCACGCGAAGATCAATACAAATTGGTCGAATCGAGCGATGAGTCGATTTGTGGTAAATATGATTTGCCGATCAAAATCCTAAGTAAAAATTGCATACCATGCGGCGCCGCCTTCGAACCTCAGGGGAAACCCCGACCCCCTAATCCGGTAGATTGCGATTCTATGCATAACTTGTTTTTGCAGGATGGATGTGACCAGTATGGCCTAATGTGTATGTGATGCATGTTTGTAATATTTTCATGACTGCGAGTCATGGGTTCTGCAACACTACCGGAGCCATTGTGTTGTCAAAGTATTGTATTAACGGCTGCGTGCCGACTTGTGATGATTCCTAGTATCCATGTATTTTATTACTAGTCTGTTATAAGTAATAGCTTATAGTAGTACTCGGAGGACACATCACTTGGAGGATGGCACACATGAACCATGGAGATGGAGATCATCATGGTGGGCCATTCTATGGCGATGGAGATCACCATGAGAAAATGGGCCATCTTGAGTCACAACTGTGTGAATGCTATTCTGTTGTTTTACTCCTATGCATGTTTGAATGGTAGAAGTATAGCGATCCCTCACAAAATGTTAAGTTAAACATATGCCCTCCCAATTAAACTTTGCACCATCCCATGTCTTGTAAATTGATGGTGGGTCTATAAAATTAAGGCACCATCAACTTTCCTTGACTAGATGGGTTTTGTATCGGATACTTACATGCATAAGGATTGGTGAACTTAACAAGGTTATCATAAAGGTTATGGGCCTTGGGGCATAAAGGTTGGGCGCCGGGGCATAGAGATGTCACCCAACAATAAGAGTCATATAGAGATATGATTAGCAAGGTGTTGCTTACCGAATTACCTTGTCTCCTAGCGGTGATGCAAAAGCTCACTAGTAGACTCGTTAATTGCGGATCTTGAATCGCTAAGAATCAACAGAGGGATGTTGATTTTAGTGGGAGTACATTCTATTAAATTTGTTTAATACAGTTTACTCTATCATGGTTTTATTTGTCTTAGTATTTTGCATTTCCAATTGTAGATCAATGGCATCTAGCAACCACGCACACCCTTTTGCTTTGCGATCGATTCTTGAGAAAGAGAAATTAAATGGAACAAACTATTGATTTGGGTCCGTAACTCGAGAATTGTTCTCGTGGCGGATAAAAGGAAAACGTTCGACACCCCAATCCCGTAAGAACACGCTAACAATGCGTCTGCTGTTTGTTAAAAATGCCTACAAGAAAGCATGTGATGACTCTCTTGAGATTAGATGTCTTATGCTTGCATGCATGGAACTGACCTTCAAAAGCGGTTTGAGGATCGAAGCGTATGATATGATCATAGCGCTTAGGACATGTTCGCACACGTGCCAGATGAACGGTTCAATGTCTCTAAGGCTTTTCGGAATGCAAGTTAATGTAAGGTGCACCGTAGACCCACATGTGATCAAAATGGTTGGTTCTGATCGGACTTTGGATAAACTTGGTTTTTCAATTGGCCAAGAGTTGGCAATCGATTTCATTTTAGCGTCTCTTCCACCTAGCTATGGGCATTTCATTTGAACTACCATATGCATGGGGCGATAAGGGCCTTAATGAGCTTTGTGGGATGCTCAAAGCAGCAGAGTGACATTAAGAAGTGTGCAGGGCCTAGCCATGTGATGGTCGTGCGAGAACAAGTCTAGCTTCAAGAAAAGGGTAAGAAGTCATGGCCAAAGAATAAGGGCAAGGTTAAAGATATGATCTCAAGCCAACGCCTAAGCCTAATCTTTGGACACAGAGTTGAGACAATATGCTTCTATTGTAAAGAAATCGCCACCGGAAGAGAAACGCAAGAAGTACATGGATTCGATGAATGCAAGAAGAAGGCCGAAGTAAGACTTCCACCCATGGTACACTTGTCATAAATGTTTTAGACATTTTCTCATGATTCTCCTATTAACTCTTGGGTATTTGATACCGGATCGCTTGCTCACATTTGCAACTCGATGCGAGGGCTAATAAGAAGTAGAGGAGTCGCAAGAGGTGAAGTTGATTTTGCGTCGGAAATAAAGCAAGGGTTCTTTGCGTTGACCGTCGGCACCATGCAACTTCAGCTTCCTTCAAGATTTATTATGGAATTGAATAATTGTTATTATGTTCCTAGTATGAGTCGAAACATTTTATCCCCCTCATGTTTGATGAGAGATGGTTATTCATTTGCAAGTAAAGACAATGGTTGTTTGATTTCTAAAAATGGAATGTTTATGGCTTTTGCGCCCATTGTGAATGGGTTATTTATTTTAAATCTTGATGATGCGCCTATCTTTAACATAAATGGTAAAAGACTTCGACCTAATGATTTGAATCCCACCTATGTTTGGCATTGTCGTTTGGGTCACATAAGTGAAAAGCGCATGAAGAAGCTCTATGCTAATGGTCTTCTAACTTCGTTTGATTTTGAATCATACGAGACATGTGAAGCTTGTTTGCTTGGTAAGATGACCAAATCACCTTTCAAAGGTTCTTTTGAGAGGGCGTCAGACTTGTTGGAAATCATACATACTGATGTATGTGGACCAATGAGCACGACTGCTAGAGGTGGATTTCATTACTTCATAACTTTCACTGATGATTTTAGTAGATATGGGTATGTCTACTTAATGAAGCATAAGTCTGAAACTTTTGAAAAGTTCAAAGAGTTCCGAATGAGGTTGAAAATCAACGTGCCAAGAAAATTAAGGTTCTGCGATCCGATCGTGGTGGCGAGTATTTGAGTCATGAATTTAGCAATCATCCAAGAGTTGCGGAATTGTTCCACACTAACACCGCCCGAACGCCTCAAAGAAACGGGTATCCGAGCGCGTGTCGGACCTTGTTGGACATGGTTCGATCGATGATGAGCCAGTCAGATTTACCATTATCCTTTTGGGGTTACGCTCTAGAAACGGCAGCTTTCACACTTAATAGGGTACCGTCTAAATCCGTAGTTAAGACACCATATGAGATATGGACTGGGAAGAGTCACAGTTTGTCTTTTCTAAAGATTTGGGGATGTGAGGCGTTTGTCAAGCGACTACAATCGGACAAGCTCACACCCAAGTCGGATAAATGCATTTTCGTGGGATATCCGAAGGAAACCTTTGGATATTACTTCTACAACCGACTAGAGGGCAAAGTGTTTGTCGCTCGAAGTGGTGTTTTCCTAGAGAAAGAGTTTCTCAATAGGAGACAAGTGGAAGAACGGTGCGCTTGAAGAGGTTCAAAATGAACCAATCGGGAAGACTCAGCGAATGATGCCCATGTGGCGAGAACAAGTTGAGGACCCCATGGCAAAGGAAGCACCACCACCACGAAGGTCGGAAGGCTCCGCAATGCGCGAGATATGTTATTGTTAGACAATGATGAGCCTCGACCTATGCGGAAGCAATGATGGACCAGACTACGAGAAATGGCATAGTGCCATGAGATCCGAGATAGCATCCATGGGAGACAATCAAGTTTGGAATTTGGTTGACCCACTTTGATGGTGTTAAAACCATAGAGTGCAAATGGATCTATAAAAGGAAGATTGATATGGATGAAAATGTTCATATCCATAAAGCTCGACTTGTCGCAAAGGTTTCGGCAAGTTCAAGGAGTTGACTACGATGAGACTTTCTACTTTGTAGCGATGCTTAAATCAATACGGATCATTCTAGCTATTGCTACATATTTCGACTATGAGATATGGCAGATGGATATCAAAACGGCTTTCCTTAATGGAAATTTAACCGAGGACGTGTATATGATACAACCCGAGGGTTTTGTCGATCCAAACAATGCTAGAAAAGTATGCAAACTTCAAAATCCATTTATGGATTGAAGCAAGCATCTCGGAGTTGGAACATTCGTTTTGATGAAGTGGTCAAAGGGTTTGACTTCATCAAAAGCGAAGAAGAATCTTGTGTTTACAAGAAGACAAGTGGGAGCTCACTCGTATTTCTAATCTTATATGTAGATGACATATTCTTGATTGGAAATGATATTCCTATGCTCGAGTCCATTAAGACCTCACCAAAAATAGTTTCTCAATGAAGGACTTAGGGAAGCGGCATATATTTTGGGTATTAAGATCTATAGAGATAGATCAAAAGGCTAATAGGATTAAGCCGAGTACTTACATTGACAAAGTGTTGAAACGGTTCAACATGGAGGAGGCAAAGAAAGGGTTCTTGCCCATGTCTCATGGCATAAATCTTGGCAAGACTCGGTGTCCTTCGACAAGCGATGGCGAGATCGCATGAGTAAGATTCCATATGCTTCGGCTATTGGATCTATCATGTATGCTATGATATGTACTCGCCAGATGTTTCCTATGCTCTAAGTGTTCTGGCGATACGTGGTGATCCCGGTGAGAGTCATCGGACAAATGGTTAAAAACATCCTCAAGTATTTGAGAAGAACTAAGGATGTGTTCCTAGTCTACGGAGGTGAGGAAGAGCTCGTTGTAAATGGTTACACCGATGCAAGCTTCCAAACCGACAAAGATGATTACAAATCGCAATCGGGTTTTGTGTTCATTTTGAACGGTGGTGCGGTGAGTTGGAAGAGTTCCAAGCAGGAGACTGTTGCTGACTCTACAACGGAGGCCGAGTACATTACGGCTTCTGAAGCAGCAAAGGAAGGTGTTTGGATAAGGAAGTCCATAAGCGAACTAGGTGTGGTTCCTAGTGCGTGCGATCCTCGGATCTTTCTTTGTGATAACGGTGGGGCCATTGCGCAAGCCAAGGAGCCGAGGAATCACCAAAGAACAAACACATCTTTGCGGTTTCATCTCATTCGAGAGATCCTTAATCGAGGAGATTTAAAGATATGCAAAATACACACGGATTTGAATGTTTGAGATCCTTTGTGAAGCCTCTCCCACGCCTAAGCATGTGGCGCACACAAGAGCTATGGGTATTAGATATCTTCTAGATTGACTCTAGTGCAAGTGGGAGACTGTTGGAGATATGCCTAGAAGCAATCATTTTGATGATGATATTTCGTTGTATCCATGATTTAATAAATGTTCCTTGAATATTGCCTTTGTGTTGATTAACAAGTATGTGACTTGTTTGTGAAACTCTTTACTTGTATGGTTATTCTAAAGTTGTCCCTAGTCGGAGTTCATGTGAGGACACACGTGAATGATGGATTAGCACATGTATCGGTTGATGACCATGTTTCACGAGTCATAGACATGGAGATGTCAAACCAATAATGTGGACACATGTTTAGAACATGGGGTTGGACCGACCCAACATGAGACATAGCTTTTATACTTATGGTTCTCTCTACACAATGTGTATGCCTTGTCCTTAGACACGAGATTGTCGCATGTACTTGAGATGTGAATCGACCTACTTAGGGCCTATCAAACGCTACTCCGTGAATCGGGTAGTTATAAAGGTAGCTTTCGGGTTTGTCATGAAGCATCTTTGCGAGGCATGGTCGATCGAGATGGGATTTGCCCTCTCTACAGAGAGATATCTCTGGGCCTCGAGTGATCGGATCCAAAATGCATGGCCATGCTACTTAAGGTTAAGAGTTAACCTAGTAAGGGATTAGGATCACGGGATCGAGAAAGAGTGATCGCTTGGAGCTCGACCGAATATCGTGAGGCAAAGGGATTGGCATGTACATAACGTTGTGATGGTTACTTTGATATGATCTTTACGTGCGTTTAGGAGTTGGCACGTCTTGCTAGAGGTCGCTACCAACTATTGACCAAGTATGTGTACTTGCGTCATGTCTAAACATACGTGAACCTATAGGGTCACACACTTAAAGTGAAGCCTAATTCGGATTGGATCCGAATTAGATGGGCATTGAGTCCTAATGGGCCTCTATTCGTAGAAGCCCATTATAAGGCGTCTATAAAGGAGGGCGGCGGCGCGGTTTAGGGTTGAGTTTTTCGTGACATACCCAAACCACGGCGCCACCCTCCCACGCCCTAGTCGCCACGCGGATCTAGTAGTCCGCGCGCGTTGCTTCCTCCCGCGTGTGGATACCTTTGAAGGCGCCGCATCGTGGGCGTTGGGACGAACCGCAAGAAAGGAGGCAGCGTGGGGCGCCACGGCGAGGACGAGGAAGTAGTACGACTACTGCGCCCGACCTCATCGCACCTACTTAGTGCGACTACACGCCCGACGCGCGCATCAACCTCCGCACTGCGCGTCTAGTGGTAAGACCGTGATCTATAATCTGCGGTGATCTTGGTTTCTGGTAGAATTTTTAATTTGCGCTAGTGTAGCCTACCGTTTCCTACAATCGTCACCGCGGGCTTCTCGATGGGTCACGCGGGCTTCCTCGGTGGCTGCTGCTGCTGCGCTCCTCTGCCGCTCGTCGCCGCCGCCGCCGCGCGCTCCGCCCATGATCGCCGCCGCGCCGCTCCCGCCGCCGCCGCATCGACGGAACTAGGGTTCCCCGTGCGCGCGTCTGTAACCAGGCCGTGTGGGCCTTCGTAGCCGGGCCGAGCGTTTAAAAGAAAAAGAAAAAAAAAAAAGAAAAGAAAAAAAAACGTGGTTCTAATCGCCGCGCCGTCCAGCGCCGCTTGTTAGATTTCGTTGTCCTGGTCGCCGCGCCGTCCAGCGCCGCCTACCAATGGGCACCGTTTCCCTCCCTCGCTGCCCGGTGATCTTCGATGGTGTTAACTACACCGACTTTGTGTCTCACATGCGTATCCACATGCGTGGTCTTCGTCTCTGGGGTGTCCTCTCTGGCGATGTTACCTGTCCGCCTTGCCCTACACCTCCGACGGAACCTCGCTGTTGCCTCGCCCCAACAGTGACAAGGCTCTTTCTTTGAGACCGCTTCGCCTTGCGATGATGAAGCTATTTACGCCTACCAGAGACTCGATTTCTACAAGGATCGCTGACCGCCTACACTCGGTGGTACGACGCGGCGCTCGGCCTGCTTTGTCCTCATCGCCGATATCCGCCTCGGTTCTCTTACGAGGTTGTGGGACTCCCTCATCGCTTTCGGATGTGGACTCACCTTCGTCGGCGCTCTGAGCCCTCGGTGATGCTCTCTACTGTCAGTGGTCGCCAGAGCACTCTCTTCACGAGGTGATGCTCTGTTGGCGCCTTTACGCTCGAGCTCTGCTGTTTGGCGTCGGTGGACTCTCTCGCGACTTGGTTGTCGCTCCTGTCGTCTTTGCCTAGGCTATGCGTCTTGACACAGTTTCAGCGGATCTACGAGTTCCTTACTCGCCTTCGTCCCGAGTTCGAGCCGCGGCGTGCCCAGCTCCTTGCACGCCACCCTCGTGTCACTCTCCTGGATGCCCTTGCGAGATCTGGCGGAGGGCTACGCTGAGTGGTGCCGCTCGCCGCCACTCCCCTCTGTGCTCGCCGCTCGCCCACCTGCTACACCGACTGCTCCACGCTTCAGCACACTGCCCCCTCCAGCGGCTACCACAGGAGGTGGTGGCCGCCCTCCATCCGGCGGTGGTCGTCCTCACTGCTCCTACTGCAACAAGGTCGGTCACATTGAGTCCCAGTGCTATAAGAAGCAGCGGCATCTTTCTCGCCGTTCTTCTACTAGAACTGGCACTGGTGCTTCTACATCGACGCCTGCATCGACTTCTTGATGGTTTCTCTCATCGAGCGGAGATAGCGGACCGGCGCCTACCGCCGCCGGGTTCTCCTCGGCGAGTTCTGCGCAGCTCTCATCGACTCTTGCACCGAGAAACCACCTTCTACGATCGGTACCTCCCGTGGATTCTTGATTACGGAGCATCTTTTCACATGACTCCTGATCCTTCCATTCTGTCTTTCATTACACCCCTTGATTCTCCTGTCAGTGTTCTTACTGCTGATGGTACATCTCTTTCTGTCTCTGGTCGAGGCCCTCTTAGCAACTCATCTTTTAATGTTCCTTACATTGCTTATGTTCCTCGCCTTACCATGCAACTTCTTTCTGTGGGGCGATTCATCGATCTTGGTTGTCGGGTCATTCTCAACTCTGACTCTTGTTGTGTTCAGGACCGCCACACGGGAGCTCTGGTTGGTTCTGGCCCTCGGCGCCTTGACTCACAGCGTCTCTGGGAGCTTGACTGGCTTCACCTTCCTTCCGCTGCTACCGTTGCCACGGTCTCTCGGCCGCCACTTCGCCTACCAGGCTCTTTTGGCGGTGGCATCACCGTCTTGGTCATCTGTGTGGATCTCGTCTGCATGCGTCTTTGGTTCGTCGTGGTCTTCTCGTCTGCATCTCGGAGATGTATCTTTAGATTGTCAGGGCTGTATGTTAGGTAAACAGATTCAGCTTCCTTATCCTCATAGTGAGTCAGTGTCTCAGCGTCCTTTTGATCTTGTTCATTCAGATGTTTGGGGTCCGGCTCCCTTCGTTTCGAAAGGGGGTCATCGATATTATATCATTTTTATAGGTGATTTTTCTCGCCACACTTAGATATATTTCATGTCTTCTCGTAGTGAGGTCTTATCTATCTATAAACAATTTGCCACTATGGTCCATACACAATTCTCCACCCCTATTCGTGTCTTTCGGGCTGACTACGCTGGCGAGTACCTCTCTCGTTACCTGCGCAGCTTCCTTCTCGAGCGGTACTCTGCCGATTCTCCGTCCCGTGCTCATGCTCAGAATGGTGTCGCTGAGCGCAAGCATCGTCATCTCCTTGAGACGGCTCGTGCACTGATGATTGCCGCCTCTATTCCACCTCACTTTTGGGCCGAGGCTGTTTCCACTGCCACCTATCTCGTTAACATCCAGCCCTCTTCTGCTCTTCAGGGTGCGATTCCTGTTGAGCGTCTTTGTGGTCTTCTTCCTGACTACTCTGCTCTTCGTCTGTTTGGCTGCGTTTGCTATGTTCTCCTCGCCCCTCGAGAACGTACCAAACTGACTGCTCAGTCTGTTGAATGTGTCTTTCTGGGATACAGTGCCGAGCACAAGGGATATCGGTGCTGGGATCCTGTTGGTCGACGGATGCGGATTTCTCGGGATGTGACTTTCGACGAGTCTCGTCCCTTCTACCCGCGTCCTACCTCTCCTTCGGCTTTGGCTTCCTCTGTGGAGTCTCTGTCCTTTTTGACCTTTCCAGATACACCTATATCTGTCTTGCCCTCATCCACCCATCCCACTGAGTCTCCACATATTCCTCCTGTGGCCTCTCCGCCGTTGTCGCCGCCTGCTTTGTCTCCTGCGGCTCCTCAGGCTCCTCCCACTACACTCGTCTACACTCGTCGACCTCGTATTGAGGATCTTCCAGATGAGCCATCTTCTCCTGATGTTCTATCTTCTCCTGATGATCCATCTTCCCCTGATGGGTTATCTTCTCCTCACTACGCTCTCCGCGATCGCCAGTCGATTCGGCCTCCTGCCCGTTTGGTTTTTACGTGCAGCTACTCTTGAGCTCTGCTCATATCGGGATCTTTATTACTCATCCCGAGTGGCGACATACTATGGCCGAGGAGATTGATGCCTCGAGCGCATCGGGTACTTGGGATCTTGTTCCTTTTCCATCTTACTCTCGTCCCATCACGTGTAAGTGGGTCTATAAGATTAAGACTCGCTCTGATGGCTCTCTTGAGCGCTATAAGGCGCGTCTTGTTGCTCGTGGCTTCCAGCAGGAGCATGGTTGTGACTATGATGAGACTTTTGCTCCTGTGGCTCACATGACCACTGTCCGCACTCTTCTTGCGGTGGCGTCTGTTCGCCACTGGTCTGTTTCTCAGCTTGATGTCAAGAATGCCTTTCTTAACGGCGAGTTGCGTGAGGAGGTCTACATGCTTCCGCCACCTGGGTATTATGTTCCTGAGGGCATGGTTTGTCGTCTTCATCATTCTCTCTATGGCCTTAAGCAAGCCCCTCGTGCTTGGTTTGAGCGCTTCTCCTCTGTGGTCACTGCTGCTGGCTTTTCCGCTAGTGATCATGATCCTGCGCTCTTTGTCCACACTTCGTCTCGTGGTCGGACTCTTCTTCTTCTGTATGTTGATGATATGATCATTACCGGAGATGATTCTGAGTACATTGCCTTTGTCAAAGCTCGTCTTAGTGAGCAGTTTCTTATGTCGGATCTTGGTCCTCTTCATTACTTCCACTCCAGATGGTTTCTTTATGTCCCAAGAGAAGTATATTCAGGATCTTCTTGATCACGCCTCTCTCACTGATCAGCGTACTGTTGAGACTCCCATGGAGCTCAATGTTCACCTCCGACCCTCTGATGGCGAGCCTCTTTCTGATCCGACTCGCTATCGTCATCTTGTTGGGAGTCTTGTCTCTCTTGCTGTTACTCGTCCAGATATCACTTATCCAGTCCACATTCTGAGTCAGTTCGTATCTGCTCCCACTCAGGTCCACTACAGCCACCTTCTTCGAGTTCTGCGATACCTTCGTGGAAGTATCTCTCGCCGTCTTTTCTTTCCAAACTTCAGCTCATTACAGCTTCAGGCTTATTCGGATGCTACTTGGGCCAGCGATCCCTCTGATCGCCGGTCTATCTCTGCTTACTGTGTTTTTCTTGGTGGTTCTCTCATTGCCTGGAAGATGAAGAAACAGACTGCAGTGTCCCGTTCGAGTGCAAAGGTTGAGTTACGCGCTATGGCTCTCTTGACAGCAGAGATTACTTGGCTTCGGTGGTTACTTGAGGATTTTGGTGTTTCTGTCACTACACCGACTCCTCTCTTGTCCGACAGTACATGTGCTATCAGTATTGCCCGTGACCCTGTGAAGCATGAGCTTACCAAGCATATTGGTGTTGATGCTTCTTTCATGCGGTCTTGTGTGCATGATCAGGTGATTGCTCTCCAAGATGTGCCTTAGAGCTTGGATAGCGGATTTCTTCACGAAGGCTCAGACTCGAGCACAACATGGTTTCTACCTCTCCAAACTCAGTGTTGTTGATCCACCATGAGTTTGAAGGGGGGTGTTAGAGATATATATGTATATGTGTTATTCCCCATTGTTATAAGGGGTTCTTTGCATATTCACCACATGTACTTGTGTATATATACTGGCTCATTGACCCCATATTGAATACAAGCGCTATTCATCACAGGATCAACCTCCCTCCTGGAGAGAGGAGCTGCGGTTGCCACCAGCCAGCTTCTTCGAGAATTTATCTAGCAATTTCACAACTTTCTAATCGACAAAGGCAAGCCCAAATACTTGATAGGAAAACCCTTCATCTCACAATTCAGCAATGTTGCCTGTCTCTTCTTGCGAACACCTGACTGTCGTAATGGGGCTTTCAGACAGATTCACCTTTAGCACTGTAGCTTCACCGAAAATCTGCGAAAGCTCAGTGATTGCTGCGCAGTCTTTAGTCGATGGTTTGAAGAAAAAAATCACCGCAGAGGTGCTTCAGTCACTCCTAACGGTGTCAGGATTGACTGTTGGGACGCCCGCAACACGATCAAAAGTATTTCTACTCTACTTTTGATTAAATTCATGTTTCAAGACTAGCTAAGTATTAGTACGTGCTTGACAAATTCCATTGCCCACCGTGATTTTGCCTCCAAGATTACGTAACGGGAGTAGAGAACAAACCAACTGTCAAATTCATGAGGCCGGAACATTCAGCGTACGACAAGGAGGTGCAGTAAGTAAGGAGCAGCACACTGGAAATCGGAGCACATTACATTGGAAGGCAAGGGATTATTCATTATACAGGCAGCTTAGGATCTATCTGTACCAGTACCAGGCAGGAGTAGCATGAAATCGATCGCAGAATATATATTCATTTACTGCAGTGCATTACATATATGTATGTTTGGTTTGGATTACCCGTCATCGACTTAGTGAAGGAATGATAACCCTGTAATAAAGCCGCAGACTAGCAGAATAGCCATTACCGCTGCGCTGACAAGCTGTTTCGGTGAAGTCGTGAAGATGGGGATACCTTTAGGGACCCGATCCCGACGACTCTGAAATACGGCGCGCAACCATGGTAGGAAACCAAGCCTCTGGCATAGCGCAGCTGAGTGAATAAACATCATGGCGACTGCTGTGGCATAGCGCAGCTGAGTGAATGTTGCTGATGCAGAGAAGGCAAACGCCATGTCGTCGGAGACGATGAATGCTCTGAAAGCATGCTGCCTTCTCTGTTCTTCTTCGATGTGCTGTTCGCTTGACTGGCGCCGCCGGACTGCACATAGGACCCCGACCCCAGCGGACTTGCTTATTGATCTGGAATGCTTTGTATCTTGTGCATCCGGATGGCTCGGATTTAGATCGGGTGGCTGTGACGCGCCGCGTGCATGCGTATCTTTTGCCCCCGTGTGCACAAGATAACTATGTTCACTCTCTCCACGAGAAAGCCTGACACACATTTTCTGTGTTTTGTCAAGAGATTCTAACTGGTGCTGAGATGGAAGTGCGAAAGGTCGTGGATGTCATAAGGATATGTTCATAATCTCACTGTGATTAACAATTGGCAATAGTGTCAAGACGTTTGGCGAAACACTTGTTTTCGGTAATTTCATATTGTTATCGGTCTTTAGGAGGTCTGACCGGCCTGGGAGGCAGTCTAACCACCAAGGGTGGCGGTCAGACCGGCGGACTAAGGGGCTGGCGGTCAGACCGGCCATGATGGCGGTCTGACCGACCAAAAAGGCAACTTTGGAATTTCAATGAATGTGATCAAACACTTTTGTAGGAGTGTAAATAGGTGAGTTTGCTGCAAGTTTCACGAAAAATGGAGTTTCGAGGCAAGAATAGATAGAATTTTAATAAAATGTCAAGAAAGGGACGTTTTAGGTCCTTGGGAAAAATTACAGGAGAGCGGTGTAACACCCCAAAGTTTAAGACATTTCAAAATTGTTAAAAATGTGAAATTTTAAAGACTTTTTAGTACATTATAGTGACATTCAAACTTTCCTGGAGTTTATTTGGGTTATTTGTCGAGTTATAAATTTGAAGGATCAAATTAGGTAAATCAAACCGGGGTTTAAAAGAAAAGAAAAAGAAACCCTAAACTTTCCTTTTTCTTTTCCTTCTCTTTCTCATTTTCCTTGCCAGGCCCACCCACAGCCACTATCTCTTTCTTTCTCCTTCTTCTATTTCCACCCGACACGAGGACCACTGGCGCCATGCTGTAGCCCTCTTCCCCCATTTTCACCCACCTGCCCTCATCACTATCTCCGCCACTGTGGTCATGCTGGCCACCTCGCACCCACGTCGCCAACCACTCCACTGTCATCACAACGATTGAGGATATCAACCCTAAGGATGCTTCCACTGCTTCGACTCGCTGCACTGCATCCACATCTTCTCCGATTAGACTTTCGGCGACTGCATTGCCATATTTTCCAGTTGGACCAAGCAGCCTCTACTCATACATGCCGGGCTATGTCTACTGCTTCTACTCATACATGTCGGGCTATGTCTATTGCTTCTACTCATATATGTCGGGCTACGTCTATATGCCATGGTGCTGCGTCACCAATTGTTGGCCCACAGGCTATGTAATGTATGGACCGACTTGAACCATATGTTGGCCGACCACCCTAGAGAGCCTATACTATTTATGTGAACAGTACACATAAACAGTACCACCATCCCTAGGGTTCCCACCTCTTGGCCGCACCCCTCATATAGGAGTCGCTGCCCCTTAGCAAAATTCGGGTTTTGTTGATTGAAGTTTAACTTTGCTACTTTATTCTTTGTCCTCTTGGTCGGCGAGATCAACAACGATATTGTTCTTCTGAACCCCACTTATCAATACATTCAATTCCTATTCATAATTTCATATTTCTTATTTATCTTGTTCTTGCGCGCTTCTTCAGTGTATGCAGGAATCGATCTCCGTGATCAGGTCAACCGGGTACTTGTGCACGGTTGATAACGACTTGTCGAACAATTTAGTGATTGCGTGGTTTCGAGCCATATGAGTTCGTAGCCAGGATCGTGAGAGTTGAACGACTACCACCGAACATATCTTCTCATCGAAAGATTGGGCCAAAATCAGGACCTTCGTGGTTCATCAAGTGGTATCAGAGCTACAGTTCACCGGTGAGAATTTTTTTCCTACAGTCCAGTTGTCGACGATCAAAACGTCGATCTTACGAGAAGAAAAGGAGAGAGTGACGTAAGAAATCCTGGGTAATAATGGGACTGCTCCTTTATTAGTATGAACTGGGTTTTACAGGGGATGCCTCCTGACTAGATGATGAACTACTTCTGTATACAATGAGAACACTACTTGCTACTTTACAATCCCAGACTTAAAACACATATCTAAGGCTTGTGTTTCAGTCTGATCATCCCCCCTCGCTCCGTCCATGCTCCATCTTTAAATAGTCTTTGAAGATGTGGCAGTTACTTCCGGATAAAGTGTCTGATGTGAAGCATTGCGACTGGTCGGAGTTGGGTGACGGTTCATAAAGACTCAACCGTTTGGCGGTTGTATGCCTGAGAGGTACAACCGCATGGTAGTTTCTTAATCAGTGCTTCTAGATAAGAAACGTTGTATGGTATGGAATATGCACGTGGTCCATTCATCACACGGTAGAGAATATACCTGGAATCAGTTCCAAGTATCAGTTCATACCTTTTACGAGCAGTTCTCCTAGTCGGGAGCTTGGCATAGGCCTTCATCCGACCAGGGTACCCATTATGTAACCTTTGGAATTTCTACGACCAGTGAGGTCGTGCACCTCAGGGGTTACGACCATAAAGACGTATGGTCTGTTATGTATTTAAAAATAATACATAGAGGTTTTAATCCTCATCACCAGTAAGCCACGAAAAATCACACAAAAAATTTAGGGTTAGTTCATATCGTCCAAACCAATTTGTGCCTCGCATTGTTCTTTTCAGTTTTTGCATCCTGGAATTGTAGATTGCATCGTCGAGCCGTTGTGCTGGTTTTTGTCTAGATTGGTTTAGTTTAGAGTCGCTTGCAAGTCGTCACCACCACTCTTTGCCGCAACAACCAGCGCCCTTGCCGTGATCGCCTCGGCACCCTACCGCTGCCCCTTGGTGCTGCCACGATAGACATCTTCATTGCCGCGGTCACCAAGTAGCCTGTCACCGCTGCCGCATTCCTACAGATCACCCTACCGCCATCGCATCTTCACTGCCACAGCAATCCAAATGCTCCAAGCCACTGCCACCAATCTCTGTCAAGGCAACCACCGTCCCCTGCCGCAGTCCCTTCCTCCCTGCCGCAACCACCAACACCACCACCACCACCCTGCCGTAGCCCATGACAAACACTTTACCCTACCACCGCTATTTCCACCTGCCTCAGCACCAATAGAGGCCGGTCATCGCCAACCACACGCTGTCGCAGAACCTTGCCATGGCACCCGATTGGGCGGCCACCGCTGCTTCTTGCCACCGCGGTAACCGAGCACCCTACCGCCACTGATTTCTCACTACCACGGCAAGCAAACCCTCCACCGCATGCACCTTGGCTCCTGCCGCCACTCCTTGGTAGGAAGAAACGGGAAGCCCTAATTGTTTCGGGTCACCAGGGAAGGAAAAGGATAGATTGATTTCGATAGAAAAAGGAAAAGGGAAAGCACAAGAGTTGTGTTCAGTTTCTGGAGAAGTTTTGGTTTCGATTTCCATACCAGCTGAATTCGGTTTGTAGAAGAAGTTTTCAGTTTTGCCAGAACTAGGGTTTGCCGAAGTCAACTTGATGAACCACGAAGGTCCTGATTTTGGCTCGATCTTTCGATGAGAAGATACGTTCGGTGGTAGTCGCTCCGCTCTCACGATCCTGGCTACGAACTTGCAAGGCTCGAAACCACGCAATCGCTGAACTGCTTGACAAGTCGTTATCAACCGTGCATAAGTACCCGGTTGACCTGATCACGAAGATCGATTCCTGCATACACCGAAGAAGCACACAAAAATAAGATAAATAAGTAATATGAAATTACGAATAAGAATTGAATGTATTGATAAGTGGGGTTCAGAAGAACAATGTCGCCATTGATCTCGCCGACCAAGAGGACAAAGAATAAAGTAACAAAGCTAAACTTTAATTAACAAAACCCGAATTTTGCTAAGGGACGGCAAATCCTATATGAGGGGTACGGCCAAGAGGTGGGAATAGTGGTACTATTCATGGGTACTGTTTATATGAATAGTATGGGATCCCTAGGGTGGTCGGCCAACATATGGGCCATATGGGCCAAGTCGGTCCATACATTACATAGCTTGTGGGCCAACAATTGGTAACGCAGCACTATGACATATAGACGTAGTCCTACATGTATAAGTAGAAGTAGTAGACATAGCCCGGCATGGATGAGTAGAGGCAGCTTGGTCCAACTGGAAAATATAGCAATGTGGCCGCCGAAAGTCTGATCGGAGAAGATGTGGATGCAGTGCAGCGAGTCAAAGCAGTGGATGCATCCTTAGGGTTGATATCCTCATCAACGCCCATGACTCGGCCACAACTTGCGCTTTCCCTATCCCGTTGTCACTTGAGTCCTCGCCGTCCCGTGCCCACAACGCCGCGGAGATGGCCGCCTACTTGTAAGATCGAGGAGGCCGACTAGAGGGAGGTGAATAGGTGGTTTTAAGAATTCTTTTGGCTAAAATTGAGTTTTATGCGGAATTGTAAATCAAGTCGATTTAGCTCAAATAAAATCTAAATCAACTTGTCTTAACTAAGTGCGCCAACAAACTCAGATTTAAGACAATGATTGCAATCCTAGGGAGGCAAGGAAACAATTTAATTCAATAAAAGTAAATAGCAAAAAAGTAAAGCTCAAGAAAGCAAACCACACGAATACTTGAACTTTTTCCCGTAGTGATCAAAAACTTGTCGGTTTCCCCTAGTCTACATTGAGATAAGTCCAAATGAATTGGACTGGTTCTACAAATTAAGCCTACATCTCGAATCCACTCGGGATTGCTCTTCCTCCACTCTAGAGATGACAAGCACCAAGTCACTCACAACTGCCCAGGTCTTCTCACAACCTTCTTTGAGAAGATCACCAACACAACTCCTTTAAGCCGTCTAGATGTTGGCAAACACCAAGAGTAATAAATTGAAGACACTCACTTGAACGAATCAAATGTCTAAGCTCAATGGATACTAAATCCTACACCTAATGCAATACATGCACTAGTATTTTGCTCTCTAGGCTCACTAGGTGCAACACATGCACAAAAGAGACGAGAGGGCTTGATCTTTGCTCAAGGGAACTAATAATATCACCAGCACACATCCTACAACTGGCCACAAGGGGAATTTATACACCCACACACAAAAACTAGCCATTGGAGGAGAATCTGTGCAAAAACAAGAAGGCCGGTTAGATCGCAGGCATAGGGCCGGTCAGACCAGACTACAAAGTAATGGTAACCTCAGCAGTAATCATTGCAGCAGAATCTAACCGTTATGCTAAGTCCGGTCAGTCCGCGCACTCAGGGTTCGGTCAGCCCGGGTACAAAGATTACCAAATTAGAGAAAACAGACTACTGGAAAAAGCTAATCGTGCTGGTCAGTCCAGGGTTCCGGTCTAACCGGGGACAACACAGTGGTTAGTCCGACAAGGAGAAATAAGTAGCAAGTTGCAAAAACAACATTCTCTGGAAAAAGCTAACTGCACAATGACCCGGAGGTCCTATCAGTCTAGATAGACAAAATAGAGAAGGAATGAACCAAAAGAAGGCTGTCTGGAAAATGCTGACCACCCGACTCAAACCGAGGGTCTGATCAGTCCGGTCTACCCACTACGGTTAGTCCGGCCAGTAGAAATGAGAAACAGGAGTTCTTTGGAAAAAGCTGACCACTTCAAGATCCAGGTTTCTATTCAGTCTGATCTACCTACTGCGGTTAGTCCGGACAAGGAATCAAAAGTTAATTTTGCAAATTGTTTCAACTCAACTTAGCAAACACATTTACCAATTGATACATGATGCAAACAATGGATGAATGCAAGATACTCAACAAGTTGCAAATCACTCTTGCCAACTTTTATAATCATGCCACAAGGAATTTGGAACATGGACTTAAACTGTTTGCAAAATATATTCACAAACTAAGTCACATGTTACAACAATTATGCATGTCTCAACTATTTGCAAAATACATTCGCAAATATTGGTAACATACTGAAGAGAGAGCAAACACTAAGAGCTATCAACACAATATATACTCAAGCTACTAGTTAAGACCCCTCTTAATAGTACGACAACCTATACTAGCAATCCGGTCTCAACATCAAACACTAAGACCGGTACAATGACTAAGAAACAAATCCTTAGCTTATGCTAGTCATATCTTTGGCTTGAGCATCCATCTTGGAGTGATTACTTGATGATGAGCACTTCCACTCCAAGACCGAGTTCTTGACTTGATCAACATCATCACATGATGACTTCCTTTATTTCTAGTTTTTAACTTGAATATCATCAACACATGATGATCTTCTTTATTTTGGGATCATGTCTTGAATGTCATCACCACAAGATGACATCTTTCATCCCAAATGTTGATTTGATGACTTTTAACACATTGAGCTGTCAATTGCTTTCATCATCATGTGACTTAACTGTTGAACTAATCATGTGTGCTGGCCGAGACATGCCTACTCACGCATGATTTGTTTTGGAAACAGATGAATCCCAAAATCAATCACGTTGGATTGAATTTAGTAGTTACCATAGCGTAGGATTGATTCCTTTCTAATACTCTCCTTCCTGGTGGTGTCGTAAGTTTGGACTATGATCCTCTCCTGGGGATCACGACAAGAGACGGCAAGAATCAGCATGTCGGCACTGCATGTAAATCTTTTCTTTCCATAGCTGCATGTAATTATGTTTTGATATAGCATTTAAATATGAAGAAAACCAAAAAGCTGTTGTGAGTTGAAAGTGGCACCAAAAATATCTCTCGCACTTTGATTGCTCATTGGAGTCCAGAACGTGGGTTCTTTCCAGAAGAGTGTGCTTGTGTTCACGTACATTGAGTGTTCTCACGTAGTGTTCGTCTTGGTGCTAACAATTGGTATCAGAGCGACGACGATGTCTAGGAGCACTGGTTCGGAGTCCTTCACCACACAGCGAGCCCCTGTAGACGGTAGCGGCACTGGCAACGAAAGCTGAAACGTGGTGGTGCACCAGATCAGGGTGGTGTTAGTGGCGGTGCACTACCCTACCCTCACTCGCACGAACTACATCGAGTAAGCTCTCTTGATGAGGGTCAACATGCAGGCTTAGGGAGTCTGGGAGGTGATCAATCCGAGAAACATCCGCATGCTTGGTGAAACCTTGGAGGATATCAAGCTAATCAAGAAGTTCCTCCGTGTTGTTCCTCCGAAGTTCACGTATGTAGCAATATCCATCGAGCAGCTGATCGACCTACAGACCCTGTCCATGGAAGAGCTGGTGGGGTGGCTCAAGTATGTGGAGGAGAGGTTCGAGGCGAATGAGACAGCCAATGACGGTGGTCGCGAGGCCAGTGGCCGTCTACTCCTCACCGAGGAGGAGTGGCTGGCGCGCATGAAGAAGCGGGTGCAGGGTGACTCCTTTTTGGGCAGTGGCAAGAATGGCAACAAGCAATGGCATGGCCGCAGCAAGTAAGGCGGGCAAGGCGCTGCCTACAATGGCAAGGAGAGTGCTTAGTCCGGCGGCGGCCACAACAAGTCTAGGCTCAAGTGTTTCAATTGTGGGAACCTTGGGCACTTCTCTCTGGATTGCCGCAAGCCACGGTGAGAGCACAAGGAGCAGGTGCATCTCACTCAAGCTCAAGACGACGAGCCCACGCTATTGATGGCCCAGGTGTGCACACTGACGAGGTCACGCGCGACGCACCCACTAACATAGCACTGGACGAGGTGCACGCGCAAGTGCACCTTGGCCGGGAGGAGGACGAGCACGACGACTCCTGGTACCTGGACACGGGTGCATCCAATCACATGTTCGGATGCAAGGTTGCGTTTGCCGAGCTAGACGTCAATGTAAAGGGGACTGTGAAGTTTGGCGACATCTCCATCGTCGACATATGTGGGCGTGGGACTGTGCTATTCACATGCCACACCAAGGAGCATCACACGCTCACTGGGTTGTACTACATCCCATGATTGCGAAGCAATATCATCAGCATCGGACAACTTGACGAGAATGGCTGTTAGATGTTGATCGAGAATGGCGCATTGTGGCTTCGTGATCAGCAACGACAACTGCTAGCCAAGGTAAAATACTCTAGAAACCATATGTATGTGCTTGATTTGGTTTTGGCATAGTCGGTGTGTCTTGCAGTAAGTTGCGGTGAAGATGTGTGGCACTGGCGCGAGCGCTACCACCATCTAAACTTTTAGTCCCTACGACGTCTCACACGTGGTGAGATGGTCCGCGGGTTGCCACAGATCGATCAGGTGGATCGAGTTTGTGACGCTTGCCTAGTCCAGAAACAATGACGTGCTTCGTTCCTACAGGAGGCGTGCTACCGTGCCTAGGATCAACTCAAGCTGGTGCATGGTGACTTGTGCGGATCAGTCACACCGATGAAACCAAGAGGGAAGCGATACTTTCTACTCCTGGTAGATGATTTCAGCCGATACATGTGGCTGATGCTCCTGACATCGAAAGACGAGGCGTCGGCTGATGCGACAATGGGTATCCCAATCTTTCGATGAGATGGATAATTATATTTGGTAGAGATGACTCTCATGATTCAGCTACCAATCGCACACGACCAATATACCTGCAATCGCTGAACCAACTTCGTGATTGTTATCGACCTTACTAGAAGCACGATCGACCTAACCATGAAGGTCTATTCCTACATGCAATTGAAGAACAAGCAAGAATATGATAAATAAACAATCTGAAATTGCGAATAGAAATTAAGATTGTATTAAAAAGTGGGGTTCTGAAGACAATGTCGCTATTGATCTCATCGAACAAGAGGACAAAGTATAAAGTAGCAAAGCTAAACTTCAATAAACAAAACCCAATTTTGCTAAAGGGCGGCGACTCCTATATGAGGAGTGCAGCCAGGAGGTGGAAACCCTAGGGTGGGCTACTATTCATGGTACTGTTCATGCTTGAATAGTATCAGCCTAGGGTGGTTGACCGCCATATGGGCCATGTCGCCCACTAGATGGGCCAACAATAGGTGATGCAGCACCATGGCATGTAGAATTAGCTTGACCCAATTGGAGTATATGGAATTGCCGTAGCTGAAAGTCCAACTAGAGAAGATGTGGTTATAGTAGAGTATGCAGTGCAGCGTGCCAAAGTAGTGGTTGCATCCTTAGAGTTGATGTCCTCATCATCCTCCCTTTCTTGAATTTGAGTCGTCCTCAACTCAATCATTTTTTCCAAGTCATCAGTTTCCTGCAAAAGGATAGTAGCAATAGGAGGCAAAGAAACACGCATATCTTCTAATAGACACAAAGATTCTTTGCAGATCATAGTATAGCATTCAGATTCATGTTTTTCCAAGTCAATGCAATCATATTTTGTAGCTAACATAATAGGATCTTTCAATTTAATTTCACTTGGAGCTATAATATTATGATCAACTTTTGTCTTCTCCTTAGTTGTTCTCGTAGTTCTTGCTAATTCATCGTTTAATATGGTAGTAGGAGACATTGGAAGCAAGATGATTTTCTTTTCTTTATATGTGAAAGTATAATTATTAGATCTACCATGATGTTCAGTATATCTACCATATTTCCAAGGTCTACCTAACAATAACGAACATGCTTGCATAGGTACGACATCGCAATCAACATAGTCATGATATGATCCAATAGAAAAATGTACGCGCACAAGTTTAGTGACATTTAACTTACCACAAGAATTCAACCATTGAATGTAGTAAGGATGAGGGTGTTGAGTTGTGGTCAAGGCAAGCTTCTCGACCATGTCTGTGCTAGCAAGGTTGTTGCAACTTCGGTAATCAATGATGACTCTACATGAACGTTCCATGATGACAAACTTTGTTTGAAACAAGGTGTGGCATTGATTTTATTCAACAAGCTCCATTTGAGCACTTAGCACATGCTGGATAGATAGGCTTTGATACTTGTCATATATCTCATGGCCTAATTGTTCTTCCTCAATTTCATCACCTACATTGTTAGGTGCAACCAAAACATGTTCTTCCTCAATATCGCTAGCTGAAGTATACTCACCATTGTTCTCGATAAGTAAAGCTTGTTGACTTGGGAAATAGTGCATCAAGTTCCCAAATCCTTTGCAACAGTGACATTGTACATCTCTAAATCTCCCTATAGAAGCAACGGAAGAAGCACTTTTTGTAGGGACTTGTACATTTGCTGATTTGCTTGCATCAAGGACATGTGCAGGAGTGGAAGGAACAACATGGATGGCTTGAGGAGGGTGCATCTCGGCCAGAAGTGGAAGAAGGTGCCATGTGTTGTGGCTGATTTGACCGATCTGCAAGAGATCCTCCAAAATTGCCCCTAGAACGAGATTGTCGACCCTACACTTCTCTTTCTGCTTTACAAGCAAGATTAAACAAGTGGGTGATAGAATTGTATTCTTTATAATCAAGTATGTCCTGAATTTTATGGTTTAAATGTCCCAAAAATATAGCCATCTTAGCATCTTCAGTTTCATCTAAACCACAACGCAACAAACCAGTTTGCAATTCTTGATAATTCTCTAAAGAACTACTACCGTGTCTTAAGCATTACAATTTATTAAGCAAATCACAATAATAATTTGAAGGTACAAATCTATGTCTCATTGCTCTATTCAAAGCATTCCATGTTCTTGGTATGTTCTGATGAGTACGATCATATTCACTCCACAAAATAGAGGCAAAATCAACAAACTCACTAGTAGTAGCCCTAACTTTCTTATTTTTAGGGAATTCATGACAAACAAATTTTTGTTCTACGGTAAGCTTCCATGTGAGATAAGAATCAGGATCATATTTTTCAGCAAAAGAAGACATAGTGAATTTAATTTTTGCCAAATGCATCATTATGGTCTCGTACCCGACGTTGATTTCTTCCCATACCTTGACGATTATGACGAAGCCGACGATGGTATAACATCCTGAATTTCTCAGCTTTTGAAAATTTTCAAAATTTAAAATTTACCTTTTGGTTTATTCTGAGTTTAGTGAAGTTTCCTGGTTTTAAATTCCCCTTCCTCTGTTGATCCGATACCCCCTTGGCACATCTCTTTTTCCCTCCCTGCGCGTCGACCACCTCTTTGGTTTTGACCACCTCTTTGGTTTCGACCGGTCTTGACCACCCTTTGGTTTTGACCAGTTGCTCGGTTTCGACCAGCCCCGCCTGTCAGCCCCTGCTCACCTTCTCTTTCCTCTATTTGTTTCCTCAGCGATGTGGGCATTAAATGTCGTCGTTTCCACAACGACGTGCGCTTTAAATGCTGTCGCCTCTGTCGCACCTGCCCCCATCCCATCCCTCTGACGTGCATATTAAATGTTGTTGTCTTCGCCTCGCCGCATTTTTTCTTCACTTTTCACACCACTCCATCTTGCTGTTATCTCCATCCTGTCGCATTTCTGAAGAAAGAGAAGAAGCTTGAATGGACAAATGCTTGTGAGCAAAGTTTCCAGGAGTTGAAGAAAAGACTAGTCTCTGCGCCTGTATTAGTCTTACCTGACATCCATAAGGACTTTGAGGTTTTCTGTGACGCCTCTCTGCGCCTGTATTAGTATTATGTACTGGCTAGAAAGGATCATGCATTTACTTGTTAATCCTGATGGATTTGATAGGTGGTGTGATTTAAGACAATGACAAAATCTCGGCCACAAGCAAACTGAGTACGCACACAAGGTGTTCGACGAAACGAATAGCAGTCGAACAAACAACATAACGACCAAACATACACAATGTTAACACGCACAACATGAACAAACGATAGCCCACACAAACACCCGCGATCCCAAGATTTGGTCGAGCGAGTTAAGAGCAACCTAGCAAGAAACGGTCACGCAAACAACATGTTCGACGGAAAGAAAATAAGGTAAAAGGCGCACCTTGATGCCCTGGAATGACATGCTGAGCTCCTCCTCGGGGATGACGACGGGCCACTTCTCCCCGGCCTCACGGAACATCTGCTTGGTCTCTATGAGGCGGCCGCGTGCGAGGATCTGATCACGGATGCCCTACGTGGTGGCGCCGTCCACGGCGACAAAGGCCTCCTTACCGCCGTTGAAGTAGGTGACGACGACGCACGGGGGCGGCTGGGGCTTGGGGTCCTCGGATGTGGCGAAGTCCGCGGGCGATGACGGGAGGCGTCGCAGCTCAACAGAGCAGGTAGGGTTGGAGTCCTTGGCTTTGCGGTCGTTGCACTACGTGAGGAGCTCCACCGCAGCCGCCTTACGTATGTCCAGTGGGCTGTACTCCACCACCACCTTGGACAGGAACTTGAGCATCTCTTCTCGCCACCGCCGACGCGCTTCGCTTCCCGACGATTTCATTGTGGAGTGAGGCTTCGGGCTCGGCTGCAGAACACTTTCTGGGTTGGGTCTGGGCATCTGGCTCGGTTGGGCTCGCCTCGGGCAGTTAGGCTCAGCACAGGGGGTAGGGGCATACCATACAAAGTAGGGGAATTCATTATTTGCCCTCACATTAGTTGAGTTTTCAGAAAATACACACCTTCCCGATGTAATACATTTTTTGCCCTCACGTTAGTCTTTTTCTTAGTTATTTGCCCTTTTTGCATTATTTTAATCTTATATGTCTGTTTTCATGTTACAAGGCACACGAAATGACCATCTTACCCCTCGGTTAGGATAGGCCCCGTTCCCCTCGCACCCGACGAAATCTGCTCGCACGAACGGCGTTGTGGCCAGATCTCGCGGTCAGGGTCGAACGGGTGTCGCGCCTGCCGACCGTCTTTGGTGGCGGAGAAGCCGAGCGAGGCCGGCCGGCCGTCTTTGCGCGCAATTTGTCGATGTGGAGTGCGCATACGGCATGTCCCCCGCTGAGCTCCTCGCGAAGGTGGCCCAGTTCGACGCGCTCATTATGCGGAGCGGCAGCAAGGTGACGAGGGAGGTGTTGGAGGTGGGCCGCGGCTGGCTGCGGGTGGTTGGGCCCCTGACTGCCCGAGGCGAGCCCAACCGAGCCTAACGCACAGACACAACCTACAAAGTGTTCAACATCGAGCCCGAAGCCTCACGCCACCATGAAATCGTTGGGAAGTGAAGCGACGTCGGCGACAGCGAGAAGAGATACTCAAGTTCCAGTACAAGGTGGTGGTGGAGTACAGGCCGCTGGACCCGCGTAAGGCGACGGCGGTGGTGGAGCTCCTGACGCAGTGCAACGGCTGCAAAGCCAAGGACTCCAACCCCGCCTGCTCCATTGAGCTACGACGCCACCCTCAAAGCCCGCGGACTCCGCCGCATCCGAGGACTGCAAGCCCAAGCCGCCCCCGCTCGTCCTCATCACATACTTCAACAACGCTGAGGAGGCCTTCATCGCCGCGGACAGCGCCACCACGCAGGGCATCTGCGACTAGATCCTCGTGCGTGGCCACCTCATAGAGACCGAGACTGAGACCGAGCAGATGTTCCGTGAGGCCGACGAGAAGTGGCCTGTTCCCATCCCCGAGGAGGAGATCGGCATGTTATTCTCGAGCATCTAGGTGCGCCTTTTACCTTCTTTTCTTTTCGTTGAACACCTTTTGTGCATGGCCGTTTCTTGCTAGGTTGCTCGTGACTCGCTCGACCAAATCTTGGGATCGTGGGTGTTTGTGTAGGCTACCGTTTATTCATTTTGTGCGTGTTAACATTGTGTATGTTCGGTCGTTATGTAGTTTGTTCGACTGCTATTCGTTTCGTCGAACACCTTGCGTGCGTACTTAGTTTACTTGTGACCGAGATTTTGTCATTGTCTTGAATCACACCACCTATCAAATCCATCAGTATTGACAACTAAATGCATGATCCTTTCTAACCACTACATAACATTCCATTTGTACATTTATGAAGTAATTCCTTTAAAGCTTACATGCAACTTGACCACTAAATTTTATTATCATGTATTAGAAAAGAGTTAAGAAGTGTAATATCGAGGCTTAGAATGTTTAATTAGTAACGATAGAACCATTTGGAGGTTAAGTGTTACTAGTTAAATATTCCGGGTCCTCACATGTCCAGTCCACTGAACATATTGAGCCATTACATATAAGAATAAGATATGATGATTAAAGCACTTGGGTTCCAAAAAAGTGAGCAATGAGTACGTTCAGCCTAAACTCCTAAAGCACTTGGGTTCCAAAAAAAACTCCATACAACAAGGTGCGAATTTTAGGAATGACCAATTGCACTCGAAGAGCCTAAAATTAACAAGCACCTTCCTGAAGATGTCTTCCACTAATTAGTAAGGAGTTATCTACGCACATGTTAGCACTAGCTTCGTGAAAAACACGTACCAATCCAAGGGGTTGGCTCAGATCTAGAAATGTTGTTGCCAAAGCATTCCAAAACTGAACTGATACTATCATGTCAATTTGTTTGAAACCTAAATCACATGTCAATTAAATTTCGCATTAGCAGTCAACTAATAGTTGCAACAATGCAATTACTATAACATAGCAATACATTCGATACATAGCAATTGCTGGCCAGGACGAGGTTGATACATAGCAATTGCAATACATACATTCGATCACATCAACACAGGGAATCACATCCTCACAAAATAAGTGTTTGCTTCATTTACTACACATAAGAATCACATCCTCACAAAAGTACTTGCTTCATTCTCACATCCTCACAAAAGTGCTTGCTTCATGTACTATACAGGGAATCACATCCTCACATTCAACGGCTAGGATGCAAAAAAAATTCAGATCTGAAAATTATTGAGGGGAGAAGGTGGACACTTACCTTGCCGGAGTGAGATCCCACAGAGCACCCGACAGCAGGAGGGAGTCCAGTAGGAGGGGGCGGTGCTTGAGGAGGAGGTGGGGATGCCAACCGACGGAGGTGGCACTTGGGGGCGATGAAGACCGAGGGAGTCGAGAGAGCGTTGAGGAGGGATTCTAGTAGGAGGAGGCCGAGTCGGGAGGAGGATGGATCGACAGGGGTGTTGAGGAGGGAGTCCAGTAGGAGGAGGCCGGGCCGGGAGGAGGACGCACCGACAGGGGGCAACGGCTGACCGGGAGGAGGTCGGGGGCAACGGCCAGCCGGGATGGGAGGAGGACGGGGGATTGGGGAGGAAGATCTGGATAGGGTATTCGGGGGACAGGGGCGCGTGCGTAAGGAAGGCGATTGGCGGCTGGGAAGTGGGAGGCTGGGAGCTGGCCAGCTGGGTATTGCGTATTGGTCTATTGGAGACTCTCACATGTCAGTGTAGGTTGCAGGTAATCGGGCGAAGCGAGCACGGGTAGAGTTTACCTATGCTCGTGTCTGTTTACCCGATAGGCATGGAATTGGGCCCGTTTTCATGCCCGTGGGCAAAGAAAGACCTCCATTAGGGTATTCTCCAGCGGACACACGGGTAATCGGGCACAATTGTCACCCCTAGTCAGGACAGCTCCATGTTACACAAGTTAGGGCAACTAGGGATGAGGGCATGAGGGGTGGCTAGTTTAGTTGGGCTTGGGATTGGGCCTTAGGGGAGGGTGTTGGCCTGCTGGCCGCTGGTTAGCTACTGGGCGCCCTGGGCCGACTGTATTGCAAATACGAATACTATTTATATTTGTATTCGGTGTTATTTTGCATACCATATTCGTATTCGTATCCGAAACAAAACAGATATTATTTGTATTCGTTTTTCATTCGAATGCGGATTTTACTTACCATATTTGCATTTTCTCGGATACGAATATAGGATAAAACGGATTATCATTTACTATTTCCCATCCTACCTGTAGTAGTGTAGTGTAGAGTGCCACAATTGCACAAGGGTCCCTGACGAAGCACGTATTCTCTCTCGTTTTGGTGAAACGGCACGTAAGCCTGCGACAGATTAATGTCATCCATCATCGAACGAACGCACCCCACTCTGCAGATCAGGATCGTCCATCTTGCAATGAACGGCCCCAGATAGCTAGACGTTCACTGCAAACAGCACTTTTTCTGTTGTCAGGCCACTACAAAATGGAGAATTTTTTTAAAAGTAACATTAATTTAAAAGATAATTACAAAAAAAATAGTCGTATTTTTTTTTTACAAAAATTGGTGTCTATTGCCGTTTGGAATGGCGACAGACCTATCGCCATTCAAACTGGTGACAAGAACCCTGTAGCCAATTGGAACAGTGCGGAGAGATTTTCGTCGCCAATTTAACTAGCGACAGGACCTTGTCGCCATCATTGTCACCACTTGAACTGGCGACAGGGTCCTATATTTATTTGTTTTAAAAAAATATGTCTAGAGAATTCAACATAAATATTTAGTGTATTTCACATAGTTTTTAGTAATACCTTGAAGTGTCTGTGTAGTTCGGAATCCGAAATTGGAGAAGATAATTAAATGTGAAGTGAAGAATGCGAGATCGGCCGCGCAATTTGGAACCCGAGTTCGGCGGCACAATAACACAAATGACAACCGCCCGCGCAGTCCTGGCCGTCCTCCCACGTCGCCTCCACCATCCTCGCTAGTGGAAGGAGGCCTACCGCTCTTAAACTGCGTCAAAAGCATTAAGAACAAACGTGAGTCCACCCAAAGTAGTCAAACTACAATTGAGCACAAAAATATCACAACTACACGTACCTCGGAACCCAACGTGGGTCCACCCTCCATGCCTGTTGGAGATATGCCCTAGAGGCAATCATATTGATGATGATATTTTATTGTATCCATGATTTAATAAATATTCCTTGAATATTGCCTTTGTGTTGATTAACAAGTATATGACTTGTTTGTGAAACTCTTTACTTGTATGGTTATTCTAAAGTTGTCCCTAGTCGGAGTTCATGTGAGGACACACGTGAATGATGGATTAACACATGTATCGGTTGATGACCATGTTTCACAGGTCATAGACATGGAGATATCAAACCAATAATATGGACACATGTTTAGAACATGGGGTTGGACCGACCCAACATGAGACATAGTAATTATTCTTATGGTTCTCTCTACACAATGTGTACGCCTTGTCCTTAGACCTGAGATTGTCGCATGTACTTGAGATGTGAATCGACCTACTTAGGGGCTATCAAACGCTACTCCGTGAATCGGGTAGTTATAAAGGTAGCTTCGGGTTTGTCATGAAGCATGTTTGCGAGGCATGGTCGGTCGAGATGGGATTTGCCCATCTCTACCTGAGAGAGATATCTCTGAGCCCCTCGAGTGATCAGATCCAGAAATGCATGGCCATGCTACTTAAGGTTAAGAGTTAACCTAGTAAGGGATTCCGGATCACAGGATCGAGAAAGAGTGGTCACTTGGAGCTCGACCGAATATCGTGAGGCAAAGGGATTGGCATGTACATAACGTTGTGATGGTTCGTCCGATATGATCTTTACGTATGTTTAGGAGTTGGCACGTCTTGCTAGAGGCCGCTACCAACTATTGACCAAGTATGTGTACTGCGCATGTCTAAACATATGTGAACCATAGGGTCACACACTTAAGGTGAAGCCTAATTCGGATTGGATCCGAATTAGATCGGCATTGAGTCCTAATGGGCCTCTATTCGTAGAAGCCCATTATAAGGACGTCTATAAAGGAGGGCGGCGCGCTGGGTTGAGGGATGAGTTTTTCGTGACATCCTCAAACCCCGCCGCCACCCTCCCACGCCCTAGTCGCCGCGCGATCTAGTAGTCCGCGTGCGTCGCTTCCTCCGTCGTGTGGATACCTTTGAGGCGCCGCATCGTGGCGTTGGGACGAACCACAAGAAAGGAGTCAGACGTGGGACGCCGCGACGCGACGAGGAAGTAGTACGACTACTCGCCCGACGCATCGCATCAATCGAGTACGACTACACCGCCCGACGTCTTTGCATCAACTTCCACACCTGCGCGTCTAGTGGTAAGACCGTGATCTATAACTGCAGTGATCTTGGTTTACGGGTAGAATTTTTTAATTTGCGCTAGTGTAGCCTACCCGTTTCCCTACAATGCCCTCATGGGCAAGCACAACCGTAACGCGCCAAGCTCAATCGCAGCCTCGCCCTCCTAGGGGAGGATGGTACTGAGACAGCTACGGTGATGCGCGTCAATGACTGGGTCAGCAACTCATACGGCCACTTCACAACGTATCTTGGGTCTACCATACCTGAAAATTCAATGTATATATTTTAAATACTACGAAACATGCACAAAAAGTAATAAAAAGCGGCATATCTAATTAATTTAGTACTTGCACGATTAGGGACACATAGGAAACTAATATGCACACAATATTTAACGTGCACAAATTAAAACTAAAACTAAGTTGAGATTATTTTTATTAAGCTCTACATACTCTATTTACCTACTCTGTAACTTTTATGGATTTTATATAGGTACTTCGCTTGCAAAGTGTCTCCACCATTTATAAAATATTTATTGTGTATAAATGGAAATAAAAATTAAATTCACAATATTTTAATTCAGCTCTATATACCCTATGTATCAGTAAGCTTTTCTGTTATTATATGCCTGGTCATTTTAATACACCTGTATATTTTGTTAATTAGGGGGTTTCACGATCAGATTTGAAAATTTCCTAAATCTAATACAGTTGGAAGTTTTAACATAGAGCCTAGCCTAGCCTACACATTTCAGGTGAATCTTCAACTAAATGGGGGCTCTGAAAGCCAGAACCACCACCAGTACTCAGGTTCCAGTTTACCGGGCAATAGCATAACTGTTGAATAACTGTTGAGGCTGATTCTCCGAACCCTACTTGAAAAGGCATTCCATGAATAGGCTAATTTACAAGCTTCCATCTTAAGAGAAAGCATCTCTGTTGGCTTGTGCTAATTAAAAAGGTGTGTGATTCTGATTCATGGTGGGGCTCTCCCAGCTCCATCCATTAGGAAAGGTTAGGTTTTTTTTATGTACAAGCTTTGTCTAGTCTTATGTAGGACTGCGTAGATAGCTTTACCTATATAGTATGATATATGTTGTATGGAGGCAACAAAGAGAGACTAAGTTGTGTTTAATATAATTATACAAAGTGGCTCGGAGGATATAGTTCTTGAGTTCGCTGTAGTCCCGGAAATGAGAAAGCTTGCGTAGATTCTGCTGGGGATTTCCACAAACCTGAGATAAATATAGAAGAGGTTAGATATTTCAGAGCAATAGCTGAAGAGAAACAGTACAACTGATAAGGTTTCTATCCCTACATTGAGTACTGTTGGCATTAGGTACAACAACAATATGTAGCAACAGCTTAGTAACTGCATACCAAAAACTGGAGGGAGTTCTGGAGCAATGGAAGGTGAAGCAGGAGGTCGTGCACGTTTTTGTCTTGCCCACGGAGATGTTGACATGCTCCCCACGCTAATAATTATCCCACTAAACCTGTAACCCATGAAGAAAACATACATGAGATGTACGCACACAATTTTTAAGTCAATGAAATATCAGTGGTGGAAAATAAATCTGAAACCACCTTCTTTCAGGAGCTTCATCACCCTCGAATCTCATCTTAAACCTCATTCCAACATTCATCTTGTGATTCTTAGCTTCAATGTACTTGTTAACACTCACAATAAACTCAGATCGACTTGTTCTGAAACAAAATTAGATAAATTATGTGAGCTTTGCTGCATAAGTTTACAATGAATACATATTTCGATATATCAATACCTAATAGGACAACATATGTTTTAGCACAAGAAACAAAGCCTGATAGGGCAAAATCAGAAAACATACATTCATAACATAGAAACACTGTAATGCTATAGACCACAGTTGCTTATAATGATATGAACTCTCAAGTGAACAATCCGATGTGTAAAGTGGAACAGACATCGAAGGAGTCACCTTAGGGAAACTGATAACAGCATATTTAGTTTATTTTATAAAGTACAGTACACCACAAGTCCACAACATAAGAAACTGGCAGAGCAGAGATACAGAAAGCATTGCACAACAGAGGGTATAAAATGAAAAGGACAAAACCTTGGTTTGTAGAAAATAGAAAAGAGAGTTCCTGTTGAGATGGCATGGGATGCAGTTGCCAGGACTCCAAGATGCATGCTGTGGCTTGATATCACTGATGACGGGGCATGTTGTTTGGTTGCCTCATGAGCCTCCTGACACCAACTCGTAGATCTCCATTCTCACCTCTGTTAGATAAACAACGGTTAGCAAAAGTAATCATAATAGAAGGTTCTATTGAGTTGCATGCATCAACCAGTTCACCTAAAAGCTTAAGCTGATGAGAAAAGGTGGACAATTCACTTATACTTCAACACTCCCCATCACGTGTAGGCTCTCTCAGGCCTAAGACGTGGAATAGAAGTGGGCTGCAATTATTATTTTTTAATTGCACCAACCGGGTCTTGAACTCAAGACCTCTTGGCTCTGATACCATATTGAGTTGAAATGCACCAACCAATTCACCCAAAAACTTAAGCTTTTGGGTGAACTGGTTGGTGCATGCAACTCAACATGGTATCAGAGCCAAGGTTAGGGTTAGGGTTTACTGTAGCCGTCGCTGCCGGCTTCTAACCTCCGCTCGTCCTCCACTGCGCGCTGCCCCCGGGAGGACCGATCTTCGCTCCCGGGGGCGGCCTCTCGTCGCCGCCCGTGCTCTCCCGCCGAGCTGCTGCCGTCTTGGTCGTCGGCGTCTTCTTCACCCGGTCGATCCTCGCTTCCTCGGCGTGTGCGACGCCGATCCGCACGTCCGGCGAATTCCGCCTCGCTGATCGATTGTTCTATCCTCGGTCGATGCGTGATCGACTACAAGGCCATCATCATCTCGGCGATGCTAGGCGTGATCGACTACAAGGCCGTGGCTCACCTCCGGAAGGTCGACAAGGTCGATTTCTACTTGTGCATCGGCGCGTACCTCGGCGTCGTTTTTGGTTCCCATCAATAGATCGGTTCTTTTCTCCGATCATTAGTTGGATCTGCTAATTCGCTTCTTCTCCTCAACCGACCATGCCTACCGACGTTGTCTTGTCTACTTCGTCATACTATACCTGCTCATGCATGCTCATACCGCGCTTGTTGCTGTGCTGCATGGCCATGCACGCATGCTTTGCTCTTTGCATGCTGCTGCCATCTAGTGATGGACAACCAAGCATGCCTGCATGCATGCTCTCTCTTTCACTGCTGCTAGTTATGCGAGTCTTTTGCTGCTATTAGTCATGCTGCTGATATCTACTGCTAGCTATCTTTTGTATCGTTTTTTTTTTCCGCTGCGTCCATCCAAATCCGTGTCAATTAATCTTTGAGTTCGTCTAAGCCATACGAGCCCACAAATTTATTATCAGTCTTAGAAGCATAGAAATTGTCTTTTGCATGGCAGCAGCCGCTGTTCTTTTCTTCGAACCGCTGCAGATCCGTCGTCCCGCTTTTAAGATCGCTGCGCTTCTTTCGCACTGCGTCTCCGGTGTACTTTTTGTGCATTGCGCCGCTTCTTCGCATCGCGCCTCATTGCGCTTCTTGTGCATTGCGTCGCGCTTCTTTTGCACTGTGCATCCGTTGCGCTTCTTGTGCTCTCTACGTCTTTGTTACGTTTCTTGTGCACCGCGTCTTTATTGCGCTTCTTGTGCACTGCGCCGCTATCGTCTTGGGTTTCGATCTGCGTCGTCATGCTTCTATCTATTCCTATTCGACTTGACAATTTTATCTTTTTGTCGGTGTCATCATCTTCTTCGTCATGTTGCCGCGGTCGACTTTGTTGCGGGACCTTGGATGGGAGGAGATCTTTTATCGACATTTTCCAAGAGCTGCATACTACGACGACATTTATCAAGACTCGGACTTTGGATTTTCCATATTTTAGTGTCATCTCTTTCCAAATGCAATGCTATTGCATACGCCTTGCATTTGCGGTGAGGGGGGGTGTTAGAGATATGTTAGAGATAGAATAGGGAGTCTTTTATATTTCCTTATCTGTATCTTTGTACACCCTATATATATTGTCCATTGGGCCTCTTCAATATACACACAGTATTCATAACAATAACAACCAAAATCACTGCATGACATTGAAAAATTTTGGGAACCTTTTTATTTTTAAGCAAGCAAGGGATACATCAATTCAGCAATACTAAGAAATTGAAAGCAATTTTAAGCAGATGGTGAGATTACAAACTCACCTCGGAAGATGTGGCGGAAATGCCATTCATTTGCATGGAGATCTTTAGCCACCAGTTCTTGGCATGGTGGATTCTGAGTCATATCCTACAGATAAAACCACACCCTGTACAACAGATGCTGTGCATAACAAAATATCCAATATCATCTACAATTGGATGTAGTTATAAAATGTTCTTTATGCTAACCAGTGGGGGCAAACATTCTTCAACATGCCTCCTAAGAACTAAGAATCCACCATGGGTGCTCGTATCTGAAGCATTCAAAGTCTTGCAGAAGGAGTGGACATTGCATCTTTCAGGTTCATGAGGTTCAGGATCAGGGCTGGTGGGTTCACCTAGCTAATTAGGCGAATTCAGGGAAACAAATCAGAGCATATACATATAAAAATGAGCATGCAATAGAATTAGGTAAGTCAGTCACGAGAATGGAAAGACTACATGATGTTAACAAGCACACTATATTGCAGGAATGTGCAGAAAGAGGAAACTATGATCCAGAAGGAAAATGAATAAGAGAGTCTGCTCACATCAGCTTCTGGTTGTAGCATAATTTGAGCATAAACTTCATCTGAATCAGTTTCAGCCTGCATTCCATAGGAAAACCAGTGAACAAACTACAGGATCAGCTAAATTCTATACATTCCAGTGAAACTTGCATGAAGGGAGACTACAGCGGACCATAAGAGGTAAAAACGCTTTTACCCTAAGGTCTACATTCATCACCTTGCACAGGATCTTAGATGGTAGATTAAATAAAGGTAAGTGCTGGTCAAGGTGTCGATCAGTAGACGCTTCAAGCTATAGAAGAAACATTTGATGATCTGTTCGAAAAACAAGACAGGAAAAATGTATTATATTTCCACGGAAACAAAACTATGTTGCCATTCTAACATGAGAAAGGAAAAAATTTGCAATACAAACAGGTACAGTTTGTAAGTAAGCAGCAAATCCCCTGATTATGGGACATCAAGAAGAGGAAATACGAATATATGGGCAGATATACCTGTAAATTTTGCAATGCAAACAGGTACTGTTTGTAAGTAAGCAGCAAATCCCCTGATTATGGGACATCAAGAAGAGGAAATACGAATATATGGGCAGATATACCTGTTCCATATGACCTTGGGGGAAGTAGTAAACCCGCTCACCTTGGCAAGGCACTGTGACCAACGGCCCAGCGCAAGCATGCCAGAGCTCCCAACACAAAGGCATTAGATTTCATTAAAAGAAAATTCATCAAGAGTGCAGGCATGCAAATCAAGAGGGGTTTTTTCCTGGTTTTATGGTGACAAACTGTATCCGTTGATTATGAATTAAGTGAACCATAATTACTACAAAATTCTAAAGTAGGAGTAGCACTGCATGCATAGATCCACCACTTTCCCATTTGCATCTACGTGGTAGCACCAATTATCAAGCTAACAACAAGGCCCTGTTTCATAGAAAATTTCGCAAGAATTCCCGATGAAACAGTTCAATTCCCTGGGAATTAGGAAAAATTCGGGCGTTCCAAACGGGGCCTAAGAATTTTAGAACCAGACACACTGTAATTAGACAAACAAAACCGGATTTCAGATCCGTAACTGCGTATGAGCGTATCTATTTTCCCATTTGACAGATCGAAACTCGCAAGCATCCAAACGTGAGTAGATAATGTAACAACCAGACAAGCAAAATCGCAAATTCTCTCTCGAGGCAGCCGAAAGCAACAATCCTCCAACCGAGCTAGTACATAAACACGAGGATAGACACAGGGCACTGGCCAAGAACCAACGGAAACAATCGAAAGAACCTACAAGCACCCACAACGAAAACGAATCCTGGAGTCCTGCCGTGCTGAGACGAACTCAAGAACCTCAACACCTCTTGTCTAAACCAAAATCGTAGTTTTAATAATGCAATTGTTTTGGTGTTTGATATTTCAAGTGCATCATCACAATTGTTTAGATGCTTCAATTACTGGCTCAGGTTTTTTGAGTACTGATGGATTTGTAGACAATGCAGTTGGGATGTCAATTTGTTGGCCGGCCACAGATACTTCAGGTAAAGGTGGTTATATCGGTCTTCTTGTATCTCAAAATATTATTTTCAGCCTTTCTAGCTGGGAGGTTTCTTGCTGGATTATGGTGTTATTCCTGCAGTACCTGCTTATCCTCTATGTTTTTGGATGTTGAAGAGTGGTATTATTTCCATTTCTTTCCTTCCATTTTCTCTCTCATGATTATTTTCACTTTTTCGGATCAGTAAATGTGTATTGAGCTGGTCAAGCGCCCTCAATATACCTTATGATGGGATTGGGATGTTTTCCTATTTTTGCAGTGCTTCTAATTAGGGTCTGACGATAAACTATGACTATAGAAACTTGCTGCTTGTTGCAAGGCATCTCTGTGTTGGGTGTCAAACTAACCCAAAAACAAATTTGAAATAACGGGATCAAGGCATATTAGAAACATATAAGTTAAAACTCGTAAGTCTGCAACTTCGCAGGTATTCATCCAATATAGAATCTGCACTAGCATTCGGAAAAAAAAAACGGGGAAATTGTGAACGGGAGCGTATTTGAGCTCAACCGATAGTCGATACCATCAGTCAACAACTGAGTTACATAGCATAATTTAATTGCGAAATACATGACACGCCCATAATTTATATGGGAGTACGAATGTTCCGCCAGCTAACCACACTACACCGAAAGAGCTTTGCCTCGATCACTAAGCTTGGGGCTTCTCCTCGGCTTTCTTTGGCTGCAAAGCAAATAGATAGCAAGCTTGTAAGGAACAATTGACTCAACAACGAAAACTGGCAAAGTCCTGAACAGATAGCAGACCTGGTCAATTGAATAGAATATTCTGCTCTTAAGAATGCAATCCAAATTACAAACAACACAGATACAATAGAATTATGAAATATGCCCCAAGAAAATAGACAAATTAGTTTCTTAGAAGAATGGGCAACATCTGTGCACAAAGAAGATGAATCTACCATGCTTTTCAGGTATAATGAGACTGTAAACAAAAGTAGTAATAACTTCTGCACTGTGAAACCTGTAATCTCTATGAACAACAATATTGACTGCACTTGTTTTAGCATATGTTAAAAATACTGCATATAAACATCACGAAACAAAAGATATATAGCTCGCTAAATTTTACTTATGAATGAATGACCAGTACATCAGTGACCTAACATGCATCAAGAGAAACGTATAGGCTCCCTAAAGCATGAAAATTGACACGGCAGTATCCCTTGTCCTCTTTCCAGTTAGCCTTGCTGGGCTCAAGAACCTTCCTTTGTTGCCGTCGCCTATCATGATGTCAGTATATGCATTGAACACTACTCGGACTATGTCATCGCACAAGGTTTTCCATTCATATCAAGGCATCGAACAGCTTGTTTGTAGATATTTAAGCTTGTGGCAGTTTTTACCCAAACTCAAGCTGCTCCTAGTAGACCAGAAACAAAAGAAGCAGCATAAGCTCAAGCATCTTTATCCCAACGATTTAGTTAAGATCCCATCCTATATGGTAATATTTATTAAAGTAGAATCTTCTCAAGAAGAGAAGAGTGTACAGCAAGGACTTATCTAAAATACTTTGTGAACTATTTTCAAAGATTATACTCATTGTTTTGGTGCATTAAACCTTGCTTCAACATTTGACTAAATCTACAGTCTTCAAAGTCTTTGGGGCAATAAAATGGTAAGAAATCACAGTGCATTACGCAATTTTGTTTTGTTCAAAAACCTTTCTTGGCAAACAAAGTGAACAGCTTTGGATCATATATCTTATCCATAAATCTATATACACTGTAAAATGCACTCTAACAGAGTACTTGTTTGTCATCATTAAAGAAATGACTAGGAAGTGATCCTATATTTGTACTGCACGAAAAGTAACTTGCTTGAAACAAACAAAAAATTATACAGGATGTTAGTTACTTCCATTCCATTCCACAAATCACATCCATAATCCTATTTGTAAAATTTAAAGTGTTTGTTGACTTCAAAAAGGAAAGAGGAGAGGAAAGTTCAGCTGACGACTAAGTACATGTGAGAGAGAAGAAACACAATAATGTGGCAGCTTTCCAGCACATGCATGCTCTGTTGGAATGAAGCATCTCGTCTAGACAAATCACAGAAGGATGATCGATGGACTGGAGAAATTACTCTGTGTCTGTGAGCTCTCAAACAAAGCGATTGCAGATCCTCAAACTCAAGTATAGATTAAACCAAACAACAAATTGGTATACAGAACAAGTAAAAAAAGTCGAAGTGGTACATTGGGAACCTACGGGCAAGTAAGGGTGCAAGTGCTGCTATGATTACAAGAAAAAGGTTGGAATTAAGAATATCCCTCCAGTCCCCAAAAAAAAAAATGCCCTATAATGTTTGCAGTTAAACCGTATCAATGTTGACCAAAGATATTGTCTAGAATATGTAGTTTGAATATATGAAAATGATATGACTAAATTTGTGATAAAAATGTATTTTCATAATATTACACTTCTTAACTATTTTCTAATACATGACAATAAAATTTAGTGGTCAAGTTGCACTTAAGCTTCAAAAGAATTACTCCATAAATGAACAAATGGAATGTTATGTAGTGGCTAGAAAGGATCATGAATTTAGTAGTCAATCCTGATGGATTTGTTCCAAAGTACACACAACATGAAACCTATCGAGGCGGTGTGATTCAAGACAATGACAAAATCTCGGCCACAAGCAAACTGAGTACGCACACAAGGTGTTCGACGAAACGAACAGCAGTCGAACGAACTACATAATGACCGAACATACACAATGTTAACACGCACAAGATAAACAAACGGTAGCCTACACAAACACCCGCGATCCCAAGATTTGGTCGAGCGAGTTAAGAGCAACCTAGCAAGAAACGGCCATGCACACAAGGTGTTTGATGAAAAGAAAATAAGGTAAAAGGCGCACCTTGATGCCCGGGAATGACATGCCAAGCTCTTCCTCCGGGATGACAACGGGCCACTTCTCCCCGGCCTCACGGAACATCTGCTCGGTCTCTATGAGGCGGCCGCGCACGAGGATCTGGTCGCGGATGCCCTGCGCGGTGGCGCCGTCCGCAGCGACAAAGGCCTCCTCGGCGCCGTTGAAGTACGTGACGAGGACGCGAGGGGGTGGCTGGGGCTTGGGGTCCTCGGATGCCGCGGAGTCCGCAGGCGGTGAGGGGAGGCGCCGCAGCTCGACGGAGCAGGCGGGGTTGGAGTCCTTGGCTTTGCGGCCGTTGCACTGCGCGAGGAGCTCCACCGCCGCCTTCTTACGCAGGTCCAACGGGTTGTACTCCACCACCACCTTGGACAGGAACTTGAGCATCTCTTCTCGTCGCCGCCGACGTCGCTTCGCTTCCCGACGATTTGGTTTATGGAGCCTGCCTGCAGTTAGGGATGGAAAAGGATCAAATACGAATACGAATACAAATTCGAACATTCTCGAATACGAATACGAATCGAATGTTGTAACGAATACGAATTCAAATCGAATATGTACTCAATTTGATCGAATGCGAATATCCTACAACTTTTACGACAAATCTCGATAGAACAAATTTATGTAACATGACTACACGTCTACACGAGCATCGTAGCAACTTCCGACATAACAAATTGTCGGTTTTAGACTTTTAGTCATATGAGCTCTCATCCCAACACACTGCAAATCAAGGCACATGCCAACTGCTAAGAGCCTAGGACTAGCCACCACATTGCTTAGCATATATAGTTTAACTACCATGTACAGCATCCATTCCTCTACGACAGACAGACAGGCAGCCAAACATCAAAGATCAGTTAATTAGATACCACTAAAAGCTTCTAGCATGGCCATACATGGACAAATGAATGATCAGTGTTGTGTTTGGATAATAAATCAATCATGAGAAGTCGGCCAATTCCTTGTTGACGCTGACTAAAAGCTTTCATGTCCAAATTATATGAGGTGAAATGCATGTGTTTATATTGTAGACAGCAGTGCAAAGAGACCATTTCCATCAAATAGACCTTCAGCAAAAATCAATAGGGAGTGAAAATCTGAGATACTCAAAGCACAGTGTGGCGCATACACTGATACACGCATGTGGATCAGGTTGGAAGTTTCCAGTCATACCACCTGCAGAATGCTGCTTGAGAGACTACTCCAACTAATTAGCAATTAGACACTTGCTAGAGTATATAGCCACTGTCCAGTCCACTGAACATATTGAGTCATTACATATAAGAATAAGATATGATGATTAAAGCACTTGGGTTCCAAAAAACTGAGCAATGAGAACGTTCAGCCTAAACTCCTAAAGCACTTGGGTTCCAAAAAAAAACGTCATACAACAAGGTGCGAATTTTAGGAATGACCAATTGCACTTGTAGAGCCTAAAATTAACAGGCACCTTCCTGAAGATGTCTTCCACTAATTAGTAAGGAGTTATCTACACACATGTTAGCACTAGCTTCATTGAAAACAAGTACCAATCCAAGGGGTTGGCTCAGATCTAGAAATTTGGGGGCTAATTGAACGGGAGGCCGAGCCAGAGAACTGGAGATTTTGCACTGGCAGCTAACCTCTGCGTTAGGAGTACGAGGTGCACGCAGGGAGCAGGGTCGCCGCTGGCTGTCGAGGACGCCGCCGTGAACACTGGGTCGCTGCTCGCCGAGTCGCCGCCGTGGACGCCTAGTCTCCCGGCCTCTGGCGGCTGGCTTGAGGAGTTGAGGAATGAGGGGCAAGTCAGGACAGCTCCACGTTACACAAGTTAGGGCAGCCGGAGAAGTCGTAGAACCTGACATTTACATAGGGAGTTCAATGACAAATGCCCAGCCGAGATGTTAATGCACAACTAAAATGACATGAGCATATGTCAAATAGGACCTGGCATCAGTTAAATAGGAACCGCCGATGCAAAACTCTTATGCATATTGAAAATCTGGCCATTCTTACCCAAAACTAGTCAACTATTGACTTAAGAGTGAATGAAGCAAAAAAAAGGCATTCCATGCAGAACTCAAGTTGACTCAATGTGCAATGTCCAATTCGATTTTGTGTCACAATTCACAAGCCTTCCAGTAAATCTTAGGCACAAAAAAGGCCAACAGTATGAATGCATGATGCATCTCCACTCCCGGCTTCACAGCCCTCGTGTGTGTGTGACCCAGACATCATAATCATTCACCCTCCCTCTCACATCTCAATCCCAAGCCAGAAAAACTTGAGAACCAAGGACTTTCTACAGAGGAATGCAATGAACTTCATGCACCTGAGTTTGTATGTAGTATGTACAGAAAGATATTGCAGTATACAAGAAATTTATGACCCTACTTACCTCCAAATCGACGGGAGCACGCCCAATCCAGCAAACGGCACCCGGGCGGGAGGAGGAAGTCGAGCCGGCGTTGAGGAGGCCGGGAGGGAGGAGGCGACCGGCGTTCAGGAGGAGGACGGGGGCGGCGGCTGGCCGGGAAGAGGACGGGTGACGGGGCGGCGGATCTGGAGTTCTTGGGGGGCTGGCGTGAGTGACTGCGGCCGGCCGGGAGGAGGACGGGGGGCGGCGGCTGGCCGGGAGGAGGACGGGTGACGGGGGCGGCGGTTGGCCGGGAGGGGACTGGGGGAGGAAGATCTCGATCGGGGGATGGGGAGCGCGTGAGGAAGAGTGAGCTGCTGGCGGCTGGGAAGTGGGAGGCTGCCAGCCGGGGCCGGAGCGCGAGCGACCGAGCGACTAGGGTTTTAGACGGTGCCCCACCTGTCGGTGTAGGTTGTGGGTGAAGCGGACACAGGTGGAGTTTACCTATGCCGCGCCTGTTTACCTGATGGGCAAAGAATTGTGCTCGTTTCTATGTCTGTAGATAAAGAAAGACGCCTATACCTGCCTCCATTAGGGTATTCGGAATTTTTGACCGGTACGGTCAGTTTGCAAGTTGTATTTACAGTTCTGATCACCTCCGAGGTGTATTTACAAAAATAGCAACGCGCAAGGCCATCGTGTGCCGCCGCCGCGTGCGTCACACGTTAGTCGTGGCGCGTTGCGCCGTCGCGCCGCAGACCGACCCGCCACCTCACCACCGCCGCCACCTCAACGCCGGCGCCAGGTTCTAAAAAAATCGCTTCGGCGCCGACTAGCGCCGACACGCTGCGAGTCGCTCGTCTCCGCGCGACTTCTCCGAGCGCGCGCTAGGCGGACGGGCCCCGGGCGGCTCGAGGCGTCCTCCGCGCCGAGTGGCTCAAGGCGAGCGCGCGCGAGGCGGAAGATAAGAAGAACAACGCCGACGCCCCACTTCGTTCTTTCGTTGCGCGCGCTAGGTTCGCCTCCCCCGCCGAAGTCGAACTCGCTCGATTCGCCATCTTGCGTCGCCGATTGGACTTCGCCACCGGATCGAGCTTGCCGCCCCAAAACGCGGCCGTCCGTGGTCCGAATCGAGGTACGCCAGACGCCTCTTCGGTCTTCCTCTGCTCCCACCGCACCCTCCTCTCTCGCTCTTGCTCCTCTGGTCCCCCTCCGCGCCGCCGCCCTCCCTGCGATGCTCCACTCTCTACTCTCCCGCCCGCCGCCTCCTCTCTCCTCTCTTCTCGCCTCTCCGTGCCACCGCCTCCTCCTCCGCTGTCTCTCTTCCCGCTCCCCTAGCGCCGCAGCCCCTCGATCTTGCTCTGCTGCTCTTCCCTTCCTTCTCTCGCTCCAAACCCTAACCCTAAGAGAGCACGGTTCTTGGTGGTGGCAGTGACCCGAGGCTTACTTGAGAAGGATCTGGGCCGGACACTTGGACACAATGGAGGTGGTGATGGCGATCAGGAGGAGTTCAAGCTCAAGATCCCGACGGAGGCCAACAAGATAGACTCGCTCCCGCCGCCATCGAGTACGTCGCCAACCACCCAATGGCGCTGAGTGCATTCGAGGTGATGGTTTTCTTTTTCTTCGATCGGGATGAATAATTGGTGGAATGGTTCAGAAAATCGGTCCTGGTGCTCCGTGTTGTGTCGCGGTGGATGTTGATCTTGAATGGAACATTAACATTTTGTTCTTGTGACGATACAATGTTAGATTCTTGCTCTTGCGTTTGTTATATGGTGTGTGATGTTGTTGATAAACTAGTTTTGCTGGTCACAAGCTTGCCCTTTGTTGCATTGTGCAAATTGGGTTCTCTAACGCATGTCATTGTGCAAATTGAGAACAAATGACGGTTCGTTGCTTTTGGAAATTGATGTAGGAGATTGCAATTTTCACAGTTTCATGACCGATGTAATGTTGCCCTTTTTACCCCTATTTGTAATATGGATGTTTAGTATGGTTTTGTGTAACAAAATTGTAGTTAGGTTAGTGAAGAGTTTTGCAATTGTTGCATGGGAAGGGAAACGGAGTTTAATATTGCCTTTCAGTTAATCACATTGTCCTAAAATCCATGAAGTTCATATATACAAGCTTACAATGTAAGTAATACAACAGAGGCTTGATCAGACTTTGTACTTGCCCAACCATTCAAAGGCCTTAATCGGTGTTTTGAGCCATTGTGTTGTTTGGTTGCTAATCAAATATGATGACTATTTTTGTCATTTTGAATTCCACTATTATGGTCTACTATTGTGAGGAAAGTACATCTTATTAGCACTTAGATGCTCTAACAAGTTTTTAGTTTGAGGTCTGGGCCTATGTACTATACATAGTCTGTCAAGTAATATCCTGTTATATTAGATGTCATTGGTCTTCCACTGGTCAGTGGCCAGTATGACTTCTTTTACCACAAAAGTTAGTAACAACGGTTTCAAGTTTACATATGTTTGAGATGTGTGGATACATATATTTCATACTTTCATTCATTCTTTCTCACACAATAGCAAAATAACTCACCATTGATTAAATATGCAGGTTTACATCATTATTTGATTACATATATATTTACATCAAGCTCTTGGATGGGAGATAATATACATTACTACATCAAATTGCCCATGTCTTGCTTCTTCAGGTAATTTTTCTTCTATATTACTCAATTTTGATGCCTGATGCTTGCTCAATTCATCATATTATTCCTGTTGTGGGTTTATCTGCACCGTAGCCAAGCTGGCCGCCTGGGCGCCGCCTAGACGCCGCCTAGTCCGCCTAGGCGCTAGACCCCGGGCCACCGCCCGCCTAAAGCCTAGCGCTTTCTTGAACCTTGGCTGGCGCATGGTGGCCATGCGCCAGCCCCCTTGGCGCATGGCCACCATACGCACATACACAGTGCACATTAATTAGTGTAGGTTAGTTAGTTAATTAGTAAATAGGTTAGTTATATTAGTTAGTTTTAGGCTAAAATTTGGAAGAATTTTAAAATATAGTAAATGAGTTTAAAAAATTATGAATTTTTTTGTGGAGCCTCTCAACACCGTGTATTTGCATGTGTAAATTTTTTATAATTTTATTCGTTCAGAATTGTTCTCGCTATTTCGTATAAGTGTCATATTCGTATGAATCAACAAATGTAGAAAATGAGCTCAAAAAATTATGAATTTTATTTTGAATGGTCCTCATGCAGTGGACTTGATTGTGTAATGTTTTGGCAATTTTATATGTATTCTAGTATTGTCTCAAAAATTTAGGATTTAGGTCGTGAAAATTTCGATTTTAGGCTTCGGAAATTAGGGTTTCATCATTTTATGTGACTTGGAATGTATAAAAAAAACTACATTGCAACTTCATTGGAAATGTCGATATATAATATGGTACTGGAGTACACACGTAATAACCAAAACATGCGTACAAATATAGCAAAAAAAATATAAATACAAATATACCAAAACATAATCGCATAACATGAGATATACCAAAGTCTAGATAAGCTTGTGCATTAACCGGGATGAAGGAGGACAGGTATTATCACATGTAATTCGATCAAATAAGATACTCTTTGTTTATTTATCGGTTTAATTTGGATGATGTTTTATAATACTGTATTGTACGACATGCTAGATAAAGTTGTGGATGAACCAACTAAGGGAAATACGTGGTATGCAGATCATATAACGATGTACCATGCCATCCGACGTTGGCACGAGTATCTTATTTGATCGAGTTACATGTGATAATACCTCTCGAGACCTCCCGAGATCTCCCAAGACCAACCTAGACCTCCCGAGACCTCTCTAGACCTCTTGAGGACCTCTCGAGGCCACCCTAGACCTCCCGAGGCCATCCTAGACCTCCCGAGACCTCCTAAGACCTCCCGAGAACTCCCTAGACCTGCCAAGACCTCCATAGACCTTCCGAGACCTGCTGAGACCTCCCTAGACCTCTCGAGACATGCTGAGACCTCCCTAGATCTCCTGAGACCTCCCGAGACCACCTAAGATCTCCTGAGGACCTTCCTAGACCTCCCGAGACCTCCCTAGACCACCCTACACCTCCCGAGACCTCCCTAGACCTCCTGAAACCTCCTGAGACCTCACTAGACCTCCTGAGACCTCCCTAGACTTGCCGAGACCTCCCTAGACCTCCAGAGACCTACTGAGACCTCCCGAGACCTCCCTAGACCTCCTGAAACCTCCTAAGACCTCGCTAGACCTTCCAAGACCTCCTAAGACCTCCCGAGACCTCCCTAGACCTCCTGAGACCTTCAGAGACCTACTGAGACCTCCCGAGACCTCCCTAGACCACCAGAGACCTCCCGATACCTCCCTGGACCTCCCGACACCTCCCAAGACCGCCAGAAACCTACCTAGACCTCTCGAGACCTCCCTGGACCTCCCTAGACCTCCAAAGACCACCCTGGACCTCCCAAGACCTCCCGAGACCGTCAGAGACCTCCCTAGACCTCCCGAGACCTCCCTAAACCTCCTGAGACCTCCCATGACCTCTCTAGACCTCCCGAGACCTCCTATTTTGGTTATTACATGTGTACTCTAGCACCATATTGTATATCAACATCTCCAATGGAGTTGCAATGAGGATAAGGGAGGTCTATGGAGGTCTCAGGAGGTCTAGGGTGGTCTCGAGAGGTCTAGGGAGGTCTCGAGAGGTTTTGGGAGGTCTCTAGAGGCCTTGGGAGGTCTCAGGAGGTCTCAGGAGGTCTTTGGAGGTCTCGGGAGGTCTAGGGAGGTTTTGGCAGGTCTAGGGAGGTCTCGGGAGGTCTCAGAAGGTCTTTGGTGGTCTCGAGAGGTGTAGGGTGGTCTAGGGAGGTCTCGGGAGGTCCTCAGGAGATCTCGGGAGGTCTCAGGAGGTCTAGACGCCTATACCTGCCTCTATTAGGGTATTCACCCGCGGGCACACGAGTAATCGGGCACGATTGCCTCCATTAGGATTGGGCCTTAGGGTAGGGTGCTGGCCTGCTGTGCTGTTGGCCACTGGTTAGCTGTTGGGCGCCTTGGAGCGACTATATTGCATTCATATTCGTATTCGGTGTCATTTCGCATACCGCATCCGTATTCGTATCCGAAAAAAAAACAGATAGTATTTGTATTCGTTTTTCATTCGAATGTGGATTTTACTTACCACATTTGCGTTTTCTCATATACGAATATAGAATAAAACGGATTTTTCTTTACCATTTCCCATCCCTACCTGCCGTAGTGTAGTGTAGGGTGCCACAATTGCAGCGACCAATAAGAAGGTACTACAGCGAGCATTCTTTGCCTTTGGTCTATGCATCAATGCCTTCCGGCACTACTGTCCAATTTTGTACGTCGATGGCATATTCCTGATTGGAAGGTACAAGGGCCAGATACTGACTGTAATAGCGACGGACGGGAACAATCAAGTTTTTCCCGTGGCATTTGCTTTCGTTGAAAGCAAGAACACAAACAGCTAGTTGTGGTTCCTGAAGAATTTAAGGATTTCTGTTGTACAGGATCGTCCAAACGCATGCCTCATATATGATCGGTATGCGGTCCTGCTGAGTGCAATAACTCAACTATAACAAGTAGAGAACGTACCACTTCTGTGGGCGGATCTGCAGAGCAGGTGGTGCACGAGGCACTTAGGTGCAAACTTCTATAAGTAGTTCTGCAACAAGAACTTGATGAACCTATTCAAACGGCTGTGCAACCAGAACCAGCAGCGAAAATTCAAAGCACTCTAGAAGATTCTGGATGAGCGGACCAAGATGCACAGAAGGGAGGCAACGAAAAGGGCCGCCCCAAGCGCTGTGTGAGGACCCCCGGGTTATTTCCGCAAGACCGAGACCTTCCCAGTCTTGTGGAAATAACTCTGGGTCTCAAGTAAATGGATTCTAAATAAACCCCATCTAAGTGAGGAGGCCCGACTGAAATTAGAGCTCCGGTGATCATGCGTCTTGCTCCTTTGCAAGCACTACATGATGATCGGTTCTCCAAACAGCTCAAATCCACACTTAATAAGTTAAAAAGGGAATTTAAAAACAACGAGTATGAGACCGTGTTGGCTCCCAACATCAGTGACCAACATGTTGATACTCTCATTTAACATTAATCACATCCATACAACATTCATACATTGATAATCCAAAAGACATACAACATAATAGTTAAGTCTACAACTATTACAAAGCGACCGACCGGCCAAATTAAAATAAAAACATTAAGTAGCAGCGGAAGCAATGTAAATAAACTAAAAGGTCCAACAAATGTGCCCCATAATCCATGCAACCGACTGGAAGTTAAATAATAGCAATACTCGTCAGCGTCGCCTAAATCGGCGCTAACGAGTTCCTCGGACACGAAGTCTTCCTCACCTAAATTTGCAGAGCCGGGTTGAGTACAATTGTACTCGCAAATCTTACACAAATTAAAAGTATTTATGCATAGAGGATATCAAAAGAATAACATTAGTAGCTTAGTTTTGCAGAAAATGAAACAACTTACATTCCTAGACCATCTAGTTTTTAAAAATCATTTTTGTAAACCATTGCTTAAGAAAAGAAGTTCACAAGATATAAATAAATATATAGATCAAACAATATCAAAGTGGCTACCCCACTTTGATAAACTAAGATGCATGAATATCACATTCATACCGAAATCAAGTTATAACCATGTCAACTTTTAGTTACAAGTCTAACGATGACGTCTCCCAAACCAAGTGTTGTCCATAACTGTAGACATGGATATTCGAATAGATTAAACTCTGCAGAGGTGTACTACTTTACCCACATGACTCGATTAGCCTGTAAGCCTCTGGTTAATGACACACTTCCTTAGGTATGTCGGTCGGAGAAAATCGAGATTCGGTATTATTTAGCAAGAAAATCCTATTGAGATAAGTCCTCCTTGTGAGATGATCCCCATACTTAGTACAAGCTACGGATAGCGCTTGCTAAGCGGGCTCACAAGTTGTATTGAAAATACCGATGCAATGTAAATAACAAAAAATAGTGCTCCCGTGCACACTATAGAAAATTACATTGGCTCCTACGGACAAATGATCAAACACAAGTGTCTTCACACCACCTGGGACTTAACACAATAAAACTCTCCCCTTGCTTAACTGAATGGTACCCATATCCCGCGTGTGATAGCACGATAGTTACTTGGAATGACAGCCCATGGCTCGGTCCTTAATGGTCCAAACAAGAGAACCATATACTCGAGTATCGTGCATAACAACACCCACACTAACAACTACTTGTCCATACCAAAAACCTTTTGATATAACAAAGTTTTTTACTTAAAAACCAGATACAAAGATTTGGACAAAAAGTAGATAAAAAAGTTATGTGTCGCCTACAATTGACGAGCTAACCCCGTCAATTGATCTAATGCATCTACTAGACTCGCAATGGCTAGGCACTCAACACACAATAATAAAGAACATCACAAACATCTAACTTAAGCATATGTATAAAGGAATTATCAAGAATAACCAACAAGTGTAGGACATAACTAACTACTCATAACATATCGCTATACGAAAATAGCATGCAAGCAATATCATTGCATTTCAAACACTAACTTATTAAAAACTGGAATTAATATGATGCAAAAAGAAAGTTCAAATAATGCTTGCCATGCTAGAAGTCAAGTTGCTCACTCTCGGTGGTGAAGGAGTCTACGTCGATTACTTTGGACTCTAAAGAATTAAAGATATCGATAAACACTGAGAAATACTATAAAATTCAAATTGCTTAAAAATGTATGAATTTTCTAAAGTGGCTAGTGCATGATTTTAGATGAATTTAGGTAAAAGAATTATTCCAATTGGATTTAGTATGTAAGAGTTATAGCAGTTTGAATCTCATATTTTCAGAAAATGCTGAGAAAATGCAATCTATCACTATTCATCCAAATTTAATTATTTAGTGAAAATTTGTAGAGCAGTGGTGGACATAAGTATTACATAGGTAATTAGAGAATAAAATTATAAAACCAAAATAATTTGGTCCATCTCATTTGGAGTTCATATGAATTAGTTATGAATTTTCAAAGTTAAAAATATTTTTTTGTGTGAAAATAATTCAGTTTTTGATCAATTTTCAAAAACTATATTTTCTATGACAGTGACATATTTGAAACCTATTTCATATTAAAGTTCACTAAAAATAAAAATTATCAAAATTAGTTTCACTAGATTTGGAGTTGAGATGAATTAGTTATGCAATTTTGAAGTTAACTGTATTTTCAGTGTACAAATAAACCATTTTGGAATTTATATTAGCATTTATTACTTTTATTACCGAACACTAAGCTAGTTGCGGTCGCTGACTGGCGAGGCCTAATGAATAGTATCATTTTCTATTAAACTTACGAATTAAACTGAATTGACAAGTGGGGCCCAACAATCATAGAATTGCGAACTCGGTTCACCGGTGCACAACATAGTGCACGGGGCACTTAAGGCTAGGCCCACATGTCATACTTGTAACAGCCCTAACTTAGGGTTTGTATTTCAAATGTAAAATTTTGAGGAGAAATAAAAACTTTTGTTGCCTCTTCAAAATCATTTGAAAGTTTCTACATTTTTCCCTAGCAATTTCCATTTTCTAGAATTAAATTCTTGTGAATGGAAATTGTTGTCAGCACATTCTTAGCCTTCAAACTTGTGATCATCCTCTAGGAATATTTTTCCTGTCATCTTGACCATCCTATCTACCTCTCTGAATTATCTCACAATTTTTGGATTTTGTTTGATATTTCAAATGGCCAAGTCAAACTAGTTTGAATTTCTGGTCAAACCTCTGGGCAGCAGCTTGTGAATTTTATTGGGAAAAATCTAGTGCATTGAAACTCCTGGAAAAATTTCACAAGGTTTTCCTCTGTCCCTAGTAGCTACCATAAAAATTTCGAAATTTTTGGAGCTCAGAGCTACCTCTAAAAATTCCCCAAACCTTCTCTGTCTTTTAAATCAAATCCGAAATCATCGTTCCTCGGGCTCGGACCCAACCTCGGGCTCAAGTCCGACCGTGCCACTTGACTCGGTCGCGTCAACTAGCTGCACCGCGAAGTCCAATCGATCGTGACCGTCCGATGCAAATCGAACGATCCACGCCGCGTGTGCACCGACTGTCCGAATGCATACACAAATCTCACCGCCTATTTTAGATCCATCGGTCGGTGCATCGATCAAATCAAACCACCGGTTCGCACCACTTCGATCGTCGCGACATATGGGTCCCACCGCCGCCTTCATCCTCGTCTTCTCCGCGTCTCACCGGAGTTTCGCCGTCGCGCGCATGCTTGCCACGCCTCGTCGCCGCCACATTTCGTCCTCGTGTCCCGAGAAGCATCGCCGGGTCTCATCTACCCACCGAACTCATTCATTTCTTCTCTACCCCATTCTCGTGCTTTCTCCGCCTTTCTTTGTCTCGGCGGAGTTGAACCCAAGAGCGGCCGCGCGTGTCGTGCCTCTCTCAAGCCCGCGACCGTACCATCGTGATCCACTCTCCTCGCGCCTCCATTTTGCCCATCCGGATCATCGGCATCCATTGGATCGCTCGAGCAACTTCATCGTCTTCGCTCGTGCACCTCGGCCCGCGAGCTTGCTAGCGTTCTGGTGAGTCTCAAGCCTCAGCGTTTGGTTCCACTTGATCGCAATGCTCCACTGATGCTCACGGTGGGTTCGTTTCTGTCTTTGGTGCATCGTGGAAGCCGTGCGACCGATTCTTCTCCGAGCTCAGTGTTTCGCCGCCGTGGTGATTCCGGCCGTCTCGGACCTCCTTCGTCGCCATCATCTTGTGCTTATTGTTCCTGGGATCAAGGCGGAGCTGAGGCGCATCTTCCGGGGTCTTCTCGGAGCCCGTAGTGTCTTCTCCGCGAGCACCGCACCTTCTTCTCCGCCTCCGGTCGTCGCGAGCTCAACTCCGGTGACCATCGGACTCCGCGTCGCCGCCATCGTGTTCGCGAGATCGTTGCGAACCCGAAGGTACCACTCTCTCGCCCAGAAACCCACTGGTTAGCAAGATCACCTGCGCGGCCGCGCCACCGTCCCCGTGCTCGCCGGTGAGCCGCCGGTGGAGTAGTTTAGCACTAATCTTGCTTAGTCTGAGTCTCTGATTTGTGGGCCCTATTGGTTAATCGCGTTTAGAAATCCTTTAATCCAGCCCGTTATTTATTCTCTAAGTCACTGCCATGTGGGTCCATGCTGTCAGTTAGGGTTGTGTAGCTCTGGTAATATGTTTTCTCTGTTGGGAAACGATTTCTTTGAGAGTATGTAGGTTTGCACTTTGGTGAGCCAAGACGTATTCTCGAATCACGCCGACGCCACCTTATGCGCGATCCGCTCTGTCGGCGTTTTGCGCGGGCCCGCCTGTCGATGGTCGGGGCTAGCGCAAGTCGTCGTGAAGAAGTATTTAGTGCTTTAGTATTTCAAATGCTTTTCGTTGAACTGTTAAATCAATTAAACTTGTAAATGCATAATCGATTCAATTTTTATCCAAATTGCATGAAACCAAAGTCTTTGTTAATTTTCATTTTAAATGTTCTATTTATGAAATTAATTTCAACCTTGTATCTGTAGCAAGAATCGTTAACTAATTTAATGTTGTAGATTGTAATCTCCAAATTAGAAAATGCATATCTCTTGCTATAATTGTCCAAATTCAATGAACCCAACTCAGTAAAATTTCATTTTCAGTGTACTAATTATTAGGATAGGTTTTGCACAATGTTTACATTCATGAAAATTTGTTAAGTAATTAACTAGTGACTTGTTGTGTTTTTAACTTAGAAAATTCATAGAAAATTATTAATAACTTAAAATGATTTGTTCTCTGTTTCTAAAATTTTGTTATTTCTTGCTTAGGTTGTTGTGTGAGTTTTAGCTTGTTTTAGTGTTGTTGTATGTTTGAGTTTTGTCGGTGTTATTCGTTCTTATTTGCTGTTATGTTCGATCGTTAGGCTTCGATATTTGCGGCAACCCCGAGGACGATCCTCCGCACCATATTGAGCAACAGCAACCGAAAGCGCTTGATCATGATTAATCCCAGTATTTTAAAGTTTAATATTTTGTTTCAATTGTATGTATGCATCGCTTAATTTGTGTTAAAATGGTCGATTAAATCCGTGTTGCATATCCTGTAGACAAAATATGGATCTCTACTACCGAGCCTAAGTTATTTCTTTGTGATTAGAGATCGTGGATGATCTCTTGTCACTTAGTAGATTCGGGTCAACTTGCTTAGACATGCTTAGCTATCGGTAGAATCAAGCGGTTATCGACTTTAGTCGGTAACCTTGATCACACAAAATTTACTATAACTTTATGTTTCAAAGATTTCGCTATGTTTAATTGCAAAACTAAAAATGAAAACAAAAATGATTTGGACGCGGGCACAATGGTAAGATTGGTGTGATCTTTTGGGTGTGATCGAAAGGTGCCCGGTCAATTAAGGACCGAACATCTTGTGAGTGAATTTTTATCCAGCATTTCGCGTGCTAACCACACTAGAGTATATGGACCTCTCTTGACCTAGTACTTTGGCGTGTATTGGCTCCGGTCGCAGGAGGTCGCAGGAGGGATGGAGGTGGGAGCATGGTAGTTGTCCAAAAGCTTTATCCCGAGTGGGTAGTTGTCTTTTCGGCTTACCATGTAAGCGTATGGTGTTTCTACCCATACGAGCGGCTCGGGTTGATACACAATATTGGAAACAGTCTCGTAGGACTTAGTCAGTGCTTGCATACCTTCTAAGTGTGCTTTGGCTTAAAGCGATGCGAGGTGTGGGTACAGATGGTACACCCTGCAGGTTAAAAACTATTCGAATAGCCTCGTCCTAGGTGATGGACACGCTTGGGTAAGCTTTTCAAGAGTTAGACTACAACATTTAAATTAAAACTTGATGGGTGGTACGAATGGGATTCGTGCTATTGTTGTGGTGACTTTTGGGATGGTCACTTCTAGGTTGTTTATCTTTCGCTTTTGTTATTATTATCCTTCTTGTTATTTTAAATCTTAAAATGAATTGCAAACTTGCCTTTAAAACTGTATTACCTTATTGCAAAGAAAGTTGGCTTTATGCAAATGAAACATATGACCTCCACTGCATAAGCTCGCATGTAGCATATGAACAGTCCGCTAGTTCACACGTCGGTCTTGCGGGTACAAAGACAATCTTTGTACTCGTGTGCTTTGCTTAATGTTTTGTTGCAGAGGAAGAAGGTGAGCCTCGGGGCCTCACTTACGTGAGTCTTTGTCGCCGTGGGTGACGACTAGGCTTGGCGGTCCGGTCGATGCCTTGTGGGTTGAAGGCACGCGATTGGCTTTGTTTATAGCCATCTTATGGCGCTTTTGCTTCATTGTCTTTTTGTTGTTATTTGTGTATCTTGTGGCGATCGGCCATTGTCTGTAATATTGTTACTATTTGTTTATCTTCCGCTTGGAAGTGTGGTGTTTGGACTCTATGTTTAGAATGGAGTTGATGTCTAATTTTGTACCGGTGTGTATCTGCTGCGGGAAGTATACATATCTGAGGATCGATTTATTTGATTTGTGATGCTAGGACCGGTGGTTGGTTACATTACAAGCCAAATAAACTGGGTCCTCAAAAGTTGGTATCGAGCCATTCGACCGTAGTAACCCAAGCATAGTCGTCCTTAGGATATTTTAGAAAAGCTTATTTTCAAAGTATAAAAGGGTTTGTGAAAACCTAGGCGATTCTCGATTTTATTCCTTACCTATCTTAGCTTTCTATTCTCATCTTACTCTAATTTAAGTTTTGAAACTTGGTTTCTCTCTTTACCTTTCAAAAGATAGTCACTACTGGTGGAATTAGTCCAGGGAGAACCATGAAGTTTAATCCAACTAAAACTTGTGGGGATAATAGGTAAGATGTAAAGTGAGTAGTTATGTGTCCGATTTTTGTTGGTCGAACTTTATCCCGCCTTGTGTTTGTTTCTCGATTGCTTTAGAATTTTGGGCTTTCTTGCTCTTAAATTTGTTGCTAACTTGTCTTAGTAAACAGATGGCCGGAGAACGCGTGGCGCCAAGCAGCCGTGGTCATGATGAGGAGCTTCCTCCTCCGACCATGGTGAGGTTCTCGCCGATTGAGCGAAACCGCATGGACCGACGCGCATCTTGGAGGTTATTGCTAGGAATACCTCCACTCCTGCCGGTGGTGGCGGCCACCGACTCGCGGGGACTTGCGAGTTCCTCCGCACACGACCGCCGACTTTCTCCCGCTCGAGGACCCTCTCGATGCGGATGATTGGTGCGCATGGTTGAGCGAAGCTCAACATAGCTCGATGCAGCGCGAGATAAGGCACTCTTCGCGTCCCACCGGCCTTGAGGGCGCAGACTCTCATGGTGGGAGAACTATCTCGCCATGCGCCCCGCGGGCCATGTGGTCGCGTGGGAGGAGTTCGATCGCTTTTATCGGGCCCACATCCCGGATGGCCCGATGAAGTCAAGAAGAAGGAATTCCTCGCGCTCAAGCAAGGGCGCAAGTCTGTGACGGAGTATTTATACGAGTTTAATCACTTGGCTCGTTATGCTCCGGGTGAGGTGGCCTCAGATGAGGCTAAGCAGGAGAAGTTTATGGATGGCTTGTCCGAGGAGCTGCAGGACAAGCTATCTATTGTGGACTTCTCAGATTTTCAGGCCTTGGTAGATAAGGCCATCGTTGCAGAGCATAAGGCAAAGGCGCTGGGCGAGTCCCGCAAGCGCAAATGGGAGGCGCATCAGTCTACTCACACCAGCCTCGTTCGTCCTCGGTGGGCGGCACCAGGGTCTGTTCTTTTGCTCCACCGGCGCGAGACCATCTCGCACGGCTCCTCGCCCACCGCAGCCGTGTTTCCACCACGTGCGCCGCGATCCAAAGAAGCAGAGCGGTCTCCGCAATCCGGCGGCCGAGGTGACTTGTTTTATTTGCCACAACAAGGGCCATTATGCGAATGCTCGCCTCGAGTGTTGCGGCCGCCCCGTCCCTAATGGAGGACGCGGCGTGGAGCGGTCACCGCCGACGTAAGATTATCTGAAGACCGAGGTGCGAGCAATGGTCGAGTGAACCACCTTTCACCGAGGAGGCTCGGAGGCGCCGGATGTCGTGATGGGTACACTTCTTGTTAATTCTCGCCCCGCTGCAGATTATTTGATTCGAGCATCGCATTCTTTTATTTCAAGATCATTTGCTGCTGCTAGTAGTCTTCACTGTGTACCTTTGGGGGTTCCTTTGCTCATCCGTTCTCCGGGGTCGGAAATGAGAGCTGATTTACAGTGTCGGGATGTTCCTATCATAGTCCAAGGAGTGGAGTTTTTAGCAAATCTTATCCCGCCACCAATGAGTCCGATGTGATTCTTGGCATGGATTGGTTGTCCCAACACTTGGGGCAAATCGATTGTGCCAGGAAGATTGTCTATCTTACCACTTCTTCAAAGGCGCAGTCGGATTTTCGCCAGCCTTCGTGAGCCACATCTATGTGCATTAGAAGCGGCTTGACCTTGCAAATTCGTGGATGTTCCCATAGTATCGACTTTGTGGATGTCTTTCCGAAGATTTGCTCGGATGCCTCGGTTCGAGACACAGTTTGTCATCGAGTTGCTGCCCGCATCGCCCGATTTCAAGGCGCCAGATCGGATGCCTCCCAATGAGCTAGAAGAATTGAAGAAGCGACTTGGTGAGCTCCAAGCAAAGGGTTTCATCCGTCCCCGCCATCTCCTTGGGGTTGTCCGGTGATCTTTGTGAAGAAGAAGGACAAGACTTTGCGCATGTGTGTTGATTACCGCCCTCTCAATGAAGTGACGGTGAAGAACAAATATCCTCGCCCGCATTGATGATCTTTTGACCGCTTGTCCGAGCTCGGTGTTCTCCAAGATTGATCCGAGATCGGGCTATCATCAAGTCCGGATCGTGAGAGATATTCAAGACGGCTTTCACTACTCGTTATGGCACGTGCGAGTACACCGTCATGTCTTTCGGTTTGACCAATGCTCCAAATTGTTCATGAACCTTATGAATTCTGTATTCATGGAGTTTTTGGATAAATTTGTGGTGGTTTTTATTGATGATATTCTTATCTATTCCAAGACTGAAGCAGAGCATGCTGAGCATCCAAGATTATTTTGGGCAAATTATGGAACATCACCGTATGCAAAGTTCAAAGAAATGTGAGTTCGTTGAAGGAAGTGGCATTCTTGGGCCATGTTCTTTCACCGGAGGCATAGTGTGGATCCCAAAGAAAGTCGGCGATGTTCTATCTTGGGGCGGCCAAGTCGATCCATCGATGTGCGGAGTTTCCTTGGTTTAGCGGGCTACTATCGCCGCTTTATCGAGAACTTCTCCAAGATCGCAAAGCCGATGACTGAATTGCTTAAGAAGGACAAGAAGTTTGTATGGTCCTCTGCTTGTGATGAGAGCTTTCAGGAGCTCAAGCAGCGATTGACTTCAGCTCCAGTCCTTACTCTTCCCGATATCCACAAGAGCTTCGATATTTATTGCGATGCCTCTCGTCGGGGACTCGGGTGTGTTCTTATGCAGAAGGCAAGGCGCTGCCTATGCATCCGAGCGCTTGAGGCCTCATGAGCTCAACTATCCCACCCATGATTTAGAGCTTGCTGCAGTGGTTCATGCACTCAAGATTTGGCGGCATTATTTGATCGGAAACCGCTGTGAGGTGTATTCCGATCACAAGAGTTTGAAATACTTGTTCACTCAAATGCACTGAACCTCGAGCAGAGGAGATGGTTGGAATTGATCAAAGATTATGACATGGGTATTCAAGATCATCCCGGCAAAGCCAATGTGGTTGCGGATGCACTTAGCCGAAAGGTGTATTGCAAGACTGATGATCCAAGAGCAAAGAACCCGCACCGCTTGCGCAATTCAGCGTCTCAACTTGGGTTTGGTTGAGCATGGTTCCTTTGTCGCCTTGGTTGTGCAACCAACCTTGGTGGATCGATCAAGGCAAAGACAACAATCGATGATGGCGTGGGTAAAATCAAGTCAACATCGTGGATGGTTCAACCAAGTGTTTCACGTAAGATGAACACGGTGTTGTATGGTTTGGGCAGCGCCTCGTGGTCCCAAAGATCCCGAGTTGCGGATTTGATCCTTCAGAAGCCCATGATTCGCCTTTGTCCATCCATCCCGGCTACCAAGATGTACCAAGATCTGCGTCGAGATTCTCGTGGACTCGCATGAAGCGCGAGATTGCCGTGTTCGTGGCCGATGTGACATATGTTGTCGTGTCAAGGCCGAGCATCGGCCCAAATGGTCTTCTTCACCCTTACCTATACCGAAATGGAAGTGGATTAGAGGCATGGATTTTATCACCGGTCTACCCTGCACTTCTTCGTGGAAGGATGCTATCCGGGTTGTTATCGATCGATTGACGGTTGTAGCGCACTTCCTGCGGATTTACCACTCTCGGTGTCGACGATTGGTAGATCTCTATATCTCCCGCATTGTGAGCTTGCATGGTGTTCCACGAACGATTGTGTCGATCGTGGCTCTCTTTTCACTTCTCGGCTATGGCACGCTTTACGTGAAGCCATGGGGACCCGTCTTTCTTTCATTTCACCTATCATCCTCGGATCGATGGTCGACGGAGCGGTCAACCAAGTTCTTGAAGATATGTCGTGCTTGTGTTCTTTCCTATGGGAAGAATTGGGAGAAGTGTCTACCGCTTGCCGAAGTTCTCCTACAACAACAACTTCCAGCTAGTCTCGGTATGGCACCGCTTGAGGCTTTGTATGGGAGGCGATGCGTAACGCCATTGAACCGGTCGAGACCGGGAGAGACAGCTCTTGGCCCGATTCCATCAATGAGGCCGAAAGTCAAGTGCGCTTGATTCGTGAGCACTTGCGCGTGGCTCACCGAGCGTAAGAGCTATGCGGTCGGCGCCGCCGTGAGTTGAGTTTCCACCCAATGACTTTGTGTATCTCAAAGTTTCACTTTGAAGGGACACCGCCGCTTTGATGTCAAGGGCAACCGCTCCTCGATATGTCGGCCTTATCGCGCCATCAAGAAAGTGGGTCTGTTGCTTACAAGTTAGACTTGCCACCTACACTTGAGGGGGTGCATGATGTGTTCCACGATCGCAATTGAAGAAGTGCCTTCGTGTTCTGTGGAGGAAACACCATTGGAAAATATCGATGTGCGGAAGATCTGTCTTATCGCGAGCATCCCGCTCGTATCCTCGAAGAAGCTGAACGCAGAACGAGGAACCGTGTGATCAAGTTCCTTAAAGTTCAGTGGTCGAACCACTCCGAGAATGAAGCCACTTGGGAGCGGGAAGATCGCCTTCTTGAGCAGATTACCCATCCTTCTTCTCCCAGTGATCGTAATCTCTAGAGATTCTGTAAGGGGGAGATTTGTAACAGCCCTAACTTAGGGTTTGTATTTCAAATGTAAAATTTTGAGGAGAAATAAAAACTTTTGTTGCCTCTTCAAAATCATTTGAAAGTTTCTACATTTTTCCCTAGCAATTTCCATTTTCTAGAATTAAATTCTTGTGAATGGAAATTGTTGTCAAGACATTCTTAGCCTTCAAACTTGTGATCATCCTCTAGGAATATTTTTCCTGTCATCTTGACCATCCTATCTACCTCTCTGAATTATCTCACAATTTTTGGATTTTGTTTGATATTTCAAATGGCCAAGTCAAACTAGTTTGAATTTCTGGTCAAACCTCGGGCAGCAGCTTGTGAATTTTATTGGGAAAATCTAGTGCATTGAAACTCCTGGAAAAATTTCACAAGGTTTTCCTCTGTCCCTAGTAGCTACCATAAAATTTCTGAAATTTTTGGAGCTCAGGAGCTACCTCTAAAAATTCCCCAAACCTTCTCTCGTCTTTTAAATCAAATCTCAAATCATCGTTCCTCGCTCGACCCAACCTCGTGCTCAAGTCCGACCGCGCCACTTGACTTCGGCCGCGCCAACTAGCTGCACCCGCTGCGAGTCCAATCGATCGTGACCGTCCGATGCAAATCGAACGATCCACGCCGCGTGTGCAACCGACTGTCCGAATGCATACACAAATCTCACCGTCTATTTTAGATCCATCGGCCGGTGCATCGATCAAATCAAACCACCGGTTCGCACCACTTCGATCGTCGGCGACATATGGGTCCCACCTGCCGCCTTCGCCTCGCTTCTCCGCCGCCTCACCGGAGTTTCGCCGTCGCGCGATGCTTGCCACGCCTCTCGCCGCGCCACATTTACGCCCTCGTGTCACCCGAGAAGCATCGCGGGGTCTCATCTACCCACCGAACTCATTCATTTCTTCTCTACCCCATTCTCGTGCTTTCTCCGCCTGCTTTTGTCTCGGCGAGTTGAACCCAAGAGCAGCGCCGCCGTCGATGCCTCTCTCAAGCCCGCGACCGCACCATCGTGATCCACTCTCCTCGCGCCCCATTTTGCCCATCCCGGATCATCGGCATCCATTGGATCGCTCGAGCAACTTCATCGTTTTCGCCTCCGCACCTCGCCCCGCGAGCTTGCTAGCGCTCGTGAGTCTCAAGCCTCGGCGCTTGTTCCACTTGATCGCAATGCTCCACCGATGCTCACGGTGGGTTCGTTTCGTCTTTGGTGCATCGTGGAAGCCGTGCGACCGATTCTTCTCCGAGCTCGGTGTTTCGCGCCGTGGTGATTCCGGCCGCCTCGGACCTCCTTCGCCGCCATCATCTTGTGCTTATTGTTCCAGGATCAAGGCGGAGCCGAGGCGCATCTTCCGGTCTTCTGAGCCCGTAGTGTCTTCTCCGCGAGCACCGCACCTTCTTCTCCGCCTCCGGCCGTCGCGAGCTCAACTCCGTGACCATCGGACTCGCGTCGCCGCCATCGTGTTCGCGAGATCGCTGCGACCCGAAGGTACCACTCTCTCGCCGAAACCCACCGTTAGCAAGATCACCGCGCGCCGCGCCACCGTCCCGTGCTCGCGGTGAGCGCCGGTGGAGTAGTTTAGCACTAATCTTGCTTAGTCCGAGTCTCGATTTGTGGGCCCTATTGGTTAATCGCGCGAAATCCTTTAATCCACCGCTATTTATTCTCTAAGTCACCGCCATGTGGGTCCATGCCGTCGCTTAGGTTGTGTAGCTCGTAATATGTTTTCCGTTGGGAAACGATTTCTTTGTGAGAGTATGTAGGTTTGCACTTTGGTGAGCCAAGACGATTCTCGAATACGCCGACGCCACCTTATGCGCAATCCGCTCTCCGTCGCATTTTAGCGCGCCCGCCTGTCGCTGGTCAGGGCTAGCCGCAAGTCCAGTAGAAGAAGTATTTAGTGCTTTAGTATTTCAAATGCTTTTCTCGTTGAACTGTTAAATCAATTAAACTTGTAAAATGCATAATCGATTCAATTTTTATCCAAATTGCATGAAACCAGTCTTTGTTAATTTTCATTTTAAATGTTCTATTTATCAAATTAATTTCAACCTTGTATCTCAGAGCAAGAATCGTTAACTAATTTAATGTTGTAGATTGTAATCTCCAAATTAGAAAATGCATATCTCTTGCTATAATTGTCCAAATTCAATGAACCCAACTCAGAAAATTTCATTTTCAGTGTACTAATTATTAGGATAGGTTTTGCACAATCGCTTCGCTTCATGAAAATTTGTTAAGTAATTAACTAGTGACTTGTTGTGTTTTTAACTTAGAAAATTCATAGAAAATTATTAATAACTTAAAATGATTTGTTCTCTGCTTCTAAAATTTTGTTATTTCTTGCTTAGGTTGTCGTGTGAGTTTTAGCTTGTTTTAGTGTCATTGTATGTTTGAGTTTTGTCTGTTATTCGCTCTATTTGTCGTTATGTTCGATCGTTAGGCTTCGATATTTGCGCAACCCCGAGGACGATCCTCCGCACCATATTGAGCAACAAAGCAACAGCAAGCGCTTGATCATGATTAATCCCAGATTTTAAAGTTTAATATTTTGTTTCAAATTGTATGTATGCATCGCTTAATTTGTGTTAAAATGGTCGATTAAATCTGTAGTGCATATCCTGTAGACAAAATATGGATCTCTACTACCGAGCCTAAGTTATTTGTCGTGATTAGAGATCGGATGATCTCTTGTCACTTAGTAGATTCGGGTCAACTTGCTTAGACATGCTTAGCTATCGGTAGAATCAAGCGGTTATCGACTTTAGTCGGAACCTTGATCACACAAAATTTACTATAACTTTATGTTTCAAAGATTTCGCTATGTTTAATTGCAAAACTAAAAATGAAAACAAAATGATTTGGACGCGCACAATGGTAAGATTGGTGTGATCTTTTGGGTGTGATCGAAAGGTGCCCGTCAATTAAGGACCGAACATCTTGTGAGTGAATTTTTATCCAGCATTTCGCGCTAACCACACTAGAGTATATGGACCTCTCTTGACCTAGTACTTTGGCGTGTATTGGCTCCGGTCGCAGGAGGTCGCAGGAGGGATGGAGGTGGGAGCATGGTAGTTGTCCAAAAGCTTTATCCCGAGTGGGTAGTTGTCTTTCGGCTTTACCATGTAAGCGTATGGTGTTTCTACCCATACGAGCGGCTCGGTTGATACACAATATTGGAAACACTCGTAGGACTTAGTCAGCTTCTTGATACCTTCTAAGTGTGCTTTGGCTTAAAGGCGATCGAGGTGTGGGTACAGTGGTACACCCTCAGGTTAAAAACTATTCGAATAGCCTCGCCCTAGGTGATGGACACGCTTGGGTAAGCTTTTCAAGAGTTAGACTACAACATTTAAATTAAAACTTGATGGGTGGTACGAACTGGGATTCGTATATTGTTGTGGTGACTTTGGGATGGTCACTTCTAGGTTGTTTATCTTTCGCTTTTGTTATTATTATCCTTCTGTTATTTTAAATCTTAAAATGAATTGCAAACTTGCCTTTAAAATCAGATACCTTATTGCAAAGAAAGTTGGCTTTATGCAAATGAAACATATGACCTCCACCGCATAAGCTCGCATGTAGCATATGAACAGTCCGCTAGTTCACACGTCGCCTTGCGGGTACAAAGACAATCTTTGTACTGTGTGCTTTGCTTAATGTTTTTGTTGCAGAGGAAGAAGGTGAGCCTCGGGGCCTCACTTCGTGAGTCAGGCCGCCGTGGGTGACGACTAGGCTTGGCGGTCCTGGCCGATGCCTTGTGGGTTGAAGGCACGATTGGCTTTGTTTATAGCCATCTTATGGCGCTTTTGCTTCCGCTGTCTTTTTGTTGTTATTTGTGTATCTTGTGGCCAGTCGGCCATTGTCTGTAATATTGTTACTATTTGTTTATCTTCCGTTTGGAAGTGTGGTGTTTGGACTCTATGTTTAGAATGGAGTTGATGTCTAATTTTGTACCGGGGTGTGTATACGCTCGAAGTATACATATCTCGAGGATCAGTTTATTTGATTTGTGATGCTAGGACCAGGTGGTTGGTTAAGCATTACAAGCCAAATAAACTGGGGTCCTCACAATACTCTAACACAAACCGGTATTTAAACACGTTTTTTGTTTGTGGGTCTCACATGTAAGCAATACATTAAGCATTTTAAGACAGCATTAATCACTAATCATTGTCATTAGCTCTAACCTACTCGCTACAGTGATTTGCCGGACGCTCCGACAATAGGGAGCTCCCGGCCATGTGCTTGCCCGGTAGCTCGTCGGCGCTACGTGCCATGGCGGCGCCGACCAAGGCTTGGGATAGCTGCACAATAGTACTGCGCACATTTTGGTGGTGGTGGCGATGGTTGAGATGGCCCGTACCGGTGGCTAGCTGGAGAGGGGCGGCACTAATGCTACAGCCAAAATGCATGTACGACAAAGAGTTTCGCATTATCCAAAAGAGTAGGTGTCCGAGCGTCTACAAGGTCTAAGGAGGCTACCTGAGCACTGGACAAGGTTGAGGATGCTCAAAGCTGGGCCGACGTTGACAATGTCCACGGCGACGGTGCGGTTCAACGAGGAGAGGTCACTCTGAGCAAAAAGAGAGATAAATGGATGTCGGGATAGCTTAAGGACCATAAGAGGATGCCCTAGTAGCGAGGAATTAAAGAATGCATTACCAGAACGAAGTGGTAGACGAAGAGGTGTTCTTTGGCCGAAAATGGACCTATCTCCAAATCCACGAGCTCCTATCGTGCATTGGTGAAATTAGTTGAGGGGTTATCAATTTCATACCTAAAGACACGGTATGATGCACATGGCCGAGGATAATACCTACTGGAGACGATGTTTGCACAAAAGTGGCCTTCGGGGCGTGCTCTAGAACCATTGAAGACATGATGGTGGCTTGAGAGCTACAAGGCAAACCAAGAGTTCAAACTAGAGGGAATGGAGACGGCATTGATCATAGAGAAGAGAGGATGCATCGGTGAGGAGCTTACCGAAGAGATGAACTCGAGCAAGCTCCCCTCTCCTTGATCAAACAGAGGAGAAGTGGGGAAGAAGGAGGGTGACAAGGGGTTTTAAGCCCGGGTGTAACATCCCAATTTTCTGAGTTTAAAAATCCTTTAAATAGTTAGTAGGGGAAAATTCACTATTTGGATTTATTTGAATTTAAATATTGGACTTTACAATAAAAAAACATTTAATGTGAATAATCCCAACTTGAACATTAACCAAAACTATTTTATTTGGGTTCTATGTGTTCAGATATATTTTCTAGATTTTTCTAGAATTTTTCTGAGTTCATTTGCTATTTTCTATTGCCTATTTGAATTTCTGGTATTTTCTAAAATAGAAAAGCTATTTAAAATCTCTGAAAGCTCTGGGCCAAACCCACCCAAAACCCCTTGGCTCACCTTGTCCATTAACCCCGCAAGAAGTCGCCTCGCCGGCTGTGTGGTCCCCGCGTCGCCTCCTTCTCTCTCTCAGACGCGCGTTGAACTCGACCGTCCGATTTTCTTTGAACAGCGCGATGGCGTTGTGCCTTCGGCAGCCCGAACGCCCATTGATCGTGAGCCGTGCGATCAAGAATGGATGGTCCGATGGCGCTGTGCCTTCCAAAGCACGTAACGCCCCATTGATTTTGAGCCGTCCGATCGATCCGACGGTGACTCTCTTATCCCGATCGTGCGCGGCGTGGGCTTTCACTACCAGCGGGCCCGCCGCCGCCTTCGCCTCCGAAGTCGGCTTTGTCCTCGCGAACGGTCGCGCCTGTCCGCCATGGCCGAGCTTCGAGTCCCGTACGACAACGCCTCCTTTCCTTTTGAACCCCTTCTAGAAAACGCGTAGAATCTTATCCCCAACCTCCCCGCATCTTCTCGGATCAAAATCGTATCCCGTTTTCGTTTTTATCTCCGATTTCCTCGCGAGTTCACCTCGGACTCTTCTAGGGTTTTGCCACCGCACGCCGCCCTAGACCCCCCGGCCCCTATAAAAGGCACCCCCGGGATCGCATTGACGTCCGCACCAGAACCCCTCAACCCATTGCGCCGCTTGAGCCCTAGCGCCGCCGCAGCTCGAGCTTTAGGGTTTTGTCGCCGCCGACATTCTTCTTCGAATTGCGCCGCCACCGGTGACACCCTGCCCTCGTGGAGTGCACCGCCGTCATCGCCGTCACCCGAGCTACCTCCGGAGGCCACCCACGCCACCTAGACCTCACCGGGGGCTCGGTCCCACAACAGCCGAGGAGCTCCGCCGCTTCGAGCTCGCCACCGACCACCTCCATCATCCTCGACCACCCGGAGTTGCACCCAGAGGTTCGCAATAGCGAGAGCTACACGCCGGTACCACTCACCGCCGGTGGATCGCCGCTGTTCGCCGTTGTCGTCGGTTTCCGAGCGCCGCCGCTCCTGTTGTCGTCCACGCCACCGCCACCTCACCGCCATGTCGCGATCGCCGCCACGTGTCGCGCGCGTGGCGCCCATCATCGCCCACGCACGCCGCGTGCGTGGCGATCCACCGGCTCCAGATCTAGCGTGCTCGTGAGACACGGTCTCGTGAGTTATCTCACCGACATGTGGGTCCCACATGTCAAGAAAGTCTTTTATTTCTTTTAATTCCGAAATCCCTTGTCAAGGCGTCGCTTTTGCAATAATACGATTTTTCATTGAGAAATAATTCGGAAATTCCAAAAATCCAAATTAGGGTTTCTTTTTAGATTCAACTTTCAAAGCTCATAACTTTTGCATCCTAACTCCGATTGAGCCCATTCAAATTTCTAAATTTATCTAAATTCGAGCTCTATTTATCTGAGATTTTTATTTAATTTTTGAAGCTTGTTTTGCCTCTGTTATTTATTTATTTTGTTTGTTTGTGTCTCGCTTATGTAGTAGACGCGATTCGCTCGGGAATTTCGTTGAAGAAGGAGCACCTCAAGATCAAGATCAGTACATAGACCTTTTCCAAGGCAAGTCCTACCTTTGATCATCTTGAACCCAGTTTTCAAATTACCTTGTTTCAAAGTATTGCATTCTACTTTAATTATTTATTTAAATGCTTTGGGCATAGTTATTATCCAAATTGTTATCACACCTTGGCCTTGTATGTCATAATTCCTTGTCACCCTAGATTGGTTTATTAGTTGGTAATATTATAGCACCAACGTGGGTTGGTTAGATGCGAGTACAATTGCTTAGCCATGCTACGAGTCTCACATTTTATGAAACTTGCAAATATTAACTATGACTAAGTGACTATGGAACTTCGTGTAAAACTGTGTGCTATGTGTTATTACTTCGTGATGGCATGTGTTGCACTAAAACCAACTGGGTGGTAAAGGATTTAGACTGAGGCAAGTGGTGAAAACTGTGTGATATGGTGGAAGCTGTGTGCTTGGGAATGATAATCTGTGTGGCATAGTTAGAAATTGGAAGTCTTGCCTTGGTCAATTAAGGACTTAACTTTGTGCGCCATTGAATCGAGCTCATCGCACGACCACATGCCCGGTATGGGACGGGCCTAACTTAGTGTTATGGATTCTCGCATTGATGTTCGTGTGGATAGGTTAGGTCGTGGTGACAGGTGGAGGTGTGACTACTTAGTGGTTGCATCGCGACGATTCGCCGCTTCTCCGCCCAATGTGTGTGTTATACTAATTCTATGTGAGTGGTATAGCGGAAAGCACATCGGAATGTCAATGTTTGAGATGAATTTTCCGAATCTGCTTTGTTACGATTAGTGCTTGCTACACTAGTTGTATCTTGTGGGTAAAGTGTACAACCTCTCGCAGAGTGTTAATCAATCTATTCGAATAGCGCGTCATGGTCATGGACATGCTCGGGATTTCACACGAGGGTAGTTTTCATAAAATGTTTGGGAGGGGGTTGTGTGACCTCAATCATATGGCTATGTGAAATAATCCGCTTAGTTGTGTGTCTTTGTGGAAACAATTGTTAAATTATTATTGTCTATTTGTTTTGAATTATGCTTTCAATCTATTATTGTATTCAATTGCAAATGTTGCTTTTATGCAAAGAACCACGTGCCTTTTCTTTGAAATAAGCCTTCATCTATAAATTGCATTCGTGGTATGATTTGCGAGTACGGTTGTGTACTCACGCTTGTTGTAAAACTTGCGCCCAAACCTGCTGTAAGAGGAGGAGTCTACGCCGCTCGAGGAGGAGTTCGCCAAGGTTGCCGATCGTTAAGGTCCGATCCCGCTTGGTTGCCTGTGGTGAATTGGTGGATCTACGCCGAGTTATTTCCGCTCACCGTTGTTTTATTCTTTGTTAGCCTCGCGTGGCTTAATAAGTGTAAACTCGACCATAAGGTCAAAACCCTTATTTGTTATTCAAACTAATCGTTTACTTTATTTATCGCTTGTGTGGATCGATATTTACCTATGTTAACACTGTGTACACTAGCGTGATTCTGTACTAGTGCAGTATACACAGAGGGTTTCAGAATCGTGATTTTGGGTCCCGACAGAGGTGGTATCAGAGCCATACTGACTGTATGTCTTGATCTTAGTTAGATTGGCCGTCTTTAGAGTGTCCAAACTATTTTCTAAAGGAAAAATTAACTTGCCAGGTTAATTAATTGCTTAACTCTTCTCATGTCTCTCTCGACTCAACTTTTGCTATAATCTTTTCTCTCCCCGCTGTTTTAAAGTTGCTCTTACCCTCTTCGTCTGTCTTGACAGATGCCTCGTCTCCAGAGCTACGGTGAGCGCACTGGAGGGTATGCCGCCGAGCTTTGGAAGCTGTTGCAGGTTCTTGGAGGCTTTGATCATCCGCTGTACGTCGGCAACAACTGGATGGTGAATGGACAAAGCCGTGGAGTGATCTGTCGCCTAACGATCTACGCTAGGAGGAATGACAAGGCGAGCCAACCTTCGCACGTCTATGTGAGGAAGATCACTTGCTTGGAAGGTATCCAGGAGTCGTCACGCTTGGCCATGCTACGTATCTGCAACATCTACGCACGGGAGCTCCAAGACACCGCCTTCCGCTACCACCCTGCAGCCGCAGCTGCGGATTTGCCACCGCTACCCGCCCACGCAGAAGAGAGCAACGCTACCGCCGCACCTCGCCCAGCCAGGGCCGCCAGAGGAAGCCTTGGAGAGGACTATCACCGAGCCGATCATGTCTATGAGGCGTTACAGAGAGCTGAGGAAAAGGTCGCCACCCTGCAAGAGATTCTCTACGACCAAGTTCCCGAAGAAGAGGGAGACCCCGAAGAGGATCCTGAAGAAGATCCGGAGGAAGGCCCAGTGGAGCCAGAGGAACCACCAACCAGCTTGCACCGAACGCCTGCCTCGCCGCACCAGCCTGTGGCATCGATAAGTCCGCCAAGATGTCGGCTCACTCCAGCTCACACGTGTAAGATCGAGGAGGCCGACTAGAGGGGGGGTGAATAGTCAATTTAAAACTCCTATGCGCTAAAACCGATTTCTAATGCGGAAGCTAAATATCAATTCGGTTTAGCACAATTAACGTCTAAAACAACTAGGTGCACCAACAATACAAGTCAATAATAACTAGAGCAATTTAGCAAAGACTTGTAAGCTATCAACTAATGATATGATCAATCAAGCACATACAAGATAGCAATCATACAAATGAATAAGCAATTATACAATGAATGTAAATTGCACAAAGTAAAGCATATGAAAGCTAATCACAAGAAGCACACGTGACACAATGATGTTTTACCGTGGTGGTCGAGACTTGCTTGCCTCCCATAATCCACGCTGAGGGAAACCCAAACCAATTGGGCCGCTCCACCAATTAAGCCTTCCTCCGAGGTATCAAACACCTCGCCCACTAGGGTTGCTCTTACTCCACTCCGAGATGGCGAGCACCAAGCCACTCACAAACACCGGCCTTCTCACAAGCTTCACTTGAGAAGATCACTTGACCACGACGCCCACGCCGCCTAGGTGTCGGCAAACACCAAGAGTAATAAGCCAAGCCCTTGCTTGACTCTCACCACATGCAACGAATGCACAAGCTCAAGTGGATACAAATCCACCTCTAGATGCAACACATGCAACTAGAGACCTCTCTCCTGCTCACAAGGTGCAACACATGCACAATTGAGAGAAGAAGCTCACACTAGCTCAAGTAAGTGAAATGGGATGCCAAAGGTTGTCTCTCAACCGCCAAGGGGTATTTATAGCCCTACACCAAAAACTAGCCGCTTGGAGACGAAACAGCCAAAACTAGCCACATAGACATTTCCGGTCGTACCGCCTCACAAGGGCCGATATAACTGTTCGGGCGGTCATACCGCTTTACATGGCGGTCGCATCGCAGCTCAAAATCAGCACAGCATTTACACTCGTAAAAATGTCATAACTTTTGACTCGATGTCGGAATTGAGTGATCTTGGACTCTATTGAAAGCTTATTCAGTGGGCTACACAACCCACCTCTTTGATTTGATCTTCAAACACATTTTATCAAATCAAAAAGCACAATTTCAAAGAGCCACTACCATGGTCTAAGTCCAAATGATAGCTGTGAGGACCCCAGTTTATTTGGTTTGTAATGCTTAACCAACCACCTGGTCCTAGCATCACAAATCAAGTAAACTGATCCTCGAGATATGTATACTTCCTGTAAAGCAAGATACACACCCTGCACAAAATTAGACATCAACTCCATTCCACACATAGAGTCCAAACACAACACTACCAAACGAAAGATAAACAAATAGTAGAGTTATTACGCATGAGGCCGACAGTGCCACAAGATACACAAATAATGTAAAGAAGACAATGAAGCAAAGTGCCATAAGATGGCTATAAACAAAGCCAATCGCTGTGCCTTCAACCCACAAGGCATCCGACCGACCGCCAAGTCTAGTCGTCCAAGAAACGGCAACACAGCTCACAGAAGTGAGGCCCCTGAGGCTCACCTTCTTCCTCTGCAACAAAAACATCAAGCAAAGCACCTGAGTACAAAGATTGTCTTTGTACCCGCAAGACTGACGTGTGAACTAGCAGACCTGTTAATATGCTACATGCAGGCTTGTTTAGTGGGGGCCATATGTTTCATTTGCATAAAGCCAATTTTCATTTGCAATAATGTAGTACAGTTTAAAGGCAAGTTTGCAATTCATTTTTAAGATTGAAATAGCAGTAAAAGTAATAATAGCAAAAGAGCAAAGATAAAACAACCTAGAAGTGACTTGTAACATCCCAATTTTGGGCTGGTGTTTCAAATGTAAGAAAATCAGTAGAAATTAAAACTTTTTCTTACATCATGTAATTCCTGTGGTGCCAAGAAATTCTTGTACAAGGAATTATGGAAATACATTGTCACAAGTCTTGTTGATCCAAATCTTGTTATTCCAAAAACAATCTTGTCAAATCTTATGATCATCCTCTGAAATATTTTTCCTAAGTCTCTGGATGGTATGTGACCCTCTCAAAAATCTCACAATTTTTAGAAATTGTTTGAAAATTTTTAGAGGTAACAAACCTGCTTGACTCTCACCAAACATTAAAACAGAGCCTTGCAGAATTTTTGAGATTTATTCGCAGCATAAAAATCTCTGAAAATTTTACGCAAGGTTAATATCTGAGTTAGCAAGCTCCTGTAAAATTTTCATAATTTTGGAGTTATTTTGCTACCTCAAACAAATCTTTCAAAGTCTCTGCTTTATTTCAAAGTCAAACTAGGTTTTATCGTTACTTGTTCGAGTCGACTGGCTCGAGCCAAATCGACTTGGTTCACCAACTAAACGCACCGAGTCACTCTTTAAAACGCGCGTGAATCTCAACCGTTAGATCTAAATCGCACGGCCCGCGCTGTAAGACTTCTGACCTTCCGCTGCAAGTTTGGTTGTCAACCGTTAGATCTCAATCCAACCGCGTGGTCCTCCGAAACCTTCGACCTCCGGCTGCATTTTTGAACTGAGCCGCTGGATTAGGATCCAACGCCGCGCACTCTCGCTGTAAATAAGAATTGCGACGTGGGCAACTGAGCCACCCATCTCTAACTCAAGGCTCGCAATCTCCCGCTGTGTTTTAAACCCGGGAGGCGTGGTGCTTTGTGGTCGTCCGATCTTGATCGAGGGTCGTGAATCGCCCGAGCTTTGCGCTGGTCATCTTCAACCTCCGCCGTGCGAAAAACAAAGGCAAGGCATGGTGAGGTCATTTCTGCTCCCTAAAGCCACCCTAGCCGACGGTAGGAGTATGGGAGGTACACCGAGCTAGGCCATGCCTTAATGCACGCCTTCACCTCCTTTCCTTGTCTGGCCGCACTCGTGCTTTGTGTTTTGCCGCCGAGAGAGAGTGGTGCAAACCCTAACACTTTCATGGCCTTATAAACACCCAAACCCTTCCTCGAGTTTCTTTAGACCACCATCAAGTTTCACTCCCAATATTGGAGCTTAACACCTCAAAAATGGCAAACCGCCATTGTTGACCCGTGGAGCTCCATTGGTGTTCTTGGTGTTCCAAAGGTCCTCCTTCACGCTTTCTTTGCCCTAACCTTATCTATTTACTTCCTTGAACATTTTCCTCACTTAATTTTGGATTTGATTCTCGTGAATTGTCCAATTTAGTTTGTTCAAATTCGCCTAATTTGGTCATCTTCTTCCTCACTCAGTGAGTGCTCCATTTTCCAATTACTTGCTCATGTAGCTTCAGAATCATTATGAAGCTATATTGAAGCTTTGTATCACTCATTTGGCCTCAGGTGTCATTTTCGGTTTTCTTCTTCAAGTCCGCGAGCTTCCACCGTGGTCAAGCTTCTCCGCCCTGAAGCCTCTTCTCGCTAAGGTAGCTTCTTATTAGTCCTTAGAAGCTATGGCACCCGCATCCTAGGTTTGCAATGGAGCTCATCGCGATTTTCGTGTTTAGCAAGAAGCTCCCATTTTCGCTTTTCCCGCCAGCCTGCCGTTTCTAGTCCTTCGCCACGGTGAGAATGCTACCCTAGAATCGCTGTGCTATTGCGAATCCATTTTGGTCCTTGGCGCCGCCACGCCGCTGTCGCCGCGCGTTAGCCGTCAAAGACGATCGACTTTGCCGCACGCAGCTCCCGCTGGCCATCTAATTAGGACATATTAATTGCATGCTGATCGCTAATCATTAGCTAATTATTGTGTCTTAACCTTTGTCGTTGTGTCACCGCCCAAAGGCCCGAGGTTTAAAATCAAATCTCAAAGCAGCCATTAGAGTCTATTTAATGTCAATCATTAGAATCATTAATTTGGTCTTAACCGCCTGCTTAGTCGCCGACTTGTGGGCCCAAAGTAATCGTGCACGCTGGTTAAATCATTGCGGTCGTGACTGTAGTCACCGACATGCGTCCCACCCGCAAGCACTTCTTTTGAACTTCAATCAATAGCCACCGCCGATCCCTTGATCAACGGCCTAGATCTTGTATGCGCTCGACCATCCGGCTCTCATCATCCTCGACCGCCCATCTTGCGACCGCGGCCGAGATCATGTGTGCAACCGACCTTCCGCTAGATGTGGTTCTAAGCCGCTCATCTTTAGATCTCGCGTCGTGAGTTCACCGAGGCAACCGCATCGTCCGGCTTGCATGCACTGCTTGGGTCGTTGATCTTGATCCAACGGTGACCCCGATTAGGTTTGGCGCGCGCGGCGCTATTTCCAAAGCCGCGTGGGTCGTTGGATGTTAAGTCTACGCCCACGGTGTCCACGCTTCTTTGTTTTGGGTTGTTCAGATTTCGTAAGTATTTATTTAACGATCAAAATGATGTAAAACTTTAGAAACTCATAACTAATTCATTTTAGCTACTTTTTAGTTAATTCCAACTGTAATAAATTATGTTATCACTTTAGCTTATTATAAAAATGGATTTAAGCATGTTCCAAAGAGAGTAAAATTGTATAACTAGGAATAACTTGATTGGCCATTTTGATTATTCCAAAATAAATAAAACTTTAGAAAATGCATATCTTGCTCGAGTATGTCCAAAATGAATGATTCCAACCTTGATAAATTTGTTATTAACCCAATGTTAATGTAAAATGATGGTAGGTCCAAGATTGGGATGAAACCTTGATTAATGAGTTAGTACCTATTTTTAGCATTTAGAAAATTCTCGAAGACTTATAAAATGCACAAGTAATTCTCTGTAAATGCAAAATATATTTGATAAATTCTAGAAAGCCCTCTGTTGGTATACTCAGAAATTAGTTTTGAACATATTTATGCTCCTGAAAGTGCATTATGCCAATTTTGCATCTTAGAAAATCATAACTAAATCACTTTAACTCCAAATGACCTGAAATTTTATATGGGTTACCTCTATACCAGTAGGTAGCTACCATAAAAATTCCAGCTTCAAAATCTCTCTAGAAAATATTTTTGCTACAGTGCTAATTATATTAAAAATGTATTTTTATGCATTATCTTTGCACAACAAATCCAAATTAGGTTTTTCCAGTTTCTATGTCTAGGTATACTCATATTCTACCTTATGTGTAAATTTCACGATTTGGTTAAGTTTCGCTTGCTCTTTGTTTATTTGTGGCCTGCCTTATTGGTTGTTCTTGGTTCTTTTGCCTTCGCTTAGGATTCGACATTTGCGTAATCCCAGAACGATCCTCCGCAACCAATTGAGCAAATGCAAGAAGGCAAGCAGCTTTGATCATGTTAATCCCAAGATTTTAAGTATTTATGTTGATTACAAATTCTATGTATGCATTGCTATTTTGTTTTAATAGTTGGCCTAGTAGATGCATTTCCTTAGCAAATGATTATCCTCTACTACCATGAGCCTAGGTTACTTGTCGTGATTTAGAGTTCGTGGATGGGCTCTGTCACTTAGTAGTTGCGAATTAATTGCTTAGCCATGCTTAGCTTCGTAGAAATGGGCTGTTATCGACTTGTCGATAACCTTGATCACACAAAACTTATTACGATTTATGATTTCCACCTTGTGCCATGTCTACTTGTGAAAACTAAAACTAAAAGCAAAATGATTTAGACTTGGGCACAATGGTATGTTGGTGTGATTCTCGTGTGACTCGAATGGTGCCTAAGTCAACAAGGACCGAACATCTTGTTACACTAAACTAAGCATTTTAGCGCATAACCACACTAGAGGGTATGGGACCTCTTGACTTAGTACTTTGGCGTGTATTGGCTCCGGTCGCAGGAGGTCGCAGGAGGGATGGTGTTGGGAGACAGTGTCCGAAAGACTTCACCCGGATGGGATTTGTTGTCTTCGCTTGCAATGTAAGCGCATGGTGTTTCTACCCATACGAGCTGCTCGTAGTTAATACACAATATTGGAAAGCGCCTCAGAGGACTTAGCCGTGCCGGCATACCTACGAAGTGTGCTTTGGCTTAAAGGCGGTCCAAGTGTGGGTACATTGGTACACCCCGCAGGTTAAAACTATTCGAATAGCCTCGCCCTAGGTTATGGACACGCTTGGGGAGGTCTTTCAAGAGTTAGACTACAACCTTTAAATTAAAACTTGATGGGTGGTACGAATCGGGATTCGTATATGTTGTGGTGACTATTGGGGTAGTCACTTCCTGTGGTTACTTGTATGTATCCAGATTTCATCATACTTTGATAACTAAACAGATTTGCAAAACTTGCTTTTAAAATGTATTACATTATTGCAAATAAAATTGGCTTCATGCAAAATGAGACATACAACCTCCACCTAAATAAGCTTGCATGTAGTTATGAATAGGTCTCTATTCCACACGTCATTTTATGGTACAAAGACAATCTTTGTACTCGTGATGCTATACTTAATTGTTTTGTTGCAGAGGAAGAAGGTGAGCCCGAGGGGCCTCACTTTTATGAGCTGTGTTGTGGTAGTTTATGGGCGACTAGCTTATGGCCCTGGCCGGTTGCCTTGTGGGTGTGTGGCTAACCGGTCGACTTTTGTTCTAGCCATCTTATGGCGCTTTTGCTTCCGCTGTCATTTCTTGTATTTTGTTCTATTTGGCCGGTCGGCTCTCTTTTGTAATAACTTTACTTTATGTTGTTGTTGAACTTAGTGATATTGTTGTATGGAAATGATGTGTAATTTTGTGATGATGCGCATATGTTGCAATTCTGGGAAACATATGTCCATCGAGGCTTAGAATGTTTAATTAGTAATGCTAGAACCATTTGGAGGTTAAGTGTTACTAGTTAAATATTCCGGGTCCTCACATGACTATCCCAATAGTCACCACAACAATAGCACGAATCCCGCATTCGCACTCACCCAAAGAAGTTTTAATTTAAATGTTGTAGTCTAACTCTTGGAAGACCTGCCAAGCGTGTCCATAACCTAGGACGAGGCTATTCGAATAGTTTTAACCTCGCAGGGTGTACCACTGCACTCCACACTTCGCATCGCTTTAAGCCAAAGCACACTCCGAAGGTATGTCGGCACACTAAGTCCTACGAGACTTTTTCCAATATTGTGTATCGACTGCGTCGCTCGTATGGATAGAAACCCATACGCTACATGGTAAAGCCGAAAAGACAACTACCCACTCAGATAAAGCTTTCTGACAACTACCATGATCCCACCTCCATCCCTCCTCGCGACTCTCCTCGCGACCCGACCAATACACGCCAAAGTACTAGGTCAAGAGAGGTCCCATATACTCTAGTGTGGTTAGCACGCAAAATGCTTGGTTCTGTAACAAGATGTTCGGTCCTTGTTGACTCCTGCACCATTCCACCACACCCAATGATCACACCAATCATACCATTGTGCCCAAGTCTAAATCATTTTTGGTTTTCGCTTTAGTTTTGCAATTAAACATAGCAAAAATGTCAAACATAAAGTTATAGTAGTTTTGTGTGATCAAGGTTAACGACTAAAGTCGATAACCGCCCGCTTCTACCGATAGCTACATGCCTAAGCAAGTTGACCTGATCTACTAAGTGACAAGAGATCATCCAAATACCTCTAATCACAAAGAAATAACCTAGGCTCGTAGTAGAGATCAATATTTTGTCTACAGGATATGCAACACGGATTTAACTAATCAATTTAACACAAATTAAGCGATGCATACATACAAATTAAACAAAATATTAGACTTTAAAATACCGGATAAATATGATCAAACCGCTTGCCTCGTTGTCGTTGCTCAATATGGTGCGGAGGATCGTCTCGTGGTTGCCGCAAATATCGAATCCTAACGATTTGAACAAAACAACGAATAAGAACGAATAACACCGCAAAACTCAAACATCAAATACAAACACCAATATATACACCAAGGCTAGACTATCACAAAGAATGACAAATAATTGCTACAGAGACCCATCCACTCATTTGCTAGGTTAACCACAAAATCAAACTTCTAACATGCTTTAAACTTTGGACAAAGCTTTGATGGTGATTGTGTGCACATCTATTATTTAATCATCAAGTTAACACATCAAAATCAGCTACCTATACTAAAACCACTATTGATGTGTGAGAGCACAAAATCTACAAGAAGCTATTGAAAGCATAACTAGCCAAGTATCCAACTAAGAAATGCTAAACAAAAATCTTCTACCTAAGATAGGATGCTAAGGATGCTCACTATTCATACCCCTAAGCATCACACCTAGACTTTGCAAGGCTAACAAGTTTCAAAGATGTGGCTACTACCCAAATCTTATAACACCGACAACTCAAAAGTACAGAGGCAAATAAAATGAGCAACTAACTATCCCTATGATCAAGCATGGCAAATGTGCTTAGAAACTTAAAGATACCAACTAAATGATTTCATGCTAACCACCACAACAAAAAGGAGGCATCAAGTCTAACAAAACCTAATAGCAAGCATGATACAAATTTTCGACATCGACAATGATAAAAATGACAACAGAGAAAAGCTACAAGGAAACTTGCACTAATATACTTTCAAACCTCAATTACTAACTTTGATCATGCATGAGAGTGAACTAAAGAACAATCATAAGCATGATTAGCAACTAACTAATTGGTTTTGAAGGAGGCCCCACCGCTCGCATGCATGCAGAGGAGCACAATCAAAAGAACAGAGGATCTCGCGCTCGACTGGATTCGCCGCCGCGTGGAGGCGCGCGAGGTGGAAACCAAGGCCAAAATGGGTCGCCGGAGGATCATCAAATCGAGGTGGTATCGAGGCAACGAGATGCATCATGCGTGGCGCGCGACGAGCTTGGCGCCGGCAGTTGGGTGACAAGGTGCGATCGCACTAGAGAGGAAGACAACGAAATTTAGCGCGCATGGGCATCGTGAGTTACCAGAACTCACCGTGTGCTTGGCGACGACAGAGAGGCACCGAGTGACCTAAATGACGAGCCTCACTGCGCGCAAAGGCGATTAACGCGACAGAGCCCGGGTGAACGAGGACACGGAGTGAGTGGAGAAGAAAGGTGGAGTCTGTGGTGCTCACCGAGCGAAGAATTGAGCCGAGCTCACCGAGAAGATGCGGCGGTGGAAAAGGCGGTTTCGCCGACTTGGAGAAGAAAGTCCACGCGCAGCTCCACGCACGATGAATCCTGAAATTCCTTGAGGGGTTTACTTCGGATGTGGAACACGCCGGACGCGCCGGCGATGACCGAGCCCACCGGAGCGGCCGAATGCTCGAGGCGCCGCAGCGACGCCACGGCCCCGGAGCTCAAGGAGAAGAAAGGCAATGGAGACGAAACGAGGTAGGGAAACCTCGATGACTTTTGTAGGAGCAAAGTGAGGCGCGAGGTGAGGCGGGGCGTGAAAAGACCGTGAAGCTAGGTGGCGCGATGCATGCAGCGGCGAGCCGGCGAGAGCGCGGGCGCGAGCGGGCGCTGAGTCGGGCGGCGACGTGGCGGAAATGACCGACAGGATGGCCCACAAGTCAGCGATAACAAGAAACGGGCGCGAGCCCGAGTTAGACTCGACATCGCGCCGACCGCTGGATCTAAAACGGACGGCCGAGATTGGTGTATGCATTCGACAGTCGGCTGCATGCGCCAAGACGCGGATCGCTCGATTTGCATCGGACGGTCGTGGATCAATTGACTCGGCGGTGCGATTAGTTGACGCGACCAACCAAGTGTGCAGCCTGACTCGAGCCCGAGTTGGGTTCGGGCCCGAGGAACAAGATTTTTAGAATTTGATTTAAAAGATAGAGAAGGTTTGGGGATTTTTAGAGGTAGCTCCTGAGCTCCAAAAATTTCTGAAATTTTTATGGCAGCTACTAGGACAGAGGACAACCTTGTATAATTTTTCCAGAACTTTTATGTACTGCATTGTTCTAGAGAAAATTCACAAGTTGCTGTACAGGAGTTTGACCAGATTTCAAACAGAGTTGACTTGGCCATTTGAAATAGCAAACAAAATCTAAAAATGTGAAATAATTCAGGAGGTAGATAGGATGATCAAGATGGTAGGAAAATAATTTCAGAGGATGATCACAAGTTTGAAAGCTAAGAATCTGCTGACAACAATCTCCATTCACAAGAATTTAATTTAGAAAATGGAAATTGCTACAGAAAATGTAGAAACTTTCAAATGATTTGAAGAGACAACAAAAGTTTTTATTTCCTCAAAATTTACATTTGAAATACAAACCCTAAGTTAGGGTGTTACAAATCTCCTCTTACAGAATCTCGCCCAGATTCGATCACCGAGAAGAAGGATGGGTAATCTGCTCGAGACGATCTTCCCGCTCCCAAGTGGCTTCATCCTCGAGTGGTTCGACCACCGAACTTTAAGGAACTTGATCACACGGTTCCTCGCTCGCTCAGCTTCTTCGAGGATACGAACGGGCGCCACGATAAGACAGATCTTCCCGCACATCGATATTTTCCAATGGCGCTTCTCAACTGGAACACTAAGGCACTTCTTCAATCGTGACACATGGAAAACATCATGCACCCTTCAAGTGTAGCCGGCAATTCCAATCGGTATGCAACGGCTCCCATTTTCTTGATGACGCGATAAGGCCCGGACATACCGAGGAGCCAATTTGCCCTTGACATCAAACGACGGTGTCCCTTCAAAGGTGAAACTTCGAGATACACAAAGTCATTGGCCGAAACTCACCACAACGACGCCGACCGCATAGCTCTTCTCGCTCGATCGAAGCACGCGCAAGTGCTCACGAATCAATCGCACTTGACTTTCAAATTTCATTAATGGAATTGGGCCAAAGAACCGCTTTTCACCGCCACCATTTTAGAGGCGTTTCAGATCGCCTCCCATACAAAGCCTCAAATGGTGCCATACCGAGACTAGCCTCGAAGTCGTTGTTATAAGAGAACTCGCAAGTGGTAGGCACTTCTCCCAATTCTTCCCATAGAAAGAACACAAGCACGGAGCATATCTTCAAGCACCTGATTGACGCGCCCGCCTCACCACCTGGCCCGAGGATGATAGGCCGTGGCCGAAGTAAGATGAGTTCCCATGGCCTCCGCAGACTATGCCAAAACCGAGAGGTAAACAAATACCACTGGCCGACACAATCGCCTTGGGCACACCATGCAAGCTCACAATCTTGATACATAGAGCTCGGCCAGAGGTTCCACCCGAGTCGACTTTGACCTAAGGAAATGCGCCACTTTCATAGCCTCACAATGACAACCCAAATGGCGCTATTTCTTAGATGAGCTGGGCACCCAGTTGATGAAATCCATGCCTACGTAATCCCACTTCCACTGTATGGGCAAGGGTCAAGAAGACTCGCTGACGCCGATGCTCGCCTTCACGCAAAACATACGTCGATCCGCAACGAACCCGCAATCTCGCGCTTCATGCGAGTCCACCGTAATCTCTCGACGCAGATCTTGGTACATTTTAGTGGCCCCGGATGGATGGACAAAGGCGAATCATGGGCCTCAAGAATCAAATCCCGCAACTCGGGACCTTTGGGACCACAAGACGCCGCCCAAACCATACGACACCGCGCTCATCTTCTCGTGGAAACACTTGGCCGATCCATTCTCGATGTTCTCGCTTGATTTTTCCCACACCATCATCCGATTGTCAGGTCGACTTGATTTGATCCACCAAGGTCGGTTGCACAACCAAGGCAGCAAGGGAGCCATGCTCAACCAAACCTGTTGAGACGCTCAAACTCGCAAGAAGTGCAGTTGTCGCTTTGGATCATCAAAGTATTGCAATACACTTTTCGCTAAGTGCATCAAGAACTACATTGGCTTTGCCAGATGATACCAATACCCATGTCATAATCTTTGATCAATTCTAGCCATCTCCTCTCGCTCGAGGTTCAGATCCGCCGAGTGAACAAGTATTTCAAGCTCTTGTGATCGGAATACACCTCACAACGATTACCGATCGATAATGCCGCCAAATCTTGAGTGCATGGACCATCGCAGAAGCTCTAAATCATGGGTGGATAGTTAAGCTCATGAGGCCTCAATGCCTAGATGCATAGGCAACTGCTTTGCCTTCCCGCATAAGAACACACCCGAGTCCCCGACGAGAGGCATCGCAATAAATATCAAGCTCTTGTGGATATCGTGAAGAGTAAGGATCAATCAAGTCAATCGCCGCTTGAGCTCTTGAAAACTCTCATCACAAGCAGAGGACCATACAAACTTCTTGTCCTTCTTGAGCAATTCAACATCGGCTTTGCGATCTTGGAGAAGTTCTCGATAAAGCGCGATAGTAGCCCGCTAAACCAAGAAAACTCCGCACATCGCTGGATCGACTTGGCCGCCCCAAGATAGAACATCACGACTTTGCTGGATCCACAAATATGCCTCCACTGAAAGAACATGGCCCAAGAATGCCACTTCCTTCAACCTAACTCACATTTGTCAACTTTGCATACAAATGATGCTCCCGCAACTTGCCCAAAACAATCTTTAGATGCTCAAAGATGCTCGCTTCGCCTTGGAATAGATAAGAATGTCATCAATAAAGACCACCACAAATTTGTCCAAATACTCCATGAATACGAATTCATAAGGTTCATGAACAACGCCGAGCATTGGTCAAACCAAAAGACATGACGGTGTACTCGCATGCACTATAACGAGTAGTGAAGGCCGCTTCGAATATCCTCACCGATCCGACTTGATGATAGCCCGATCTCGATCAATCTTGAGAACACCGAGCTCCGCATAACCGTCAAAAGATCATCAATGCGGGCGAGGATATTTGTTCTTCACCGTCACTTCATTGAGAGGACGGTAATCAACACACATGCGCAAAGTCTTGTCCTTCTTCTTCACAAAGATCACCTGACAACCCCAAGGAGATGAACTCGACGGATGAAACCCTTTGCTTGGAGCTCGCTAAGCCGCTTCTTCAATTCTTCTAGCTCATTGGGAGGCATCCGATACGCGCTTCAAATCGGAGCTGCATCAGCAAAGAACTCGATGACAAACTCCGATCTCGAACCGAGGCATCCTGCAAATCTTCAGAAAGACATCCCCAAAGTCGATACTATGGGAACATCCTCAACTCGCAAGGTCAAGCCGCTTAATACACATAGATGTGTCCCCGGTCGCGCGAAAATCCAACCCGCCGCTCAAGGGTCGTGAGATAGACAATCTTCCCGGCGCAATCGACCGCCCCAAGTGTTGGGACAACCAATCCATGCCAAGAATCACATCCGCACTCACGAACCGAGTAGAATAAGGTTTGCCAAAAATCCTACCCTTTGACCTCAATAGGAACACCGCAAGATTCCATATCGCCTCATTTCCAACCCGAGAGCGAATGAGTAAAGGAATCCCAAAGGAACACAAAGAAGACCACTAGCAGCAAAGAAATGATCTTGAAATAAAAGAATGCGATGCTCTCGAATCAAATAATACCGCAGCAGACGAGAATTGACAAGAAGTGTACCAATCACGACATCCGCCCTCCCGAGCCTCCTCACCAAAGGTGGTTGACTCGACCGCTACTCGCACTCGGGTCTTCGGATAATCTTCTCGTCGTGGGTGACCACTCCCGCCCGCCCTCCATTAGGACGAGGGCCGCCGCAACACTGAGGGCAAGCGCTGGCGAGTGGCCCTTGTTGTGGCAAAGAAACACAGTAACCTCGCCGCCGGATTGCGAGGCCGCTCGCCGCCGGATCGCAGCGCACGTGGTGAAACACGCCCGCGGTGGGCGAGGAGCGGTGCAGATGGCCTCGCGCGGTGGAGCAAAAGAACGGGCCATCGGTGCCGCCCACCGAGGACTAACGAGGCCGTGTGAGTAGACCGATGTGCCTCCCATTTGCGCTATGGACTCGCCAGCGCTTTGCCTTATGCTCAAGAACAATGGCCTTATCTACCAAGGCCCGAAAGTCGAAGTCCACAATAGATAGCTTGTCCCGCAGCCTCGCATAAGCCATCCATAAACTTCTCCCGCTTAGCCTCATCTCGAGGCCACCTCCTCGAGCATAACGAGCCAAATGATTGAACTCGCACAGTACTCGTCACGCACTTGCGCTCTTGCTTGAGCGCGAAACTCCTTCTTCTTCACTTCATCGTGCCATCCGGGATGTGGGCCCGACGGAAAAGTCGACTGAACTCCTCCCACGCGACCACATGGCTCGCGGGCCGCATGGCGAGATAGTTCTCCCACCATGAGAGTGCCGCGCCAAGCCGTGGGACGCGAAGAGTGCCTTATCTCGCGCCGCATCGAGCGATGTTGAGCTTTCGCCAACCATGCGCAGCCAATCGTCCGCATCAAGAGGGTCCTCGAGCGGGAAAGTCGGCGGTCGTGTACGAGGAATTCGCAAGTCCCCGCGAGTCCGGTGGCCGCCACCACCGGCAGGAGTGGAGGTATTCCTAGCAATAACCTCCAAGATGCGCTGTCTGTCCATGCGGTTTCGCCGACCGAGCGAGCACTCACCCATGGTCTGAGGAGGGGGAAGCTCTCATCATGACCACCACGATCGCCACGCTGCTCTCCCGCCATCCTGCTTACTAAGACAAGTTAGCAACAAATTTAAGAGCAAGAAAGCCCAAAATTCATGAAAGCAAATTAAACAAACACAAGGCAGTGATAAAGTTCGACCAAAGAAAAATCGACACATAACTACTCCCTTTACATCTTACCCTATTATCCCCACAAGTTTTAGTTGGATTAAACTTCATGGTTCTCCCAAACTAATTCCACCTGTAGTAACTATCTTTGAAAGGTGAAGAGAGAAACCAAGTTTCAAAACTTAAATTAGAGTAAGATGAGAGTAGAAAGCTAAGATAGGTAAGGAATAAAATCTGAGAATCGCCTAGGTTTTCATAAACCTTTTACGATTTGAAAATAAGACTTTCAAAATATCCTAAGGACGACTATGCTTGTTATTACTACGTCGAATGGCTTGATACCAACTTTAGAGGACCCCAGCTTATTTGGTTTGTAATGCTTAACCAACCACCGGTCCTAGCATCACAAATCAAGTAAATCGATCTCGAGATATGTATACTTCCTGCAGCAAGATACACACCCTGCACAAAATTAGACATCAACTCCATTCCACACATAGAGTCCAAACACAACACTACCAAACGAAGATAAACAAATAGTAGAGTTATTATGCATGAGGCCGATGTGCCACAAGATACACAAATAATGTAAAGAAGACAATGGAAGCAAAAGTGCCATAAGATGGCTATAAACAAAGCCAATCAAGGTGCCTTCAACCCACAAGGCATCCGACCGACCGCCAAGTCTAGTCGCCCAAGAAACGGCAACACACCACGTATGAGGCCCCGAGGCTCACCTTCTTCCTCCGCAACAAAAACATCAAGCAAAGCACCGAGTACAAAGATTGTCTTTGTACCCGCAAGACCGACGTGTGAACTAGCGCACTGCTAATATGCTACATGCAGCTTGTTTAGTGGGGCCATATGTTTCATTTGCATAAAGCCAATTTTTATTTGCAATAATGTAGTACGCTTTAAAGGCAAGTTTGCAATTCATTTTAAGATTGAAATAGCAAGAAAAGTAATAATAGCAAAAGAGCAAAGATAAAACAACCTAGAAGTGACTATCCCAATAGTCACCATTAACAATAGCACTAATCCCGCATTCGCACTCACCCAAAGAAGTTTTAATTTAAATGTTGTAGTCTAACTCTTGAAGACCTTGCCAAGCGTGTCCATAACCTAGGACGGTTATTCGAATAGTTTTAACCTCGCAGGTGTACCATCGCACTCACACTTCGCATCGCTTTAAGCCAAAGCACACTTCCGAAGGTATGTCGCACAAACTAAGTCCTACGAGACTTTTTCCAATATTGTGTATCGACTCGTGCCGCTCGTGATGGATAGAAACCCATACGCTACATGGTAAAGCCGAAAGACAACTACCCACTCAGATAAAGCTTTTCTGACAACTACCATGCTCCCACCTCCATCCCTCCCGCGACCTCCTCGCGACCGGACCAATACACGCCAAAGTACTAGGTCAAGAGAGGTCCCATATACTCTAGTGTGGTTAGCACGCAAAATGCTTGGTCTGTAACAAGATGTTCTGGTCCTTGTTGACTCTGCACCATTCCACCACACCCAACAGATCACACCAATCATACCACAGCCTAAGTCTAAATCATTTTTGGTTTTCAGCTTTAGTTTTGCAATTAAACATAGCAAAATGCTGAAACATAAAGTTATAGTAGTTTTTGTGTGATCAAGGTTAACGACTAAAGTCGATAACCGCCAGCTTCTACCGATAGCTACATGCCTAAGCAAGTTGACCCGATCTACTAAGTGACAAGAGATCATCCAAACACCTCTAATCACAAAGAAATAACCTAGGCTCGTAGTAGAGATCAATATTTTGTCTACAGATATGCAACACGGATTTAACTAATCAATTTAACACAAATTAAGCGATGCATACATACAAATTAAAACAAAATATTAGACTTTAAAATACCGATAAATATGATCAAACCGCTTGCCCGGTTGTCGTTGCTCAATATGGTGCGAGGATCGCCCTCGTGGTTGCCGCAAATATCGAATCCTAACGATTTGAACAAAACAAATAATAAGAAACGAATAACACCGCAAAACTCAAACATCAAATACAAACACCAATATATACACCAAGGCTAGACTATCACAAAGAATGACAAATAATTGCTACAGAGACCCATCCACTCATTTGCTAGGTTAACCACAAAATCAAACTTCTAACATGCTTTAAACTTTGGACAGCTTTGATGGTGATTGTGTGCACATCTATTATTTAATCATCAAGTTAACACATCAAAATCAGCTACCTATACTAAAACCACTATTGACAGTGAGAGCACAAAATCTACAAGAAGCTATTGAAAGCATAACTAGCCAAGTATCCAACTAAGAAATGCTAAACAAAAATCTTCTACCTAAGATAGGATGCTAAGGATGCTCACTATTCATACCCCTAAGCATCACACCTAGACTTTGCAAGGCTAACAAGTTTCAAAGATGTGGCTACTACCCAAATCTTATAACACCGACAACTCAAAAGTACAGAGGCAAATAAAATGAGCAAATTAACTATCCCTATGATCAAGCATGGCAAATGTGCTTAGAAACTTAAAGATACCAACTAAATGATTTCATGCTAACCACCACAACAAAAAGGAGGCATCAAGTCTAACAAAACCTAATAGCAAGCATGATACAAATTTTCGACATCGACAATGTATAAAAATGACAACAGAGAAAAGCTACAAGGAAACTTGCACTAATATACTTTCAAACCTCAATTACTAACTTTGATCATGCATGAGAGTGAACTAAAGAACAATCATAAGCATGATTAGCAGCTAACTAATTGGTTTTGAAGGAGGGCCCCACCGCCGCATGCATGCAGAGGAGCACAACCAAAAAGAACAGAGGATCTCGCGCGCTCGACTGATTCGCCGCCGGCGCGGAGGCGCGGCGAGGTGGAAACCAAGGCCAAAATGGGTCACGGAGGATCACCAAATCAGAGGTGGTATCGAGGCACCGAGATGCATCGCGTGGCGCGGCGACGAGCTTGGCGCCGGCAGTGGGGTGACAAGGTGCATCGCACTAGAGAGGAAGACAATGAAATTTAGCGCGCATGGGCATCTGAGTTACCAGAACTCACCGGTGCTTGGCGACGACAGAGAGGCACCGAGTGACCTGCGACGAGAGCCCACTACGCGCAAGAAGGTGATTAACGGCGACAGGAGCCTGGGTGAACGAGGACACGGAGTGAGTGGAGAAGAAAGGTGGAGTCTGTGGTGCTCACCGAGCGAAGAATTGAGCCGAGCTCACCGAGAAGATGCGGCGTGGAAAAGGCGCTTTCGCCGACTTGAGAAGAAAGTCCACGCGCAGCCCACGCACGATGAATCCCAAATTCCTTGAGGGGTTTACTTCGATGTGGAACACGCCGGACGCGCCGGCGATGACCGAGCCCACCGAGCGGCCGAATGCTCTGAGGCGCCGCAGCCGACGCCACGGCTCCCGGAGCTCAGTGGAGAAGAAAGGCAATGGAGACGAAACGAGGTAGGGAAACCTCGATGACTTTTGTAGAGCAAAGTGAGGCGCGAGGTGAGGCGGTGGGCGTGAAAAGACCGGTGAAGCTAGGTGGCGATGCATGCAGCGGCGAGCCGGCGAGAGCGCCGCGGCGAGCGGTGCGCCGAGCCGGCGGCGACGGGCGGAAATGACCGACAGGATGGCCCACAAGTCGGCGATGCAAGAAACGGCGCGAGCCCGAAGTTAGACTCGACACATCGCGCCGACCGCTGGATCTAAAACGGACGGCCGAGATTGGTGTATGCATTCGACAGTCGGTTGCATGCGCCAAGACGCGGATCGCTCGATTTGCATCGACGGTCGTGATCAATTGACTCGGCGCGCGATTAGTTGACGCGACCGAACCAAGTGTAAGTAGTCGGACTCGAGCCCGAGTTGGTTCGGCCCGAGGAACAAGATTTTTAGAATTTGATTTAAAAGACAGAGAAGGTTTGGGGATTTTAGAGGTAGCTCCTGAGCTCCAAAATTTCTGAAATTTTTATGGCAGCTACTAGGGACAGAGGACAACCTTGTATAATTTTTCCAGAACTTTTATGTACTGCATTGTTCTAGAGAAAATTCACAAGTTGTTGACAGGAGTTTGACCAGATTTCAAACAGAGTTGACTTGGCCATTTGAAATAGCAAACAAAATCTAAAAATTGTGAAATAATTCAGGAGGTAGATAGGATGATCAAGATGGTAGGAAAATAATTTCAGAGGATGATCACAAGTTTGAAAGCTAAGAATTGCTGACAACAATCTCCATTCACAAGAATTTAATTCTAGAAAATGGAAATTGCTATAGGAAAATGTAGAAACTTTCAAATGATTTGAAGAGACAACAAAAGTTTTTATTTCCTCAAAATTTACATTTGAAATACAAACCCTAAGTTAGGGTCATATAATAGCAACAAGCAATCTTAGACCATGTCAAGGAAGATACATGAATCTGTGATTTCGTGTTATTACCCTGTGGGTAATAACACTTAAGATACGGATTACTATTCGCTTGCCCTGTAGAACACCGCTTCAACGAATAGTAAGCCTTACCGAGTTAGCGATCGTAACAATAAGATAGAAACCGCCCTTATTCAAACAAGCTAGCACGCAGGCTAAAGTCTTACTACACACGATTAATTTACATAGCCAAAATAAGACTAAACCCCTTCTTGCTCGCCACACTCCATCGGCCTCCTACTCGCCCCGTGAGTCGAACACGGTCCATCTCGCCCGCGCTCGTAGTAAGGGTCTTCGCCGCCGTGGTCTCATCTCAGACTCGCAGCGCTCTCGCCCCACTCGGGATACTTCGCCGGACTAGGGTCTACAAGGGAGAATACTAACAAGGTTGAGTACAAATGAATGTACTCAAGAAGCATTAATAGCAAAAGATGCAAAGGATGTACTATCTCTACTTTATCACAATTTCTAAACCATCTCACTTTAGAAAATAAAACTCACAAAAGGTGGTAAATTTTAATACTCAAAACTCTACTAGTCACTCTGAGAGACGAAGACCCCGTGGTTCCTGTGAGACTCCAACTCGAGACCGCATGAATTCATGATTTGTTTAGCATCAGCAGCTTGTACCACTTTACCCATAGCTATTCTCAACTCTCTATGAATGTGGTCCACCGCATTGCCTTAGATGCGGTTCAAGATCGAATACGTAACGCTTTCCGTGTTACGTGATTAATTTCTCCACCCATCACCTTCCGCCGGCAGATTAAGTCACGCCGACTCATCATCCACCGAAGTTCTCGTGAGGTTGGTTGAGGCGCCTTCTATCCCGCACTCAACACTCCACCTTAGCGCATATAGCGCCTTGATCCCCACTTCCGACTATCCCCACCGGTCCCGGGTTCCTCCATATCACTCACACACACCTATTACATACCCGATGTGGAGAGCATAGTCACGTAACAAGGTAGCATTTTCTCGCTCACAAACGGGAAAATGGTTGGCACCGAATTACGATCCGACCGAGCAAGAGTTTGTTGGTCCTTATATTATAGCCATATGTAAAAAGGGGCCCACCTCTTACCTCATCGTCATCATCGTCGCTTCTCACCCAGGCCCCTTTACCCTCCTAATAAGTCTCATTCTTTCTTAATCATCTTAGTCATCTTATCTCAATTATTTTTTTTAGGTTTTGGAAACCATTTTGATGCAATACTTATAATAGTGCAAGATATGGTATATTTTAAAGTAACTATATTCATGTTCAAGAGGATCGCTTGCCTTCGTAGAAGTAGGAAAAGTTGGCGCCACTGTTCTCGTCACCGCTTCCTGCTTGCCTGTCGCTCAGAGAAGATCGCAACTAATAATAGTATAAATAAATACGTAGTTGATTTGAGTGATAATATAGATATAAGTTAGCATATTTTACTTACTAAAATGCTTTTATGCTCTAATCGAGATTAGCACTCACCGATAGTCGCCCACTAGTTTTAAACCCACCAGCTAATTTAACGGCTACCGAAGTAAAAGAATCTATTCTAGTAGTCAAACCACAGAGCAACGAGAATCCAAACTAAAATGAGATTTAACCCAACCTTAAATCTAAAGCCCTTAACCTAAACCTAATTTACCCTAATCCCTCCCCTAATCTCTCTCTCTCTCTCTCTCTCTAAACTCACTCGGCCGGCTCACTGCCTACACTACACGCACACAACACACGGCCCGACACACGCACTAAGCCCACACACCCGGCCCAACACCACGCACGCAACACACTAACACTCCCACGCACACCGCCTACACACCACACAGCACTCACCCTCATCTCCCTCTCATCCCCTTCTTCAACCCCCAGGCGCCGCCGCCTTGCTCCTCTCGCCTCCCCCCCGCTGCTCACCCGACGCCGCAGCCTCCGGCTGCCTGGGCTTCTCCCGGCCAGATCCGGCCGCTTCTTCCCTGCAAGGCCGAGGCCGCGCGCCGCTTCCTTGCTCGCTCGCTTCTCCCCATCGCCACTCCTACACCGCCGCGGCCTACCTAGACTTCTCGCGCACCGTGGCGCCGCCGCTTTGCTTCCTTCCACTCGACTGCTCTCTCTCTCTGCCTCTCTCCCGCCGCTGCCGGAGGCCGCCGCCTCCTTTGCTCGGCTCACACCCGCGCAGATCTAGCGCCTCCTCTCCTCTCTCCTCTATCGCCGCGGTCACCACCCGCCGGACCGCCTCGATCTCGTCCTATGCCGCTCCTCGACGCCGCTGCTCTCCTCGGCTTACTCGCGCGCCGATCCTTGGTCGCCTCCTCTGGCTTGGCGCCTCACCCGGCCGCCTACCGCCGCTAGGTTTGGGTTCGCCGGCCGCCTTCCGCCACGGCCGAAGACCAACGCCACCTCTCTACCACCCATCGATCTACTCTATACGCCAACTAATGAGTGCTATGGATGAATGCAAAGTTAGTGATGATGGATCTCGAGGTGCATGCTATCAAGGTATGAACTTGCTCACCTTCGCTCAACATTTTCATTACTTTACCCGATGAGTGCGTAAGAACCGAAATGATTGTGTTGGTGGTTGTGCCGAGGAATGGCCGCGTTGCTTGAGGCCGGGACGCCGCAGCGAAGGGGAGGTGGTGCCGCCGCCGGGCAATGCCGAGCCCTGGTTGCCTCGTGAAGCAAGCTTCGCTTGAGCTGTGAATGAATGTGGGGAATGAAGTGAATGGTCAGGTGAATGGATGTGGGGGGGGGCGTAAAAATAGGAGTTGCCGTGGAATGCGAGGGGAGGGTAAAAGGGTCGCATAAGTAGATAGGAATAGACCGTTGCTTTGCAGTGGAAATCGTGGTTGTGAATCGTGGTGCTTGTGAGCAATGCATGATGGTTCTAGGTGATCGCATTAATTCGGTTTTAGGTTGCTAGATGCATGATGTACGAGTATAAATGAGATGATCTCGATTCAGAAATGAACCTATTGATGTCTTACATGCAATTGTTGATTTGTTGTCTAAAGCAAAAGGATATGTAATCTATTTATCTAATGACCAACTGCTGTGCTGAATGATGAATGCAATGGTGGAGCGAATGAATGAATGATCGACACGATATGCTTCGGCTGACTATGAGCGACCTAATACTCTCGCTAATTCGCCGCTAAGAAAAGCCTAACGCCGCTAAACCCTAATTACCGCTACGAGGTTAGGCCTAAAAACGCGGGCGCTCACATCCTACCCCACTTAGAAACAAATTTCGCCCCCGAAATTAAAAGCTCACTTGAACAGTTGGGGTAGGCTTCGCAGCTTCTTCTTCCTTCTCCCATGTAGCTTCTCGATCGAGTGATTTTTCCACAACACTTTGCGTGCGTATCATCCTGCTCCTTAATCGCGGTCTTCTGCTAGAATTTTCACCGCGCTCTTCGTAAGTCAAATCATCTTGCAAAGGTATGTCGAGGTTGGTTACATGTCGCAAGGCTCTCTCGCACATTTTCGGTTGAGAGACATGAAACACATCGTGAACTCGTGATGCTTGGGTTGGTAGCTCCAGCTTATACGCGAGGTGCCCTTACGCCTAGGATCCGGAAGGGTCCCACATAACGCGACTTAGCTTCCTTTTAATCCAAATCGCGATCCCGCATAGGCGATATCTTTAGATATACATAATCTCCAACTTCAAACCGAGGTCTTTCCCGTGCTTGTCAAAGATAGCTCTTTGTCTACTCGGGCAATCTTGAGGCGCTCTCGAATTAATTGAATTTTCTCATCGCTCTCCCGCACGAGTTCGTGTCCTAGCAAAGGGTCTTTCTCCAACTTCATACCAAAGATATTGGTGACCTACACTTTCTCGCCATAGAGAGCTTCAGATGGAGCCATTTGGATGCTAGACTGTAGTCATATTGTATGCGAACTCGCTAAGGCTAAATATTTTTCCCAAGATTCTCCAAAGTTTAGCACGCACGCCTAGCATATCTTCTAGAATTTGATTTACCTGCTCACCGCCCATCGGTTTGGGGTGATAGGTCAGGCTGGTTGAGGGTAGTGCCCAAGGCAACAGAAGCTCTTCCAAAACTAAACAAACACGCACTCTATCCGAGGTGATTGTCTTGCACTCGTAGAGTAATTATTCTCTCTATGTAGAGTTCAATGAGCTTATTGGTGGAGTACTTGATTAGTGGCAATAAATGAGTCGACTTTGTAAGACGATCCACTATAACCCAAATGGCATCCTTCTTTTGACTCGTGAGAGGGAGACCGTTATAAAGTCCATGCAAATATCCTCCCATTTCCATTCGGTATTTCCAGTGGTTTTAACACCACAGACGACGTGTTCGCTTGACCTTTGGCAGTATCACATTGGCCTACATATTCGCCATAGCTCGCTTCATGTTTGGCCACCGTAAGGTTTCTTTCAAATCCCGATACATTTTTGTGCTTCTCGGATGGATAGTGTATCGAGTATCATGGGCTTCATGAGGATGGTCTCCTTAATTTGTGGTTGATCGAACGCAATTTCGCTATCGCCACAGACTCCTGAGTCGCCGATGTGGAACTCGAGGGTTGGCCTCGATTTGATACGCTGACTTTCTTCCTGATAAAAGGGTCGATAGCTTGGTGTTCTTGGATTTGATCACGAAGGGTGGGATGAAACACCATGGCAGCGATGGTAGCTTCGTGGTTGTAGTTTCCACTTTTATTTCCATTCGCCGTGGCTTGGATTAAATCGCTGGCATGGCTCTCAAGGAAAGGTAATGGCAATGAGATTTTCTCTAAGAGCATCCGCTACCACATTAGCTTTTCCCGGTGGTAAGCTATGGTTAGATCATAATCTTTAATCAGCTCTAACCATCTTCTTTGCCTCATATTCAGCTCCTTCGGGTAAAGATGTACTTGAGGCTTTTATGGTCGCTGACAAAGTACACTTGGACCCGCATAAGTAGTGTCTCCAAATTTTCGTGGCAAACACTACACCCCTGGCCAAGGTCATGAGTAGGATAGTTTAGCTCATGGGGCCTTAATCACTGGAAGCATATGCAATGACTTTGTCTTCTCGCATTAATACGCATCCCAACCCATGCTTTGATGCGTCGCAATAAACCACGTAGTCAATTCCTCCTTAGGTAGGGATAAGACCTGCAAGTGGTTAAGCGTTGTTTCACTCCCAAAGCTTTTCTCACACATTTCCGCCCATACGAACTTTAAGGCCTTTCTTCAAGAGCTTTGTGAGAGGTGAGGTGATTTGAGAGAATCCCTTTATAAATCTCCTAGAATATCCAAATAATCCTAGGAAACTCCGACTTCAAGAATATTTGTTGGACATTTCCATGAGGTAACGGTTTCGATCTTGAAGGATCCACTTCGATTCCTCTTCCGAGATAATGTGCCCAAGGAATGCTACTTGGTCTAGCTGTAATTCACATTTACCGAACTTGGCATACGCTGATTTTCTCGAGGACTTGTAAGACAATAGTGAGGTGTCGCACATGTTCTTCCTCACTTTTCGAATAGACCAGATGTCATCAATAAAGACCACCACAAATTTGTCTAAGTACTTCATAAACAGCTTTATTCATTAGATTCATGAACACCGCAGAGCATTGGTCATTCGAATGGAACAACTGTATTCATGATGCCCATATCGTGAGACAAAAGCGCTTTCTTAATGTCACTAGGTTGACTCAACTGATGATATCCGCATCTTAGGTCGACCTTCGAGAATACCCGCTCCCTTTAGTTGATCAAAGAGATCGCCGATTCGAGGTAACGGTACTTATTCTTTATAGTGACATTATTTAATTCCCGATAGTCAGGCACAATCTTACTCCGCCGCCCTTCTTGGGTGCAAAGAGAACCGAGCCCCCATGGTGATGTACTTTCTAATGAATCCCTTTGACTCAAGTTCATCCAATTGTTTCTTGAGCTCTACCAAATCTTCCTTACTCATCCCTGCACGGCCTTTGGAAATTGGGGCTGCTCCAGAATTAGGTTGATAGTGAAATCGACCTCCCTAACAGTGGCATGCCCGCGCTCATCGTGGAAAACATCCGGGAAGTCTTTCACTATTGGTATGTCGCTCAGCCCTTTCACTTTGAGATTGGCTAGACTGGGTCGGGTGGTTTATGTTGGGTTCTTGCCCCAAGATATTGCGCACGGTCCCATCGGCTTTCGATGGATACCGCTAGTTTCACACCTATGTTTACTCCATGGGCAGCTAACCACCCATACCTGTGATTACTTCTAAACCCTTCAGATTGATTACAAAGAGGTTCGCTAGGAACTTGGTGTTGTGAATTATGACCGCTGATTCTTTCTAATCAACGCCACTTAACGCCCCCGCATGCATTTCACTCCCATTGGTTTTTCCAAATGCTCGATGTCAATTTATGTTCTACTAGGAACTTGCAAGAAATAAATGAGTGAGTTGCGCCAGGTCAAAGAGAACAAAGACTGGCTGTGGGAGTAATGCTTTCCAAAGGATCACATCGCTGGCTTCTCCAATATGCTCGCCGTCACATGCGCCAGCGCGCTTGTCCTCCTCTTCCGCCTCCAAAGGAGTGCTTGGTTGCCTTTGGGTTGACTTATGCGCTAGCTTGAGATGGTGCCGTGCAGTAGTCCGGCACACCGCATGTTGCATTGGAATTCCACTGCCTTCTCGTGGGTAAGGACAATCGCCTTGAAGTGACCAAGTCTTCCGCAGCTGAAGCACGCCCAAAGCCGCCATGCGCTTTTAGTCAAGTGGCTTCCTCCACATTTTGCACACTTCGAGCTACAGCCATCGGGCTGTCTCACGCCTATAGACCTCTGGAAAGATGGGTTGTAGGGTCTGAAATTGGGTGGTCCAAATCGAGGTGGAGGTCGTTGATGTGGATAGGACGAGGCCTCCGAGTTTATGTGGTTGGTGATCTGCCTTAGCCTTCTTCCTTCTTTCTTCCGCTGTTGGAATGTTCATTTTCCAAAATTATGGCTCGATTGACTAGGTCCTCGAATTCGCTTATCTTGTGAATGGATAGGAGCATTTTCGTGTAAGGTCGCATTCCATCTAGGAATTTCTATTTTCTTCTCTTCTGTCGACATCACCGGGGCATAGCGGGAAAGATCATTGAATTGGCTCAAGTATTCAACCATCTTTTCCCGCCTTGAGTTAAGGCTCAAATTCTCGCTTTAACTCCATTCTTCCAAAGAGGCACATGAGTTTCCGTGAAACGAATCTTAAATTCAGCCTAAGTGATGGGTTGCTCACGACACGACACGGTGGTAGTTTAGCCACCATGTGGTCGCGGGTCCGTTAATCGTGTCAATACCGAACCTTCTCCTCATCGTAACATCCGATCGTGTCCAATTTCTTTTCCACTCAATTAACCGGCCACCAAGCGCCCAAAGGATCGCGGCCTTGGCAAAGGTGGAGGGCGAGTTCGAGGAAGTCACCTGCACTAACCCCGCGGGTTGGCCGTGAGGTGGTAGGGGCTACTCGAGTTAAGAGTGCTTCCATGAAGCGGTTCTGTTCTCTTGAGCTTCCTTTCTCGAGTTTTCAGCTTCCTCCCGAATTTTCGAGAATCAAAACCTCGCCATTACTCCTAGTGGATCGCCAGCTCTGGAGGTGCCGGCCGGTCCGACTTCTCGAAATGCCGCCGCTTCTAGACCGCCAGAGCCGGGTCATTGAGGTTCACCGTGGATCTCCGTTGGTTCTTGCAGGAGGGTAAACCCAACCTTAGTCCCAATCCTTGGTCTTCGTGCCCTTGACCTTCCATCCTCAAGAAAAACAATGAGGTTAAGAGACGGCTTACACTTGCCGCGCTAGCAACTAGGTCGCTTGCTTTACTTGCTCTTTAAGATTTAGCAGCTGCTTAAGGTGAGGAAGGGATCACCATATTAACTGGCGTAACGGCACCGAAGTTTTAGTTGAGTTAAGCCACACACATGGTAACCAAATAACACCAAGAAACAAGAGAGATGCAAAAGATCCAAATACTACACTACCCGAGTCTCTCGTGCTCACCACGCTTGAGATCCTGCTTCAAGACCGCCCAAACCACGTGTTTGGGACCGCCGAGCTTGCCTCGAGTGCGACCTACACTACCCCGGATCCACGTGCCTGTGCACGCTTGAGATCCTGCTTCAAGACCGCCCAAACCACGTGTTTGGGACCGCCGTGGCTCATTCTCGAGTACGCCAGACTTCGCTCGTTACGCCAGAGCTACACGCCGAGTGCCACGACCACTCGTCCGGAAAATCAAGTGCGTAAAGAGGATAAGACATCTTTTACTCCGCACCATTATCTTTGTTCTCTTTAAGTAATTAATGATTTATCGAGGAGGTTGACGTGTCACTTTGGTTATAGAGATGAATAGATAAGGAGACTAATAGGCATGGTCCAAGCTTGTCCAAAATCAAAAAGCCGGTCCATACTGACTCTATCGCACGCCTCTACCCTGCATGCAACTTATGATCTTATATTGAAGCCACCCCAACTATAGTCTCAAACATTCTATCCTAGGTCAAGGAACTAAATCAACACTCATCAAACACAACTTACAACAAAGTTCTAATACAACAACAGCTTGATACAACAAGGGTACAACAAATACAACAGGATACAACAGATACAACAAGGAGAAACTCCGAACTACAACAAGTTACTCCCGACTGACACAACTAAAGGACCTCCAACTACCACTCCTGGGTCACTCTCTCACCGCCGCCACTCCTCGACTAGGTCGGCGCCCCAATCCGCAGGTGCTCTGTCCCCAAAGTAGGTGCGAAGGCCTCGTGAACAAGGGTGGTGTCTCTAATAGGATCTGAGGTACAGTGGTGGGAGGACCACGAACTCCTGCCTCGCACGGTGAGGAAGTGGACACTCGTGGCGGGCCGTGGGATCTCCTAAGTCTCCCGGGATGGTGGTGGGGAACATGTGGATATGGGTAAGGAGGAGAAGGGATGGGAACGAAGGCTCATAGGAGGGGTCGTGACAGAACTGTGGAGGTACGGCGGTGAAACCATCACTATGAAGGAGTAAAAGGGATAATGTGGGGTGCAACCGATCAATGGGTGGGCCGATGGTGGAGTCAGAGGTGGGACGGTGGTGGAACTACGGTGGAGCGGGAGGTGGAACTGTGGGTGGAACCGCATAGAAACCGGGATCCGGGCCGAGGGAGGGTACGGGTGGGTATGGTGGAACAAAGAAGAGGAGGTATAGCGGTTCTCCCAAGAACTCAAAGACATGGCACCGCCGCCGCCAAAGGCCGACACTCTCTCGCCTCTAGCTAAAGCTCCTCGGTCGAGTCATACAACATGGTACTAGACATCAACATGGTCTCGTAGTATCCTCGTCGCAAGACCGCCGTGGCAGGAGAAAGTGGTGGGTATGGATAGCTAGTAGTGACGCTAGGTCCAAATCGCAAACCTAACCTCCCGGGTCATGGCCGGTACCTCCAAACCGAGAACCCCTCAAGTGATCACCGGTGAGCCCTAATGGCGTGGATGGCTCTATGGGCTGCCTCCGCAAGGGTCCGTAGTCGCCAAGTACGCCACTCGCCAGATACTCTACATAATAGCTACGGTCCGTGGGGATCCTCAGAACTATGACTCCTACTAAGGGATACCACTGCATCGCCTGCCTCCCAAAGAAGTGTGGAAGGGTGCTCCTAAGTGATGCAAAGAGCTTCCCAAAGATAAGCACTCGCTGCCTCGCACTCGCCCACTGAAGCTTGACCTACTCATCCCGCATAACAGGAAGAGTTCTATGTTAGTATGGTTGTCACTTTAAAGAAAGGTAAGCTTTTAACATAATAATTTTGATCAGAGGGGTGAGGAAGAAAATGACCTCAAGACAAGGGTTACTAAGTACTTAGTGCCATATAGCAAGTAGAGGGCATACTTAAGTTAGGCAAGGGTTTCTATCTTATTAGCGTGGTTCGAACCTATTGCTCGATACCATCTCAGGACGCCTGTGTTATTACCCTGTGGGTAATAACACTTAAGATACGGATTACTATTCGCTTGCCCTGTGAGAACACCGCTCAACGAATAGTAAGCCTTACCGAGTTAGCGATCGTAACAATAAGATAGAAACTGCCCTTTATTCAAACAAGCAGCCACGCAGGCAAAGTCTTACTACACACGACAATTTACATAGCCAAAATAAGACTAAACCCCTTCTTGCTCGCCACACTCCACCGCCTCCTACTCGCCCCAGAGTCGAACACGGTGTCCATCTCGCCGCGCCGTAGTAAGGGTCTTCGCCGCCGTGGTCTCATCTCAGACTCGCAGCGCCTCGCCCCACTCGGGATACTTCCTCGCCGACTAGGGTCTACAAGGGAGAATACTAACAAGGTTGAGTACAAATGAATGTACTCAAGAAGCATTAATAGCAAAAGATGCAAAGGATGTACTATCTCTACTTTATCACAATTTCTAAACCATCTCACTTTAGAAAATAAAACTCACAAAAGGTGGTAAATTTTAATATCAAAACTCTACTAGTCACTCTGAGAGACGAAAGACCCCCGTGGTTCCCGTGAGACTCCAACTCGAGACCGCATGAATTCATGATTTGTTTAGCATCGCGCAGCTTGTACCACTTTACCCATAGCTATTCGAACTCTCTATGAATGTGGTCCACCGCATTGCCTTAGATGCGGTTCAAGATCGAATACGTAACGCTTTCCGTGTTACGTGATTAATTTCTCCACCCATCACCTTCCGCGGCAGTGCATTAAGTCACGCCACGACTCATCATCCACCGAAGTTCGTGAGGTTGGTTGAGGCACTTCTATCCCGCACTCAACACTCCACCTTAGCGCATATAGCGCCTTGATCCCCACTTCCGACTATCCCCACCGGTCCCGGGTTCCTCCATATCACTCACACACACCTATTACATACCCGATGTGGAGAGCATAGTCACGTAACAAGGTAGCATTTTCTCGCTCACAAACGGGAAAATGGTTGGCACTGAATTACGGCATCTGACCGAGCAAGAGTTTGTTGGTCCTTATATTATAGCCATATGTAAAAAGGGGCCCACCTCTTACCTCATCGTCATCATCGTCGCGTTTCACACCAGGCCCCTTTACCCTCCTAATAAGTCTCATTCTTTCTTAATCATCTTAGTCATCTTATCTCAATTATTTTCTTTAGGTTTTGGAAAACCATTTTGATGCAATACTTATAATAGTGCAAGATATGGTATATTTTTAAAGTAACTATATTCATGTTCAAGAGGATCGCTTGCCTTCAGAGAAGTAGGAAAGTTGGCGCCACTGTTCTCGTCACCGCCTGTTTGCCTGTCGCTCGTCAGAGAAGATCGCAACTAATAATAGTATAAATAAATACGTAGTTGATTTGAGTGATAATATAGATATAAGTTAGCATATTTTACTTACTAAAATGCTTTTGCGTTCTAATCGAGATTAGCACTCACCGATAGTCGCCCACTAGTTTTAAACCCACCAGCTAATTTAACGGCTACCGAAGTAAAAGAATCTATTCTAGTAGTCAAACCACAGAGCAACGAGAATCCAAACTAAAATGAGATTTAACCCAACCTTAAATCTAAAGCCCTTAACCTAAACCTAATTTACCCTAATCCCTCCCCTAATCTCTCTCTCTCTCTCTCTCTCTCTAAACTCACTCGGCCGGCTCACTGCCTACACTACACGCACACAACACACGGCCCGACACACGCACTAAGCCCACACACCCGGCCCAACACCACGCACGCAACACACTAACACTCCCACGCACACCGCCTACACACCACACAAAGACTCACCTCATCTCCTCTCATCCCTTCTTCAACCCCAGCGCCGCCGCTTGCTCCTCTCGCCTCCTCTCGCTGCCACCCGACGCCGCAGCCTCCGGCCGGCCTGGCCTCCCGGCCAGATCCGGCCGCTTTCTTCCTTGGCGTGCCGAGGCCGGCGCCGCTTCCTTGCTCGGCTCGCTTCTCCCATCAGCCACTCCTACACCGCCGCGGCCCTACCTAGATTCTCGCTACCAGGTGGCGCCGCCGCTTGCTTCCTTCCAGCCCGACTGCTCTCTCTCTCGGTCTCTCTCTCTCTCGCGCCGGAGGCCCGCCCTCCCTTTGCTCGGCTCACACCCGGCGCAGATCTAGCGCCTCCCTCTCTCTCTTCCTCGCCACGGCCACCACCCGCCGACCGCCCGATCTCGTCCTATGCCGCCTCCTCGACGCCGCTCCTCGGCCGGCGCCACACCGGCGCCGCCGATCCTGGTCGCCTCCTCCGGGCTTGGCGCCCTCACCCGCCGGCTCTACCGCCGCTAGGTTTGGTTCGCCGCCGGCCTTCCGCCGCCGGGCTGCCAAGACCAACGCCACCTCTCTACCACCTTATCGATCTACTCTATACGCCAACTAATGAGTGCTTATGGATGAATGCAGGTTAGTGATGATGGATCTGGAGGTGCATGCTACTGAAGGTATGAACTTGCTCACCTTCAGTTCAACATTTTCATTACTTTACCTGATGAGTGCGTAAGAACTGAAATGATTGTGTTGGTGGTTGTGCTGCTGAGGAATGGCTGCTGTTGCTTGAGGCTGGGGACGCCGGCAGTGAAGGGGAGGTGGTGCTGCCGGCCTGGGCAATGCTGAGCCCTGGGTTGCCCTGGTGAAGCAAGCTTCTGCTTGAGCTGTGTGAATGAATGTGGGGGAATGAAGTGAATGGCTGTGGTGAATGGATGTGGGGAGGGGGGGCAGTAAAAATAGGAGTTGCCGTGGATCATGAGGGGAGGGTAAAAAGGGTCGTACAAGTAGATAGGAATAGACTGTTGCTTTGCAGGTGGAAATCGTGGTTGTGAACTGTGGTGCTTGTGAGCAGCGGCGATGGTTCTAGGTGATCGTACTAATTCGGTTTTAGGGTTGCTAGATGCATGATGTACGAGTATAAATGAGATGATCTGATTTCTGTAAAATGAACCTATTGATGTCTTACATGCAATTGTTGATTTGTTGTCTAAAGCAAAAGGATATGTAATCTATTTATCTAATGACCAACTGCTGTGCTGAATGATGAATGCAATGGTGGAGCGAATGAATGAATGATCGACACGATATGCTTCGGCTGACTATGAGCGACCTAATACTCTCGCTAATTCGCCGCTAAGAAAAGCCTAACGCCGCTAAACCCTAATTACCGCTACGAGGTTAGGCCTAAAAACGCGGGCGCTCACAAATCCCAACAATTTGCAAAACACATTTGCAAACTTAGATCATGCCACAAGGAGTAGGTACATGGACTTCAACCATTTGCAAAACACATTTGCAAAGTATAGTCACATGCTACAAGGATTATCCATGAGCCTCAACTATTTGCAAAACACATTCGCAAATATAGGCAACATGTTAGAGTGAGCTAGAGTAAGTGAGATTGAGTTATCAACGCATGATGAGACTCAAGCTACTAGACAAGACCCCTCTTAATAGTACGGCAACCTATACTAGCAATCCAGTCTTCCAACCAAACACCAAGACCGGTAAAAGACTAGGAACACATCCTTAGCCCTAGCTAATCATACCTTTGCCTTGAGCATCTTCTTGAAGGTTGATGACGCACATTTTCACTTCAAGTCTGGGTCATCATCTTGACATGCATCAACCCATGATGCATTCTTTACTTGACCTCAATCAACACATGATGAGTCTTCTCTTGACTTGATGATCAACTCATGATCATCTCTTTTTCGAGATCTTGATATGCATCAACACATGATGCATCCTCTTCTTCAACCTTTACTTGATGACGATCAACTCATGATGCCATCCGAAGTCTTCATTACCCTGGAACATAACCTATTCATCCAACTCATGGAAATGTTAGTCCCATAATGATTAACATTAATTACCAAGATATACCTGCATAAATGCTTTTGAACAAGCCATTACTGAAGGTGCGGTATTACCGCCAACTAGCATCCGGTAATACCGCTCTCCGGTAGTACCGTTTCACAGATGTGGTACTACCGATTTCCGAGGCTCGAGAAATACGTAAAAACACCTTCTCCGGAATTTACATACCGCCAAATAACAAACGGAACAACCGGGTTGCGGTAGTTCCGCCAACACATTTGCGGTCATACGCCACGCAGTAGTTCCGCCACATGAACTCCGGTACTACCGCACATCGGTAGTACCGCTTACCAAATGCGGTCATACCGATTCCCACTGAACTTCTTCCAGAAGCTTTTCGAAATGCAATGCATGACTCCTTTGTCTTGAGCCATGTCAATCTTTTATGACCTTTGCATTTCCTTTTCATGTCATCATTCAAACTCCGGGACTAAGCCTTGAAAACATCTTCACACACACATTAGTCCCACAACACAATTGCAAATAATTGAATATAAAGTAACATGAGTATATATGAACTACACAAGTTATATATACCAAGAGTATATACGAACTACACAAGTTGTATATACTAAGAGTATATACGAACTACACAAGTTGTATATACTAAATATGAGTGTATACGAACTACACAAGTTGTATATACTCATATGAATACATTAACTACACAAGTTGAATATATTCAAGGATATATGTGCATCTATAAACTACACAAGTTTCATATGCTCTCATATACTCATATGAATATATTAACTACACAAGTTAAATATATTCAAGGATATGTTACAAAGTAAAGATCCTTAATATATGTGGAAAGAGAATATGGATCAATACTAATGAAACCACAAAATATAGAATGAACTCCCTAAATGTGTGCATATACAAATGTGTAATGGAAACATATGCACATATCCAAGTTAACCTTTTGGTGGAGTTTAACCTATATTTTGGATCCGATGAATGCAACAAGATATAATAAGAAGAAGTAGAATGCATACCTCTTGTATTTTCATCTTTATATCCAAACGAGACTAAGCAATAGATAATCAATAGAATTGTTAGTCTCACAAATAGATTGCCATTTATGAATACATACCGCTTGGATTTTTGCTTTTATATCCAAGTCGAGACTAAACTTGATATAACAATAGGAGTATTAGTCTCACAAGTGCATTTGTCATTAATCACTTAATCACTTGCATGCCTTCATGATTTTCACCTTTATATCCAAATAAGACTACACAATATGTATATCAATAAAAGTGTTAGTCTCCCAATTAGATTTATCATTAATCACCAAAATTCTATTACCACATAATGGCGGGTCTAGATCTTTCAAGTCGCCGAGCGCCGCCATGTTGTGGAGGCTTTCTCGAGTAGTTGGTCTTAGTTTCAGCTTTGTCGCTTAGCTGGCCAGCTAGTAAGTTGCCCTTTAGGCGGTAGTTTTGTGTGCTTAGGTCGTGGTTTCTTTTGTGTGCGAGTATGAGCTACAAAGGCCCTTAGGCATTTGTTGCAGCCATGCTAAGACCCTAAGTAATAAAAGTATTTCATTTGAGTTTCTTGAGCCGTGTTTTGTTGGGTTTAACTTACCCCCTGCTTAGTTCTTAACTTATCTTGTGCTTTCTACCTTATCTAACCCATGGAGCTTCGCCAGATGGTTCAAACTCGTCAGACCGCTGCAAGTGGATCCGGTACCCCAGCACCGAGAGGCAATGAACAACCAGTCGCAGGAGCAGTTCCGCCACAAGCACCCCCAATCAACTTGCAAAACTTTAGAGCTTTCATGGCAAAGACAGCATCACCGATGAATACTATGATGACTCGGATGCAAGCTATGAACAACTGTGTCAACAACAAAGAATCAACATCACAGAGCCCCACCGCTCAAGGTCACCATGGGCCATCTAAACTTATGAGTTTATGAGAACCCGCCCACCAACATTCTCTCGACACGCCTCCCAGAGAGGCGTATGATTGGCTCAGGGTTATTGAAAGAAAGTCGCGATCACCCAATGCAATGACCGTGAGAAGGTTTTGTATGCCACTCACCGATGGAAGGCACCGCTGAATAGTGGAGAACTTCGTGCGCCCATGAGACGCCACAGATATCACCGGGAGGAATTTTCTACAAGATTCGCCGCATTATCACGCACTGTAAGGTATTATCGATCCAAGAAGGATGAGTTCCGCGCTCGCAAGGAGCTATGTCGTTGTCCGACTACCTCAACAAGTTTTCTCACCAGCTCGCTATGCAACGTAAGATGTAGCCACGACAAGGCTCGCCAGAGTCGCTTTGAAGGGGCTAAACATCGGATCGCAAGTCAATTTGATCGCCATACTTTTCCCGATTTCCAAGAGCTGGTCAACAAAGCCTTTGTTCTAGAGGACAAACGCAAGGAACCGGAGGATAACCAGAACGCCGGATGGCTCAAAGCAAGGGAACCATCAATCACAAGAGAGGGCAAGAACAATGCCAAGACAGCTTCAATCGGCTTCCACCCTGCACTTCGCTCGAGCACTCGCACCAACTTCAAGACCCCGCCCACCGCCGTAACTTCCGCAACCCCGCACTGCAACCCCAACCTGTGAAGCAATCAAGAAAGCGCACTAAAAGTATGTTATGCCCGCCGCCACCGACATTTTGCCAACCAAAGTCCACAAAGGGAGCAATCACTCCAAGACGCTTTAACCTTGAGCTACGCCATCCAAGACGCCAGCACCGTGCATCAACCAAGGAGCTTCACAAGTTGCCGGTCAAGCCGAGGAGCACCACACCGTGATCGAGGCCGTGTCAACCACGCCACCGAAGGAGCCCAGAATCACCGGACGTCAGATCGGGTAAGTTTCGATTAACTCAAGACTGCATCGCTTTGTTTGATTCGAGCTTCGATTCGCTTGTTTCGGAATGTTTGCAACCAAGAATAATTTGGAATTATGCAACTTAAGCATACTCGTTAGTCCAATACCGAGCAGAGCTAAGAACTAGAGTGGGATGTTTAGGAGCTAAGTTACTCATAGTCGAGTTGAGTTTCTAGCCAACCTAATTGTCCTAGATACCCAAACCCTAGATGTCATTCTTGGCATGGATTGGTTATCCAAGCACAAAGCCGTGCTAGATTGCGTCAAGAGTCAGAATAATGAGGATGCCAAAGGAAACAAGGTAGAGTTTCTAGCTACCTCGTTCGTGATGGACATTTGCTAGTAAATAGCTTGAAGACCCTTTCCTTGGAAGAAGTATCACGTCGTTGAATATCCGGATGCATTTTTGGAAGAATTACTGTGAATGCCACCGGATCGTGACATTGAGTTTGTCATCGACCTAGTGCCGTGGACAACACCAATTTCAAAGAGACCTTATCTGATGCCACCATGAATTGGTAGAGATGAAGAAGCGTATAGAAGAACTTCTTGAGAAAGGTTTCGTGAGACCTAATTCGCCACCATGGGGAGCGCCGTGTGTTTGTCAAAAAGAAAGATGGAAGCATGAGGATGTGTATCGACATCGCTCCTCAACGGTTACCATCAAGAACAAGTACCCACTACCCCGGATAGATGATCTGCTTTGATCGATGAAAGGAGCCGAGTGTTCTCAAAGATCGACTGCGATCGTTACCATCAATCAAGATTTGTCCTAAGGATATACCAAGACCGCTTTCAACACGATATGGGCATTATGAGTTCTTAGTTATGCCTTTGGTCCGACTAACGCCCGCCTATTTCATGAACATGATGAATAAAGTATTCATGGAATATTTGGACAAGTTTGTAGTTGTGTTCATTGATGATATTCGTGTACTCCAAGTCGGAGGAAGAACACGCCAACATTTAAGGATAATATTGAAAACTCAGAGAGCATCAGTTGTATGCCAAGTTTAGTAAGTGTGATTTTTGGAAGAAAGAAGTTGATTTCTTGGTCATGTGATGACAAATGAGGAGTAGCAATGATCCCGTAAAGTTAAAGCAATGTTACATTGGGAGCACCAAGATCAGAACTCGATTCGCAGCTTGGGAATGGCAAGTTATTACCGCTGCTTTCATCGAAGGATTCTCATCGATTGCTAAGCCTCTTACGCAATTGTTGAAGAAGGAGAAAAAGTTCACTTGACTCACTGTGAGGAAAGTTTTCAAGAGTTGAAGAAGCGCTTAACTTCACTTCAGCTGATTTTGCGATATTTGCAAGGATTTCGATATCTATTGTGATGCTTCACGTCAAGGATTAGGATGCGCCCCGATGCAAGAAGGAAGAGTCGTTGCTTATGCGCCAAGACAATTGAGACCTCACGAGGAGAATTACCCTACTCATGATCCGGAATTAGCTACCGTAGTGCATGCTTTAAAGATTTGGTGTCACTACCTCATCGGTAATCGCTGTGAAGTCTACACAGATTATAAGAGTCTAAAGTACATCTTCACCCACTCAAATTTGAACATGAGACAGAGAAGATGGTTAGAATTGATCAAGAATTATAATCTTGGGATCCACTACCATCCCGAAAAGCCAACGAGTTGCGCACGCCTAAGTCGTAAGAGTTATCGCAATGCTTTGGAAGTAAAGGAAAGTTGCCCAGAACTGTATGAAGAATTTCAGAAGCTAAAGCTAGAAGTTGTGTCCGAAGGATTTGTAGCCAATTTGGAGGTACAGTCTACCCTGGAGAAGCAGATTCGTGAAGCGCAACCAAAGGATCCTGTGTTGTTAGACATCAAGGTCAAAATGGCAGAAGGGAAATTCAAAGATTTCACCAAGGATGCTCAAGACATACTTTGGGTTAATGGTCGTATCTGTGTACCAGATATCGATGGCCTAAGGCAGCTAATCTTAAAGGAAGCCCATGACTCGAAGTATTCGATTCACCCCGAAGTACCAAGATGTACCAGATGTTAAGACTAAATTTTGGTGGCCCAATTTGAAGCGAAGTCGCAGAGTTCGTTGCCTTGTGCGACACCGCCGAAGGTAAAGGCGAACACCGAGAGACCAGCAGGTTTGTTGCAACGCCAAGATTCCGTAATGGAACCGGAAGAGATCGAAATGGATTTCATTAGCGTTTACCCAAGACCCAATCGTTACGATTCGATCCGGGTAATAGTCGATCGCTTGACCAAAGTCGCCCATTTCTCGCCAAAAAAACCACGTACTCGGAGATCGCCTTGGAGTTGTACATGGCCGAATTGTCACTTGCACAGCAGCCCAAGAAGATAGTATCGATCGAGGATCTCGCCACCTCTCGCTTCGCGAGTTTGCATGAAGCATTGGGTACCCATCCGAATTTCAGCATCGTATCATCCATGACGATGGACATACCAAAGAGTTAATCGATATTGAAGATATGATGAGAGCTTGTGCTCTAGCTAATGCCGCCCAATGGGATAAGAGTTTACCATATGCGTAATTCTCATACAACAACGCTTATCAAGCTAGTTTGCAAATGTCACCATTTGAAGCTTTGTATGGCCGTGCTCGCTGACCCCGCTGAATCGGTCGTAAACACCAACGCTCGATTCGGTCCGCACATCATTCAAGAAGCGTAAGAGAAAGTGGCCATCATCGAGAAAGATTGAAGATAGCTCACCCGAGCAGTAAGAGCTATGCGATAATCGCCATCGGATCTCGCTTTGAACCCGAGGATTTCGTGTATCTTCGAGTCACCCCACTTAGAGGTGTAAAAAGGTTTCATGCCAAAGGGAAGCTTGCCCCTAGGTATGTTGGTCCGTTCAAGATTTTGGAACGCCGTGGAGAAGTTGCTTATCAATTGGAGCTACCGTAGTCATTAGCAGGAGTGCATGATGTCTTTCATGTCTCACAATTGAAGAAGTGTCTTCGTGTGCCAGAAGAGCAAGCCCCGCTAGAATCGATTGACTTGAAGGAGGATCTTACCTACAAGGAGCAGCCAGTCAAGATTTTGGATGTCGCAGAGCGCCTCACCAGAAGCAAGACTGCTCGTTTTTGCAAGGTCCAGTGGAACAACCACTCGGAATGAGAAGCAACGTGGGAACGTGAAGAAGAGCTGAAAGCCGAGTTTCCTAGCCTTTTCTCTAGCTAGCCTGAATCTCAGGGTCGAGATTCCTTTAAGGGGGGAGGTTTCTAACATCCAAATTTTCTGAGTTTAAAAATCCTTTAAATAGTTAGTAGGGGAAAATTCACCATTTGGATTTATTTGAATTTAAATTCAAAAGCATAATATTGGATTTTACAATAAAAAATATTTAATGTGAATAATCCCAACTTGAACATTAACCAAAACTATTTTATTTGGGTTCTATGTGCTCAGATATATTTTCTAGATTTTTCTAGAATTTTTCTGAGTTCATTTGCTATTTTCTATTGCCTATTTGAATTTCTGGTATTTTCTAAAATAGAAAAGCTATTTAAAATCTCGGAAAAGCTCTTGGGCCGAAACCCAGCCCAAAACCCCCTTGGCTCAGCCCTGTCCAGCCCAACCCCGTGCGCGCGCAAGCCGCCTCTCGCTGACAGGTGGTCCCCGCGTGTCAGCCTCCCTTCTCTCTCTTCGCACGGGTGCGTTGAACCTCGATCGTCCGATTTTCTTTGAACGGCGCGATGGCGTTGTGCCTTTCGGGGCAGCCCGAACGGCCCATTGATCGTGAGCCGTGCGATCAAGAATGGATGGTCCGATGGCGTTGTGCCTTCCAGACGACCCGAACGTCCCATTGATTTTGGGCCGTCCGATCAGATCTGGATGGTGACTCTCTTATCCCGATCGTGCACGTGCGTGGGCTTTCATCGCCAGTGGGCCCGCCGCCGTTTCGCTCCGAAGTCGGCTTGCCCTCGCGAATGGCGCGCTACCGTCCGCCATGGCCGAAGCCGAGTCCCGCACGACAACGCCTCCTTTCCTTTTGAACCCTTCTAGAAAACGCGTAGAATCTTATCCCCAACCTCCCGCATCTTCTGATCAAAATCGATCCCGCTTCGCTTTTTATCTCTCGATTTCCTCGCGAGTTCACCTCGGACTCTTCTAGGGTTTTGCCGCCGCACGCCGCCTAGCCCCGCCCCTATAAAAGGCACCCCCGGGATCGCATTGACGTCCGCACCAGAACCCCTCAACCCATTGCGCCGCTTGAGCCCTAGCACCGCCGCAGCTCGAGCTTTAGGATTTTGTTGCCGCCGGCATTTTTCTTCGAATTGCGTCACCACCGGTGACACCCTGCCCTCGTGGAGTGCACCGCCGTCATCGCCGTCACCCGAGCTACCTCCAGAGGCCACCCACGCCACCTAGACCTCACCGTAGGCTCGGTCCGACAACAGCCGAGGAGCTCCGCCTCTTCGAGCTCGCCGCCGACCACCTCCATCGTCCTCGACCACCCGGAGTTGCACCCAGAGGTTCGCAATAGCGAGCTACACGCCGTACCACTCACCGCCGGTGGATCGCCGCTCGCCGTTGTCGCCGCTTCCGAGCGCCACCGCTCGTTGTCGCCCACGCCACCGCCACCTCGCCGCCATGTCGCGACGCCGCCACGTGTCGCGGCGTGGCGCCCACCATCGCCCACGCACTCGCAAGCGCGGGCCCACCGCCTCCAGATCTAGCGTGCTCGGTGAGACTGGCTCACCGTGAGCCATCTCACCGACATGTGGGTCCCACATGTCAGTAAAGTCTTTTTATTTCTTTTAATTCCGAAATCCCTTGCTGGCGTCAGCTTTGCGCAATAATACGATTTTTCTGTTGAGAAATAATTCGGGAAATTCCAGAAAAATCCAAATTAGGGTTTCTTTTTAGATTCAACTTTCAAAGCTCATAACTTTTGCATCCTAACTCCGATTGAGCCCATTCAAATTTCTAAATTTATCTAAATTCGAGCTCTATTTATCTGAGATTTTTATTTAATTTTTGAAGCTTGTTTTGCCTCTGTTATTTATTTATTTTGTTTGTTTGTGTCTCGTTTACAGTAGACGCGATTCGTCGGGAATTTCGTTGAAGAAGGAGCACCTCAAGATCAAGATCAGTACATAGACCTTTTCCAAGGCAAGTCATACCTTTGATCATCTTGAACCCAGCCAAATTACCTTGTTTCAAAGTATTGCATTCTACTTTAATTATTTATTTAAATGCTTTGGGCATAGTTATTATCCAAATTGTTATCACACCTTGGCCTTGTATGTCATAATTCCTTGTCACCCTAGATTGGTTTATTAGTTGGTAATATTATAGCACCAACGTGGGTTGGTTAGATGCGAGTACAATTGCTTAGCCATGCTACGAGTCTCACATTTTATGAAAGTTGCAAATATTAACTATGACTAAGTGACTATGGAACTTTGTGTAAAACTGTGTGCTATGTGTTATTACTTCGTGATGGCATGTGTTGCACTAAAACCAACCGGTGGTAAAGGATTTAGACCGAGGCAAGTGGTGGAAACTGGTGATATGGTGGAAGTCGTGTGCTTGGGAATGATAATCTGTGTGACATAGTTAGAAATTGGAAGTCTTGCCTTGGTCAATTAAGGACTTAACTTTGTGCGCCATTGAACTGAGCTCATCATGCGACCCCATGCCCGGTATGGGACGGGCCTAACTTAGTAAGTTATGGATTCTCGGCATTGATGTTCGTGGATAGGTTAGGTCAGTGTGACAGGTGGAGGTGTGACTACTTAGTGGTTGCATCGCGGACGATCTGCCGCTTCCCGCCCAAATGTGTGTGTTATACTAATTCTATGTGAGTGGTATAGCGGAAAGCACATCGGGAATGTCAATGTTTGAGATGAAGTTTCAACTGCTTTGATACGATTAGTGCTTGCTACACTAGTTGTATCTTGTGGGTAAAGTGTACAACCTCTGCAGAGTGTTAATCAATCTATTCGAATAGCGCGTCATGGTCATGGACATGCTCGGGATTTCACACGAGGGGTAGTTTTCATAAAATGTTTGGGAGGGGGTCAGGTGACCTCAATCATATGGCTATGTGAAATAATCCGCTTAGTGTGTGTCTTTGTGGAAACAATTGTTAAATTATTATTGTCTATTTGTTTTGAATTATGCTTTCAATCTATTATTGTATTCAATTGCAAATGTTGCTTTTATGCAAAAGAACCACGTGCCTTTTCTTTGAAATAAGCTCGCATCTATAAATTGCATTTTGTGGTATGATTTATAGTACGGTTGTGTACCCACGCTTGTTGTAAAACTTGCGCCCAAACCTACGTAAGAGGAGGAGTCTACGCCGCTTTCGAGGAGGAGTTCGCCAATGTTGCCGATCGTTAAGGTCCGGATCCCGCTTGGTTGCCCGTGGTGAATTGGTGGGATCTACGCCGGAGTTATTTCCGTCCCGCCTTTGCTTTATTCTTTGTTAGCCCTGCGTGGCTTAATAAGTGTAAACTCGACCATAAGGTCAAAACCCTTATTTGTTATTCAAACTAATCGTTTACTTTATTTATCGCTTGTGTAGATCGATATTTACCTATGTTAACACTGTGTGCACTAGCGTGATCTCGACTAGTGCAAGATACGCAGGGTTCCGTAATCATGATTTTGGGTCCCGACACCGGGCGATGACGGGAATAGAGGTGGTGTTAGCTGATGAAGCACGGGGAGTGGCCAGGAGAGGTGGTGGTTCACGGCGTGGACCTGGCCGCCAGGTGTCGCAGCTCGCGTGGCGCCGCGCGCGCGCGCGCCCTGCATGAGGTGGAAGAAGGAGCTGACGGTGGGGTCCGCTGGTCAGTGATTCAAAGCACCTAGAGTCGGAGCCTGGTGCAGCGCAGTGCAACTAGTTGGTTTGACCGAGTCAAGTGGCTCGGCTCGGTCGCACCCGAGTCCAATAGTGCTAGGGTTGAGTCTAGAGTTTGACTAGGATTTAAAATCAAAACCCTACTTTGACTAGGCCACTAAAAATAGCAAATAAAATTATAAAATTCTGAAATTAATTAGAGGGGTTACTAGGAAGGTCTAGTACCCATATAAATTTTTAAACTTCACTATTCAAGATTTATTTGCTTAAACTAAATTACAACCTAGCTTAGGTTGTTGAATTGAGTTTGTATTTTCTGTGGGTTGAACTAAGCTCCAAAAATTTGGAAAAAATATATATTAATTCATGATAAATATTATAAGATTTAAATAAATTATTTCTGAATAATGATCACAAGTTTTTGTTCCTGTTTTCTTTTGGGAGTTTTTGTCCTCAAGGCAGAGAACACGCCGATGCCCGCATCTCGCTCGCTTTCTTCTTCGCCACTTTGCCGTGGGGTTGAGGCCAATTGGGGTGTTCGCGTCAATCTGCTAGCTCTGGGTCTTGGCCAACTTACTCGCCTTCGATATCATCTCAAGGTAGCGCCTATGCTCCAAAGACTGCCAAATTAACTGACAGCAATTTAGAACAAACATATTGATCCATTGCCACTATAGTGTCATGGTTTTGACATGCTCGATTTAGAGCGTTTCTATTTCAAATACAATTATGCAAGAGATTCGATTCCTTTTAGGAAAAAATATAATAAATAGTTTTACAAAAAGATACCCAAAAGAGTGTAGACTGAATACAGGAATGACTCGCCAATTAGACGCATAATTAGCACATTTCAAAGTGAAGACATGTTTACCTGAACTCCCGTAAGTCTGCCTCGAACCAGCGATATCCATATCATGTTAACCGCCCAAGAACAGCCAAGATAAGATAATTCAGCTTTCAGTTCTTTACTGCTCTGTCATTCAGCATCTGTGAAATGGTTTTCATGTGGCCTGTCACGCGCTAGTCATTTCCAAGTATGTTGAGCTTCACTTTTGTCTGACATAAAAACATATACATACAGCTTGACAAGATGTACTGATCGATCAGCTCCTTTATTTGTGATGGGAGTGTGAATAATGTCAGCACTAGTCCATGCATGGCTAGCTGCTAATTAACCAAAAACATTGATAGTGGGCTAGTATAGGAGCATGAAGTACATGAACGTGGGTTCACATGAACCCACCATCCAATGATCCATGATGTTCTGATATCCGTGCAAGAAATATTTTTCTATTTATTTTCCGAATATCGAAATTGCTGGATGGGGAGAGAGAAATGTTAGGCCTGTACCATGTAGACCCCACCATGTAATCTCTTTATCATCCCGTCCCAACGTCTCTTCTCACCTTGTCTCTCTCTCTATCCCCCGTTCTGACGAGAAAATGGAGCGGCTGCGTAGGTCGTCCACCTTATCGGCGTCGGCATTTGCGAGTACACCACCGCTAAGGTCATCCTCCTCCGATCCGGCAATGAGTACCCATGTACTCCTTCGATCCGGTAATGAGTACACATGTACTCCTCACTGTCAAAGTGCTCCGCCTCGTCGTGTATCGTGCCGCCGCCATCCTCCACCGTTGCCTCCCTGTTCACCCCCATCTTCTCTCTCCTCCTCCATGTCTATTCTACAATATGTGTGATTTTCTGAGATGTACCGTGGAATGTACAAAACTACTCCTCACATATACGTGGACAGTAGAAAATACTCCCTCATGTGTGTACTGCTTGTATACAGTGGACTGTGTGTATGAGTATAGATGTACAGTGGATTGTGATTGTGTACCATGCATCATTGTAAAACCTTCTCATACGTGTACCGTATACGTACTATGTTTTTTTCAGTACATTGGTATGAATAGAGAATGGAGTACATGGTTCAAAATTCCAATTCCAAACAACTCGGGAGCATCGAAGAGAGAGATAGTGCTGGTGGGTCCCGCATGTACTTTAATCTCTTGTAATAATCCTTCCATTTATTTGCTAAATCCAGCAATAGTCATTAACTTAATTTTCTTTGCACGAATCTTGATGCATGTTGTGTGGATGAGATAGCGGATGCATCTGGACGCAAGTGTAGATCTGCCTTTCTAGCTTTTTTTGAAGTATACGCCGGACGCACTCAAACACACACACCACACGTACGCCCACACACACGTAGATGTGTTCTTAACATACACCTAATCTAGAGCGGAGACTTAAACCCATGGAGCGTGGGCAGCCGAGCACATGCCTTGACCACTGAATGCATCCACGTGTAAGTGTACTAATCCTAAAATTCCGGTGAACCGTGAACATGAGTGTCCAAACTAAGCTTCAAACACTGACGGGTGAAAGCAAACCACAGAGCTCTCACTAACTGAGCTACTCTCGCGGCCTTTCCAGCTAGTATACCTTTAGTAGTCTTTAAACGTGATGGGATCATGGGCTCCATATTTAAGCCCTGCTACCATTGCAGCCCATGAACCAGCAGCCAATTTGATGAGATGGTCAACATACGTATTCGCACAGGGCAATAGACTTTCTTCATGAAAGAAGAAAAACTGCAGATTGTAATGAAATGCTCTGAAACTTTGTTCTTCATCAAGCAAACACTAACACTTTGCTACTCGAAATGGACGGTACTTCAGTTCTGGTTCTGAAGCCAATAGTTGTTGTTGGCCGTTCCATTCTGAATTTGCGATGGAGGTCGGTGTGCCTCCAGAATTTTCTGCATCCATTGCACATCTGCTAGTAGCCAATATCTTGTGCAGCTTCAGGCCATTAAATTTGAGAGACTTCAGTTCTCGAGATCCTCGCGGGTCAAATAAAAGTGAAGCAAAAACTGATCTGATCGTTTCGTAGTATGACCAGAAAACGGATGCAGGTGCTCTGCATTTCTGCTGGCAATAGGATGGGACTATACACGGTAGCACAAAGCATGATCGCATAGTAAATCAAGAGAAGGCCCTGAACATGAGGAAAACTCATCACAATAAGCTGAGAGAATTCAAGCCTGGGAGTAGCATGTACGATCGATCTGGTAGAAGAAATCCGGCCGATAGCAAACTCAGAATTTGCATTTGGAAATTCGGCGCATACGTTACACGCCCCTTTGTTTCCAATGAATTCATGTATCCTGCAGCTAGCTGCAGGGCTCCTCCCGCTAGTTACAATTGGAAGGCATCACTCCAAACAGACAGACAAAACACAAGATAGTCGATCAATCATCTAATAATCTGACAAAACCAAAGCCAGAAGAAGAAGAAGAAAACCCAGACAAAATACTAGGCAGTAGTTGCAACCTATTCAAAACACATTATCCACTGTTTCAACTTTTTAAGAACGAACTGACAACCATACCATCTTGCTCAAAGACGGGCCAATAATGGCGTGAAGCAAGTTCACACGGTGAAAAGGCAACACTTCACTTTCAAAATGGAAAGAGAGTTTGCAGTGCTAATACATCTGAGTGCATAATAAGAGACATGCGTGAGAATTCAATTCCAAAAATACATTTCACAGGTCTCTTGATCCGAAGGATGAGATGGTTTGATATCCCAGGGCCTGTACTTATTTTCTCCTGATCTTAATTTTGAGAGTCCACTGTAGCTCGCTCAGACCCGGGCTGGGCGCGGTATATCCCTCGGTAAGCGGAGGGGCAGCTCAAATTCCCCCAGGGATGCCAATGGTGACTGCAGGTGCAGATTGTCTGGGTGGATATTGATATTGAGTTGCCTTGCCACCTGTTGGTAAAGTAGAGATGTTAATAAAAATTTGAAATTTTGGAATAAGGAGGGTGGCTGAGCTCGAAAAGCACCTCGGAAACAATTTCATCCTTCGTTACAGGAGTACGCAGCTCGTTCCCAACAGAGATGAACCGCCTCAGCACCTATCAAAACATCAGTGATAATCAGTGCCCTTCCATGGACTAAATCATGCCAGTTGCCACATGTGAATAGCACCCTACACGAAAACAAGGTTTTGTGATTGGAACATGAAAACAAATGCGCTGCAGCAGGATTCACTATTTTGGTGGAATTATACTAACCAAGAGAGCGTTATCGAGCCGTTTTGCTGCCGTTTGATACTCCTTCAGTTTCTCTTCTTGTTGCTGTTCAAATGATTGAGTTGAGGAGTAAATGAGTAACGTTTGAAAACAAAAGTACGCATGACTTGGGAAAGCAGAGCACACACAAAATCTACTTTTAACCAGAATCGGAAATATTCAGAGCTAAACTTAACGATAAATATGATCTTACAGATAGTAAAAAATGTGGTTTCGAGTATCCATCAAAGTGGCTTTCTATAGACAGCAAAAATGTGCACATTTCAGAGCCAGAGGAAAGCTACTGTACTCATATTTAATCACTGAAGACCGTACCAGAACAGTGTTTTCCCTTCGAACAGAATATGTTGACTGCATTAACGAAGAAACTTCTTATCACTATCTAAATATCATAGGAGGTGAGAGGTAAAAGAATATCTTCTCAAGACAATGTGTTCAATCTATTAAATATCAGATGGTTCAAATGGGCTTGGAAGTAAAGTAGCTACAGGATCGTAGCCATTCTTTTCAACATGGAAATCCAAAATATAACTTTACAGAACAGAAACCAACAGCATGTTCGTATGCTGACATAGTGCTGTTATGATATCTAACTTCATCACTCATCAGCATGCTGTACTACATGTAGTTGACAGCGTCAAAATAAACCACAAGTCGAAACAGGAAGTTTCAAAGCCAACTCTGGACTAGAGGAGGACTAAGTAGCAAGTAGCAACAAGCCTTTCAGAAAATGAATAGAAGAGATCAGTTAGTTGTCTACTAAGGTCTCTCATCAACACTGTAGATCATGAAATAATAATAAAAAAGAATATATCCAGCCAGTGCACAACCTACCCGAGCATCATCATCTTCCTGTGTGACTTCTTTCACCACCTCCTCCTCTTCTCGTTGTTAAAGCTGATCAAACAAATGATAGTGACTTGTAAGGCTGGAAATTAACATTTTACACTGCAAAATAACTGCATTACAAGAAGCAAACTTCAGTAGCTATGAACTAGCGGAACAACAACAACTTCAACACTATTTGTGCATCGAATAAAGGTAGCATAGAGATCTATACAAGGCTGTTTCATCGAACAGCTACAAGGCAGCAACTATTCGAAGAATTGGTGCATGGACAATGTGAATGCATAGTCCATAGTACAATCCATATATCCGTAGAGAAAGAAGATACATTTGATTTATGAACTGAAAAGCAAGCCTCAAAAGTCAAAGCGACTAAACTAGTCAACATACCAATTACACGTTTGCAGTTCATTTAAGGACAGAATGAACAAATCGAACCTTGCGCTGCTCACGGATGAGTATGGCGAACTTGTCGATGTTTGGGACAGCTAGCATCTTGGGCATAAGGTGGTTGCGGAAGTGCCCTGGCGCCACCTTCACCACCTCCCCGGCTTTCCCTAGCTTATCGATCGTCTGCAGCCAAGTTGTTTTGCATCGAGAAGTGTTGAAATAAGGGATATTTTGTGATCCGAATTTCTAATATGGAAGTGTCCGGATTAGTTACCATATTAGCGGATTAGTTTCCTACTTGGACTCTAAGTCCTTTTACCCCTTTATATACCTCTTGTAAGCCGCACGGGGAGAGTTGACGCCTCACACCTCATTGTAATCCTCGGCGTTTTGTAATCGCTCCTCATATAGTGATCATCGCCGGTTGACGCCCGTGGTTTTTTTCCCACAAGGGTTTTCCACGTAAAATTCGTGTCTCTTGTCCCTGTTGATCCGTGCATTATTTCTAACAAATGGTATCAGAGCACAGGAGATTAGGGTTTGGAGAAGAGACACCGAAAAAAATAGCAGAGCCGTTCCGTGCGCCGCCGTCACGCGAGCACACGGTTTTGTCTCGATCTGCGTTCTCCCGTCGCGGGTTTTCCTCGGCGCGTTCCCCTCGGTGCGTCATCCACAGCAGCAGCGTCCGCGTCCAATCGGCGCCGCCCTCTTGCGCAGCGCCTGCGTCCGCTCACCTCGGTCCGTGTGCGCGAACAACCGAAGCTGCTGCAGCACGCGTCGGCCTCGGTCCCTTCGGCGCCAACACCCGAGCGACAGCGCGCGAGGAGCACAAGCAGCCAGCGACACGAAAGCTCGGCGCCAGCAACTACTTTCGCTCCTCGGTCCAAGCGATCGGAACTCCCTTCGCGCGTGCGTTCGATCGAAGGCAGCAGACCAAGCATCGTCAGCAGTCCAAAACCAAAGCCGTCCATCAAAGGCACAGGTCCGAAGTTCTTGTTTTTATATATTGAATCACAAGAAGTTATTGCTTCACGTCATTGATCACAAGGCAAGGTTCCCTTTTTTATTATTTTACTAATCACCAGCAAGTAGCCATTGTTGATTCACGTGAAGACAAATCCGAACAAGGTGCTGCGGTTTTGTTTTTCCTGTGATTCTCTGAAAAATTGTTTCGTGCACACGTATTGTACCAGGGGATTTTAAATATCATTGATTTGCGTACACATAAGGTGTACCATAAAGGTCGTGATTTTTTTGCTAGGTTTACACATATCAGTACCAGCAATTTTCAGGTTTTATTCCTCATGGCGACTTTGAAGTATGATCTTCCACTCCTGGATCGTGACACAAGATTTTCGCTGTGGCAAGTCAAGATGAGAGCTGTGTTGGCACAGATGGATTTGGATGATGCATTGGAAGGTTTTGCAAAAGAACCTACCGCATGGATCGCAGATGACAAGCGTAAAGACCGTAAGGCTTTATCTCAGATTCACCTTCATCTATCAAATAATATTTTACAGGATGTTTTGAAGGAGAAAACAGCTGCTGCATTATGGCTGAAGTTAGAAAAAATTTGCATGACAAAGGATCTCACCAGCAAGATGCATCTCAAGCAGAAGTTGTACTCTCATAAATTGCAAGAAGGAGAATCTGTACTTGATCATCTTTCGACGTTTAAGGAGATTGTTGCCGACCTAGAGTCGATGGAGGTAAAATATGAGGATGAGGATTTGGGCCTTATTCTTTTGTGTTCACTGCCTAGTTCATTTTCAAATTTCAGAGATACCATATTATATAGTAGAGATACTCTCACTCTTAATGAAGTTTATGAAGCTTTGCATGCTAAGGAGAAGATGAAACAGATGGTACCTTCTGAAAATTCAAGCTTGAAAGGAGAAGGTTTGTTTATTCGTGGCAGGCAAAAGGAGAAGAACTCAAACAATGGACCTCGAGGCAAAGTCCGAATGGCTACAAGAGCCTGGCCGAAATCTAGAGGCAAGTACAAGTCGTGCAAATATTGCAAGAAAAGTGGGCACGACATCTCTGAATGCCGGAAGTCGCAAAATAAAGAAAAGAGAACCGCCATTATAAGCCAAAAGGTAAAAGATGATGAAGGTAAAACCTCTCTTCTGCTGATGATAGTCCTAATGGAGAAATTCTTGTTGCCTTTCTTTGGATGTGCTAAGACCAATGATGAATGGATTCTTGATTCTGCTGTACCTTTCATATGTGTCATAATAAGGATTGGTTTGCCACCTATGAACTGTTGAAGGTGGTACTGTGTTGATGGGTGATAACTCATCTTGTAAGGTTGCAGGAATTGGTTCAATTCAGATCAAGATGTTTGATGGTATTGTCGAACTTTGACGATGTGAGGCACATTCCAGATTTGAAAAGAAACCTCATCTCTTTGAGTACTCTTGATACTAAAGGGTACAAGTATTCAGTGAAGGTGGAGTTTTAAAGGTATCAAAGGCTCTCTTATTGTGATGAAAGTCGATATTAAATCGCCAATTTGTACCATCTGCGAGGTACTATAATATCGTGTAATGTTGCTGTAATTTCAAGTTCATTATCCGATTCGATGCTACTAATCTTTGGCATATGCGTCTTGGGCATATGAGTGAACTTGGTTTAGCGAATTGAGTAAGAGAGGACTTCTTGATGGACATAGCATCGCAAGCTGAAATTTTAGAGCATTGCGTGTTTGGCAAACACAAGAGGGTGAGATTTAATACCTCATTCATACTACTGAAGGTATTTTAGATTATGTGCATTCGATTTATGAGGGCCATCTCGCAAGACATCTCTAGGAGGTGCTCGTTATATGTTAACAATTATTGATGATTACTCTAGAAGAGTGTGGCCTTATTTCTTGAAGTATAAGTCGAAGCATTTTCACATTTAAAGAGTGGAAGACTATGATTGAAAGGCAAACCGAAAAGAAGGTAAAGAAACTTCGACCGATAATGGGATGGAATTGCTTCGATGAATTTGAATCATATTGCAAGGTCAAGGCATTGTTAGGCATTACACCGTTCTGGTACTCCTCAACAAAACGGTGTAGCCGAGCGTATGAACAGAACCATCATTTCCAAGGTCTGCGTTGCATGTTGTCTAATGCGAGTTTGCATAGACGTTTTTAGTGAAGCCGCTTCCATCGCTTGCTATCTCATTAATCGGTCACCCAATATTGCAATTGAAAAGAAGACTCCAATTGAGGTATGGTCCGGTTCCCAAAGAAATTATTCGAATTGAGAGTTTTTGGTTGTACCGCTTATACTCATGTTGATAATGGAAAATTAGAGCCTAGAGCTATTAAGTGCATCTTTCTTGGTTATAAATGTGTTAAAGGATATAAGTTGTGGAATCTGAAACAAGGAAGGTTGTGATTAGCGAAATGTTGTCTTTAATGAATCGCTATGCTTCCCGATAAACCGCCTACTAACGTTCTGTTGAGTAAGCGAAATTCAAGTGTTCAGTGGAGCACTCTGTTGGTTCTGTAACACATCGATAAAGAGAATACCATTGTTCATGATGCACCTATTGTTGAGCAGCCACCACAACATCTATTGCGCTTAATGTGCCTAGGAGAGAGATTAATCCACCCAGAGGTTGATTGAAGAAGCTAACATTGTTGCTTATGCTTTGAGTGTAGCGAAGAAATTGAAGGTAATGCGAACCTTCATCATACTGAGGCTATTAGCTCCACCGATTGTAATAAGTGGATAATCGCTATGCATGATGAGATAGAGTCACTTGAAAAGAATAACACTTGGGAATTAGTGAAATTGCCAAAGGAGAAGAAGCTCGTTCGTTGCAAGTGGATTTTCAAAAGAAAAGAAGGTATTTCTTCTCTCAAACAAAGAAGGTATAAAGCAAGGTTGGTTGCTAAAGGCTATAGTCAAATTCCGTGTATTGATTTTAATGATGTCTTTTCCCGGTTGTGAAGCATAGCTCTATTCGCACTTTACTCAAGATTGTTGCCATGCATGATTATGAACTTGAGCAATTAGATGTTAAAACTGCATTCTTACATGGGGAGTTGGAAGAGGACATTTATATGGACCAACTTTGAGGGTTTTGTTATTCTGAAAAGAAAACCTTGTTTGTAGATTAAAGAAATCTCTTTATGGTTTGAAGCATCTCTAGGCAATGGTACAAGAGATTTGACTCTTTTATGCTCTCTCATAATTTTAAGCGGTCCGATTATGATAGTCTGTGTCTATTTAAAGATCATTAATGGTTCACCATTTATTTGCTTCTCTATGTTGATGATATGTTGATTGCTGCAAAAGATAAGTCGAAATAGCAAAACTGAAAGCACAATTGAGTAATGAATTTGAGATGAAGGACCTAGGTGCAAAGAAAGAAAATTTCGGCATGGAGATTATTAGAGAGAGAAAATCGCAAGTTATACCTTAGTCAAAAGGTTATATTGAGAAAGTCCTTCGTCGCTTTAATATGCATGATGCAAAACCGTGAGTACTCCATTAGCTACGCATTTGATTATCTTCGCTTTATGTCCCAAGTCGATTATGATATTGAGTACATGTTTAGAATTCCATATTCCAACAGCAGTTGGTTCTCTTATGTATGCCATGATTTGTTCTCGCCCCGATTTATCTCATGCATCGAGTGTTGTCGAGATATATGGCTAATCCCGAAAAGAGCATTGGAAAGCAGTTGATGGATATTCAGATATTTGCGTGGCACATCTAATGCTTGTTTGCGCTTTAGAATTCTAGAGATGGACTTGTTGGTTATGTTGATTTTGATTATGTTGGTGATTTGGACAAGAGGAGGTCTCTCACAGTTATGTTTTCACCATTGGTGGTTGTCTTTATTAGTTGAAGGCGTGTTTGCAAACCATCGTTGCTTTATCTACCACCAAGGAATACATGGCTATTTCAAGCTTGTAAAGAAGCTATTTGGTTGAGAGGCTTGTATACCGAGCTTTGTGGAGATAATTCTTGCACTACTATATTTTGTGATAGTCGAGTGTTATATGCCTTACAAAGGATCGGATGTTCCATGAGAGAACAAAGCACATTGACGTGAGGTATCACTTTATTCGAGGTGTTATTGCTCAAGGTGATGTCAAAGTGTGCAAGATAAGTACCCATGATAATCCAAATTGACATGATGACAAAGCTGGCTCCTGCAGCCTAAGTTTGAGCTTTGCTCAAGCTTAGTTGGTATTACAGTCTAGTCCTAGAGACTAGTTGGCGCACGGTGATTTTTATCTTATTATGGAGATATTTGATGATTGATGATTCTTCATTATGCTGCAAGAGGAAATTCGTCTCAAGGTGGAGATTGTTGAAATAAGGGATATTTTGTGATCCGAATTTCTAATATGGAAGTGTCCGGATTAGTTACCATATTAGCGGATTAGTTTCCTACTTGGACTCTAAGTCCTTTTACCCCTTTATATACCTCTTGTAAGCCACACGGGGAGAGTTGACGCCTCACACCTCATTGTAATCCCCGGCGTTTTGTAATCGCTCCTCATATAGTGATCATCGCCGGTTGGCGCCCGTGGTTTTTTTCCCGCAAGGGTTTTCCACGTAAAATTCGTGTCTCTTGTCCCTGTTGATCCGTGCATTATTTCTAACAAGAAGGGCACAGCAGATGTATCATCTAGCTCATCCAAACCAATATTACTCACTGGATCGATAACATTTCGCTCAAATTGCCCCAAAGCAAAAGTTGACTCAACAATGGAGACACAAATGTCGACTCAAACCATCCACGGCAATTCCGCAAGCATTCCCGCATTCCTCAGTAACCCCGACGCATCAAAGAGGCGGGCCAAGAGCACATCGGAAAGGGTGGGTGGGTCGTTACCGTGGTGAGGATGACCTCGAGCTTGCGGTAGCGGAGTCCATGGCCGAGAAGAGGACGGGGTTGGCGGCGGCGGCGGAGGGCGCGCGCGGCGAGGCAATGGAGACGGCGTGCGGTCGGCGGCTTCCTTCCTACGTAGGAAATAACAAAAAATGTGAATTTTTAGCCAGTTTGCCAGCTATATTTGTAGTTTTGACCATGATCGAAGTGTATTTACAAAAATAGCAACACTGACGTACAACCACCATACGCTAAGCGTTGCGCGTGCGACACATCACCATGGACGGTTGCGGCCGGCGCGCTAGTAGACCGCCTCGCCACCTCACTCACCGCCACACCTGACGTTGGCGTATAGTGGCCATGAGCCAGCCCCTGGCGCATGGTGGCTGCGCGTGCGCAGTGCATATTAATTAATGTAGGTTAGTTAATTAGTGAATAGGTTAGTTAGATTAGTTAGTTTTAGGCTAAAATTTAGAGGAATTTTAAAATATAGCAAATAAGTTTAAAAAGTTATGAAATTTTTTTTGAGCCTCTCAACATCGTGTACTTGTTTGTGTAATTTTTTTATAATTTTATTCGTTCGGAATTGCTCTCGCTATTTTGTATAAGTGCCATGTTCGTATGAATCAATAAATGTAGAAAATGAGCTCATTATCACATTTAACTCAATCAAATAAGATACTCTTTGTTTATTTATCGGTTTAATATGGATGATGTTTTATAATACTGTATTGTACGACATGCTAGATAAAGTTGTGCATGAACCAACTGAGGGAAATATGTAGCATGCAGATCATATAACGATATACCATATCGTCCGACGTTGGCACGAGTATCTTATTTGATCGAGTTACATGTGATAATACCTCTCGAGACCTCCCGAGACCAATCTAAACCTCTCGAGACCTCACTAGACCTCCTGAGGACCTCCCTAGACCACCCTAGACCTCTCTAGATATCCTGAGACCTCCTTAGACCTCCCGAGAACTCCCTAGACCGGTCGAGACCTCTCTAGACCTCCCGAGACCTGCTGAGATCTCTCGCGACCTCCGAAGACCTCCCTGGACCTCCTGAGACTTCTCTAGACCTCCCTAGACCAACCAAGACCTCCTGAGACCTCTTAAGGACCTCCCAAGACCTCTTAAGGACCTCCCAAGACCTCCTGAGATCAACCTAGACCTCCCAAGACCTCCTGAGACCTCCCTAGACCTCCTGAGACCAACCTAGACCTCTCGATACCTCCCGAGATCTCCTAAGGACCTCCCAAGACCTCCCTAGACCTACCGAGACCTCCCTAGACTTCTCAAGACCTGAAGAGACCTCCTGAGACCACCCAAGACCTCTAGAGACCTCCCGAGACCTCCCTGGACCTCCTTAGACCGCCCGAGACCTCCCAAGACCGCCAACGACCTCTCTAGACCTCCCGAGACCGCCTGAGACCTCCCTAGACCTCCTAAGAGATCTGAAGACCTCCCGAGAACCCCCTAGACCTCCTGAGACCTCCCAAGACCTCTCTTATCTTCATTGCAACTCCATTGGAGATGTCGATATACAATATGGTGCTAGTGTAGTGTACACACGTAATAACCAAAATGGGAGGTCTAGGGAGGTCTTATGAGGTCTAGGAAAGTCTCGGGAGGTCTCTGGAGGTCTCGGGAGGTCTCACGAGGTCTCGGGATGTCTCAAGAGATCTCAGGAGGTGTAGGGTGGTCTAGGGAGGTCCTCAGGAGATCTAGGGAGGTCTCGGGAGGTCTAGATTGGTCTCAAGAGGTCCAGGGAGGTCTTAGGAGGTCTCAGGAGGTCTCGAGAGGTCTCAGCAGGTCTAGGGAGGTTTCGACAGGCCTAGGGAGTTCTCAGGAGGTCTCGGGAGATCTTAGGAGGTCTAAGGAGGTCTTGGGAGGTCTAGGGTGGTCTAGGGAGGTCTCGAGAGGTCTAGGTTGGTCTCAGGAGGTCTCGAGAGGTATTATCACATGTAACTCGATAAAATTGCCAAAACATTACACAATCAAGCCTAAAACTAACTAACCTATTAACTAATTAACCTACACTAACCTAATTAGCTACTGTGTGTGGACCTAATTAGCTACAGTGTGTGTGGCGCATGGTGGCCATGCGCCTGAAAAGCATCTAGGCCCCTAAATATTGGTTTTGGTAATTAATGATAATATGTGAATATGTGACTTATTGGTTTGTTGAGTATTTACAAGGTTTAGTCCCATTGATGTATATGATCTTGAAGATGCATGCTAAAGGATTTATGAATATCAAATATGGTTCAAAGATGAGGTACAAATGGTTTTGAATCTTTTCACTTTTTACCGGTCTTATAAGAAATGGTTGGAAGACCGGATTATAGGATTAAATGCCGTACTATTAAGAGGGATCATGTCTAGTAGCTTAATAGCATGTTCTTGTGCTTTATGGATCAATTTAGGATCATGCATGCATATGGTTTTCATTTTGTATTGCCAAGTATGCTTTGTCAGGATAATCGGTAGTACCGGCGTTGGTTGCGCAGTACTACCGCTCAAAGGTACGACCGGGCTCGTAGTGCGGTACTATCGCACCCCAGTTGTTCCAATCATTACTTGGCGGTATATTTTTTTCCAGAGAGACACTTTTTCTGTTCTCGATGCTAAACCCTCTGCGCGGTAGTACCGCAAGTGTTCATACGGTATGACCGGACTACGGTAGTACTGCAGTTCTTGAGCAGAACTACCGCATGTCGGTAATTCCGACCTTGAAGCGGTATGCTTTTTCCAGTGCGCACCCCTTTGACTCTCTCGGGAAACGATAGTACCGCACTTGCTTTGCGGTATGACCGATCTGCGGTAGTATCGCTAGTTTGTTGGCGGTAGTACCGCAGTGCGAGTTAAAACGGCTATGTCAGAATATTTAATGCCACTGTTATAGCCGTTACAGGGTGGTTGGAGAAGTGCGGCTGTACCGCTCGGTACATGACGGTAGTACCGCATGTGGCTGAAAAGTAGAGTTTTCTTCTCCAACGGTTATAATTGTTGGTGGGGGGTATAAATACACCTCCACCTGCTCAAGGACAGAGTGCTAGACCACATTTAACATCCTTAGAGCCTTGTGCATTCATTCAACTCCTCAAATTCACTTATGCACTCTTTGAGAGGTTGTTGAGCTCATTCAAGTGCATTCATCATTCTAGTTGATCCTCTTGCACTTGAGTGTCGTCAAGCGAAGGTCATTGATTTGTTACTCTTGGAGTTTTGCCAAACTCCTAGACGGCTTGGCGGTGATTGCACGGTGATCTCTTCAAGAAGATTGTGAAGAGGCCCAGTGCCGAGATTGTGAGTGGCTCGGTGTTCACCATCTCCGGAGCGGAGGAAGAACAACCAATAGTGATCGAAGAAAGACTTAATTCGTGGAGCAAGCTTGATTTATTCAAGCTCCCTCAAAGTGGACTAGTGAAGACCGGCAAGTCTTCGATACCACGGGAAAAACCTTCATTGTCTCATTCGTGCTTACTTCTTGTCTTTACTTATTCCGCATTTACAATTCTAGCATATATCTTGTATTATTGCTTAGCTAGAATTATTTCTAGTATTGACAATTAGATTGCTTTGTAGTAAGTTGCTTGATAATTCCTTTATTATATTGTGTTAGGAAATAATTGCTAGAACCATTTAGCTCTAAGTTTAATTTGGTCGATTAAATTTAGAAACCTCCTATTCACCCCCCCTCTAGTCGGTTATCCTTGATCCTACAGTGCCAAGGGGCTGGCGCATGGCCACCATGCGCCAGCGGGCTGTGTGGGTCGGGTGCGGCTGTGGGCACGTGTCGGCAGCGGCGGCATTGGAGCCATCATTTGAGCCTAGCTGGGAGCTTCAGTTAGAGAAGGTGGTTGCGGTGGGGTTGGGTTCTGCTGCACGCCCTCAGCTCCTCTGTTAAAATTGCTCCATCTAGCTAGATTCTCAGGCTCTTCCTCCACTGGTCTGTTACGAATACTTGAGCTACCACTACCATGTCGAGTGGTCACCATCTTGACCGAGCTCCAAAGGCTGAGAAAAAGAAAAGAAGAAACTAATGGGAACAAGCAAAACAATGAACAAAAGAATCCCTTCAAAAACCCTAACTAATTATCATTCTACTCGATACTTCCTGCTCGAAGGGGGTCTTATACACCAATCCTAACCAAGAGATCACTAGTGGAACATTCAAAGGTAAGGGGATCCATTTAACTTTGCAAATCGGTGCAAAGAAAGAATACAAGGTAAGATTATATCAAGATAAGAAAAGGATTGGTAAAAGAGAGGTAAGAACAGTGAGGTGACCAAGATGAGAAGAGTACAATTTACTTTTCTTTGTTATACAAAATTGGTTTTGAGACCCTACGACCATTCTACTAGGTTACGACCTACAGCCAAGATGCTCTGATACTACTTGTCACGACCCGACCAGAGGTCACCCATGAGGACCTCCCAGAACTCCTGAAAAGGCCACCAGGACCTCCCAGGAGGTCTAGCAGGACCACATCGAGAGGATCACCAGGACCACCCAGGAGGTCCAGCAGGGCCACTTGGAGGTCCTGAGACCTGACCAGAGGAGGTCGTGAGACCCAGGACCTCCCCAAAACCCCACGACCAAACCAGGGGAGGTCGTGGATCTTGGAAAGCCCTACGTCCACTGTGTTCCGAACTAGTCCCAAGGATCAACAGCTAGTCCACACAGCACAACAAGTGATAAACATACATCCACGATACTTCATTAATAACAAGGAGTTGATTACAAATTTGGCTCACAAGCCGACAAAAGAACAACTTCACACAGCGGAAAACAAAAAGGTAAGTCCATCCAATACACCACATGCAATTGGCTGGAGGGCACATCCTAGTTGTCCATGACCTCATGATCATCAACAAAAACTTCATCACCTGCTCAAAACATTATTTCAAGCAAGAATGAGCACAACTACCGTGCTCACAAGTTACACCCGTCACATAACAGTATGACATACATAAAGATATCACAAGGAGAGGTTGTAGCGTTAATTTGCAATAAGCCAAGTTTCATTCAAATACAAGTAGATAAGTTGTAAGGCAGGTTATGCTATACGTAAAATGCATTTTTCCAACACAAGTTTTTGATTGATTGATAACAAGATCAAGGGTGTAGGATACCCTCCTAACACCAGGCTAACCGTCAAGAGGCTCCCTGCCCAGGGCTCCCCACCCAAAACCCACTGGATAGAAATTCAGAACCAGTTTTGAGGTATTAGTAACACAAAACCCCAGGTTTTTTGAAATTTACTCATTCGATTTTGTGTCACAATTCACAAGCCTTCCAGTAAATCTTAGGCACAAAAAAGACCAAAAGTATGAATGTATGATGCATCTCCACTCCCGGCTTCACAACCCTCGTGTGTGTGTGACCCAGACATCATAATCATTCACCCTCCCTCTCACATCTCAATCCCAAGCCAAAAAAACTTGAGAACCAAGGACTTTCTACAGAGGAATGCAATGAACTTCATGCACCTGAGTTTGTATGTAGTATGTATAGAAAGATATTGCAGTATACAAGAAATTTATGACCCTACTTACCTCCAAGTCGACGGGAGCACACCCAATCCAGTAAACAGTGCCCGGGCGAGAGGAAGAAGTCAAGCCGGCGTTGAGGAGGCCGGGCGGGAGGAGGTGACCGGGCGCCTGGGCAGGAGGAGGAGGATGGGGGCGACGGCTGACCGAAAGGAGGAGGATGGGGGCGGCGGATCTGGAGTTCTTGGGGGCCTGGCGTGAGTGACTGCGGTCGACTGGGAGGAGGATGGGGACGACGGCTGGCCGGGAGGAGGACGGCTGACAGGGGCGACGGTTGGTCGGGAGGGAACTGGGGGAGGAAGATCTGGATCGGGGGTGCGTGAGGAAGCAAATTCTATGGGAGCTTTTCTCAATTGTTGCACCAAATGTTTCATTTTGTTGCAATGTGACTTCTTAAATGTTGCATCAACTTTTCCAAATTGTGTTGCGTATGGCCATTTTTTTTGTGTTGCAGTAGAGTCTGCGATTCTCAATTTTGTCACCAACATTTAATTCTGTTGTTACACGAGCAATTTTAAAGTGTTGTTACTATTGTTTTCAAATGTTGTATTGTCGTAAGGTCATAAACTTTTTGTTTGGAATTTCTAATCTTGTTTTAGCACTTAGCTGAGTCATATACTCATGGTATTCATTCTTCTTTCAGTGAGAAGATATCTTTTTTTTCCAAAATTTCTTTGTTTTTTTCTAATGTTGTTCTGTATTTTGTTGCATGCGTTGATTACAATTGTTACACAAGTTGTTCACCGATGTTGCATCGAAACATACAATGAGAAGTTTCTTATTGTACATCCCAATGCTAGGTGTCCCCTTTTTATAAAGAAATAATGTGTCCAACTTATTCCTTGTGTTTAATCCTAATTCAATTTGAACAAATCTCACTGTCTAGTCTTTTTTTAAATATATATCATGTATAACGAGTATTGAAATCTAGCCAGGGGGCAAATTGACATTCAGACAATCAAGTGGATGTCCTCCGATCGATATGCAACAACTTAGGTCGAGCACCAATATGTTGGCATTAGCCAGCATTAGTGGAGTAGTGTCAGGGATGGGAATGGTCCGGGTCAGCATGTTGGACTATCGATCCACCCCTCAAATTGGAATCCAATAGGACAAGGGGTTGGCTCCATAAAAAAATGGGTCGTATGGATTACGAACCTATTGTCCCATAGGTTCAAGTGGGGTGGGCCTGATCCCTCAGCTTCTCCAACATAGCAAGGGGCATGCGGTCTTTGATCCTTTTTTCGCTCTTCGCCTCAATCCTCCACCGCCAACGCACCGCTACGCTCGCTCGATTTCTCATCATTGACGCATCGTTGCACGCTCAATACTCTGTCTAGATCCATCAAGCAGCTCATTAATCGCGATGGCGAGAAGATTCCCTGATCGAGTTGGATGCCACAACCGACGGCGATATGGTAGCAACCAACTAGACAAGCATTGGCTATGCCGAAGAGCACGGTTGAGGAGGAGCGTTGCAGCCAGAGATGATACCCTACTAGGCCAAGATCCCCACCATGCTCGCCCACCCGGAGGCGGAGTGGGTTTGGTGGGTCAACGCCGACGTCGTGCTCACCGACATGGACTTCTCCCTCCCGCTTGAAAAATACAGGGACCACAAACCTCGTTGCCTAAGGAGGTGGATGACACCAGGCCATGGGTGGGGCTCAATATCGACATCTTTCTCATCCGCAATTGCCAGTGGTCGCTTGACCTCATGGACCTCATGGCGTCTTCCTCATCCAAGGCGGCGCTGCTCGCCGTCAGCATCACGGTGGTGGTTGCCATAGCTACGTTCGGGGCATACAGGTTGGAGACGTTGTACGGCCACGGACACAAGGTGACAGCTGTGCGCCATTGACAAGGGGCTCTCGCCGAGGTTGTACAAGGATACATTGTACGGCCGCGGACACGAGACGGCAGCTGTACACCATCGACGAGGGGCTCTCGCCAAGGCTGTACAAGAACCTAGAGTCCTTCAGCGTGGTGCGACCCATAAGAACCAATGAACCATTGGCCATTTGGTGCTTGGGTCATTACAGGGTCATTTGGTGCTTGAGCCGATGGATCAGTCGGTTATCCACGCCGGGACATAGACTGCACGGGGCAGGTCCGTGTTGAACCACCCCGACCCACACCCACCGGCCACCCCTAAGTAGTGATCAATCGAGCGGCTCAACAAAATATGGCAATAGTATCCACGACAGACACACGTCAACGCGTCGAAGAGAGGAGTAGCCGTGAACTCTGCTACAAGAGTATGAAGCAAGCTTATTCTGAATAAATTTGTTCACAACAGACGACACTGACAAGGGTTACAATGATATATAACTGTAAAGCACTAACCCAAACAAGCTCTCCAAATCTCTCAACCATGTTTCAAAATTAAAACATGCCTGAACTCTGAACTAGTCAATGAACACCTCAAGATGCATACTCTTAAGTTGTATGAATCGTGAATTTTTCCATGACAAGATGGTAAGTTTATATGGAGTACGAATGTTCCGCCTGCTAACCACACTACACCGAAAGAGCTCTGCTGGATCACTAAGCTTGGGGCTTCTCCTCGGCTTTCTTTGGTCGCAAAGCAAACAGATAGCAAGCTTGTAAAGAACAATTGACTCAACAATGAAAACTAGCGAAGTACTGAACAAATAGCAGGCCTAGTCAATTGAATAGAATATCATGCTCTTAAGAATGCAATCCAAATTACACACAACACAGATACAATAGAATTATGAAATATGTCCCAAGAAAAGAGACAAATTGGTTTCTTAGAAGAATGGGCAACATCTGTGCACAAAGAAGATGAATCTACCATGCTTTTCAGGTATAATTGAAACTGTAAACAAAAGTAGTAATAACTTATGCACTGTGAAACCCGTAATCTCTATGAACAACAATATTGAATGCACTTGTTTTAGCTTATGTTAAGAATACTGCATATGACCATCACAAAACAAAAGATATATAGCTCGCTAAATTTACTTGTGAATGAATGACCGGTACATCAGTGACCTAACATGCATCAAGAGAAACGTATAGGCTCCCTAAAGCATGAAAATGGACACGGCGGATCCTCGCTCTCTTTTCGATTAGCCTTACTGGGCTCAAGAACCTTCCTTTGTTGCTGTCGCCTATCATGATGCTAGTATATGCATTGAAGACTACTCGAACTACGCCATCACACAGGGTTTTCCATTCATATCAAGACATTGAACGGCTTGTTTGTAGGTATTTAAGCTTGTGACAGTTTTTGCCCAAACTCAAGCAGCTCCTAGTAGACTAGAAACAAAAGAAGCAGCATGAGCTCAAGAATCTTGTGACAGAATGCGACAGAGTTCGTAGGCGGCGAGGGGAAGCGCCGCAGCTTGATAGAGCAAGCGGGGTTGGAGTCCTTGGCCTTGCGGCCATTGCACTACGCGAGGAGCTCCACCGCCGCCGCCTTACGCGGGTCCAGTGGGCTGTACTCCACCACCACCTTGGACAGGAACTTGAGCATCTCTTCTCACCACTGCTGACGTCGTTTCGCTTCCTGACGATTTGGTTTATGGAGCCTGCCTGCAGTTAGGGATGGAAACAGATCAAATATGAATTGAATAGTATCAAATATGAATACGAATCCATATTTTTAAAATGAATACAAATACAAATTCGAACATTCTCGAATACGAATACGAATCGATGTCGTAACAAATACGAATCGAATATGTACTCAATTCAATCGAATGCGAAAATCCTACAACTTTTGCGACAAATCTCGGTAGAACAAATTTATGTAACATGACTACACGAGCATCATAGCAACTTCCGACATAACAGATTGTCGGTTTTAGACTTCTAGTCATATGAGCTCCCATCCCAACACACTACAAATCAAGGCACATGCCAACTACTAAGAGCCTAAGATTAGCCACCACTTTGCTTAACATATATAGTTTAACTACCATGTACTGCATCCATTCCTCTACGACAGACAGACAGGCAGCCAAACATTAAAGATCAGTTAATTAGATACCACTAAAAGCTTCTAGCATGGCCATACATGGACAAATGAGTGATCAGTGTTATGTTTGGATAATAAATCAATCATGAGATGTCGGCCAATTCCTTGTTGATGCCGACTCAATGTGCAATGTCCAATTCGATTTTGTGTCACAATTCACAAGCCTTCCAGTAAATCTTAGGCACAAAAAAGACCAACAGTATGAATGTATGATGCATCTCCACTCCCAGCTTCACAGCCCTCGTGTGTGTGTGACCCAGACTGTGAGAACTCGGGGTATTTAACTCGTAATACTTAACCTCCAAATGGTTCTAGTATTACCAATTAAATATCCTAAGCCTCGATGGACATGTGCTTCCTAGATTTGTAGCACGCATACATCTTTACAAAATCATGCATCATTTCCAAACAACTTACAATACCAAGTCTAGCAAAAGACATACATAATATAGATTTATTACACAAGAGCCGACTAACCAAATGACATCAAAGTAACCAAAGTAACAGTGGAAGCAAAAGTGCCATATGATGGCGATAACAAAAGCCAACCGGTTAGCCAATAACCCACAAGGCAACCGACCGAGCCGCCCAGCTAGTCGCACTCACCGCAACAAAACTCACAAAAGGTGATCCCTTAGGGATCCACTTCCTCCTCTGCAACAATTAAGCAATACAAATGAGTACAAAAATATACTTGCAAGACTTACGAGCAACAAGCCTATACATAGCTACATGCAAGCTGAAACAAAGGAGATGGCATATGGTTTATTGGACGCATAAAGCAATTTTCGTTTGCAATAATATAATAGATTGAAGGCAATTTGTCAAATCTGTTTTTAATTGCTGAAATAACAGCGAGACTAACCCAATAGCCACCACAACATAGCACGAATTCCCCATTCGTACCACCCAATTCAAGTTTTAGTGAAAAGGTTATAGTCTAACTCTCGAAAGACCTCCCCAAGCGTGTCCATAACCAAGGACTTGGCTATTCGAATAGATTTAATCCTGCAGGGGTGTACCAATGTACCCACACTTCAGACCGCCTTTTGCCACAAGATTAAGCATACTTCCAAAGGTATGCTGGCACGGCTAAATCATACGAGACTTTTCCAATATTGTGCATTAACTATGAGCCGCTTGTATGGATAGAAACCCATATGATACATTGTAAAGCCGAAAGTCAACTACCCTCTAGGGGTAAAGCTTTCGGACAACTAAAATGCTCCCAACACCTTTCCTCCTACACAATCCTCCTGTGACTCAGAGCTAACACACGCCAAAGTACTAACTCAAGAGAGGTCCCATATCCTTCTAGTGTGGTTAGCACGCAAAAATGCTTGGTTTAGTGTAACAAAATGTTCGGTTCTTGTTTACTCAGGCACCAACCCTTCACACCTAAAAGCACACCATCTTACCATTGTGCCCAAGTCTAAAATATTTTATTTTCAGTTTTAGTTTTCTCAATTAAACATAACACAGGGTGCTGAACATAAAGTCACAATAAGTCTTTGTGTGATCAAGGTTATCGACTAAGTCGATAACCGCCAAATTCTACCGGTAGCTAAGCATGACAAAGCAACATTAACTCGTAAACTACTAAGTGACAAAGGCTCATCCAACGAACCCTAAATCACAGCGAGACAACCCTAGGCTCAGTAGTAGAGAATGAACATTAGCCTACAGATTATGCATCTAAAGGATCAACTACCGACAATAGTTTAACGACAAAATATCACATGCATACATAAACTTTGCAAACAAGATATTAGACTTTGAAAATAATAGGAGCAATATGATCAAATGATGCTACATCTGCTTGCCTTGCTGGAGATCACAATCTTGTTGCCGAGGATCACTCTCAGGTTCAATAAATTCTTCAGAACCTATCGCAACAACAAGAAAATCCAATAAAAACGACGAACATCGAAAAAAACTCAAAAACCAAAGTCATCCAAAATCCATGAAATTTACACAGCAGGAAGAACATGATTTTAAATGAATTTAGCAACAAGAATCACTTGATTTATGCTAAGCATGTAAAAGTTATAGCCTAAACAATTTTAGTCGGCTGGAAAATTCGGATTTAATTGCTTTATGTTACTGTTTATCACACAATTTTTAGAAAGCTTTTGAACATGAAATTTTTATGGTAGGCAGAACATGGCATCCTAAGAACAACAAAAAATAGTTTACTACATTTGGAGTTAAAAATGAATTTCTTATGATTTTTCTAAGTTATGAAACTAGGGCATAGCATTTTTCATAGGCAAAGATAATATTAAAACCTACTCTATACCAAAGCATATTAACAGAAGAATCTAACACATTTTAGTTTACTAAATTTGGAGTTACAGAGAATAGCTTCTGCATTTTACAAGTTTAAAGGAATTTCTAGAGTACTAATTAAATGCTAAAGTAAGTTTATACAACATACACAATTTTCTGGTATAGAACAGTGTCCAAAAACATTTTTAGATTAAAGTTCATTTAAACAGAGATTTAACAAAATTAGAACCATCTAAAGAGGAGTCAAAATGAATTAGTTATGAAATTTTGAAGTTTAACCCATTTTACAGATCACAAATAAAGGATTTCCATATTTCTTTAATACTAACCCCAAGCGGAAAAACCTAGGCCGTTGAGATCAAATCCAACGGCCGACGCGCACTAAGCACAGCATGCGCTGAGAGCCCGCGCTCATAGTTCAACAGAGCCACCGTTGGATCAAGATCCAACAGTCCACCTTGATCGAGGCGTTTGGAGGTCCAAACGGCCAAACGAAACGTGGGACGTTGATCTAAGGATGGATGGCTCAAATCAAGGTCACATTCGGAGGTCCGAACGTTCACAAGATCTAAGTCGCAGATCTGGAAACAAACGGCCCCCAACGCTTTGGGGAGTTCGGTGGTCCGAACGTGTAACATCCCCAAATTAATTAATGGGTTTAGTATGCATCTTATCAGCATGCATGGTATTTTGGAATCATTTGCATCAAATATTGTACTTGGAAAATTTAAATCAATTATTAAACATACACTTCAAATATAAACTCCAAATTAAAAACAGGAACAAAAACCTTGGATCATCAATTGGAAATAATTTATTCAAATACTAGAATAATTATCATGAATAAATATAATTTTTACCAAATTTTTGGAACTCAATTGCACCCTCAGAAAATTCAAACACCATTAATAGACCTAGACTAAGTTTGAATTTAGTTTACACAAATTATATCATGAACAGTAAGTTTTAATATTTTATTTGGGTACTAGATAATCTCCGAACCCTCTAAAAAGTTTCATAATTTTATTCCTATTTTTAGAGCCTCACCAAAACCTTTTCTTATTTGGTCAAACTGATTTCAAACTTCGGCTCAACATGTGCACCGACCGAGCCTCCACCGCGCTGATTGGTCCAACCGCACCGCCTCCTTAGCGGTGGCGGCAAATCGGGCCGCCTGCCGGAACCTTCTTCCTCCCGTTGGCGCGCCGCGAAAACAGCTTCGCCACGCCGCGCCGCGCTCGCTTCTCTCGCCTCGTCGACGCCGCCACTCACCGCCTCCCGACAGTCCCCGACGCCCGCCTCGTGACGCCGCTCCTTCCTCCGCTCTTCTTTCCCGCTCAAAACCCCTCTCCTCCCCATGTTGCTCACTTCTCTTCCGGCCGAGGAAGAGGAGGACGCTCTCCACGACATATCCTTAGGTAAGCTCCGCTCTTTGTGCTCTTTGTCTTCCTCTATCCTCGCCGTGTTCGTTTCCTAATGTCGGACCTGCATTGGCTTCTAGCTCTCGAACGCGATTGTGTCCTCTCTCGCCTCTGGAGCGCCCGAAGGCGTCGTCACCGAGTCATCTCGAATCGGTGAGTTTCTGCCGAGCCACCTTGTCTATGAGGATTCCTCACCATGCCGAGTCACTCCACCTTTTAATCGCCTTTTGGTGCAGGGAATCGTCGCCGCGGCCTTTTCTTCCTCAGTTCCAGCGACCACCGCCATTTCCGGTGCCATTTCTTCTCCGCCGATTCTTCCTTCAATTATTTTCCACAGAGCTCCCTTGGACCTCCTCTACCTATTACAACCACTCACTCGAGCTCTCCTCTTCGCAGTCCTCGTCACCATTGAACCACCCGCGCCGCCGCTGCCTCCGCCGCCACCCTCCTCGGACACTCCCTCCACCGCGACCACTTCGGTGAGATCCCTACGCCTTGGTGGTGCTCACGCTCCTCCCATTTTAGCCCTTACTCCCACCGAGCCGCCGCATGATTCGTCCCCACGCACGCCGCCTCGTGCCCTTGCCGCGCCGCCATGGTGCCGCCCGAGCCCTAACGCCGCCACCCCTAGCTCTAGTAGCCTCCAGAAACTCGTTTTGGTGGTCTTTCCACCTCGCGCCGCTCTTCGCCGCGGCGACCCAGACGAGCCGTCGGCAATGACCTCATGTTCTCTGTGTCAATACATATAAGATCAACCGGATGCTTCGTGATTAAGTAGATTTTTGAATGTCGTCGAATTTCTCAAGAGAGTTAGCAAAGATGGAATGTTTGATTTAGTGGAAAGGTTTATTGTCCATTGTAGAGGTCTTTGGGTAAACTTTTAAGCGAGAATAGAAGTTGGTCCGAAATATTGATTTGTCAGTAAACTAAAATGCTAGACCAAGCAAGTGATCTGTTAAGCCATTGTTGTGTATGTCATTTGAGTCTCCCATTGAAATAGCTAATCTGGAAATTGTGGTCTAAGGAAATTTGGCTAGTACAGCTTCAGCCTTAGAGATGTCTTGTTAAAGGTTGTGTACTCAGTTATCTGAAGAAATCAGATTTTGTCAGAAGGCTTAGGCAATGGCTAATTCTTGTGGTTAAGTTTTGTCTTCTTGTTCCATTTGGACAGTTGCCCTTTAAGCCTTTCAGTGGAAACCTAATCTGAAAACCTTTAGGGAGGTGAGTATTCAGGTCTATCAGAGAAAAGAAGATGGTAGGAGGAAATCTGTTTTGTCAGTGGGAAATATTATGCAAACTCAACTCTCTTATACTAACTACTGTTGTATTTTGTCAGCTAAGTCACACCTTGGTTTAGCAAATCTGAAAACACCATTTTCCTGGAGATGTCCTTTTTGCTAAAGTAGTAGCATAGGGGAAATAAGATGATAATTTTGGCTAGTAGTCTTGTTTGAGCAGTAGAGGTTGATTAGTGCTAAGTGCCATTTAGCTAATAGATCCTCAAAACTTGCTTAACAAGTTAGTAATTGAATTTGTAAGAAGCTTAGTTTACATCAAACCAACTCAGTCAATTTCCCTTAAGGATGTTTGAACAGGGAGAGGAATTCGGATGCAACTAAGAATAACAGTAAGCTTCTACCTAATCCTAATTCTTGTTCTTAGAAAGTGTCTGATTTAATTAGGTCCTAAGCTAACAAGAACAACTCAATCTAACAAACACGTATTGTATTTAAAACAGTGAGCTTATGGCTTCTAATACAAATAGGAGTTAAACATATTACTGTTACAGAAGATTTCGGAATTAGATTTGATTTCAGAAAAGGATTATTGTCACCCTCGAAATTGAATTAACTTCAAAAATCCATGGGAAATTCTTTTGAGCTCCAATTGAACTAGAAATTTCACATAAATTAATCTAAAGTCATGGCCTACCTACAGTATAAATTTCATGCATTTTTGAGTACTTTGAATTTTTGGCTTTATTTGATATTTATTGCAATATCGTCTTTCGTTAGGTTTTCAACGATACCGTTATATTCATGAGATCAATATGTGAGTAACCTGAGATTTAACAAGTGGTACAACAAAGGTGAGAGCACCCTCCTCTTGATCATATTGCTCCCAGTGGTTCTTAAATGTTTTGTGTGAGTTTTATTATCGCAATTGCATGCTATTTTGGAATATATGTTTATGGGTAGAAGTAGTTAATCTCCTAATTGCTGCATTAGCCCTCCTTTGAATGTTGATTACCCTTTTTCCTTGAATGACTAAGGTTATATGTTATATGGGTTGTTTGCTAGTTTGTAGAACGATGCTTAGCCATGCTAGTAGTGGTAGCCGAAAACGGTTGATGGAGCTAGTCCGTCGGCCGATGGATCGAATTGAATCTTAATGAACCTTGAGGATTTTATGGATTGGATTTTGTTGGATTTGAGGAATGTATTCAGATCTTCGCATCTGTGGTTTGTGAACTTGTTGGGCATGGGTCTTATGTTCTTAACTTGGACGGGTGTAGGGTGATCATGAAATATTGTTGTTGTTGTTGTTATGGAATTATGTAGCCCCGTCTGAGTGTTTAAGGACCGGTCTGTGGTGTGATGAACCAAGTCCTACGTGCAACCACACGCCGGGATAATGGCAAAGGCTTGGCTTAATAATTTGTTGTGTGTTAGCTATCAAAACACAATGAGGTTGATAATTGTTATTGTTATGTATTTAATTGTTCTCTTGTCAATCTCGTGGGGGCATGTTTGTTGTTCTCTTGATTGCCCTTAAGGGTCTCTTGTTGGATAGGGACTTACTTACACAACGAGGTTCACCTGTGGTGCAAGGCGCTTAGTCTGCTATGGGATGCTGTTCCTCGGGTGGTTTGATAGTTAGGACATGACATTGTAACGGCCTCGTTATGCTACCTCACCACACTCCTACGGAAGAGTGCATTGGCCGACATTATGAGGAATGCATATCGTGTGGGTAAAGCTGTACAACTCTGCAGAGTAACTAAATCTATTCGAATAGCCTCGTCCTAGGTTATGGACAACACTTGTGGGAAAGCAGGCACAGTTAGCTTTTGGGAACTTAAGTTTGGGTTATGGTCGAAAATGTTATATATTTATGCTAGTTTGTTTAGATCTTATGTTGCCACGAATGGGATGTTCGTGTGTTGATTATAATTAGAGATTATACCATTGATGATCATTACTTACTGCTATAAAATGTTTTCTAAATGTTTTACAAATGGCTAGTTAGAATCTTTATTATTTATCTATATGCAAAACTTGCTTTATGCTAAAAATTGACTAGTGTAGTATCCTTCCTTTGATACTTACATGCATCCTTATTTCTTTTGAAAGTCTCGCGAGTACAACTTTGTACTCTAACAGTTGTCTATTTATTCAGTGAGAACGACGTGCAACGGCTTTAACTCCAGCTTGGTTGCTTGTGGGATTGTGGGCATACCAACTCGGTTATTCCCTTTTTATTTTAAGTTTATCTTCCGCTGCAATTTATTTGTGTTAATTAGATTTGGCCGATCGGTCCTCTTTCGCAACCTTGTACTATAAGGTGCTATCTAAATGAGGTCGTAATTGATTCTTTTACTCTTGTACATTGTGTATGGATGTGATTGCAATGTTGTGTACTAGGATATGTGCATGTTAGCCACTGATCCTTGGGAGCTAGCATGTGACACATATCCGGGTCACTCGGAATCGTGTGCGTCTCACGTTAAGCATTGCGTTCTGGCAGAATTACTTAGCTTGATACGGATCCGATTTCGGGGGTCCTCACAGCGTTGGTATCAGAGCCATACTGACTGTAGGTTAAAGCCGTAGCAATGGACGTTATTAGAATTTTGAGTTAGAATATTTTCAAACTATCAAAAGTTTGGCAAAAATGTTAGTCATATAATTCCTTTGTTTCTTACCCATCCTAGTATCTAATTCTTACCTCACTATTCTTTTGAATTGTGCAAAATCGTTTTCTCCAATGCTCGTCTCTCTTCCAACACTAGAAACGTTAAATAGTCACCGGTAAAGAGCAATAATGGAAGAACAAAAAGACGACGCTTAGCTTGTAGACGCTGGATTTTGTGAAGGTTATTTTCTCTCTTTTGCTTCCAGTAGTCGTGCATCGCGTATGAGCAGTTAGGGTTTTCAATTGTATCTTGTGCTGTCCACTGACTTTAGCACCTCATTTTTGTGATGCATAAATGATTTTTATCTTGCATACATGCTAGGTTAAGTTGCCTCTGCTAGCGATTGCTTGTTTTCGCCTTTACCTCTCTTCTTTTGCGGTTGCTAACTGTGTATGACAACAGATGTCGGGACGAAGACCCGCTTTGACTTTGGAAGTAACGGAAGACTCTCACTGTAGGTTCTCTAGTCTCTAGTGGTCAACCCCAATTCCTCAACGCCACAATCCGGAGCACCAGACCCGCACTTTCAAAGACGTGGGTCGACAAGAAGAAGTGACTCCACCTCAACCGCCTCGTGGCGATGTGTTGGCCTGATGGATCGAGTCGGCAAGACCGCACTTTCTTCTTGCGGCGGTTGCTCGTAACACCGCCAAGATCCGAGATGCTCGCATGGTAGCGAATGAGCCAATCCTTATGGCTCCCGATTCGATGATTTTCTAAACACGAAGCCTCCTGTGTTCTCGTGTTCGAAGACCCTCTCGATGCCGGCGATTGGCTTAGGAGCATCGAGCGGAAGTTGATTATTGCTCGGTGCACCACCATGAGAAGGTCCTCTATGCCTCAACCAACTAGAAGGAGCGGCGGTGCATGGTGGGATCGCTTTACACCATGCGGCCGGCGACCACGTCCGTCATGGGACGAGTTTCAGCGGCTTTCCGTGAGTGCATGTTCCTCTAGCATTGTTAGTTTCAAGATGCGTGAATTCCTCGCGTTAAAGCAAGAAGACAAGTGCAGAATGAAGTATCTCTACGAGTTCAATCACTTAGCTCGTTACGCTTCGATCGTGTCCCCACCGACGCAAGAAGACAAGAACAGCTTCTTGATTGGTCTATCGGAAGAGATGCGGTGGCACTCGCGCCCATGATTTCCCGATTTCCAACAAATGGTTAATAAGGCTATTACGGTAGAGAATATGATGCAAGTGGTTGAAGAATCGCGAAACGCAAGAGGGTTGCACAAATTTCAGCAAGCTGCGCTTCTCGAGAGCCGTGTGCTTGGCGGCCCGTCCTCACGAATTCCAAGACACAAGATCACCGTACCTCCTATGATAGCGCCTCATCCCCTCGCAAAGTTATCCATCTAGGGCAACCCGAAAGAGGTCGAGAAGCCGCACGACGAAGCTCATTATCTGTATGTTTCACTTGTGGCAATCGGGCCACTTTGCGGACTATTGTCCGAGAAGGCACCAAGCCAATCCCGCTCGTGTCGAGACCTTGGCACATCCCTTGACCAATGATCCGATCGATTTTGCGATCACGATGCGTGCTCATGTTAACCATGTCACCGCCGAGGAGGCGCAAGAAGCACCCGACGTGGTATTGGGCACTTTTCTAGTCAATTCGACTCTGCGATCGTATTGTTCGACTCAGAGCCTCTCATTCTTTCATGTTTAGAGGTTTTGCTACACTTCACCACATCTCACTTAGTTTGATGCCCGCACCCATGATGATTCAACACCGGGTCGAAATGAGAAGTATTCATGAATGTCGTGATGTTGAAATTGAGATTAAAGGGTGAAGTTTTCAAAGAAATCTTATTGTGATAGATTCAGCGGCCTTGATGTCATTCTTGGGATGAATTGGCTGTCCAAGAACCATGGTCAAATTGATTGTGCCCGCAAGGTCATCACTCTCACTAGTCCTCTTGGTGTAATTACTTAGCTTGATACGGATCCGATTTCGGGGGTCCTCACAGAACGTTCCCGAAGATCTGGGCCGTTGATCTCAAAGTCGACGGTCCAGGATCAACCAAGCGTTGCACACGCGCACAGCGCGGGGATTAAAGATGTGGGCCCACATGTAAGTGACCATTAATGCCAACTCACAGCGATTTAAAACACACGGGGTTTTAAAAGTGCGGGCCCACATGGAAGCGACTCATTAAGTCATTTTAGGACAACCATTTATTGCTTAAACAATGATTAACAATGATTAGCAATTAATAATCAGATCTGTGTCCTAATGAGAACGCTACAGCGTCATTTGCGTCCGACAAAAGCCCGAGGGAAAAGAAAGGCTTGCCGCTGACGACTCCAGTCATGGCGGCGTAGCCCAAAGGCCAAAATGAGTTCGCAATAACCTTGCACACCCAAAAATAGCACTCACACTAGCTACACTGGCCTAGAACGCCGACGAGCTGACGGTGAGCGATGATGACCAAAACGGCTGAAAACAAAAACTACGCAAAAGCTCTGCATTGTCCAAGGAAGCGGGTGCCCAAGCTTCTAGGGACTAATAAGGAGCTACCTTAACGCCGGAGAGCTTTAAAGAAGGTCAGAGAAACTTTGACGATAGAGAGGCTTACCGGAGTTGGGGAAGAAGATGACGAAAACACGGCCTGAGCAAAATGAACACCACCAGGTGGTCAAGATAGCTTCAACTAGGCCCACAGAAGGCTCAAGAGCAAGTAATTGGCAAAAGAAGCACTTGCCGGAGTTGGAGAAGAAAGGGGGTGATTCTGGCCGAAAAGATTCAAACTCAAAATTAGATGATTCCTGTGAATGCAATCCAAAATTAAGTCAGGGGAATTGATTCTGGTGTTAAGGAGCTCAAAAGGGTACAAAGAAGAAGGATGATGAACCACTGGAGTGTCATTGAGGTTTGCAGAGCTTCAACGCCTCTAATGGCGATTTTGAGGAATTCTGTGGTTAGAGCTCAAAAGGGGCGGCAAGGTTGCTAGAGAACCACAATGGTGCTGGAAAAAGAAGAAAGGAGGGCTCGGGGGCTATTTATAGCCGGTGAGCAACGATCACCGGCAGGAGAGGAGCTCCACGGTGAGCTAGGGTTGAGCTCGGCTGCACAAGGACTTGAAGCGATGGTAGCAGCTGAGAGGACTTTGAGTGCGAAAAGGTTGACCACAATTAATGCTAGGTCAAAGAGTAGTTAAGGTGACGCACAGGACAAGACCTAGCACAATGGCTCTATGCCATGCTCAGGCCTCCCAAGCGTGCGAGGAGGAAGATGACCAGTACTGGTCAAAGGCCCACTGTTAGTGACACACAAAGTGGCTCGGGTCGGAAAAGGCACGAACGGGTTAGGCTAAGTCACAAGACTGAGCCAAAACATCTCAGCCCTCAGATTAGAAACGGACGGCCATGATTTAAAAATGAACTCGGACGGTCCGAACGTTCAAAGAAATCCCAGCGGTCCAAAGGAAAACGAAGGGCTCAGATTGAAGTTGACCTCGGGCGGTCCGAACGTTCTCGCGAACGTGGTCGGTTCGATTGGAAATCAACGGCTCACAACACTGCCGCGTTATAAACGGCTGGGCTGAGCGCTAGGTGGTCCAACCAAGACCAGTGGCTCGAGCCCAAGACTGGTTCGCACCCGAGGAACAATGAAACTAGGTTTAGGGTTAGATTAGAACAGAGAATGTTTGAAAATTTTTAAATGGAGTTCATCAACTCTAAAAATTCTGAAATTTGAACGGGAGGTTCCCAACTCCAGGATAAACCTTGTGGAAATTTTCCAGAGGTTTTTATGTAAAACATTTTTCTCCAGAAATTTCTCAAGGCTTGTTCTAGGGTTTGACCAAGAATCAAACTGGTTTGACTGGCCTCAAACAATTTCTAAAAATTGTGAAATTTTTTAGAGGAGTCACACAACATCCCTAGAACCAAGGAAAGTAATTTCCAGAAGATGATCACAAGATTATCTATAAAGTTTTCAAAGGGGTCAAGACTTGGTTAAAAGAGACTTGTGATTTTGAATTTCTATAATTTCTTTACAAGAATTCTCAGAACATTCAAATAACAACAAGATGTAAGAAAAGTTTTAATTTCTACACATTTTCTTACATTTGAAACACAAGCCAAGAGTTGGGATGTTACACAGACATCATAATCATTCACCCTCTCTCTCACATCTCAATCCAAGCCAGAAAAAATTGAGAACCAAGGACTTCCTATAGAGGAATGCAATGAACTTCATGCACCTGAGTTTGTATGTAGTATGTACAGAAAGATATTGCAGTATACAAGAAATTTATGACCCTACTTACCTCCAAGTCGGCGGGAAAACGCCCAATCCAGCAAACAACGCCCGGGCGGGAGGAGGATGTCGAGCCGGCGTTGAGGAGGAAGGGCGGGAGGAGGATGGGGGTGGCGGCTGTCCGGGAGGAGGACGGGTGATGGGGGCGGCGGATCTGGAGTTCTTAGGGGGCTGGCGTGAGTGACTGTGGCTGGCTGGGAGGAGGACGGCGACGGCGGCTTGCCGGGAGGAGGACGGGGGCAGCGGCTGGCCAGGAGGAGGACGGGTGACGGGTGGCGGCGGTTGGCCGGGGGGGGACTTGGGGAGTTGAAAATAAAGCTTATTTATTTTTGTGGATTTTTCTGGAATTTTTAAAAGCTTTTAGTTGAATGATTTAAAGCCAAACAAAGTTATTTGCAAAATCTATTACCAAATAATAGTTGAAAATATTTTATTTAAGTCCAAAATGCCCCAGAGAATTTCTGTGAATTTTCTCAAAATTTTTGGACTTAATATGCTATTTTCTAAAGCCTATTTAAATTATCAGCATTTAATTAATTAGAAAATCAAAATAAAATCGTAAACAGCCAACGGGCCAAAACTCCCTTGGCCCAGTCCATTTCCTTCGCACGGCCGGCCCGCTCAGCCACTTCAACCGCACGCGCTCTGCACCGTTGGATTGTAATCAAATGGCCGCCACACGCCGGCTCTCCTTCCTTCTTTCTCTGTTGCAGACAAGTGGGGCCCGCACCGCCACGTCACCCCTTCATCCCCGACCTTTCCTTCTTCCCCGCGGAGACCTCGCCCGAGTCCGCCATTACCGCGATTGGAAAACCTTCCAAACTCGTGCAAATCCGCCCAGATCCTCTGTGATTCCGCACGCATCAAAACCCGGTGTCAATTCCACGTCCGACACGACCCTCGCTTTCCTTCCTCGCGCCCGTAATGCCCTGATCCCCGCCGGCATTGCCGCGCGACCTTCGTGCGCCTCACGTCGATCCCATGCCGCCCTCACCCTATTTAAGGGCGCCCCGAGACCGCATTCTCCACCTCACCAAGAACCACCAACCCTCGCCCCCTCTACGCCTCTAAATCCACCGTAAATCGCCGTTGGAGCTCTTCGACCGCAAACTCGTCGCCGACGAATTCCGGCGCCATCAGTGACGCCTCGACCTCGCCTCTGCCACCGTTGGCATCGCCGCATCACCGCCTACCTTGTGCGCGCGCCACCTCGATCGAGGACCCCCGCATCGTCGCCTCCACCGGGACCCCGACCACGCCGCCGCCTTTTGAGCTCGCCGCTGGTCAAATCTTCGCACACCCGAGCAACCAAGGTAGTCACCGAGTCCAGCACCTCCTTCTCTACCTATTGCACATACTCGCTCGGCTCGCCGTGGCGCGAAGCGCCGGCGAGCCTAGAGCCCGAGCGCCGCCGCCCACTGGTCCGACGTGGCATGCCCACGTCAGCTCCATTTGCTGGCCAGGTCATCACCACGTCAGCTCTTGTGACTAAGTCAACGCCAAATCATCGCCTACGTGGCATAGCGTGCCAACACCGCACCCGGCGTGCACTGTAGCGTGGGCCGCGCCCACGGTGGACCGTTGACTGTGCCGTGGACCTAGTCTCTGTTGACCATGGGCCCACATGTGAGTGATTAAAATGTTTTCCTTTAGAATTTTAATTCGGCTGAAAAATCAATTTCCCAGGTGATGACGTCAGCATTGCGCAGTAAATCGATTTTCCAGTAGAAAAATAATTCGAAAAATTCATTTAATTTGCAGATTTAGGTTTTAAACTTCAAAAATTCATATCTTTTGTATCTGAACTCCAAATGGGATGATTCAAGTTGCAAAATTTGTATAAAATTATAATCTAGCTAACTAAACCAAAATATTTCAATTTGGAGTTAATTTGAGTTGTCTTTTTGAATTTTATTTGAATTTGAATTGAATTTGTCGTATTTTTGCGTATAGACTTGGACGACTCCGGAGAGTTTGACCATCCCAAAGACCTAGATTTTCAGGACATCAACGAAGGCAAGTTACACCATTGATCATATTGTTTCCAATATTTTAAAGTATTTAATTTCTGTTTTCAAATTACTATTGCATGCATATGTTTATACAATTGTTTGAACGCCCTGTTTTTGTATATAGTTATTCCAATCTTTATTGTATGGCCAATTTGAGTGTTGAATATGAATGCCTTGTCACCCTTAGGTAAAATACTACTAAAATTAGTCATATACTTAGCCATGCTTAGATCACACTTATGAATTTGGGAAGGTTTAGCCAAATCTTTTACAACTTTATTTAAATTTGGTTATGTGGTATTGTTTTACCACAAAAGGTGTATAAAGAGGGTTTTACTCTAAATAAAATCAAAAATGGGTTTGGACTTGGGCGAATGGGCTGAATGGTGGGTGCAAGTTCATGCACGGGTTTAGTCTGTTAGGACTAAGGCCCAGGGTTTTATTCGGAAGACGCCCAAGTCAATTGAGGACCGGTCTTTGAGCCGCTTTTTGCTACGCCTTATCGTACCACCACATGTCTTGTATGGGCAGAATTTGGCTAAATAATTTGTGGCGTCTTAGTGTTATTTGTGCTATGTTGTTTGTGTGGGGGTCGGTCAGACATTAGTCCCACCTGGCGCAAGAGGGGGCTCCTGGAGGATGGTTAGTCCAATGGTAGCGAAACCTTAGCGGGCATAAATACATTAAGACACTGCATTGTAAAGGCCTCATGATAATTGCTTAGTCACACGCCTTCGGAAGCGTGCATTGGCCGACATTAAAAGCAAATTATCTCGTGTGGGTAAAGCTGTACAAACTCTGCAGAGTAGAAACTATTCGAATAGCCGCATCCACGGACATAGACATGCTAGCAAAGCCACTCTAAGTTAGACTTTGTTTTTTGTTTATAAAATGATTTCAACAGATGGTTTTAGGATGGATAATCCTATGGTAAAAATTAGGCGATTAGCCAAGTGTTGGGAGAGTATCCTTCACCATTCAATCAATGGAGGTTATCCACTATATATTGTCATTTTGAACACTGATTTTAGTTATAATATATAAATTGGCCGTGGAAATTAATAGGTGTATTTAACCTAAAAATGTTGTTTATGCAAAATAAACCCTGCCAACATCCTTTGTTTACCTTATGCATGCATTACTTTTCAATATTGTGTGTAACTTGCAAGCACGGAAGTTGTGCTTACTCTTGCTGAATAATCTTTATTCAAGAGAAGACCTCTATCAGGGCAGTGAGGATCTTGACGACTAGGCCTACGCCCCCAAACGATTGCCTGTGGCAAGTCGTGTGGTCTACTATATTTGCTTTCCGCTGTGTTATTTGTCTTTTGGCCTCATGCCCCTTTTTGTAATAAACTCTGAGTTATTATTAATAAAATGCGAGATATGTTTGTGCTATCACTTTTGGTTGACTGTGTACACTAGAAATCCTGGACTAGTGTATGAACACAGAGAATTCGGAATCCTTTGTTCCCGGGTTCGACAAGGAAGATCTGGATGGGGTGCGCATGGGGATGGGGATGTGGGAGGCTGCGAGCTGGGACTTGGTTTTAGACAGTTGGCCCTGCCTGTCAGTAGAGCTTGCGGGTACGGGTGGAGATTACTCATGCCTACGCCTGTTTACCCGATAGGCAAGAAATTATGCCCGTTTCTATTCTCGTGAGCAAAAAACGACACCCATACCCGTCTCTATTAGGGTATTTGCCCATGGGCACGATTGCCATCCGTAATGAGGGATGACTAGTTTAGTTGGGCTTAGGATTGGTCCTTAGGAGAGGCTGAGAGGGTGCTGGGCGCCTCGGGCTAACTGTATTGCGAATACGAATACTATTCGAATTTGGTGTCATTTCATATACCACAATCGTATTCGTACTGTGTATATGTGATATATATGCGGGTCAAGCTTAGGAATGTATATGGAGATAATTATCATATATGTTAACTAGTAGCCCCGCGCGCGGAGGCAAAGGGGTAAAAACTGACTGATGTAGTTTGCCTCTACATGATAGTTGACGCAGGCGTCAATGGAGGAGGCGTGAATGAAGAACATAGTTTGCCTCTGCAGGATAGTTGCCGTAGGCGTCAATGAGCAACAAAAGTACACACTAATCATCCTTGTACGAAGGTTCAACCTTCAATTCAGCACAATCATGCATTTTATATATATTACTTTGCCTCTGCCTAGATCATATCATGCCTAGTTGCAAAACATTTTACATATTACGAAGCAAAGAGAAACTCAGAAAAGATGACCATGATATACTCATCTGCTAAGACAACTTTGCTAGCAGTTTTTTCCTAGAAATTAGTGACCTTCTAAGGATATTCTTGTACAACATAGTTGGGCCCTCACGCGTTGCTGCTGGACTGCAATATAGCAAAGATAATTTTAAGATAGGAAAATTTGCTAAAAAATATGATCCAACATTTTGCTGACGTTATACATAGAAATATGAATACTAATGATACATTGACTTCACCAGTCGTACCATCACGACCATCTACAGGACCGTAATAGATTAAGATCATCATTCTATATAAATATGTACTGATACAAAGTGATTTGGATAAGTAATTTCTTACCTGCATTATTGAGGTAACAAAACATGGTTACAGACACTGTCATTGGTGTCCTTGTTTCCAACTCGAGCTGGTAATGCAATGTATTAAGATTATATATTCTCTACCAATAGGTATTGATACAAAGTAAATTGGAGAAGGAATTTCCTTACCTGCATCATTGAGGTGAGAAAACAGCGAATGTAGACCGTGTCAGCAGAGTCCTTGTTTCCCAACTTGAGCCGTTAATGCACCTGTACATGAACAGGTCCAAATTTCCATTTCCAATGACATGGTTTGCGTCGTCCTCCTCCACCTCGGCTGCCGCCAGCTGCAGCAGCCGCAGCGTCTCCGGCGACGGATCTGACAGCTCAAGCTTGTTCCCCTGCCGTCAACCACAGTCACCCAATCAAACAAAACATCAGCGAAAACACACGCACAACAAAAATGTGAAAATGAATGGAGGAGGGCGCGGAGGACGCTGGGCTCGGCGCAAAGACTCGCCGAGCATCCGGTGGAGCCGGGCCTCGAGGCGGAGGCGTTGGTGGAGCGGGCGTTCGGGGCGGAGAGCAGGTCCTCGAGGTCGTCGGCGCGGTCTTAGCGCGTCGCTGAATCTGCTGGTGCCGCGCACGATTCCGGCGGACCGGTGGCGCGCGCGCCGCGAGCGCGTCGTCGCCGGCGAGGTGCGGCCGCTTGTTGGCGGCGGCGAGACGGACGTGGCCGGGCGGTGGTGGATGCGGCGGGAGGGCGCGGGCGGGAGGTGGTGGTGGTGAGGGCGCCATCGGGAGGAAGCGGGTGCGGAGGAAGGTGGAGGAATGGGGCTAGGGGCGGGAGAGGAAGGTGGAGGAGTTTGAGGTCGGGGAGGAAGGGGTGGAGCGGTGGCGGGAAGGGGAGGAGCGGCGGCGAGAAAGCGTTGAGGGACCGGACGGAGACATGGAGGGACCGGAGAGCGGCGGCGGGGCGGAGGAAGGTGGAGGAAGAAGGGAGGAGTGGCGGTGGGAAGGAGGAGCGGTGGTAGGCCGTGGCGTGGGGCGTGGTCGGGCGCGGATGTGAGGAGGGGCGGCGTGGGCGGCGTGGCCGAGGCGGAGGGGAAGGGGGCGTGGGGCGGAGGAAGGGGCGGGCGCAGGCGAAGGGAGAGGAGCGGCGGCGGCGCGGATGTGGGAGGTGAGCGTGGGGCGTGGGCGGATGCGGAGGCGAAGGGGAGGCGCGGCGTGGGGCGGAGGAAGAGACGCGAAGGCCTCGCGGGCACGCACAAGAAACGAAGAGATAAGAGCACATGGGTGGAGAAGGCGGTAGCGTGGGAGCGCGCCACCGGTGGCGAATCGAAGGGCGAGAACGAGGTAAAACCATCGGACGATATCGGCGAGTGAAGGGCTCGCGAGCAAGCAAAGCGGCCGGACGATCGTAGGGCGCGAGCGAAAGCGCGGAAAATCCGGCGGAAAGGGGAATCGGGCGACGTGGCTGCGGCTGCGCCTCAACTTTCCCTTCCTTTATACCGAGGATTAGAAAAACCGCGCCAAATGGCGCGATCAGTAGCTATTGTACACGGGTGAAAAGGTACTAGCGATCACATTTCTTTTGAACATTAGTACAATCTCAACTTTTGAGGAGGTAGTATTGGCATCAAATTGTCACATACTACCGCTTTCTTAAGGCGCCATGTAATATTTCTATATCCTTCTCTATGTGCAAGCGATCAAAGGCGTGTGAAATCTTACCTTGATCAATACCTTGCAAGAATGCGGCTTTAAAAACTGTCTTGACAAAGTCACCATCAGGCGTATGGAGGGTTACTGAGGATGAATCATGAGAGGAATGCACGAGGACCAATAAATGCAGGAAGTATCTAAGCATTTTTAGAGTAAAAGAGCAGTGCAATTAAACATCTTTCATTTAGGAACCAGGCATCTAAAGCTGAGTGGGACACGGCATCGAGAATAAGCTCACGAGAATGGAGATGGGTGTTGCAAATTCCCATGGGTAACTATATACTTTTCCAAGGTAAAAGAGTAGTCGACCAATTACATGTGAAATAAAAAGGGACATAGTTGGAATAAAGGGAATCTAGGGACTCATTTTTTTTCTCCAACCTGAGTTTTGCTCAAGTCTCTAATAAATCCAAGCACATATTTTAAGAAACTATAACCGTGGGTTGGGATTATTTTGTGGATTCTGAACAGTTATGATAACTGAACGTCTGAACCTAGCAAGATAGTAATTACGACATAAGAAGTGATGAATGCTTGGGCATGAATTTGGAAACCTCCTATCTGTTAATAGAAGTGTTGGCCTACCTCTACCACCCGATATATCATATAATTCCTTAAGTGTTTTAATGGAACATGGTATAATATTCATATTGTCCTCTGATAAAAACTACATGTCCAAAAAGGAATTCTTTTGATTCAACTCTCTCTTTCTCAACTTAGCAACTTCAAGTATTAATCCTATATCTAGGATACCAAGAAATCATATCAGATGATATATATCAATATCCTCTAATATATATCAGTATTCTCGTTCTTTTGTCTATGCAAATCAGAAAATTCGTAGAACAGCAGTAGTGCAACTAAACATCTTTTGTTTAGGGACCAGGCATCTAAACTGGATTGGGACCTAGCATATGAGAATCAGTCTACAGAATGAAGATAAATCTTTCTAGTCTAAAAATGAGAGGTCATACAACTCGTAGAATAGCTTGCACTTTTACGGGAATTACACGCAACTGCGGTTGCAAATTGCGATGCAAATGCATGGCGATGGGTAGGTTGGAGCAATAGAACTTTGCAAAAACACACGTGCACACTTTCATTAGATGGCTAGTCATTTTAGCCTTAAATATGTTATAACGACATGATGAAAACTAAATCCTATGAGGTTAGCGGTACATTGGTTATTGTAGTAAAATTTTCCTAAAAGCCTAAAAGGATTTGCACATTCTAATAGAGAAAGTACATCTCACTATATTTTGCGAGATGGATATTTAACTCATTGACCAAAATGACATGTAAGCTCTAAACACCATATCAAAATCCTAAATGTCGTCTTTAATGGCTAATATTAAACAAGCGTAACGATATGTAAGCTATTGTATGTAATTATGCAGGATAGAAGATTACATGGTAACGTTTGTTTCAGTTCACAAGTAATTCCCACATATTAGGAAGTCATCCTAGTGGCGATTCCCATAACCCTTTTTATTGGCCTGCATAAGTCATTAGGAAAGATAAGCTTTTGATCTAAAGATGCGACACATTTTGGCAAACTGGCAATAGCTAAAATGACAAACAAAATACTTTTAAATGCTTCACAGAGTATGGTTTTAAATCAAGCATACATAAGTACGTAAATCAAGGAATTTCCACGGGCACAAGAGGCGGGATCAAATAAAAAAACTCTGATCCGAATTGTTAGACTATAATTATAAAACTACAAATGTCAGAATGTTTTTGCTTCTGAAACCACATTTGTTCATTAAGGCTGCACTTTTAACAGCTGTTTAACGAATTCATGATAGAGTGCGTATTTAGCTGTTAGATTACACAACGAACAGTGCATATTTTCATCAGGCAAATCAAACATGTCAAGAACAATCAAACAACAGAGCGTGACGTTAATCAGGCCAAAGTGTCAGACATTGATTGGCAAGTCTGCAAATTCATCACAACCTAACAAAAACATGCCACACAGCATGCGAAAGATGGAAAGAGTAATCGTATATATATAGTGCTACATCTAGAGCGATATGAAAGATGTAGCCTAAGAAAGGGGCAAAGAAGGTTTACATCTACCGGTCTATCCGGCGTATAATAGTACCCTTGCTTCACTAACTATCAATAATGTATAGGACCATCCGGCGTATAATAGTACCCTTGCTTCACTAATCGTCAATAAAGCTCTTGTAGTTGTAGTGCACGCAGAGTTACAAACAAAGTAAAGCGCTAGGAGATGAAAGTAATCGAAAAGAAGGAAATCAATGTGAGGAAATAATAACACCCATCGTCGAGAAAAGATTTGGGGATCTTGAATACTCAATTTGATACGAATGTTACGCAAGGTATGCGTATTCGAATTTTTAGAAGACTAACGTTTTTATATGATCGATGCAATTCCTAACCTCTGAAACTCCAAAGGCGACAACCTAAGACCAACCAAACAACTAACAACGCGGCAGCAAATTAGGAAACTCTTCTCTCTAAAGGCTATAAACACTAAAATTGACTTGATATCAACAAACCTAGTGTACACTATACATACTGCCTATAAACACAAAGCAATTACAAAACCATATTTCAGTTGGATCTATAAACACAAAGCAACTATAAAATCATTTCTCAGTTGAACTATTGCTTGGGATCGAGCAGCTTTTATTAGCAAATACAAAATCATGCAAGATGTCACTAACCACAATTTCACATTAACATTTTTTTGCACCGAGCGAGAATCGGGATGGAGGAACCAAATAAAATTACAGAGTAATGTCGGAGGAAAGCTCTGTAAGAAGGCACGCACCACCACGAGTATAGCTGTCCACCCAAAGCGATATTAACTATATGAACATGAAGCGACGATTCTTTGTTGCGAGAAGGCTCCTATGAGGCTGAGCTCGAGCTTGTTTGTCCTGTGGATGATGATAATATGACAGGGAGGTTATACACAGATGTCTAATAAGAGTGAGAATATTAATGAAATGTGTAAGAACAACAGCTAGCTAGCTGTAGTTGAACATTTTTTTTGCAGAGCTCTTACAAAGATGGCAATTACAGTTTCGTCTTCATCAATTGTTTGTATATTATGGACGTGAAATCTTGTTGCATATCCACCTTACATATCAAGACTGAATTCGTAATCACTGAAAATGAAGTGCAAAGAATTTTTCACAAACGATATTCGCTATAAAAACTATACAACGGTCATGTAGAACATAATCGAAGCATCCAAGATGCCTAAACATATTGCATAATAAGCAGTACCCCTGACCTTTGTTTTCGTCCGATAATATCACAAAATTACACGCATGATAAACACCTATCTGAAGAACGATCAAAAGAACATGCAAACCAACCCTATGTATATGTCAATGTTATGTAAGTCACACTATCATCGGGCGAACAACGCATTTCATGTAATGATGGCATGGCTGAGCAATAAAAAGGAGAAGTAGCAATAGCTGTCTGTAACCTCCAACCTTTTTCACAAACGGTAGTCACTATAAAGAAATATACAACGTTCATTCAAGAGATAATAACAGCATCTGAGATGGCAAAACATACTGCATAATAAGCAGTATCCCCAACCTTTTTTTGTATGACAATATCACCCAATTATATGCACAAAAAAGGCCGATAGCAAATAGCAGTGGCTAAGAAATATACAACGCTCATTCAAGAGATAATCAAAAGCATCTGAGATGGCTAAACATACTGCATAATAAGCAGTATCCCCAACCTTTTTTCGTATGATGATATTGATATCACCAAATTACATGCACAAAAAGGTCGATAGCAAATAGCGATGCTAAGCTGGAGGAATCTACACTCCATAGTAGGATTAAATCGCGTTCTATCTGTCTCCACAATGGTCTAACATGGTCAAGCAACACACTAACTTGATATACGAAAAGCTTAAGCGGGAGAGAGGTGTACATGGAATCGTTGAGCATACGGTGGTTCAGAGCAACATCAGCATAGCAGACCCAACATCAGCATAGCAGACTCTACAGCCTGTGATCCTCTAAGAAAGAGCTCGATTTTGTACATCCCTGGCAATCAATCAGAGCAGTCAGTATGCACAAGAAGAAGCAGTTTGAACGAAACTAACAAGCTAACCTACCAGCGAACAGGGGAGTAAAGGGGTGGGGGCGGTAGCGCGAGGGGCCGTGAGCGCGCGCCGAGAGAGAGGCGGAGAGGGCGCGGGAGGAAGGGGAGGGCAGTGCGAAGAGCCGGGCGGGAGTGAGACCAAGCGGGGGTGAAGGGGATGAGGAAGAGGAGGAGCAGCAGCGGCGTGGGAGGAGCCAGAGTGGGCGACGGGGTAGAAAGACCGAGGGCCAGGCGGCCGGCAGAGGCCGAGTGCGGTAGGGAGGAAGAGCGAGAACACTGCGGCGGTGTGTGAGGGCAGCCAGAAGGGTAGGCTAGGAAGAGGAAATCGGATGCGGCCTTGGCGGCGCGTATCAGAGGCTGGGGCGGGAAGGGCGGCAGTGCGAGAGGAGGAAGAGCGAGGCGCGAGCGCGGGAAGGGCGGCAGCGAGAGGGAGGAAGAGGAGGCGCGCGGCAATGATGGCGGAAGAGGGAGAGCAAGGGGATAGGAAGCTACTGCGCGAGAGAGAAGACGGGAGGTGAGAGATTGAGACGCACGGGGCTAAGGCTGCTTTCGGGGCGACGTGGACGCGCGAGCACCACGCGAGGCAGCCGCGGGATCGGGCGCTCGCGAGGCTTGCGCGTTGCGATCGTGGCCTTCGCTCGACCGCGGCTCCGGACGAAGCGCACCGCGTCTCATCGGGGCGCGAGTCGTTCGAGCCGTCGGCGGCGCGAATTCTTGCCGGCGTGGCGGTGCGGAGAGCTCCAAAGCTAGGAGCCTTATATGTTAGTAACTAGAAGGAAACCCGCGCCAAATGGCGCGACTGTAGCACACGGGTGGAAAGGTCCTAACTGATCTCATTTCTTTTTGAACATTAGTACAATCTCAACTTTTGAGGGGGTAGTATTGACATCGAATTGTCACAAATTACCTGCTTTCTTAAGGGCACCATGTAATATTTGTATATCCTTCTCTGTGTGCAAGCCAGTCAGGCGTAGCGAAATCTTATCTTGATCAATACTTTGCAAGAATGCAGCTTCAAAAACTTGTGCGTATGGAGGGGATTACAGGGACGAATCATGAGAGGAATGCACAGGGACCAATAAATCTGGGAAGTATCTAAGCATTTTTTTAGAGTAAAAGAGCAATGCAATTAAACATCTTTCATTTAGGAACCAGGCATCTAAATTGGAGTGGGACTTGGCATATGAGAATAAGCTCACAGAATGGAGATGGGTGTTGCAAATTCCCCATGGGGGTAACTATATACTTTTCCAAGGTAAAAGAGTAGTCGACCAATTTGCAACAGAAATAAAAAGGAACATAGCTGCAATAAAGGGAATCCAGGGACTCATATTTTTCTCCAACCTGAGTTTTGCTCAAGTCTCTAATAAATCCAAGCACGTATTTTAAGAAACTATAGCCGTGGGTTGGGATTGTTTTATGGATTCTGAACAGTTATGAAAACTGAACCTAGCAAGATAGTAATTCGACATAAGTGATGAATACTTGGGCATGAATTTGGAAACCTCCTATCTGTTAATAGAAGTGTTGGCCTACCTCTACACCGATATATCATATAATTCCTTACGTGTTTTAATGGAACATGGTATAATATTCATATTGTCCTCTGATAAAAACTGCATGTCCAAAAAGGAATTCTTTTGATTCAACTATCTCTTTCTCAACTTAGCAACTTGAAGTATTAATCCTATATCTAGGATACCAAGAAATCATATCGGATGATAATATATATCAATAAGCTAACTCAAGTATATTTAGAGTGCAACACCGGAGTTTCCTAAGCTGATCTAAATAATTGCAATGTTTAGTAAAATAAGAGTGATTTAACTATGATATGGACAATCAGGCTTCTCATTTACAGTGAAGTATTAACACAAATAAGAAGGGGTATGTTTAAAGCGATTAATAACCTCTACATTATGGTATAATTAAACGAATCTTGTTTTTCTCATTGGTGATAGGATCGTAACACGTACCTAAAAATCTGGAAGTAGATGATCACACAGACACACATTTGAGAAAGGTAATAGTTATGGTGCTTAAGCATTTGAAAACCTTAAAATCTGGGCTTGTAGAATATATATAAGCAAAACAGCAAAGTAGATCCGTAGTGAGATTCTGGAACTTTGTAAACACAACTAAGCAGTTCCATCTAGCAGCAAACGAAGCAGTATTGTGATATAGAATATAAAATTGCACGAATTATATTTTACCTTAAATGCCACTGCTTGCTGTGACAGATCGCAAAAATCACATCGAGGCGACGTGGCATGCACGGCCAGTAGTCCTTTTCATCCAACCACATTGGCAAAAAAGGTTTAATAAAAATAATTACTGAAAAGGCTGAGTCACCGGCACTACTAAGAGATTTTCAGATCACCTATCACCGTGACTATAGCTAACAGACATGAAATCTGTAAGCACAGGGCGAATGACATCTCTTTAAAAACGAACAAACATTTGCAATTAAATTCCTGAAACACTACAGGCCTCCAACGGCACAGAGCAGTGCGAAATTAAGGCCAAAAGAAACAAAAACAAAGCCGTATAAAACACACTGAATTGAACTAATTAGATTAATGCATTGTTAAACTGCTAATAAAAAGTGTAAAAATCCCCACATAGGCCACCTGATAAGTATTAACAACACCCAAAAAATAGTCTATAAATACAGTAGCAGCTGCATTAGCATCTCTCTAGAAATTCCGATCGGTTATAAGTTAATCCCAACAAAGCATCACTACTTGATTAGATAATGGATGCAACATAAGCAGATCCAAAGTGTCAGCTAGGTATCTTGGTTAAAAATTACTATGGTAACAGTACGTTAGGATTATATAGTAGAAGGTTGTTTAGCACTATCGACAAAACAAAGAAAATGGATGAATACCATATGACCCTAGCCAGAATAAGTAGATAGAAAATGGATGGATACTATATGACTCTAGCCAGAATAAGCAGATAGAAAATGGATGGATACTATATGACCCTAGCCAAAATAAGTAGAAAGCTATCTGAAACATGGTAACATACAAACTGTAAAATAAACATAGAAAGTAGGATGTTGCATATCAATAAATAATGACATCCTAGCACAGCTAACGCAAAAGAAATACAATTACTTCTGATTGTTTTCATATTCAGTTAACTCTCTTAGCTTTTTCGCGCATATCACTGCAAGGGAAAAAAATTACAGAATATATTATTTTTTTGTTAGCCATAGTAACATAGCACAGTGATTGGTCTATGGAGAAGTCCACAATTTCCAACTGCTACCAACCTTATACGCTCATCTAAGGTTTGCTCTTGCAGACAAAGATTCCTAACCTCTGTCTGAAAAAAGAGGCTATACAAAACTGAGCTTAGATATAGTTATCCTAGCGCCATATTTCTAAAAAAAACAGGTGCACTTAGGATTAGTATGACAATTTCTATAGGAATAACAAATGGCAGAATGTCAAATTTATAGGAACAGATACCTGCAAAACTGAAAGGATGCTATCTAATTTCAACCTAAATCATCCCAGGCCAGGACTGTTGCGCGAGATTAATTAGCACAATAATACAGGAAGACACAGGGGAAAGGAAGAACACCTATTACTTCCAACGGATTCTGTTCTTAAGCACGTTTTCTATAAAGACAATTCCTTCAAGGATATTTGTAATGTCATATATACACCGATCGTAAATATGTATCATAGGAAAGAGAAGCAGTGTAAGATGAAATAGTAAACCTCCTTGATAGAATACTTTGAGCAATAACAATTATCCAGATGTAAGAACATTGAGCTTATCTTCACTGGCTGTAACAAACACTCCTCAATCCTCCAGACTTAAACAAAATCAGATTGAGTCAATGGAGCAGGAACATATCTTGAGCAAGCAAAACTATCTTGAATCCTCTCACACCTGTGAACAATTCTTAAAAGAAATGCAGACTGTGTCTGCATAATTCCAATTAAGCCCACAACCAATGACATGTAAAGCACCAGATAGAACTCTGAAACTTACCTCGGCCAACAAACAGGAGGCAAAAGTGAAGCTGCTCAACAACATGAATCAAATCTTCGTTCTGCAATGACAAATGTTTACTAAGCATATAATCAGCAATTCTTTTGATGATTGCATGCCTCTCCAAGACTCAGGATCCCACACTGCAGTTTATAAAATAGCATCCAGTAAGAACCTTTTCTTTTCAATCTACTTCAAGCGATTCAGAGGAAATGAAGTTACCTCAAATTCCTGATTCAGCACCAGCCGAGGCCAGGGGCGGCGCAGGAGGCGCAGAGTCGGGCGGTGCAGGGAGGCGGAGGCCGACGAGGCCGAGCCGGCGGCAGTGTGGCGGGACCAAGCCAGCCGCAGGGAGCGAGAGGCCAAGTCACGGTAGGCGGAGGCGAGCCGGTGGAAGCGGCGTCGAGGCCGGGCGGTAAGCGCCAAGTCGGCCGAGAGAGAGCGAGCCATGGCACGTCGTGCCTTGTAGTCGAGGCGGCGCGAGGAGACGCGGAGTCGTCGAGCAGGCCGGCCGGCGAGCAGTGCGGCCGAGGGCGAGGAGAGCGAGAGGCCGAGCACAGAGCGCGGCGGCCGGCCGCGAGCCGGAAGCGACATCGAGGAGCCGTTGGCGGTGGCGCCAAGAGTCGGAGAGAGAGGCGAGCCATGGCGCGTCGTTCGGCGAAGGCAAGAATCGGGAGGAAGAAGAATAGAAAGAGATTCGAGCCTGTGCTCGAGATCAATCAAGGAGACGGAGGAGCGAGGAGGAGCTGCGCGCGGGGGCGGACCAGCGCGAAGCGGGAGGAGAGCGAGGGGCGGCGGCAAGCGGTGCGTGGGGCAGGCGGGAGGAGAGAAGAGGAAGCGGCGGTGGGTAGGGAGGCGAGAGGCGGGAGGAGGAAGAGGAGGCGGCTGCGCGCGGTGAGAGACACAGGAGGCGAGAAGAGGAAGAGGAAAGGGGAGATGCGGCTGCGTGATAGCGCGAGAGAAGAAAAGGAGGCGAGAGTCACGAGGCGCGACGCGGCCCACCGACCACAGCGTCCCACGCGAGCGCACGCGAAGCGCAGCGCACGCATAGCGCTGGCCGCGCGATCGAGCGGCGGCGCAGGGCCGGAGGCGATCAGACGGGCCTCCTTTTTGGGGTGACGTAGCACGCGTGGGAGAGCTCCAAAGCTAGCAGCCTTATTACTAACCTTAAAGGCTGGAGGGCATGTCCTCGTCCCGGCCCTGCCCACGTCACCAGAAAAATGGCGTCCGTCCGATCGCCCCGATCTCAACTCCGAGCCGTCCGATCCCGCCTGGTGCGTGCGGAGGGAATGCGCGGCGCTGGCGTGTCCACGTCGCCCCGGAGGCCCGTCTCTTTCGCTTCGCTCGCTCCAGCCTGCGGCGCTCCTCTCCTTACTCCTTTCCCCTCCCGGTCTGTCTCTTTTCTTCTCTCGCCGCACACTCCAGCCGCCGTGCCTCACGCCGCATCTTCTCTGGCCTCCTCTCTCCCATGCGCCTCCTCCGTCCCGGGCATCGCTACTCCCCTCGCTCCGTTCCCCTCCGCCTCCTGTCTCCTCACTCTTTCTCTCCCGCTGCACGCTCGATCTCCCTCACCAGCCGCCGCCGCAGATCCTCCCTCTAGCTCTACCTCTCCGACTCCCGCACGTCGCCTGCGTCGCGAAGCCTCCCGTCGTTCCTTGCTCTGCGCAGCCGCCTTTTCCCCATCCTCGCCTCCCTCCCTTCCCGGTTCCCACAACCAAGCAGTGGGACTACCCCTAAAGCCCCCGGTAAGGCCGACGCGAGCGAGCAACTGACCCGATGCCGCCGCCTAACTCCACGCACTCCTCCTCCCTCCCGCTTGCCGCCGCTCCCATGTCCAACCCCTCTCCCTCCCCTTTCCCCTCGCCGCCTCCCAACACCATCGCCGCTGCCTCCTCCTTCCTCCACCACCACCTCTCCCGCCTTGCCTCCCGCTTCGCCGCCCCGTGCCCTGCCCTCGCCGCGATGCACCCACCGGGCCCCCAGGGCGCCTCCCTCTCCCTCGCGCTCACCGGCAAGCCCGTCTTCACCGTCTGCAACCCCCGTGCCCTGCCCTCGCCGCGGCGCACCCGCCGGGGCCCCAGGGCGCCTCCCTCTCCCTCCTCTCCCATGTATTCCTCTCTGCTCCTCTCTCGCCATCTGCTGGATTTGCTGTTTGCTTTTAGATTTTTTACTAATGGTTCTGGTGGTTGTGTGGTTTAGGTAAGAACGCGGCAGCCGGTGCTAGGGAAGGGAACAAAAGTGGTGCCTATTACGCTCGATCAGGTGGCCTTAACACGATATGTCTTATGATCGATCGCATCTTCATGATTTCAGGAACAATTCTGCATTGGAAGTTATGGGGCATTGGGGTTTTTGTAAGAGTTTAGTGGGGAGCTTGTGTTCTTGCGGTGTTGGATTGCGGCAGAATTATGAAAGACATGCTGTAAATAGGGGTTAGTAGCCCTTTTTATTTGCTTGGATCAACGATGAATTGTGTGTTTGTTAGCCATGACCGGAGGTGAGGCTTTGTTGTGTTGAGCTATCAAAAAAATTAAATACAGAAAACGCTAATTCTCCTCGTGCTTTAAAAAGTACTTATCTTGACTATCTGTTTACCTTACTGCAGGCCGATTTTTTATTGATTTGGATTTGCTGGAATTTATCGTTGCACAAGAGTACACGACTACCATGGGGTACGATCTTCATACTGACTTATACCTACGGTATGCTCCTGACTCTCTGGCTCTCTCAAGTACATTGGGTTACACAGCTTTCAAATTTATTCCTGCAACACGATATGTCTTATGATCGATCGCATCTTCATGATTTCAGGAACAATTCTGCATTGGAGTTATGGGGCATTGGGGTTTTTGTAAGAGTTTAGTGGGGAGCTTGTGTTCTTGCGGTGTTGGATTGCGGCAGAATTATGAAAGACATGCTGTAAATAGGGGTTAGTAGCCCTTTTTATTGGCTTGGATCAACGATGAATTGTGTGTTTGTTAGCCATGACCGGAGGTGAGGCTTTGTTGTGTTGAGCTATCAAAAAAATTAAATACAGAAAACGCTAATTCTCCTCGTGCTTTAAAAAGTACTTATCTTGACTATCTTTTACCTTACTGCAGGCGATTTTTATTGATTTGGATTTGCTGGAATTTATCGTTGCACAAGAGTACACGACTACCATGGGGTACGATCTTCATACTGACTTATACCTACGGTATGCTCCTGACTCTCTGGCTCTCTCAAGTACACTGGGTTACACAGCTTTCAAATTTATTCCTGCAATAAGTACCTGGTTAGTTACTTTCAGTTAGCCTCTCTTATAATGGCTATCCTTACTTCCCTCACTCAGTAACCTTGCTATACATTGATGTTCTTTCTGCTCCACTTGTGTGTAACTAATTATTCCTTTTCCTCAGATTGTGTGCCTCTTCACTGCTTTACCATTGTCCATCTCATGTTGCGTTCACCGTATACCAAATGAACCTACGCTCGCAATTAGACCCTTCAGGTCTCATTTATAGGTATTTTTTCTTCTCGCTTCTACCGTACATGTATAATTACTCCTATTTACTAGGCATGCATTTCAGATGTTTCCCTTACACTGTAACTGCCTGGTTTGTATGTACATATACTTTCACTGCTTGCTTGCTCTATTTTGTAGACGTGCTGGTTCCTTGCTCTATTTAGTAAACATTTACAACTCAACTATGTCCGAGATTGAATGCAGTTTGTATTGCTCTATTTTGTAAACGTGTTGCTTTCTTACTCTGTTTTGTAAATATTTACAGCTCACTTATGTCCGAGGCTGACTGCACTTTATATATACATATCCTTTCATTACTCCCTTCCTCTTTATATCAATCCTGCAAATAATAACAGATTTTTAGATTCAACAGATGCTACAGTAAACTACATAACTACACTATAGATGATATAATCCATCTAACATAGTTCAATTTGCACTCACTGTTTTGATTTATGCTGAACACATTGAGCCATCGGTCTCCTAGAAGTTCCACCGGTTTACAAATGGTGGATGATTGCCCATATTCATTCCCATGTTTTCCTTTTAAGAATACTGTTATCTCCACCCGACAATCTGTTTTGGGCCATGCCATCTACTTTTCTGATTTTACTCCACAACTCACTTTTTCATCCTTTAGTGTGCCATCATCTTTCATACTGATATGCCCGAATGATAGATTATCTTCTTTGCAGAGTAATATCATGTTTTTGCACATGAGCAGGCTCTATTCTTACTGGACAAAGAGTTGTTTTTAGTGCTGTTGTCAGTCCTACTGAATCGTTGTATTTTGTAAGGAAAAAAAACCCCTGAATCATGAATTCATTGGCCTGTCCTATGTTTCATTCTATTGTGTGCTTACACATGATTCTCAAGACACTAAATGTACATCTGTCTGTTATGTGTGTAGGCCTGTTAAATTCCAATCGTCTAGATGTCTATCTTTTTTTGGTTGGTTCAAAATTCCAACAGTGTGATTAAGGTATGAATTTTAATATCTTCACATCGATGGCTACAATTTACACTAAATGTCTGTCTTTTTTGATTGGTTTGAATTTGCCTTTTTCGTGTATAGGTTCATGAGCATGCCAGCGAAGTGCAGAGGTTGCTATCCTCCCAAAAGGTATCCATCATTTTGTCAGAAATCAATTTAGACAATTTGCAATGCTCATTACACAGGTAACCAAGTAGTCATATAGGACTTATAGCATGCCTTACTTGAGAATTGAGATTCAATTCACATCTAAATAAATGGCAATGTATTGACAATTGTTTTGCTCTTATCTTATGAAAACCAGCTTGATAATCCATTAGCGTACAAAGACAAAGTTATTGCCGCAGCCTTACCTGCATCACCTAGGGCTGGTGTGGGCCAAATTGTATTTACTGCTGAAAATACTGAAGCATGGCACGCCCAAGGGAAAGATGTTATTCTGGTACATGTCCTTTTCATCCTCCATTTTAAGTCAGGAAGTTGTGTTTATGTCATTTTGGATTAGACTTTTGCTTTGTTAAAAAATGGTTACTAATTATCATGGGAAGATCTATTTGTTTCCCTGTCCATGTTAGAATAATTGCTCTCCATTATTCACGACTCTCTTTGAGCTGTACATGAAAAGCTCCATATTGTAATGCTTGAATTATTGTATCCTGATATTTTTCTTTTGTGCTTTATGAATATAAAGGTGAGGACAGAGACCAGCCTGTAGAATGTTGGTGGCATGCTCGCAGCCATTGGAATTCTTACATCAAGAGGTGGTATGACTTATCATGCTGCTGTTGTAGCTTGTGGGTGGGGCAAATGTTGTGTCAGGATGTTCAACTAACCGTGTAAACGATGTTGAGAAGGTGATTGAACTTCTTACACACATATTTAACAAATGCTTTGTGCGGTGACACTAAATGATCTCCTAATTTTCGCTAATCAGTTATCTTAAACTATATGTGTATTTCATTCTTCTCATCTTCGTTCTATTTTTCCAATTATTGTATTTAGGGAAGTTTTATTGTTTATCAACATAACAAAAGAAAAGCTAGGCCATGAAGCTGGACATAGAACTAGGATCCTTTGGTACCCTAGACAAAGACTCATCATTACAAAATCCTATCCTTTTGATCTGTTTTTATGTTTTAGTTTTAAAGCTCGCTTCTGTTAGCTTTTTGTGGTCTTCACCATGCGAAAACTATCACTTTTGATGACGAAAGAACACTGCCACCATTTGTCGCTTTCCAAGTTTCTTATTCCATGGAAAAGAGCTCTCACTCTATCATGCAGCTTTCTTTCAGTAGTACTCTTTTTTTTTCCATGGAAAAAAATTACTCTATCAAATAGCTTTCTTGCAGTGATACTTTATTTTGGGGACTCCTATCCAAAAGAATACATTTTTAATAACCTATTTACCTGTTCTTCTCCTGTCCATGGAAAATATACTATAGCAAGCTTTCTCTATTTTGGTAATACCATGTTTATATTATGCGTAACTCAGAAACGGTGATATTCGCAGTCAGGAAAAACATATAAACCGTTGGCACATTCGTACGCATGTAAACAACTACCAGCATCTGATTGTTAGTATCTATTTGAAAACAGTGTTGATTTGCATCGTTTTTCACTGTACTATTCTTTACCTGAAAAAGACTATTCTTTACCTGAAGATAAAACTTACAGAAGCAAAGATGCTACACTTAACTACGTAGCTACACTACAGATTATATGATCTATCTAATATAACTCAATTTCCACTCACTAACAGACCATTACCGCCCGTGCCGTATGGCACGGGTGATCTTCTAGTATGTTAGTAATTCTTGTCCCTATGGCAAAGCATGATTAAGGCTCATGCATGTGTCATCTATCAATATAAGGATTGGCACTAGCCGGCCGGTGCATGCATCCAAGGAGCTGGTTAAAAGAGCTAGCGCCGATCAGTAACCTTTTCTATGATTATATGCCTCGACGTTACGCCTGTATATTTTGTTAAGCTAATTAGGGGGTTTCACGATTGCATTTGAAAATATCCAAAATCTAATAATACAGTGGGAAATTTTAACATAGAGCTTAGCCTAGCCTAGCGTACACATTTCAGGTGAATCTTCAACTAAATCTAAATGGGGGCTCTGAAAGCCAGAACCACCACCAGTACTGAGGTTCCAGTTTATCGGGCAATAGCATAGCTGTTGAGGCTGCTTCTCTGAACCCTACTTGAAAAGGCATTCCATGAAAAGGCTAATTTACAAGCTTAATTCCATCTTAAGAGAAAGCAGAGCGAGAGAGGAGTCTCTGTTGGCTTGTGCTAATAAAAAAGGTGTGTGATTTTGGCTCTCCCAGCTCCATATCCATTCGTAATTCATTCCCCCAGCTGCATCTAGATCTGCACTGCATACCCCAACCCAACAGGGCAGGCGTGAGCTTCGACTGATGATTAGCCTCATGCCGCACCACTAGGGGTGAAAACGGATCGGATAGTTTCCGACCGATCCGGACGAAAACGGATTCGGAATCTATCGGATCGATTTTTCCTCGGATAATTCTCGGATCAGAAACGAATTCGGGTTTTTTTTGTCGAAACCGAATACGGTAGGCATGCTATCCGGCGGATACGAATACAAATACGGATTATCCGGATAAGACGAAGGCGGATATCCAGATTTCAGCCCAAAAGAGAAAAGGATATTTTAATTGATTTTTGAATTTCATAAAATGCAACAAATCAAATAGCCTTTTAGAAAATAGCAAATAGAGCTAAAAAGTTCTAGAAAAAATCATAAAAATTCCTTGAATTATTTTGAACTTAATAAAATTAATTTTAACTTAAAGTTGGTTTTTATTTTTGCACATAAATTATTTTTAATTTCTAAAAAAATAGTAAAAACCTATTTAAAATCCAGAAAATTCAAAAATTAATTAATTTTTTTCACTTTAAATCCAATAAAATTCCAGAAAACTCAATAAATATTATTTTTGACATTAAAAACTTGGAAATTAAATAATTGACTTTATTTTATTATTTTTTCTTTTTAACCAAGAAAACTCTTTTAAATCTCAGAAAATCCAATAAAATAATAACTTTATTAATTTTATTTTTGGTAACATACTTTGGGATGTTACAGTCATTTGTGTATAGATTAACCATCCAACCTGATCGATGTTAGTGTGAATTAAGTTTTATGTATGTGATGAACTAAGTGTGAATGTGTGAGGACTTATGACTTTGTGAATTATAATTTATGAGCTAAACATGGTAAACTAAGTGTTATTTTTGTGATGAACTGGTTAATGCAGCTTGCTAGTGCCAATCTTATGTGTGGTTGCTGAAAAATATGAACAATTCATGAATGTTTGCATCAAATAAACTAGTTATATGTTTTCGTTAATTTCTGGCATACAATTTAAGGGGTTTTCATATTCCAAAAAATATCCGCGACCGTATTCGTTTCGATTCGTATTCGCTCCGTATTCATATTCGATATTATTCATATCCGTATTCGTATCCAGGGTATTCTTATTCGTATTCGAATCCGGGAAAAATATAAAAACAAATATGACAGAATCATTATCCGTCCGTATTCGATCCGTTTTCACCCCTACGCGCCACTTGCCCCTCTTTCTTTCTTTTCCTTTCCTTTCTCACACCCCACACGCTGCGTCTCACTTCACACGTGCTCGTATGCACGCTCTACGCGTGTTGCCATACGATGCCTTCCTCTTGCTTGCCGCTCAAATGTAAGCGATGGTCAATCTGCTCGGACCTCGAGGTCTCTTGCTCTAATACCATCCCATACATCTTAGTTTCATACTAGCCAATTCATCCAGACCATGACTCTTTGCAGCGGCAGGATACGGTCATCAACACCACTTTATCACGCTTACAGCAGCTAGGTGCACACCTACAGGTTGCTTAATGCCGTCAAAACACTTTACCGTGCTAATTGTAGCATGCTCAGGCTACTCGTCAAGCATTCCCGGCAAACTGGAAGAAAGTTTGTCCCAAACAATCATATAAACCGCGTGAGGATTCAACGGTTGCACCACCTTGTGCTGTGTGACAGTGTGAGCGGTCAAAAATTTCGAGGACTCCCAATCTGGCAGCATTAGATGTGCCATTATGTTGTACTACCTATGAAACCTAGTTAGTTAAGACAACTTCAACCATTCCAGTGAAAGCTTGCCGTCAAAGCCGAACAAGATGTTTTCAAAGGGTTGTTATATCCAACACACCACACAAAATTAAAGTGAATTTTAAAAAGCCACCTCAATGCCAAATTCACCCTCACTCTGTCACTGATGTCTCTTGTTCAAAGGCGTAGCCATTCGTTCACTTCAGGGTGTATGGTCCCAAAAAATTCTACTCAACAATATTCTCAAGCCATGGCATCATAATCATCCAATGCACCATTATACTCCATGACCTTTTTCCTGATCTTTGAGGAATCCACCCAGGTGATGAAGTTTTCCTTGTTCCTGGTTACAAGAAAGGCTGGATCGGTGACTGTCTCTGGGCCTACGCGTACATGCCCTTGTTCAATTTATGTCACAGCCTCTTTAAGGTGCTTCGCAAACTTCAACTTTAACATAACTGTAACAGCCCGATTCTCGGGACCGCTAAGCCCTTCGCAACACAGCCCAGGATGTACAGCGTTGCGAAGCAAATAGTATCTCAAGCAAGCTTCGATTGCAACAAAACCAGACTTTTAATTAACAAAGTTAAGGTTTAACAACTGTTTTGACCTGACACGGGTATCCAAGCCCAAAGTTAATATAATACAAAACAAAAGAACTTCAAACCACAGGTACGCTTGAGCGCAGTCGAGACCTAATAACAGTAGTCATTGCCTTCTTGGGGTCCACCGAAATCTTGCTCACAAGGATCCTCTTCTGTAGATGTTTTGCAAATTGCAAGAATGAGTACTACCACCGTACTCAACAAGCCGCATGGAAATGCTAAATAATTACATGCAAGGAGTTCAAGGGATGGTTAGGGATTACCATACCTGGCATATGTGGATGCACTTTGCATTTAAAACAATTTATAAAGCGGTAAAAAAATAATAGATAATAGCATCAGGGGTTTATCAACATCTCGATTGCCAACTTAACATCTCAAAAACTCTACTTATGCCTTGTATATTGGAATCACCCATGAACACAGCTTCATTAACCGGAAGCACGGTGTATTCGAATACTTTTGATTAATCACTCTGCAGAGTTGCCCAACTTTACCCACAAGATATCTCATGCTCATACTGTCAGTACATATACACGCAACACGTTAGCGTGCGACTGAGCTGAGATAACAAAGCCTTTTCACTGCTCAACCTTTCTAGTCTCTACACTGTAGGTCACTATCCATACAGCTCTGGAGACCACCGACCAATAGTGGAATCCGTTCTCCGAGGCTGATGGGCCCATACAAGTGCTCCCACAGATATTCAATCGGAAGAGCAGTGTACTAAGCTAGGGAGGAATGACCACGCATGTGGTTGAGCGGTTTCTGTGTCTGTTACTTGGCACAAGGTTCTTGTCCTTACTTGTCATCCAGTGAGGCGATGGCCCACCACCAACTCGTGAGGGCCCACCTCGGGATCTCACTGATGACTCACTTTCAACAGAGTATATTGGGTTGTCCAACTTCTGGGCAATCCTCAACTCTCTACAAAACCTATTGGCCTATAGCCAATACTTGCTTTGATTGATGATCATATTTTTGGTGATAATGTTACCTTGTATAGATAATATTTCATGTGGACTAAATTTGTCAAGGTGAATATGGCCTACAAGAGTTGGGTGGGTTTGTTTGTGGGGTATTTAGGATTTATCTAATTGTCATGGCATTCAAAAGTATTATTTTAATATTTAAAGTAATTGGCACAAATACTGAATGAAAATAATAATACATGTATGAAATGTAGGTTCAAAATGACCAAAGAATGCGACTTGCCTTCTTGCACCAAGTCTTACGGATCTTTGGTTTTGTCCTGCGTCTTCTGGAGCTTAGTCGTCAAAGTCGTGACCTAGCGAAACGAAACAATAAAACAATTCAAATAAAATCCATTCGACAAGGAATGAGCTGGGAACAACATGCAAGTAAATAAAACCAGAAAAGAAACACGGAGAAAGGTGGTGTGGAGATGAGTAGGTATTTATTTGGTGTTGAATTGATGAGCGGATCGATGAAAGGATCCAAATCAGACAAAAATATTGTAAATGGATATAGAATCATAAAGAAGGTGATGTGTGGGATCTTTGGAGATTTATCGGTACTAGTTTGGGTGAGCGGAGTTGAGTTTTGGATTCACGGGCTCGAAACGGTCGAAAAGAGTATAAAATGTCTAATTAGGGTTTTGGGCGGGAGAGGTGGCAGATAATGAATAGTATTATTTTACTATTCATGTCTGAAAATGAGTCAGTGGACAATAATAGAGTTCACTGTTTTGGGTTTGGAGTGAATAGTAGCTAGGGTTCACTGTTTTCGGACGAATATAAATAGAAATCGCCTATTTTCAGGTTATGAACAGTGCTATGTCACCATGCAATGAACAGTAGCGGATTCACTGTGTCGATAAACAATAAAAGGGCTGATTCAAAGGAATAGACGAGTGAAATGGGTTTTCAGGTTCAAGCGATCAAATTTGACATATAATGTCAAATTTGGATTTTAAGCGAAAATGGTGTTGGGCGATGAATAGTACCATTTTACTATTCATTAATAAAAACCGAGGTGATCGGTAATTTGAAATTCTTGCTTTTAGTTTGGAAAGAATAGGATCGGGCTATTTTGAGATAATGAGCGATAGCTAGGAGTTTCTTGTGCATTTTTGGATTTTGGAGCAGTGTTTTGTTTTTGGGTGAGCAGTAAAACAATATTGTGCGATGAAACGATGCAGTCGGCTTTGATGGAGCGATAATGGTTTAACCCATTCGCGTGCGCCCACCCCACTTGGCGAGCCTCAAGGCCCGGCTCGAGGCGCCTTGAGTGCGCTCGGCGAAGGCGAGCGCGCTTCGGCTACTAAGCCGTGCTTGGCGGCGCTAGCGGCGCGGTGGTGGCCGCGGAAGGAGTGGTGCGAGGAGCATCGGTGAGGTGAAGGGTTCCATTTTTGGGCTTTGCCGGGAGAGAGGCTCGGGAATGGGGCGGCGCGGAGGTGGCGCCACGCCGGAGGCGAGGGCAGGCCGGGCGCTAGGGTGGCGCCACGGGCTAAAGGAGAGGAGCTTGAGCATCGGTGGAGGTAGGGAGTCGGGAGTGGTGGCGATGGGGCTCGGGGATGGCGTGGCGTGCTAGCGGCGGTGGCCGTGGAGAAGGCGGCGGGAGGAGCGGTGCCGGTGAGGCTCCGGCGGGTTTGGGAGGTAGGGAAGGTGGGGAAAAGAAGCGGGGAAGGGAGGTGGAGCTTACCGCGAGCTCAATTTGGAGCTTGGGTGGTCGGGGGTGGCGAATTTGGCATCGGCTCGTCGGGGAAGAAGAACAGTGGCGTCGGCGTTTCTCGAAATTGTGCCGGTTACGGAAGGGAGGGTGGAGGAGGTGGTGGAGGAAAGGCAATGAAGGATGTTCTAGGGGGCTTCTTATAGGGCGAGGTTGAGGTGGTGGGAGCAGGAAGTGCTGGCGGCAGCAGCATGGGCGGTGGCGACGTGGTTGGCGGGAGAAGAAGAACGGCGCCGGGAGAGAGAAGATGGCAGGGTGAGGTGGAGGCGGCGAAGGCGGTGGAAGGCTCTGGACGTGGCGAGGTGGCACTGCGGTCGTCGGTCAAGAATGGCGGCGCCGAAGCGGCTCGGGGCGGCGCTGCGGGAGACGTCGGGAGGAAGGAAGAAGAAGGCGGCGGGAAGGCGTTTCGAGAGAAGGAAGGCGGCGAGCGAAAAGGAAGCGGTTGAGAGGAGATTTCCAAAAGGAAAAGAAAAGCGAAAACGGCAAAAGACTTCAAAATTTTGAAATCTGAAATTTTGGGTTATTTCAATAACTGTTGCAAGTCTCCGCCTGAATTTAACAAACAATATGGTAAGTGGAATATGATATGTCATGTCATTTCCTACAAGATAGCTACTATGGTTACTAAGTGATTAGCCACGACAACAATCGTTTATCTTGGCGAGTGTTAGAACATGAAACAGTTGAATAAATAGCACAGTACACTCTAGAACACCTTGCACCTTAAACAAGTTGTCCTTGTTACGCTTCTTTTACACGTATGCTTCTTTGAGAAAAGAGTATGGTCGCGCGTAAGAACTATTGGACATAATGGTTACGACTAGGACCTTTATGGCATTTGACTAATATATACGTGCGTGAGAGTAAAGAGATCCTTTTAGAAGGATATCGGAGAGAACTAGTGCCTTCTCCAACCAATAGAACAATAATGGTATCGACAAAGAGCGGATAACTATCATATAAATAACATCACTCATCGAAAAGTAAAAGAAATGCATCTTTATTGCAATGAAAGAATGTAAAAATTAAACAAAGAACTTACATGGCGATCAATGTTCCAAGAATTTGACAAAACACACCCATCGACATGGCTAGTTGTGCTGATGCACAGTCGGGTGACCGACCACGATGTATGGACCTTCCCATTTGGGAGAAAGTTTATTGCGATTAGCTTGGCTCAATTTTTAGAGAACTGCGGATCACTGCTGACTAGGCTGCGAGGTTGCACCTTCGACGTGGTACCTTCTCATCACTTGTTGGTAGACGTTGATCGTATCAAGGCACAGTTTAAATCGTTCTTGAGAAATTGGCGTCGTCGAGCCGTCGTTCATTCTGATCGTTCTCGTTAAAACAATCAGTTCGAGCAGAGCCAATTTTCAATTCTGGAGGAAGCATAGCTTCAGCACTGTAAACTAGAAAAAATGGGGTTTCACCGGTCGCATGACTGATCATGGTTCGAACGACCCATAACACAGAGGGAAGTTCTTGAACCCAAGCTCCTGACCGTTGGGTTAACTGGTCGAAAACTCGGCGTTTTACTCCTTGCATTATTATACCATTAGCTCTCTCAACTGCTCCCACTACAACAAGACCAATCTATCCTAACACACACCACCAACACATATAGCATGCGTTGCAGGAAAACTCAACCGCAACACATATTCTCATGTTGCTACAACCCAAGTGTAGAAAGCTCCAAACATACTCAGCCCCTAGTATGTTACCACACTTTGTAGTGTAAGTTACAACACTTAATAGACGTGTTGCTAGGTCAACCTACAAATTTTATGACCCATTTACCACCTAATGTTATATTACTAATAAAAATAAATTTCTAATTACAATAGTACGAAAGATGGGCTAAGATACTTGGTTGTATTAATTCTACTAATCTGCTTATTTGTTTTTTATTAGAAAGGAACGTGCATGCTATCAGAGTGCGGTTGTCGATTATCTCACCATGGCAGTTACAACCAATGTAGAGTGACTATAAGTTATTACTTTTGTAGATCTATTGATTTTTATAATATTACAGGTAGACTACTTCAAGATCAATGACATCTCAAAAACAAGAGTTCAATATTGAATAAACATATTGTTTGGCTTATATATCGCTCCATTTTTTTAATTTTTTAATTTTTGATTTATTTATTATTAATAATAATAAACCATCGTTTTTAAAAATTGTGAAATGAAGTAAACGGGGCCAAAATCCCGCTCCAGATTTACCGATTTTCGATTTACTTTTTATTATTAATGAAAAACCACCGCTCTTTAAAAATGAAAGGACACACAAAATTATTTTGTTGGAACAATACTCGAACCTAAACCTGGACGTTAGCATTCAACCCCACAACCAACCGAGTAACTTCTATTTCCGTTCAATATGAAGGGTATCAGTATAAGATTATATCAGGAGCCACCTCGCGTCTTATCCCTTCGGGGCGTAATTTCTTGGCTCAAATCCAATGACCAGCTCGCATCTACTCCAAAGGGCATCCCCCGAACGCTCCTGCCGCCGCCCCCTGAGCCCCCGACTGCCCTCCGCCCCCCACGCTCCGCTCGGCCCCTCCTCCCTCCGCCCCCTCGTTCCGACCGCCGCCTTCTCCCTCCGCCCGACGCCTCGACTGCCCAGCTCCGCCCACCGCCTCCTCCCTCCACCCGCCGCCCAATGCCCGAGCCTACTCGCCCTCGTCGGTCCGCCCACGGCCTCCGGCTCTCTCGGTCCTCCCTCCTCCTATCAGGTTCTAGAGATCTGAACCCGGAAATCTGCGCGCAACCGGAAATGTCGCTAGGGAATAATAACCTTATGTCAGTTATTGTCAGTGTCTTTAGGATTGTCAAACGTCGCGTGGGTTAGATCAAATTAGGCATAAGCTCTATTCATCACACGGGAGGAAAATACTTGGAATTAAGTCCAAGTGCCAGTTCAAAAAGCTTCTACGAGCAAATATATGGTCAGGTAGTAGGTACAGGACCTCTTCGACCAGGGTATCCCATATGTAACCTCTAGAATCCTCACGACCACAGGGGTCGTTAGTTTCAGGGACGACAACGAAGACGAGCGGCCTTTAATAAAATAATTAGAGGTTTAGATCCTCGTCAAGTCTCCTTGAACGGTTTTGACGCACAATTTCTGGGCGTACGATCAGACAGAAATGGTCCCCTACAACACAGAATCATCACAGTATGTATGGATGAAGAAAAGTCAAGTGCATCAAAAAAGTTTGAGGACGGATTTACACGAGGCGGCACTAACTTGTGACACTGTGGGGACGAACAGGCACCGGTAGTGAGCGCAAGGGCAATGACCGAGAAGCTACAAAAGGTAGAAAGGAAGGAAGGCAAAGGAACATAAGGGCCTAATAAGGAGAAGAGGTAAAGACGAAATGCAGAAAGTTGAGCAGCGACAGCAAGGACATACATGGAGACGAACAAATGTACGTGACGCATAACGATATGAGCAAACGGATAGAGCGGCATAGCGTAGATCTATAGGCGCATGCAAGCCTATACAAACGCTGCGTACCTACGTGCGATGGTGAGGCAGATTGATAAGGCAAAAGAGACAGCGCTGGTAGATTGTTCGGTGGATCCGTGTCGTCGGCAGGTAAATTAGGGACAGAAATACCGTTCGTTTTACAACAATAGGGAGACCCTGGTATTAGATAACGCACCAGACACCGTCATGTGACGACACCCTCTGGGCATCTTGACACGTGTATTGCAAAGTAGGGACATGCAGGCACACAAGGGTAGAAGAAAGTTGAAACGAAAGGAGCATGAGAATGAATAGAAACAACAGACAGGCAAGTAAGAATTGCATGTCTCGCAAATTGCCACTCCACTAAAGCCCCGTCAGCTAGCCCTCCACCCCCCCTCCTCTTCGGCGCACCTCCCTCCTCCACGGCGCACCTTCTTTCGAGGCGCCTCCTCCTGATCGGCGCCTCCTTCCCGACTCCGTCCTCCCCCGATGCGGCAGTGCCTCCTCCTCGGGCTCCCTCCGCCGGCGCCTCCTCCTCCCCGCCGGCCCCCACCTCTTCCCCTGAGTGGCACCGCTATGCCCCCCTTCTTCTCCTCCTCCCCGAGCGGCGCCCCGTCCTTCTCCTCCTCCCTCGAGCGGCGCCACCCCGGTCCTCCCTCGTCCTCGCCTACTCCACCTCGGTTCTACTGACACTGCCGGTCGTGAGATGGAGTGGTGCTCGGCACCGCAGCAACCCCGACCGACTCCTAGCCTTCCAGGTTTGGCCTTCTTCTACCTCTAGCTCCTAGCTCCTATTAGCTCGATTTGGGTATGATGCATGGATGGATGGATGGATGGATGATGCAGCCATGGTACTCATTGACGATCTAGGTACGAACTTTAAGCATGATGCTTGCATGAATCATGTATTGAGATCATGATCTAACTGAGCAGCATTCTAGTGTTAAGTTTCCTTCTGTCAATGATTCTTCTTGATAAAATAGAATCAATAATAGAGGAAATAACATGCAGTGATGAATATGTATTATGAGCATTGATGCATATTTCCTATGACTCTAGCATGGTCTGGTCCTCACATCAGAGCTATTCATGATGTATAGCTGCCAGAACTGAATAAGTCCTATCCATGCTAGTTATTTTTAGATTGCTAGACACATGGGCAAAAACAGGTCAGAGCATGATACTACTCAAGATCTATAGCAATTAAAGTGACTGGTTCATGTCTTAAACATATTTCTAGTTATTAGTTATTATCCAGTTCCCTTGAATGTCTTAAATAAACTATTTTGACATTGTTCCCTTGAAGCCCTTCTCCAGGTTGACAAGTTCACTGGGTTAGTTCCTAAAGCATTTGTTTGGAAGCAACACGTACATGTTAATTTGATAATCTCTATTTGTATGCTTTAGTCCGGAGAAATCATTCTACTTTTCTGCAACACATACTTTGTGGGCTCGGATTAATGCTCGATGATGTATTCATGTCAAATTGAGATTGAATACGACAATGGAGTATAATCTGGTCTTGAGCTAAAAGATTACTTGTTTTTTATCGACTCATGCAATTCATGCTTATTCTGTACATGTGATTCATTTGATATTTAGTAGCTGTCCACTGTGATTCACTGTGTTTCATTTAGTTGCTTCATTTGGCTCATTCTGATTCACTGATATTCATTTAACTACTATCTTTAGTTCATTGTGATGATTTTTTGGTCACTGTAATATCCTCTTGTCAATTGTTACAATTATCATTATCAATAGACTTTGAATTGATGATTTGCATGAAGTGAATGATTAGACAAGCACGGTTTTATTTTTAGCTCAAGGCCTAATTTACCTCAATTGATTGTCATATTCATTTTGTGATTAAAATTTTGACACAAGCATCATGAGGCCAAGATTGCATCTTGTGCAACTCGGCATCTGATAGCAATAAACATTCTAAATCTGAGCAATATGCCTAACACTGCCGATGTCGGTCCCAAGCCCGTAAAAAAGTGGAGGGGGCATGAACTATTTATGTAATAATTGTTTGTAATAATTATTTATCTTAATAATTATTTATTGTAATATTTATTCATTGTAATAATTGTGTTAATTGTTGTTAATCGCGGTAGTTATCGTAAATTACGGTAGTTGTATAGGTTAATTGTGGTTTATGGCGCTAATTGTGTTAAATTGCGATAGTCGTCGTCAAATGCGACCAATTGCGGTAGTTATCGTCAATTGTTGTGGGGGCCCCGGAGTTATCTCCATAAGACCGAGACTAAGCATGGTATTAGAGACATAACCCTAGGTCTCCGGTAAATGAATTCCAACTTAACTCAGTCTAAATGAGAGTCTTGACTGCAAACTAGAGCCCCGACGATCATACGCGCCGCTCCTCCGCGAGCACTGCATGATTGTCGGTTCTCCAACAAGCCAAACACGACACTTAGCGAGTTAAATGGGAACCCATGAACAGCGAGTATGACTTATATTGGCTCCCAAGATCAGCGACCAATATAACCATACTCTCATTCAACGTTGGTTACATCCATACAACATTCAACACTGATAGTACAAAAGGCATACAACATAATTCCAAGTTTACATCTGATACAAGTGGCTGACCGGCCAAATTGAAATAAGAGTATTAAGTAGCAGCGGAAATGGGTAAATAACCAAAAGACCAACAGTGGTATGCCCACAACCCATCGGCAACCGACTGGGATTAAAAGATAGCACGCTACTCATCGGTGTCGCCTAAATCGACACCGACGAGCTCGTCGGTCTCATTATCTTCCTCACTTTGTAAAAGCCAAACAAACATCCGTTGAGTACAAAGAGTACTGCAAGTCTTACACAAATAAAAATATTTATGCATAAGGTCATTCAAAGGAAGGGCTCATATTGGCTTAATTTTGCGAAAGAGACGCATCTTGAACAACCTACACATACTAGTTTTTCAAGTGTCATTTCAAAATCAGATTTGAAGTAGAAATAAAGCATGTGAACAAGTAATGAATTCAATAACAAATGAATCATACCAACAACAAAGTGGCGGTCCACTTTGATACAACAACAAGCATGAACATCCCATTCATGTCGATACCAAGTTATAACCACAATTTTAATTCCAAGTCTAACAATAGTAACTCCCGAACTCAAGCGGTTGTCCATAACATGGACACGCTATTCGAATAGATTTATACCTGCGGGTGTACTACTTTACCCACATGACTTGATTAGCGTAACCCTCCGGATGCCTCCGAATATAGCATACTTCCTATGGTATGCCGTAGGGTAAATCAAGATACGGTCATTTTTAGCAAGAAAATCCCATTGAGCTAAGTCCTCAACCCATGGCTCCTAGGAAACACAAGGCGTTAACGCCTCCATCCTATATATCTAGGAAACACAAGGCGTTAACGCCCCCATCCTATCGGCCCAAAGGAACACGGGATTTCACGGTCCCATGCCCTTACAATTTCACAACCGTGGGACTCAACACAATAAAACCTTCCCCCTACTTAACCATACGGCACCCATATACCGTGTGTGATAGCACGAATGTACTTGAATCAACGACGTTACCAAAGTTCGGTCCTTAATTGTCGGACAAATCACCACTTACCCAAAGCTCGTGCACGAAGCACCATCACTAACCAACACTTGTCCAGGACCAAAAGCTCATTTAAATGACAAAATTTTAACTCACAAAACAGATCGAAGATCTGAACCAAAAGTAAATAATGAGAGTTGTGTCTATCCCATAATTGTCGGGTTATTCCGACAATCAAACTCTGGTTCTAGACTTGCATGGCTAAGCAGACTCGAACAATATAGATTCATACATCCTATCTTAAGCATTTCGATGCAGGAATAATTCATGGATAGCCACAATGACAAGATAATAGGATGTGTCTAACTACCCATCACAAAAATAGCGACATTATAGAACTACCATGCAAGCAATTATCATTGCATCTACCCTAACAAAACTGGGATCAAATATGATGCAAAAAGAAAGTTCAAAGGATGCTTGCCTTGCTGGTAAAGTAATTGCTCACTCTCGGTTGCGTAGGAGTCAATATCAATAAGCTCGGAATCTAAATAAATATAATACCGAATAAACATCGAGAAATACTCCAAAAATCAAGATGCTCAAAAATACATGATTTTTCTACAGTAGCTAAGTCATGATTTTAGATGATTTTTGGTGAAATAATTATTTCATTTTGATTTAGTATATGAAAGTTATGGTGGTTTGAATTCCAGATTTCAATATGCCTTTATTTATGTAATTTAATTATGAGGTGAATTTTTGTAGAATAGTGGTGAATACATGGATTACATGGATAAATATACAATATTATTGTGAGTTCAAAACAGTTGAATTTGCTTAATTTGGAGTTTTCATGATTTAGTTATGAATTTCTAAAGTTATCAGCATTTTCTTTTGTAAAGATAATAGTGTTAATAGCTCTTTTTCCAAAATAATGCTCTCTGTTACAGAGACATGCTTGAAACAAATTTTAATATAAATTTCATTAAATATGAAAATTATCAGAAGCGGTTTCACTCATTTTGGAGTTAAAATGATTTAGTTATGTATTTTAGAAGTTAATACCAATTTTCAGTGTATAAGTTAATAGATTCTGAATTTCATAAAGTAGCTATTACTTTTTCTACCGACCTCACGCTAGCCGCAGGAGGCGACAATGGGGCTGCGGCAGCAGCACACCACGCACTCACGCCGACAAGTGGGTCCGCTTGCGATGGCCGGTATGGCAGCGGCGCGCGCGCATCGGACAACGACCACGCTTGTGAGCCGTTGGATTAAGATCAACGGTCGAGGATCATGGCGTGTTGGCCTGACCGATCGGCCAACCGATCGACCATCGATTTCTAATCCAGCGGTGCACAAAGACTCTAGTATGCGGGGCGACTTAAAAGCTCAGCGCATGTTTAAAGTTTTGGGCCCACGCGTCGGTGAGTCATTTGTTCTTTTAAGACAAAGATTAATGCTAATGATTAACGCTTAACTTCTAATCATGTTGCTACGATTGTTGTCGAAATGCGACAACGGGATTTTGGCCGTCGTTTCACCGTCATCGGCCTATGCCACCACGGCGCGAACTAAAGCGAGTTTAGGTGCACAATAACGTTGCGCTCCAGAGAGTGGTCTCGGCGGTGAGCGGCTGTGCGGGCTAGCGGAGTTGAGCGCGGCGCTCAATACGGCAAAAACATAAACAGCAAAGTGAAGCTCATGGCGCAAACAAGCAGTGCACGAGGTCCTAGGGACTATGAGTAAGCTACGAGCTAAGGAGGGTGCTCGGGAAGCTTGGAGATCTGGGGCTGCGTCGCCAGGGAGAAGAAAGGTGGCGGCAATCGGCCCGCGAGGAGAGGATTCCCGAGCAAAACCAAGTGGAAAGAATGATCAAGATGGATTATAGATCACCTAAGGAAACTATAGAAACAAGGATTTTGACAAAAGCTTACCGGACCTAAGTGGGAGACGAAAAGACTCCCACTTGCCAGAAAATGAGTTTTCTTCAAATCCTCACAGTCCTTTCATACAATGACAAAATTGATTGAGGGGAAATCTTAGTTAGATCCTAAGACACACCGTGGCGAGAGAGATGAGAGGAGCTCACCGGAGTTGAGGATGACAAGGTGAGGCCCTTGGTGCGTGCTCTAGAGCTCCAGAGAGCACGATGATGGACCGGGAGCTACAAAGCACGAGAGGAGCTGAGATTAGAATAAATGGGTAAGGCTTTGAGCAAGGACTCGAGGGTCACCACCCGGTGGGAGTTTACTGCGTGAGGGAGCAAGAGCGAGCTTCCCTCTCCTCGGTCAGCGAGAGAGAAGTGAGGATAAGGAGGGGTTGCGAGGGTGATATGCCCGGCGATGACGGCAAGGGCGCGGCGTGAAGGAGGAGCTCGAGGGTGGCCAGCGGCGTGGTGGAGTGACGGCGTCGAGTTGCCGTTACAGGCGCGTCGGAGAAACGCGGCGCGTGGCAAAGGATGCACGAGACCGGCGAGAGGTGGGAGGCGATCGACACGCGGGGCCCACCATGTCGTGAGACTAAGCGATGCGCGCACGAGGCGAGTTAAGTGATTTAAGGCGCGCGTTGGATCTCATTTGGGCGGCCTCGATCGAGCAGTGATCGGGCCGGTCAACAGGATGCGAGATCCGGGCGTTGAATCAAGATCGATGGTTGCATGTGGGAGTGCGGTTAGGCGGTTGGGCGAGCCGCCTCGCCGAAGTCGGACTCGAGTCAAGGTTTGGTTCGAGCAGGAATAGTAACGTAGATTAGGGTTCTAGGTTTTGACCGAGATTTAATTTGTTTTTCCTACTTTGACGGAGGCTTAAAAATAGAAATAAAATTCCTAAAATCATGAAATAATTTACAGGGGTTTACAGGATAGCCTAGTGTCCATAAAAATTATTGAACCCTACTGTTCATAATATAATTTGCATAGTTTAAATTCAAACATAAAGTTGGTCTTTAAATCGTGTTTGAATTTTCATAGGGTTCAAACCAGTCCCAAAATTTTGGTAAAAAATATATTAATTCAAGATAATTAATATAATATTTGAATAAATTATTTCCAGAGTACTTTCAGTAGCATTTATTTCGGACTTTGGTTTGGAGTTCAATGTAAAGTAGATGTTTCAATTGTATTTTCAGATTTTCCAAGTACAATATGTAATTCAAAGTTTCAAAACATGATGCATGATAATGAAATGCATAATACACCTCTTTATTAATTTTGGGGATATGACAAACCTCCCCCCCTTACAAAAGATCTCGACCCCGAGATCGGTTAGGGTGGAAGTGGAATAGAAAGGTTCTAAAAGAAAATATAACATCCGTTGTCTTGATTTCCTTCAAAGATAGTACTAGGATATGTTGGTATGGTTACAAGGAATGGCTATTACATTGTTTCTTCCCATTGCTTTGTTTAAACCTTCCTTTCTTGATTCGAAGACATTTTAAGTAGAAGGGAAAAGATCTGGATAGTTAGCTCGCACTTGATCTTCACGCTCCCATGTTGCTTCATCTTCAGTATGGTTACTCCACTGAACCTTGATGAGTTTGATAACGCGATTACGCGTCTTGCGCTCCTTTTCCTCAAGAATGCGAATCGGGTGCTCTCGATAAGAAAGGTCGGATTGCAAGTCGAGTTCTTACAACTTAGTTTCCTCCGATGGAATGCGGAGACACTTTCTTAGTTGTGAGACATGGAAAACATCATGCACATCCGCCAGTGATGGCGGTAGTTCTATTTGATAAGCCACCGGTCCCAACTTTGCTAGAACTCGGAAAGGTCCGATGTAGCAAGGTGCCAATTTGCCTTTGACTTGGAAACGATGTGTTCCTTTCATTGGAGAAACCTTAAGATAGACATGATCATCCACTTGAAAACTCAATTCGCGACGACGACGGTCGGCATAGGACTTTTGACGAGATTGAGCCGTCCGAAGTCGTTCGCGAATGATGCGAACTTGTTCTTCAGCATCCTCTACCAAGGTTGGACCATAAAATGGCCTCTCCCCGGCTTCGGACCAATTCAAGGGTGTCCTACAAGCTCTCCCATATAAGGCCTCAAAGGGGGACATTTGAATGCTTGATTGGAAGCTGTTGTTGTAGGAGAACTCCGCAAACGGTAAGCATTTCTCCCAATTCTTGCTATAGGACAGCACACAAGCACGGAGAAGGTCTTCTAAAATTTGATTCACTCTTTCCGTCTGTCCATCTGTTTGCGGGTGGTATGCGGAGCTGAAAGATAGATTGGTTCCCATTGCTTGGTGCAAGCACTTCCAGAAGTGAGAGGTGAACTGGGGACCCCTATCAGAAATGATCACTTTTGGTACACCATGGAGACAAACAAGCCTGGAGATGTACAACTCCGCTAGCTTGCCCCGGTGTAAGTGGTCTTGACAGGAATGAAATGGGCAACCTTCGTCAAACGATCAACAATCACCCATATAGAATCAAACCCCGCTTGAGTTTTTGGAAGGCCGGTGATAAAATCCATGCCAACTTCTTCCCATTTCCACTTGGGAATGGGCAGGGGTTGTAGAGTACCTGCCAGCTTCAAATGCTCAGCCTTGACTCTTTGGCATACATCACACTCGGCAACAAATTGAGCGATCTGTCGCTTCATTTGGCTCCACCAAAGCCTTTTCTTCAAGTCTTGATACATCTTGGTACTACCTGGGTGAATAGAGAATTTAGAGTCATGAGCCTCTCTGAGAATTAGTTCTCTCAAGACATGATCACAGGGCACCACCAACCGGTTCCCAAACCATAGGGTGCCTCGTGCATCCTCTTTAAAGCATTTGGCCCTGCCTTGCTTCATTTCTTCTCGGATTTGAGCTACTTCTTCGTCGGTCTTCTGGGCTTCTCTAATATGATCCTCAAGTGTAAACTTCACACTAAGGGCAGCAAGAGAACCCTCTTTGATTATCTCTAGGCGCAGACATTGCATCGCAGCACACAAGCCTGCCGAAATGGGAGTTACCGATAAACAGTTGCACTGAGACTTTCTGCTTAGGGCATATGCCACCACATTTGCTTTTCCTGGATGATAATGGAGTCCAAAATCATAATCTTTGATCAACTCAAGCCATCTTCTTTGCCTCAAGTTCAGATCGGCTTGGGTGAAGATATATTTAAGACTCTTGTGGTCGGTGTAGATTTATAGCGATTCTGGATGAGGTAATGTCGCCAAATCTTTAGAGCATGAACAACCACTGCGAGCTCCAAATCATGAGTGGGATAATTCAAATCATGAGGTCTCAATTGCCTTGATGCATAAGCCACCACTCGGCCCTCTTGCATAAGTACACAACCGAGCCCATGGCGAGATGCATCACAGTAAATGTCAAAATTCTTGTGAATGTCGGGCGGGATAAATCTTTGGAGCTTTGGTCGAGCATTCCTTTAGGATCTGAAAACTCTCCTCACATTGAGCGACCATTGAACTTCTTTTCTTTCTTTAGAAGTTGAGTCATTGGCGTCGCAATTTTGGAGAAGTTACGGATGAACGGCGATAATAACCCGCGATCAGAAAAGCTGCGATTATCGGTGATATTTCGGGTTGCCTCCAATCAAGGACATCTTGCACTTTGCTTGGATCAACAGCGATACCGCCCTTGGATAAGACATGTCCCAAGAAACTAACTTCATGAAGCCAGAACTCGCATTTACTGAATTTGGCATAAAGCTGATGTTGACGAAGTTTTTCTAACACAAGCCTCAAGTGTTGCTCGTGTTCTTCATCGGACTTTGAGTAGATAAGGATATCGTCGATGAATACAACAACAAACTTATCCAAATACTCCATGAAAACTGAATTCATAAGGTTCATGAAGTAAGCCGGTGCATTCGTCAGACCAAAAGACATGACAGTGTACTCGTATAGACCATACCGAGTAGAGAATGTGGTCTTTGGAATGTCATCAGTTCGATAATTTGATGATAGCCCAAGCGCAAATCAACCTTGGAGAACACTTGGGCTCCACTCAATTGATCGAATAAATCATCAATCCGAGGAAGCGGATATTTGTTTTTGATCGTGACTTCATTTAACGGACGGTAGTCAACACACATCCGCAAACTCTTGTCTTTCTTTTTGACAAAGCTGGCCGGACATCCCCAAGGTGAGGAGCTCAGCCTAATAAATCCCTTGTCTTGAATTTCTTGGAGTTGCTTCTTCAATTCTTCTAACTCATTAGGAGGCATCCGGTATGGCCGTTTTGAGATTGGCGCGGTACCGGGTACAAGCTCGATGACGAACTCGACTTCTCGATCGGGAGGCATGCACAGGAGTTCTTCGGGGAATACATCTGGATATTCACACACCACAGGCACTTTCTCAAGTTCAAGAGAGGTACTAGCTTCCAAAGCATAGAGATGAGAGCGCCCACGAAGGTGCAAAACGACACATGCTAGTCTTCACTAGTGAGAAATAGACCAGCCGAGCACAATCGATCTTTCCTGGTTTTGGATAGCCAATCCATCCCCAAGATTACATCAATACCCGCTGATTTTATCACAATTAAGTTTGCCAAGAAGTTAATATTTTGAATTTCCACTTTTCGTCGGCGGACTTGATCGGTTTGAAAAACCGATCCGTGCTGGATTTGATAAGGTGGCTGAAGTTTATGTATTTCAAATTGATTAAGTGCAGCATATTCTTCTTTGATGAATGAATGAGATGCTCTGAATCAAATAAAGCGATCTTTGGACAAGAATTAACAAGAAGTGTACCCAAAGCGGCGTGCGGGCGTCGCTCGCCTCCTCGGCGGTGGCGTGGTTCACTCGACCCGTCGCGAGGACACGATGAAGACATCAACCCTTCGGATCGACCACTACTCCACCTCCAACTGGACGATTCGACTGCCGTCGATTCGGTTGCATCGGCCCTTCTCCAACGTCTTGGCGAATTTACGTCATTTATACCTAGTGCTGCGACACCTCACATTGGGCCGAGGGCTTTGTATTTGTATCAATTATTTGGCCCAAAGGGTAGCCACCACTCTAGGTTATCTGGACCGGCCACCTCCTTGGCCTATTTGGGCCGGCCGCTTCCACCTGGGCCGAATGCACTGTTCACAGTTACTGGTCACATGAATAGTAACTCGTGAATAGTACCACATTGCTAGCGCTTAGACTTTGCGGCTCCCCCTCTCGTATATAAGGAGGCCGCACCCCTTTAGTTTTACTTGGATTTTGTTTATGTTTAGTTTGCCTTCGTTGCAACTTGTATCTTTTGCGTGTGTCGACTAGACCACCCAATTAAGATCCTTATTCAGAATCCCAACTCAATTCAAATATTTCAGTTCATATTTGCAATTTCAGATTGCTTATTTATCTTGTTCTTGCGTGCTTCTTGGTGTATGCGAGAATCGACCTTGTGGTCGAGTCAACGGGTATTCGTGCACGGTTGATAACGACTTGTCGGCGATTCGGCGATGCGTGGTTTCGAGTCTTGCGTGTTCGTAGCCAGGATCGTGAGAGTTGAGCGACGCCTACCGAACTTATCGTTCTCATCGAAAGATCGGGCCAACAATCGGACCTTCGGGTTCATCAGGTGGTATCAGAGCTCCAGTTCATCGGTGAGAATTTTTTTCCTTCCTACAGTCCAAATAGCCAAAATTAAACAAAATTAGGTTTAGTTCATCATCCAAACCAATTTGTGCCTCGCTTTGTTCTTTTCAGTTTTTGCATCTTTGAATTGTAGATTGCATCGTCGAGTCGTCGTGCTGGTTTCCTGTCTAGATTGGTCAAGTGTTAGGGTTTCTTGTCGAACGTCTAGTTTGTTCTCCCTCCCTGCCACGATCATCTTTAGGGTTCGGCCTGGGAGCAGCACCGCCCTGTTTCCTTTGCCATCGTGTTGCTGTCCTTCGGCAATTCATACAATCACAAGCATACAAAGGACAAACAGCAAACATTACAAAACAAACAGAGAGCGTCTAGCGCAGCAGCAGATTCAATCTACCGCGCAGAGCCCGCGTGCTCACATCAGCCACGGCGCTGCGTCCGCTAGCATTGTCTCCGCCGGCGATTCATCCACAGCAAGACAAACCGAGGCAGTAGATCCAAAAAAAAATGTCTGCTCTGTGTTGATCTGGAGCCGATTCGGGACGAGCGCGCGCCGCGCCTCCGCGAGTCCCACGTCGCCTCCGGCCCGAGCGCCCGCCTTGCTCGAGCGGCGCGCCGCTGGAGCTTGTGCCCGCCGCGACGGGCGCCCGCCTTGGCTCAAGCCATCGCCGCCATCGGCTCCATCGCTGCCGCCAGATCGCCGCCGTTCTTTGTCGCCAAATCCCTCGGCGTCACCATCGGACCAGCTCCACCCGCACTGCTCCTCATCTGCGCCACCTCGCGCCGTTCGCGTAGCGCCGACGCCGCCATCCGCGCCTCGCGCTACATCACGGGCGCCGCTATCTGCAGGTCGGACCGCCGCCGCCGACCGCGTCGATCTCTCTGTCGGCTGCACCGTCGCACCACTACCGCCGCGATCGTCGAGCCGCTACCACCGCCATCTCAACGGGCCTCAAGCGGCCGCGCCGCTTCGGCCTGTCATGTCGGGCGCCGATCCTTGCGGCGCCGACTTAAGCTCCTGCCGCCTCTGGTTTCCGACCACGGCCTCCACCTTGCGTGCGCCGCCACTGCTAGGGGAAACCGCCGCCGCCGCTGGGGGCCGTCGCCCTCACGAGAGGAGCTCCTGTGATTTTTGGTTTGGGGTCCATCAGAGGGCTCCAGAAGCTTATCGGATAAGCTTCTTTATTCCAGTGGGTTTTGAAAAGAAAAAAAAGAGAGGAAAAAAGTAGCCGATTGCTACAGTAAAAAATGATTTTTTTGTTACTGTAGCAACCAAAAAAACATATTTTTAGCCCCCAGTAGCTTGCTGAGGTAACAAAAAAAAGAGAGAGAGAGCAAAAAAAAAAAAGAGAAGAAGAAAAAAAATTTCAGAGCGGTCTCTTTCTTGACATTTTTTTTCCTGTTCAGTTGGGCATAGTAATCTTTTGTTCGCTTGCGTTGATAGTCTGGTGCTAGCTTTCCGTTGTTACGACTAGTCGGTTTTGCGAGTTGCTCTAGCTAGACTTGGTTTAGACTAGGACCAGCACTTGTGACTAGTACTTTGAATGCTTTTCAACTTTGCATCTTGAATTGAATAATTGCTATTCCTTTGCTACATACTAGCCTTAGAGCTCCACTTCCTACTAACTCAGCGAGTCTGGTTCCTCGTGTCGTTGGGCTGATCGCAGAGTGAGAGTATCACGAACCAGACCACCGGTTGTACCACTTCCTTCTTTGCATTGGTAAGAACTTGTAAGCGGGTATAAGCTTGAGTGTGAGTGACTTGGTTGAGCCTCCAGATCCTAGTAGTTGATAGGAACATATACTTGTGTTTTGTTTCTTTGTTTTCTACTAACTATGGTAGGTTCACGGAATGATTGCAAGATATATCCACATCTTCTTCGAACTGTTGGACGGGAGTGTAAGATAGTGAACGAGGAAGAGGCACACTTGAGACAAGCTGTTTCACCACAGGAGGTATATGATAGTGATAGTATATCTCATAAAATTAACTTCACTGTACCCTCTTTTGCTGGGCATTATGATCCTGATGCTTATATCACATGGGAATTAGGTGTACAACAATTATTTGCATGCCATGAATTTTCTGATCATTTAAAAGTTAGGGCTGTTACCCGTGAGTTTTATGATTTTGCATCTATTTGGTGGAGTGAATACTGTCGTACTAATCAGAACATACCTAGAACTTAGGATGATATGAAGAGAGCTATGAGAGCTAGATTTGTGCCTTCATATTATTCTCGAGATTTGCAAAATAAATTACAACGTTTACGCCAAGGTAGTAGCACTGTAGAAGAGTACTATCAAGAATTGCAAACTGCTTGGTCTCGTTGTGGCTTAGAAGAAACTGAAGATGCTAAAATGATTAGATTTTTAGGAGGATTAAACCGTCGAATTCAGGATAAACTTGTTTATAAATCTCCAACTGTCACTCGCTTGTTTCATCTTGCTTGCGATATTGAAAAGGAAGTACAGGGACGACAACCCAAGACTAGTCGTGCACTTTCGTCTACTTCCACTAAACCTTCACGTGTACATGACACAAACAAGCGCACGGTACACACCTCTGCATCAAGATCATCTTTGGTTACTTCTTCTACTATTGCACCTACTATGATTGCCGCCCCTGCTGCTGTGAGCGACACTCTGTCTCACTGCCGTGCACCTTTGGCTCGCTCATTGGCAATTGAGCTAGAGCAAGAAGAAGAAGGGAAAGCTTGTGACAATTCACCGCCTCCAGTACTGACATCATCTGAGTTGCGCCCACAAGTTAATACCAAAGGTACTGATTTGAACATTCAACCTGAGATTAATACCCATGATTTGAACACTCAATCTGGTATTATTAAGAATTTGCATGCATCCTGTGATAATCTGATTGAAGTGTCTGCTGACTTGAGTGCACCTTGTGATGAAATAATTGAATTGTCTGCTGTTGTGAGTACTTCATGTGATGAATTCAAAGCATACAATGATCATGTGGAATTGGTTACACATAAAGAAGTTTTGACTAGAATTTCTCCTGCTGACTCTTTATGTTACATTATGTTCGATCCACCTATGAAATTGTCACATGCTATGGAGAAAGTTTCTGCAATTGCATGTTCGAAATCCTTGTTTAGTGCCTACACCTCTGGATATAAGTTTAATTTGATTGGAGATTATGGTGTAGACAATCAATTTCTTGTATATCGAATATGCATAACTTGTGATCACATAGATGATTTGAAGCTTATTGTTCCGAACAACAATTCTTGTATGTTGAATTTTGTGGATTCTCCTATACCTATATGTTCATCTCTTCTTACACCATCTAGCATTGACAATCTGAATAATGATGTTGAAGTATGGAAGAACTTACAAATCTTTTCACCCTTGCTAGATGAATTTGCCATTACTCAATTAAACTCTAATTATATGAAGGACTTGTGCACTTTGAACTCAATTGTTGTGCTGGCCATTAACTTACAAAAGTTGAGAACAATTTTCTTTCATAACCGGGCAATGTATAACTCTACTGTTTACTTCACTCATACTTGCAAGTTGAGTTGCACACTGAATGCTCTGAGAAAATATACATGTGTTAATTTGATGCATGCACAATCACCTTTCTCTATTTCGTTGCCACTTGCTGTTGCTAACATTTTGCAGAAATATGAAAATGCATTGCTCCAAGTTTTAAAGCTTCTTTTGCCGCTGGAGGATGGACGTGAGTCGAGGACGACTCAAATGCAAGAAGGGGAGGATGATGAGGACATCAACCCTTCGGATGCGACCACTACTCCACCTCCAACCGGACGATTCGACTGCCGTCGATTCGTTGCATCGGCCTTCTCAACGTCTTGAAGCAATTTACGTCATTTATACATGGTGCTGCGACACCTCACATTGGGCCGAGGGCTTTGTATTTGTATCAATTATTTGGCCCAAAGGGCAGCCACCACTCTAGGTTATCTGGACCGGCCACCTCCTTGGCCTATTTGGGCCGGCCGCTTCCACCTGGGCCGAATGCACTGTTCGCAGATACTGTTCACAGCACTGTTCATGTGAATAGTAACTTGTGAATAGTACCACATTGCTAGCGCTTAGACTTTGCGGCTCCCCCTCTCGTATATAAGGAGGCCGCACCCCTTTAGTTTTACTTGGATTTTGTTTATGTTTAGTTTGCCTTCGTTGCAACTTGTATCTTTTGCGTGTGTCGACTAGACCACCCAATTAAGATCCTTATTCAGAATCCCAACTCAATTCAAATATTTTAGTTCATATTTGCAATTTCAGATTGCTTATTTATCTTGTTCTTGCGTGCTTCTTGGTGTATGCAGAGAATCGACCTTCGTGGTCAGTCAGCGGGTATTCGTGCGGTTGATAACGACTGTCGGCGATTCGGCGATTGCGTGGTTTCGAGTCTTGCGTGTTCGTGGCGGGATCGTGAGAGTTGAGCGGCGCCTACCGAACTTATCGTTCTCATCGAAAGATCGGGCCAACAATCGGACCCGGGTTCATCGGGACACGAGGAGGGTAGATGCTGCCCTCGGAGGTGGTGTAGGTCTTGCCACGGTGGTGGTGTAGGAGCTCGATAGACTGAGGCATTCCCGCCGCTTGGCGTGGCAATGAGAGGCATAGTGGCGAGCGACCACAATGAAAGCAAGTAACATTAGGCTTGAATTTACCACTATTTTGGGAGTTCTTACTCGCATTGTACCGCGGCACCGAGGGTGGAGAAGGTCATGGAGGTGCCACTGGAGGCCTCGGTGGCACGGGGCTGAGCGAGGTGCACAGGGTGGCCGGGCGTTGTCGAGAAAGCGCCGCTAGCTGAAATCTGAGCGGCCCTCTTCCTCTTCCTGGACTCCTCCACTGCCACACTCTTGTGCTCCACTACAATGGCCTTGTTTACCAAGTGCTGGAAGTTCCTGAAGTCATGTACAGCTAGAGCCAGCTGCATCTCCTCTGTCAAGCCGCCCATGAACCTATTCCGCCGGCGAGTGTCAGTGGAGACATCATCCGGGGCATAGCGAGCTAAGGAATTAAACTCCTGCAGATACTCGGTGACAGTCTTCCTTCCTTGCTTCAAGGCAAGAAACTGCTGCTGCTTGATCGACATGACCCCATCAGGAATATAGGCCTCCCTGAAGGCTGCACAGAACTCAACCCAAGTTGGAACTCCTTCATCAGGCTGCATGGCGGAAAAGTTATCCCACCACGCACTAGCAGCGCCTTCCAGCTGATAGCTGGCAAAAAGAACTCTCTCAACGCCCATGCACTGAGCAATGGCTAGCTTCTTCTCAATGTCTCTAAGCCAATCCTCAGCCTCCATCGGATCTCCGGTGCCTGCAAAGGATGGAGGATTGGTCCTCTAAAATTCAGCGAGACCTCCTCGCTGCCTAAGATTTCCCCCTCCCCCTGCTGCCGCAGGAGCAGGAGAAGTGTTGCGAGCAATAGCCTCCAGAATCCTTGTTTGATCCATCCTGTTACGCTCGATCTGAGCCAAAACTTCCGCCATAGTGGGTGGCGGAGGAAGCACTTCCTCAGATGAACTGTCCTGCGGACGGTGCTGCCGAGAGGGCTCACCCCTCTCCTCGCGGCGTAAAGTTACGCTCTGGCAGTGAGCGAGTGCCACAGGTAGAGATCCCCATCGCTACGAGCTCTAGCACGAGTGTTAGGGCCTGACATCCTGGAGTGACAAGGAATGTTAACAAGAGGCCACGATTGCTGGAAAAGTACAAATAATAAACTTTGGACAGCAAGTACATAGCTCTTAATTAAGCATGCATAATGATATAAAATGCACAAAAACATAACACCGAATGGGCGTGCAAAGGCGCTAATGCCAGTACAAGATCCATAAATTCAAATCATAGTTTTCCCCATGCAATTACATCCATAAAGACTCGCGGGCGAAAAGCAACTGCCGGAATTAAAAGTTCTTGCAAGAAAGACAATAATAGTTCAAATACCACTAACCTATTACAGGGAATCAAAGATACATGCTCAACCATGAGCTAACACCTACAACATCCTAAATGTTGTTCCGGTCAAAGTTCTGGAAACTTCGTCAGAAAGATGTGCCTCGGGGATCCGTATCATCGGGGTCTCCAAAATTAGGAGACGTAAAGGGGAGCCTTGCTCTATCACATGGCCTCCAGCAGGTTCCATCCTACGAGTACGAGCAAAGCCGACCGACATACGGGCCTAGCGTCTCGTCCCATAGTTGGGTACATGCCCTGGCACTTCTGGAAGACGGTACATCGGTGGTGCTGAAGCATATGGGGAAATTTCATTTGCGCCATAAACCACATGGCGGTCAACGATCCCCATGTTACACATGAGTTGTAAGTGCTCTTGGGCCACCACGAGACGTTGACGAGTCTCGTACAACTCATACCTGATGCCGATGGATTTGGTCCATGATATGGACCAATCTTGCCAACTGCCTAACCTGGGGATCTTCCCCAAACTGGATCCGGGCAAAGGTGTCCACCTCCGCGCCACGCTCGCACATCGGAAAATGGTCGTAAGGCGGCTGAGACAACTCCGTCAGATCATAACGGACATGGCTCATAGCCACACGAGCCACTTCCTGAAGAGCCATGGCCTCAGAAGTGCCACGTGCCTGGAAACAATATGGGATACTCCCCGTGACTCGTCTGGCGATGATGTTGATCACGGCCAAGTATTCCTCCATGCCTGGCCCCCTGTCGCGGCGATAGATGGCGTAGGTCGGCTGATAAGTAAAGTTCGCCCTCCACATCATCTCTCGGAGAAGTGCCGGGTATCCATCCACGTTCTCAACTTGAGTTTCTTTGACCAGGTATTGGCGACTCATCTAAAAGCAAGAACAACAAGGTGAGACTTCTTTAAAAACAGAAATAGGGTAAGAAAGGATGCTAGGATGGATGAGGAATAAAAGATATTCTTAACTTAAACTTTCTGAAATTAATTTGATAATTTCAAAATATTTTGACTCAAAAAGGCTTACTAACTCTAACGCCAGTGCTATCTCATTGTAATAATTGTGTTAATTGTTGTTAATCGCGGTAGTTATCGTAAATTGCGGTAGTTGTATAGGTTAATTGTGGTTTATGGCGCTAATTGTGTTAAATTGCGATATATTGCGATAGTCGTCGTCAAATGCGACCAATTGCGGTAGTTATCGTCAATTGTTGTGGGGGCCCCGGAGTTATCTCCATAAGACCGAGACTAAGCATGGTATTAGAGACATAACCCTAGGTCTCCGGTAAATGAATTCCAACTTAACTCGGTCTAAATGAGAGTCTTGACTGCAAACTAGAGCCCCGACGATCATGCACGCGCTCTCCGCGAGCCTTTGCATGATTGTCGGTTCTCAACAAGCCAAACACGACTCTTAGCGAGTTAAATGGGAACCCATGAACAGCGAGTATGACTTATATTGGCTCCCAAGATCAGCGACCAATATAACCATACTCTCATTCAACGTTAGTTACATCCATACAACATTCAACAACGATAGTACAAAGGCATACAACATAATTCCAAGTTTACATCGATACAAGTGGCGACCGCCAAATTGAAATAAGAGTATTAAGTAGCGTGAAATGGGTAAATAACCAAAGACCAACGATGGTATGCCCACAACCCATCGACAACCGATGGGATTAAAAGATATACGCTACTCATCGGTGTCGCCTAAATCGACACCGCGAGCTCGTAGGTCTCATTATCTTCCTACTTTGTAAAAGCCAACAAACATCTGGTTGAGTACAAAGAGTACTATAAATCTTACACAAATAAAAATATTTATGCATAAGGTCATTCAAAGGAAGGGCTCATATTGGCTTAATTTTGCGAAAGAGGCATAATCTTGAACAACCTACACATACTAGTTTTTCAAGTGCCATTTCAAAATCAGATTTGAAGTAGAAATAAAGCATGTGAACAAGTAATGAATTCAATAACAAATGAATCATACCAACAACAAAGTGGCGGTCCACTTTGATACAACAACAAGCATGAACATCCCATTCATGTCGATGCCAAGTTATAACCACAATTTTAATTCCAAGTCTAACAATAGTAACTCCGAACTCAAGCGGTTGTCCATAACAGCGGACACGGCTATTCGAATAGATTTATACCTGCGGGGTGTACTACTTTACCCACACGACTTGATTAGCGTAAGCCTCGGATGCCTCGAATATAGCATACTTCCTATGGTATGCGGTAAGATAAATCAAGATACGATCGTTTTTAGCAAGAAAATCCCATTGAGCTAAGTCCCTCAACCCATGGCTCCTAGGAAGCGCAAGGCGTTAACGCCTCCATCCTATATATCCTAGGAAACACAAGGCGTTAACGCCCCATCCTATCGGCCCAAAGGAACACGGATTTCACGGTCCCATGCCCTTACAATTTCACCACCGTGGGACTCAACACAATAAAACCTTCCCCTACTTAACCATACGGCACCCATATACGCGTGTGATAGCACGAATGTACTTGAATCAACGGCGTTACCAAAGTTCGGTCCTTAATTGTCGGACAAGTCAACCACTTACCCAAAGCTCGTGCACGAAGCACCATCACTAACCAACACTTGTCGGACCAAAAGCTCATTTAAATGACAAAATTTTAACTCACAAAACAGATACGAAGATCTGAACCAAAAGTAAATAATGAGAGTTGTGTCTATCCCATAATTGTCGGGTTATTCCGACAATCAAACTAGGTTCTAGACTTGCATGGCTAAGCGGACTCGAACAATATAGATTCATACATCCTATCTTAAGCATTTGATGCAGGAATAATTCATGGATAGCCACAATGACAAGATAATAGGATGTGTCTAACTACCCATCACAAAAATAGCGACATTATAGAACTACCATGCAAGCAATTATCATTGCATCTACCCTAACAAAGCGGGATCAAATATGATGCAAAAGAAAGTCAAAGGATGCTTGCCTTGCTGGTAAAGTAATTGCTCACTCTCGGTTGCGTAGGAGTCGATATCAATAAGCTCGGAATCTAAATAAATATAATACCGAATAAAAATCGAGAAATACTCCAAAAATCAAGATGCTCAAAAATGCATGATTTTTCTACAGTAGCTAAGTCATGATTTTAGATGATTTTTGGTGAAATAATTATTTCATTTTGATTTAGTATATGAAAGTTATGGTGGTTTGAATTCCAGATTTCAATATGCCTTTATTTATGTAATTTAATTATGAGGTGAATTTTTGTAGAATAGTGGTGAATACATGGATTACATGGATAAATATACAATATTATTGTGAGTTCAAAACAGTTGAATTTGCTTAATTTGGAGTTTTCATGATTTAGTTATGAATTTCTAAAGTTATCAGCATTTTCTTTTGTAAAGATAATAGTGTTAATACCTCCTTTTCCAAAATAATGCTCTCTGTAACAGAGACATGCTTGAAACAAATTTTAATATAAATTTCATTAAATATGAAAATTATCAGAAGCGGTTTCACTCATTTTGGAGTTAAAATGATTTAGTTATGTATTTTAGAAGTTAATACCAATTTTCAGTGTATAAGTTAATAGATTCTGAATTTCATAAAGTAGCTATTACTTTTCTACCGACCTCACGCTAGCGCGGGAATCGACAATGGGGCTGCGCGGCGGCGCACCTCACGCACTCACGCGGCGACAAGTGGGTCCGCTTGCGATGGCCCACGGTGGCGCGCGACGCGCGCCGCCGGGCAACGCCACGCTTGTGAGCCGTTGGATTAAGATCAACGGTCGAGGATCATGGCGCGTTAGGTCGACCGATCGGCCAACGATCGACCATCGATTTCTAATCCAGCGGTGCACAAAGACTCTAGTGTACGGGGCGACTTAAAAGCTCGGCGCATGTTTAAAGTTTTGGACCCACCGTCGGTGAGTCATTTGTTCTTTTAAGGCGATTAATGCTAATGATTAACGCTAACGTCTAATCATGTTGCTACGATTGTTGTCGAAATGCGACAACGGATTTTGGTCCGTCGCGTTTCACCGGCGGCTCGGCGGCTACTGCGCCACTGGCGCGCGAACAAAGCGGGTTTAGGTGCACAATAACGTTGCGCTCAGGAGAGTGGTCTCGGCAGTGAGCTGGCTGTCTTGGCGGCCGGCCGAGAGTTGAGCGGCGCTCAATACGGCAAAAACATAAGCGACAAAGTGAAGCTCATGCGCAAACAAGCAGTGCACGAGGTCCTAGGGACTATGAGTAAGCTACAGAGCTAAGGAGGGTGCTCGGGGAAGCTTGGAGATGCCGGAGCTGCGTCGCCGCCGGAGAAGAAAGGTGGCGGCAATACGGCTTCGCGAGGAGAGGATTCCCTGAGCAAAACCAAGTGGAAAGAATGATCAAGATGGATTATAGATCACCTAAGGAAACTATAGAAACAAGGATTTTGACAAAAGCTTACGAGACCTAAGTGGGAGACGAAAAGACTCCCCACTGCCCGAAAATGAGTTTTCTTCAAATCCTCACAGTCTTGTCATACAATGACAAAATTGATTGAGGGGAAATCTTAGTTAGATCCTAAGACACACCGTGACGCGAGAGAGATAGAGAGGAGCTTACCGGAGTTGAGGATGGCAAGGTGAGGCCCTTCGGTGCGTGCTCTAGAGCTCCAGAGAGCACGATGATGGGCCGGAGCTACAAAGCACGAGGAGCGAGATTAGAATAAATGGGTAAGGCTTTGAGCAAGGACTCGAGGTCACCACCGGTGGGAGTTTACTGCGTAGGGAGCAGAGCAGGCTTCCCTCTCCTCGGTCAACAGAGGAGAAGTGAGGGAGAAGGAGGGGTTGCGAGGTGATATGCCCGGCGATGACGGCAAAGGGCGCGGCGTGAAGGAGGAGCTCGAGGAGTGGCCAGCGGCAGTGGTGGAGTGGCGGCGTCGAGTTGCCGTTCGGCGCGTCGGAGAAACGCGGCGCGTGGCAAGGATGCCCGAGACCGAAGCGAGAGGTGGGAGGCGATCTTGACACGCGGGGCCCACCGTGTCGGCGAGACTAAGCGATGCGCCGAGAGCAAGTTAAGTGATTTAAAGCGCCGCGATTGGATCTCGGTGGGCGGCCTCGTCGAGCAGTGATCGGGTCGGTCAGCGAGGATCACGAGATCCGGCCGTTGAATCAAGATCGATGGTTGCATGTGGGGTGCGGTTAGGTGGTTGGGCCGAGCCGCCTCGTAGAGTCGGACTCGAGTCAAGGTTTGGTTCAGGCCCGAGGAATAGTAACAACCGATTAGGGTTCTAGGTTTTGACTGAGATTTAATTTGTTTTTCCTACTTTGACCAGAGGCTTAAAAAATAGAAATAAAATTCCTAAAATCATGAAATAATTTACGGGGTTTCAGGATAGCCTAGTGTCCATAAAAATTATTGAACCCTCTTTTTCATAATATAATTTGCATAGTTTAAATTCAAACATAAAGTTGGTCTTTAAATCGTGTTTGAATTTTCATAGGGTTCAAACCAGTCCCAAAAATTTGGTAAAAAATATATTAATTCAATATAATTAATATAATATTTGAATAAATTATTTCCAGAGGACTTTCAGTAGGCATTTATTTGGACTTTGGTTTGGAGTTCAATGTAAAGTAGATGTTTCAATTGTATTTTCAGATTTTCCAAGTACAATATGTAATTCAAAGTTTCAAAACATGATGCATGATAATGAAATGCATAATAAACATCTTTATTAATTTTGGGGATGTGACAATTGTGTTAGTTGTTCATTGTCTTAAAATGTCGTTAATTATCGTCAATTGTCGTTAGTTCTCGTTATATGTTGTAGTTGTGTTAAACGACATCAAACAAGTTGTTACTGTCCTCAGGGGCATTTCAGACATTTTTCATCTCAGAAGCTGCAACCAGACAGCCAAACATCAATCCTCTTGACCATTGCTTCACCAGTAGGAAAGCCACTGCAACCTGACCGAAGCTTTTAGGAAAGCCTAGCCGTTCCAAACAGGCCCTAAGACTTGAATATTTGCTATGAATAATACATCATATTGTTTCAAGATGGCTTCAAAACTTAGTAGTGAAAAACCTTACTTCTCTATTCACCGGTATAGTACAAAGCAAGTATATGGACTACATACACTAGGCGTCGAATACATGGATGAGTCCTCAATGCCTTGATCACCTATCAAAATATTCAGGATGTGAGCTTATCCTCCATGAAGGTCGGTAGTTCAATCACAAGTAGAATGTCATATAGAACAATTAGAAACATAGTACAACTACAATCAATCAACCATCAAGTGTGCATGGTGCTTGATCAACTAATATGGTGCTAGTTATTAACATGAAGATGTTTGACAAATGACAAGGTTCATGCTTGGGATCATAATGCGAGAACGACTTCAAGGCATGATAATTTACATATTACAATTAAATATATTTTTGCCTATAATTATAAAAGACCACGGCTCGACCCGGTGACCCACAGGTGATGTAAGAGCTTTCTTTGGGTCAATTACCAATTATCGACCAAGTTCTCATAATGACCAAGTCAAAACAAGCGCTGAGCGAGTAAGTAGTGTTCTTCATTTTGTGGGCATGTTTTGAACAATAGCATTTTGGAACAAAAAGGACTAACATTTATCATTTATGATAAGAAGAATCTAAAAGACTGAAATGTACTTACAGTGGGTGAAGCCCAACTCGTGGAGGGTCTACAATAGCAACAACGTTCTTGAGCCGACATGCGATGTTGCAACCACATCATTGTCGAAATGGAAGAACCATCACGGCATGTCTTCTTGAGCTCCAAAGCGTTAGTCGCTTTTGTGTCAATGGAGTCCTCATTGATCAACAATGCTTCCTCGCAATTTTGTTTATGAAACGACCTCATTGTATTCATCATGGCCACCTTCAAACTCTTTGCTAACCCTATCATCCGAGTCCCCTTTATCTCATCAACGGCACAAGGGGAAATCATCAGATGTCTCTCATTCTTGACTTTCACCATTGTCGTTCTTACGTGTTGATCTGTCCTTATTTTCACGAGTATTCTCTGTGCCATCAATTATATCGTCATTTTTTCCTCTAGCACCGACTTGAGTTACTTTGAAGCGTAATGTCTGTGTGGTGAACCAAGATACTCGAGAAGAGACCCCATCACATCTTCGGCTGTTTACTCTCGGGATGGGAATTGGATGATATTGTCATATTGTGGTAAGTATAAAGATTAGGAAGTCAAAGGAACTGAACAAGATAACATCATGCCATCATGGTGGTTACAATTGTTAGATATATATAGTCTAGGGTGTTCTTTGCATTTTGGCAACCCTATACATGTTATATATTGGCCCTTTGGCCCATTAGAATAGACAATAAGCCTCATTCCAACATAGTATCAGAGCAAGGTTAGGGTTAGGGTTAGAGTTAGGGTTTGCCAGTACGCATGCTACCCTCCCCTTCTTCTTCCTCTGTTTTTTTTTTCTTTCCCTCCCACCGCAACCGCATGTTGCTCTCACCTCCCGCACTAGATCTCAGCGCGCGCCAGATCCTACTGCGGCTCTTCCCGTTGCGGATCCGGGCTCCCCGCCGCCGAATCCGGCCCGCTCGTCGCCGGCCCGTGCTTCTTCTTCTCCGCCCACACCGACCTCTCTGGAACTGCGCGAGCCAGGCTTTCTGCTCTCCCCTCCTCCAGGCTTTGCTCTCACCACGCATCCTCGGCGCCGCGCGCCGCCGCCGCACGACACTGTGAAGGCGCGAGCGAGCGAGCCCTGCTCTGTTCTTGGAGCGGCTCTGCTCTGTTCTTCTTGGAGCAGCCAGCTCCAGCTTCTCATCGGCTCCACTAATCCATGTGGAGCCAACAACTTCGGCTTTGTTCTGGCTCCCTGGCTCCCTGATCTGCGTGGAGCCAATGGATTTGACTTCTCTCCGGCTCCCCGATGTACGTGGAGCCGGTGGTTTCAAATTTGGCTTCACCTCGGCTCCAACTTCTCTGCCAGTCATCACTAATGGCTTCCGCTGGAGGCTCCTTCTCCATCCCGCTCCCCTCCATTCGGTTCGACGGGACGAACTTCCAGGAGTTGGCTGTTCACCTAAGGATTCACTTCATTTTTAGGTTTTATCGATTTAAATTAGATTTTTATTTAGTTAAGCGATCTTTGAAACTCATACCTCGATGGATATCTCCAAAACAAAATCCGAGAACTCGGATATCAACAAGGCGTATCAAAAGTTTTAAAAATATCATATTTTTACACATTTGAGCTGAAAGCAATTTTTGGGTGTTACACTTTTGATACATGAACGCTAGTATCTGATTTCAAAACATGCGATCAATTCATATACGCATGAATTATCGTGAAGAGAGAGTATTGCACTCATGCAATCAAACTCTTGGTTTTGTCACCAAATCAACACGAAAAATTACGGAAAAATGATATTTTTTGATTAAAAAGAAGATGCGTGCGCACACACACTACTACACACGGCCTCATCACGAGGCGGTTCCGAGCGGTCATCACGAGGCGGTTCCGAACCGTGCGTGTGTTTATCGTCTGTGATAAGCTGCGGTTATCACGAGCGGTTAAACATCCGTCTGTGATAAGTCACAACATGAGCGGTTCTAATTATAAAACCGCTCGATATCTAATTATCACGAGCGGCTCTATTCAAGACAAATGCGTTATAGACGCATATCACGAGCGGCTCTATTTACGAACCGTCTATGATATACACATATCGACGGTTATCATTATAAACCGTCGTGATATACACATATCCCGAGCGGTTCGTAAATAGAACAAATGCAGTGATAAAAGGATATCTCGAGCGGTTATATTTACGAACCGTCGGGATACGTGTATATCACGACGGTTATATAATAGAGCCGTGCGGGATTATACATATCACGAGCGGTTTGATTGATAAACCGTCTGTGATAGTTATTTCAGCATAACTATTTTTAAAAAATTTGGCTAGCCTCGGGATTGCTAGCCATGCCCTCTGAAAATAAGCGGTGAGAAAATAGATACATCACGGATATCAATCGTTGACAACCCAAAGTGATCAGCATCATACAAGCGAACATATATCAAATACGGTCAAACATTGTAATATCAACTCGTTGAAAATATTGTCATACAACCCAAAGTGACAACCCAAAGTTTACCATTGAATCACAACTATTCAAAGTGAATTTCAACTATATCAAATATATTAATTGTTTCAAGGTCGTTCGATGGTGAAACTCTCAGTTGGCAATGATATCCGTCGTGATGAAGGTGCGAGCCTCCCTCGAACATCAGAGATCTCTTTACGAGCAGTGAATCTAAATCTATATTCAAAACCTACAAACAAGAGTAAAGTGTTACACATATATATTTAAATTTATAATTAGCAATTATTGCGAGATTGACCAACCTCGGGATCAGGCAACCTAGCACTCATGAGAATCGCATATGATGGCAAGCGTAGAATGCACATTCTTACGCTTTTTCTTGTGGCCTTGAAAAATAGAATTACATATATAGGTATAGTCGGTTCGAGGCGCATTATTACAAGTATGATATAGGATTATTGTGTTGTAGCACGTCTGGAAATCGCGTCCGTGATTAAGTGTGGCGTTCGTTCCCTTGTATAGCCCTCCCTCGGCAATATAGGAGATGAGCGACCTACATGTTTCAAAAGTTAACCTCGGCCATTTCAAGCGAAGGAAGACTACAATAGAGTTATGTATGGAGAAATGAGCACACATCGACTACTTCTTGCACAAGGGTGAAGTCGTGGCCTTTTTCATTAGGGAATCAAGGTATAGTACTGATTCCTCTTTGAGTATAATGACTAGAAGGATCGGTGATGCCTACTCATGTATGTCGCTATAGTCATTAAACCTAAGTTCATCTTGCATATAAAGTACAAATGAAATTTGTATAGCAAGTAGTGAAGCACTTACTTACGGTTGTAGGGCACCATTATGTAGTCCACGTAGTTTTGAGCAAGCAATCCTGCCGTTATGTATTTCGGCGTAGGATGTATGCGCCAAGATGGTTTGCTCGAGAGACCACGTGTGGGTCGAGGAAACCAGAGTTCTTTCAATCGCCAGGCGGTTTTAATCATGTATCTATACATAAGCAATGAGTTGTTATATTACGTGAATATGCGTGAATGTAGAACTTGATTGTACACACTTACGATGTCGGCATCGTAGAAGTGAGGCATCGAGGGCTTTGAGGTTGAATAGGTCGAACAAGTCGTGAAGCCCACGATGAAGAGGCGGCTCGTGGAGAAATAGTCCTCCGTGTATCGGCGGTGATTCCATCAGCGCACCCTTTCTCTTTGGTCTTCTTCAAGTACCGGCTATGCAAACTCGACAACCTAATCCAAGCGTAGGCTATCATGTGCTCGTCGCCAACGGACTTCCGAAAGAGTATTTCTTAGGGTTAGGAGGCGGGCGCCTTAATGTTCTTCGATTTGATTTGTCTGAGCGACTTGCGCGCTCGCGTCTTCCTCTGTCGGACGACTCGAGGCGTCTGGCGGCACGCTTTTTTTCGTTCGGTGTCTTCTCCACGGGAACCGATGAGGCGGGCTTCGGCGAAGGTTGAGGTGCGATCATGGAGGTCTGTTGGAGAGACATGGTCGTGTCGAGGTGGTTGGGGTAGAGTCATCAAAGGTTGAGCGCGCCTGCGAGGTCGGGGCGATGTCCTTCAAAAGTTGAATTGGAGGGCATGGTCGTGTGGAGATGGTTGGGGTGGAGTCATCGAAGGTTGAGGCGGCACTGCGAGGTCCAAGCGATGTCCTTCTTTGGCCACCGAATAAAGCATGCAGGGCATCCCCTAGTGTTATGATTTCGTTGTTGGGCGAATCTCGGTAGGACGCCTAAAATTATCATGTACCATGTCCACTGGACCTGGCGTAACCTGCGCCACACAGGCACCGTCTTTGCACTATCCCTTCATTGCATGGATACACCACCCCCCCGACCTCAATAGACATCCCAACCATCCTCACTTGGAGTGTGCGGTCGTCGGCTCTACAAAGCGATCGCAATTAGCTAAGGCGTCCTATAGGTCTATCTTTGGAGCATTCGAGAGATGTACATTACCTTGATGTCGTCGATAGGTAATTGGACATCATCGTGTTCACAATTTTGCGTGGACGCGGCGCTACTCCGATGTTGAGGAGGACTGCCTACCAAAACAACGGGGGCGGCCTGCGACTGGTTGTTGAGGAGTAGTAGTTGATTCACTTGGTCCTGCAATCTTGCTATCTTTTCTTCAAATTTTGCGAAGCACCGTTCTCTTCCTTCAAATTTTGAAGTAAGCACATGTTCCAACAACATGTCGTACTCGGCCTTGGATCTCTTCCTGCTCCTATCGTGCGATGAGTCGTGCAGGAATCCATCCCTCCAAGATCGTTAACCCCTTTGCCTCGCGTGCGACCCGGTGCTCCTTGTTTCCCAGGGCGTAGTTAGTATATCCTTCTCCATGCGCTTGGAAGGAGCCTTGAACATGCGGAACTCAATTCTTGCTGCAAGAGGTCATCATGTTATTATATACATTATGAAGTTATAGACTTATTAACAACTAGGTAGTTCAAGACATTTACCACGGTTGGCCACATCCGATCTGCCGGGTTTGTGAAAGAGATTCGCGAAGACGTAGCGATGCCCTCGCTCTTAACCGAGAGAGCGCTGGTGTGCGTGATCTCGACAAATGGCCTTGTTTCGTTCGCGTCCTCCGCGCCCATTGCGCGGTTTTACGCGTACCAGTGATGCCGAGTTTGTGGGGTGAGTGTTAAGTGTGCGAGAGCCTTGTGCGTCGCACTTTCCTCAAGAAATTCGGCGTCGTCTTCATTTGCACAAAGGCGTCCCATATATCCCGCGACAAGAATTTATACGCCGTGAAGGCGTTGACCGTGTTCACGTGCCTTGTGACAAGCACGTTCTTGAAGGTCCTCCACGCCTTCCGATCGAGCAACGCTGTCGTTCCACGCGCGCCAGTCTGCGGTGGGAAAGTGAGCGATTTTAAAACCGTCCCACGGTGGCTTCTCGAACATCCGACACGGTGTCCCGGCTCGGTGTGGTGATGGGGACCCGTTCCCTTCAAGTATCCGCACAAGGTTCGGAATCTCGCCGCTTGCTTTGGGGACTCACGGGGATCCCATTGGCATTGACCTCCGTGGCGGTCATTATGCGGAGAATTCTCGATGTTCCTCTGCCATCTCGCGTCGTACCACTTTCCTCGGAGATCGGACGGCGGCGAAGATGGTGCGGGCGCCATGTCGCTTACTTGCTATCTATATATGCACGAAGCAATATCGTAAGCTCTAATCGACCAGATTCAAGCGGTTACTCAACTTAACGAAAATGATGCACAAGCGTATAATATATAAAGAATGATTGATGGTAGTTTGTGCTCTCGAAGGAGAGTTGCAAAGAACAAGTCTTTGCCATCTCAATCCTATTGTCTATACTCTTCATTAAATGAATATGATAGTATAAATTCAAACTATGAGCTCTAAACAATACTTTGCTTAAGCGTCAAATGATCTCAAGCTATTCAAAAATGATCTCTTAACTATCACATTCAATCTCGGTATAAGAGAAAAGTTCATCACAGAGCGAACGAGAACAAAGCCCAGATCAATTTCAGTTCACATTATCAAAGACTATCAAAGTCACATCACGAGAGGTTCGTCAATACAATAGAGCTCATGAATGAACTAACGATATATCAAATTGATGGATGCATTCAACAAATGCATGATAACTAGCATTCAGCCGAAAGTAACAAATTAACGATATATGATATTGTGGTAGCAAGTAATTTGTACAATAGAGCTCAAGAATCAACTAACTATCACATTCAATCTCGGTATAAGGCGAGTTCATCACGAGCATGTCAACAAAGCCCACGATCAATTTGCGGATCTTTAGGAATACTCACGGAGGATGCCGCACAACAACTCACGGTGCAAGGAGGAGGCCGGTGCGGGGAGGAGGCCGGCGGGAGGAGGAGAGGCGCGGGAGGAGGCCGGCACGGGAGGAGGACGGCGCGGAGGAGGCGGTGCAGAGGAGGAGGCCGACACGGGGAGGAGGCGCGTCGAGGCGGAGGCGGCGTCGTCGATGAAGAAGCGGCGTCGGGTCTTCTGGCCGGGAGGTGAGCAGGCGAACCCTAGAGGAGCCGAGAGAGCGCGCGAGCCTAAGAAGCGCGGAGGCGAAGTGGCGAGTAAAGAGCAAAACCTAAGTGCGCCTTTTGATAAAAAAGAATATCACGACGGCTCTATTAATGAACGCGTGCGAGATATCATCAATATCACTGACGGCTCTATTTAAGCACCGTGCGTGATAATATCCTGACGGTTTGCTTAAAGAATCGTCGAGATATCCTCAATATCACGAGCGGTTCTTTGGCACCGTGCGCGATATTGAGGATATCTCGACGATTATTTAAGCAAACCGTCTGTGATATTATCCGAGCGGTGCTTAAATAAGCCGTCTGTGATATTGATGATATCTCGAGCGGTTCATTAATAAGCCGTCTGTGATAATATATCATGACGGATCCATTATAGAGCCGTGCGTGCTATGGATCTCATTCCCTTCATCTCCGCGCAAGTGTCTCTTCGTCTCTGCTCCGACTTTTATATAAATAGACAACCCTTATCAAAGGGATTTCTCACGAAGCTCCTTGATCATCCCCTCTCTCCACAAATTCCAAATGGCTTCCTCTCTCGTCCATGTATGCGGCCTACATTTTGGTTGTGTACTCGCACCTCTCGATCGCAACTGGCCCAAGCTGCGAACAAGGCGTCCGTTCGCAATGCAATCCGTTATGACCCTCCCATCTACAGGAGACCATAGCGGCGCTCATCGGTCGATTGGAGCTCCTCCTCCAACGAGACGGTCGCGAGGCTCTCCGGCATCCGTGAGTAAACCTCGTCGTGGAGATTGTCTATGGAACTCTTTGGTCGCACCGAGATGCAGCCAGAGTCGAGGGCGACATCGACATTGCGGGAGAGCGGGTCCGCCTGGCGAGGCCGTGGAGACCGGGTTGATGGCCTCAGGCTATATGAGACTTGATTACGAGTCGAACATCTACAAGAGGAAATTGGCGTGCAAGGTCACGGTGGAGCGTTTGGTGAGGCGATCGGTGATCCGCTCCCATGCCGGCGAGAGAATGCGTCACGAATATTTGAAGACTAAGATAGGATCGCTCATCCTTTTTATAAATGCGTGATGTAAAAGCGATAAGGCGATCTATTATGCATGCGTGATGTAAATATGGTCTTTTTGTGCGTGATGATATGGTCTTTTTATAAATGCGTGATGATATGGTCTTTTTATCATCTAATTATTCTTGGGCAAATCAAATGCGCTATCACGAGCGGTTGAATAAAGAACAAATGCGTGATAATATACTCATCACGAGCGGTTCCTCTCACTAACCGTGCGTGTTGACCATCATGAGCGGCTCCATGTGGAACCGTCGCGATATCCTCCATATCACGAGCGGTTAATAAGTATAGCAAATGCGTGATATTGAGTATATCACGAGCGGTTCCACATGGAGCCGTCTATGAGTTCAATACGAGCGGTTTGTGTAGAACCGTGCATGATATACTCGTATCACGAGCGGTTGGAAATAAGAACCGTCAGTGATATTTCACCCTATAAATATAAAGACCAGACAGAGGCCCCTTCTCTAGCGCCTCGATCTCTTCTTTGGAATAGAGGGCTTGAGAAGCTTTTGCTCTGTGTTGGTGTAGGAGGCTTGTTTATTTGGCTTGCCTTGTTCTTGGTTGTGGGTTGCCCTAGCAACTTATGGTCATTGGCTTGCATGCATGCTTGCTTTGTGAGGCTTTGGTGGTAGCTCTCGGTTTGGGTGTTGTGAATGAGTGTTTTTGTGAGTGGGATAAGTGGTGTATTTCGATTGTGGCTCTCTTGCCTGTTCATTGGCACGAAGGAGAAGGACAAGTGAGAATCTCATGGGATATTAGGAATTTTAAATCGTGAGCTCCGAGGGTAACGATCTTTAACTCTTTATATTTGCTTAATAGGAGGAGTAACGTATTTGCGATTAATAGGAGGAGTAACGTATTTGCGGTTTATTAATATAATTTAACACTACTAATTGTTACATGTGTAGCGTAGATGGACCGAATCTGGATGTGCGGTGCGAACCGTGTGAGTGAAGAGTACATTAATGGCGTGATTGCTTTTAAAAGAGCGCGGAGCGGGATATCTTGAATAAGGATAGAATTTATGTAATGTCCATGCATTGATTGCGATAATCGAAGATTTTTAACAACCCGCGCGGATCGTAGGGCACTTGATTGAAGGGTTTCAAAAAGGGTATACATGTTGGACGATCCACGGTGAAGAAGCGATTATACAGAAGTTAATAATGATGACATCGACGAGGAAATCAACGATATGCGGATGTGGTATGTTTTTGATGGCGATAGGTCGTACGATGACAATCTGGATCAGATGCTACGCGATGCAGAAGGAAACTACAGTGAGAGAGAGTTTTGTAAATTCGAGCGCTTAATGGAGGACTCGGGGAAACCTTTGTTCCCTGGCTGCAAGCCGGAATACACAAGATTGTCAACCGTACTTGAACTGCTGAAATTGAAGGCGAGCAATGGTTGGTCCGACAAGAGTTTCACGGCGTTGTTAGGTCTCCTAGCGGACATTCTTCCGGAGGGAAACGTGTTGCCCAGCACCACCTACCAAGCCAAGAAGGTTCTTTGTCCATTGGGAATGGAAATAGAAAGAATACATGCATGTCCGAACGATTGTATCCTGTATCGTAAAGAGTATGCAGACTTGCATGTATGTCCCGTGTGCAAAGCATCCCGATACAAGCGTAAGAATACTACTAAGGTGAAGCAAGGACCTCCTGCTAAGGTGTTGTGGTATCTGCCTGTGATCCCACGTTTGAAGCGTTTATTTGCGAACCGAAAGGAGGCAAGATTGCTGCGTTGGCACTCGGAGGAGCGTAAGAAAGATGGAAAACTAAGACACCCTGCTGATTCTGCGCAGTGGAGAAACTTCGATCGGACCTTCAAAGAGTTCGGTGCGGGCCGAGGAACATAAGGTTAGGGTTGAGTACGGATGGAATGAATCCTTTCGGTAACATGAGCGTGACATAGCACATGGCCCGTGAACCTATGTATGTACAACCTTCCTCCTTGGTGTGTATGAAGCGGAAGTACATTTTGATGTCACTACTTATCCAAGGGCGAAGCAACACAGGAGCGATATTGATGTGTACCTAGCACCATTCTTGGATGATCTTGTGACCTTTGTGGAGCGAAGGGTACAAGTATGGGATGCGTACAAGCGAGAGAACTTCTCTTTACGCGTCATGTTGTTACGCACTATCAATGATTTTCCTGCCCTTGGTAACTTTGTCGGGCTTGATGCGAAAGGAGCCAAAGCTGTCCGCACTTGCTTAGATGCTACGGAGAGTGTATGGTGAACAACTCGTGCAAAGCGTATATGCGTCACCGTAGGTTCCTTCCCGAGAGTCACCCATACCGCAAGATGAAAAAACAATTCGACGGAAATAAGGAGGACGATTCGGCTCAAGGGCTTTTAGAGGAAAGAGGTCTATGATATGGTTAAGGATATCCATGTTGTGCTTGGGAAGGGATGTAAATTAAAAACCCGTCAGAAGAACATCTGGAAGAAGCGGTCAATTTTTTGGGACTTGCCTTATTGGGAGCACTTAGAAGTTCGTCACTACATCGACGTCATGCACGTGGAGAAGAATGTATGTGAAAGCTTGATTGGTCTCTTACTGAACATTAGTGGCAAAACAAAGGATGGTGTTAACGCACGACGCGACTTGGTTGATATGAACATAAAGACCGAGTTAGCACCGAAAGAGACCGATAAGGGCGAACATACCTTCCACCCGACTTGCTACACTATGTCCAAGGCTGAGAGAAATGAATTGTGCCAAAGCTTGCATGGTGTCAAAGTCCCGTCTGGTTACTCCGCTAACATTAAGAAACTTGTTTCTATGCAAGATTTGAAATTAATTGGTATGAAGTCTCATGATTGTCATGTCTTTGATGACACAAATGCTTCTGTTGCAATTAGGGGTATCTTGCCGAACAAGGTCAGTGGCAATCTTGAGGTGTGTTATTTCTTCAACTTAATTGCTCGAAGGTCATCGATCGAAGGACTAGATGCTCTACAGTAGAGGTGGTGACGACTCTATGTCAACTTGAGATGTATTTCCCTCCGTCATTTTTCGATATTATGGTCCATCTCATTGTTCATCTTGTGAAAGAGATAAAGATATGCGGTCTGTGTTCCTCGTCATATGTACCGTTCGAGAGGTATATGGGAATTCTCAAGTCCTACGTGCGGAATCGATCTCGACCGGAGGGCGACATCATCGAAGGTTATGCAACCGAAGAGGTCATTGAGTTCTCGTCGACTACATGGCTCGAGTGGAACCGATAGGTGTGCCTCTATCTCGTCATGAGGGAAGGCTGGATGGTATCGGGACCATCGGAAGGAAATCAATCACTCCGATCTGATCGTGCGCTCAAGCCCATTTCACGGTCTTGCAACACATGACCCAACTGTCCCGTGACATCGGCGAGCACAAAGACATGATACGCCAACGTAATCCGACGGTCGGAGGTTTGGATCACGAGAGCACAACCGTCGGTTCAACGAATGGGTAAAGGTGCGAATCATGGTGGGAGGTCATCAAGTGATGATCTGTTGCTATGGTTGGCAAAAGGGCCACAATTTACAATTGTCACATGGCAAGGATCGACATAAATGGGTACACATTTTATCGGCAGCTCGGGATAGGAAGAGCACTGATCCGAATGCGGTGTCGCATAGATGCATTCGATCCGATGGGTGAGGAGCTCGTACTATGGGCAAATAGAGGAGATATGGGAGCTCGACTACGTGCTTTTCAAGATCCCCTATTTGGTGCCGTTGGGTCCATCTCCCACATGTGAAGGTCGACAAATGCGGCGTCACTACCGTGGACCTCGATCGTGTCGGATACAAAGACGAACCATTCGTACTGGCTAACCAAGTTGTTCAAGTCTTCTATGTAACCGACCCGGCAAATAAGAAGCGTCACGTAGTTCTTCATGGAAAAAGAAGGATTGTCGGAGTTGAGAATGTAGTGGACGAGGAAGAATACAATCAATTTGACGAGTTGCCTCCTTTCGGAGACGGCATCAGGCTCGAGGAAGAACCCAGCGAGGAAGCTAGCTATATGCGCGTCGATCATCGTGAAGGACTATATTTTAATTAAGAAATTACTCCATTGTAATTAATTTATTCCATAACATCATGTGTTATGAACTTGTAATATGTCGTACGTATATTTTGATGTCAACGTGGAATTGTAATCGCTCCTGTCCTTGTGGACCGTATATTTTGGTGCATTAAAAATTCATTTCATTTGGAAAATAGTCCAGCTGCACCACCTTTCTAGAAACCTAAAAAACTAAAATTTTATGGCAAATAGTCTAACACCTTTGCAAAGAAACTGGTATACTCATGCCTAATCCTGCAGTCGTCACTGCAGAAGACGACGTAGTCGTCCCACCCTTCCACACCGCAGCCAATGCTCGTGCCGGTGGCCATCCTCGACAGCGCCCACACCCGCCCGATGGCGGCCTTCTTCCCCACGCCGCGCTGGACCATGTCGCGGCGAGCCTCGCACCGCCTACACTCCCGGTTGGTCTTGGCCGTCGCACCCGCCGGCCGGTCGGCTCGTCCTCGACCTGGCTGATGTAGTGCTTCCCAACGTCGCGCGTCTCGTCGGCTGTGTAGAGGAGGAGACCGAGCACGTAGGCCGCGGCCTTGTGGCCGGCCATGGCCGCCCGTTCAAGGAACATGAGGCCGCTGCATGTCTTGGGGCGCCAAGACAAGCCCGAGACCGGCGATGAAACAAGCCCGGGTTGCCGCGGCGGCGGGTGGTTGACGACGGCGAGGTAGCGCTCGTTGTCCTGCCACTTCATCGCCTCCTCTCGCTCGAGCGCCACGCGCCTCCCCACGCGCGTTCCTTGGACACCTTGTACAAGGCCTTACAACTATACGTACATACATTCAAGATGTTAGAATAAATAGTAGTATGTACGTACGTATATTGTAGACATAAAGATGTACGTACGTTAATCGTAGGCTGCATAGGTCCTCCATGGGCTGAGGAGAGCTCGCGGCCACACGGCCGACGATGTCGACGACGACATCGTGAGAAAGAGCGGCGATCACCGACCTCCTCGCCTTGGTGCTAGCCTGACTGCTCTGCATGCTAACCTTGGCGATTGACGTACTCAAAACCGTGAGACGAAGAGCGATGGGAGGAGTTTAATCTTCGGTGATTATTCCGTCTTATATCAAGAATTAGAGTAATGGCGCACGTGAGGCGAAGAGACGCATGTATCGTCGGCGTGCGAGAGCGAAGAGACGGTTGTGCGATGGTGAAGAGACACATCACGCTGGAGCGGATATCACGACGGCTCTATATGGGAACCGTGCGCGATAATAATATCACCGACGGTTATTTAATAGAGCCGCTCGTGATACTAGTATATTACGAGCGGTTCTCAAATTGAACCGTGCGTGATATTTCACTGACGGTTTTATTTCCAAACCGCTGCGCGATAAGCGTCCTCATCACAGGCGGTTCATATTACCAACCGTCGTGATACTTCCGAATGGTTGGTAATATGAACCGTGCGTGATATGTCTTCATCACGCAGCGGGTCATATTACGAACCGTCGCGAAGTATCTAAGCGGTTGGTAATAAGAACCGCTCGTGATGAGGACATATCACGAGCGGTTCCCGACGGTTCCAAAGGGAACTGTCAGATAAGATTCAACACGACGGCTCCTTTGGAACCGTGCAGTGATGAGGTGTCTGCTATTGCTTGTTTTGTAGTAGTGACACCACCCTGTAAAAATTCAACTTCAGATTCGAAATGTGTTAGTAGAAATAAAAAAAGAAGAAGATAAGTTTGGTGTGAATAGTAGTGTTTTACCTTTATCTTTTCCTTTTTTTCCTTTTGATTTTTTATTTGTCAGATTTTTTTCTCATTTTTGCTACTCTTGACATAGAATGAACTTAACTTAATGTTATACGTAGGTTGAGTAAATTGAGAAGTACATCTTTAAAATTTTTAAGGAATATTTAAATGTCGGTTTGGTTCAAAAAAGAAAGTTGCATGAGTACACCACAAAGTGACATAAACACCTCTTGCCAATTCAAACGCTTTCCTTTTCAGATCAGTTAATGGACGTTCCTCTACATGAGGCAGGTCACCATGTCACACTCAATTTTATTGCTCCTTAGCTTTTATCAAAATAATTAATTTGATCTCTCATTTAGATGTTGATTATTCTAGCAAACCAATCAATGTTTTTCGGTGATGTGATTAATTGATAATAGCAGTGGTATTGATGGATTTCGTAGACCGCCCAATCATAATGAGCTCGGGGGTCACAGTGGCAACGCCAGCTAGCTTGCGAAACCACCTGGGGGTTAAGTGAACCTGATTAGAAAGTTCGGGGGTCATAAAATTAATTCGACTGATGCATGCATTACTAGTTCTTCAGACTTTCCCAACAAGTTCCAGGCCAAATTGTTTCCACATTTCAGGCTAATCATGCATGCATATATAAGCACATACTCAGGAGCATTATTTCTGCACATATGCCTCAGAATCGAGCAGATATACATATACTAGTCGCACAACATGTGGGAATTACCTACGGAGAGGGAGAAGCACATAGCAGAGCGCGGGCTCGTCCCCGTCAATGGAGGCGTTGGCGGGGGCGGCGCGGTGCACGACGGGGCCAAGAAGGAGGACGGCTTCGTGCGCAGAGATCAGTCGTTGTATGCATATAAATTTATCATGATGATCCATGCGTGCGTATAAGCTACGAATTCATATAAAACCGAATTGCTATCTCAAGTCGATGTTTTTTCCCCTTTCCTACACATGAAGCAGGTACGTGAGCAGTGACATCCCCAGTGATCTTCTCGTGAAGGTGGGTGGCGTCAACCTCCACCTGCACAGGCACCCCATGGTCTCCTCGTCGACGGGGCTGCGGCCATCCACGGCCCCGACGTCGTCACCACAGCTGTCGAGCTTCCCGACCTGCCGGGCGGCCACGGCGCCTTCGAGCTGGCCGCCAAGTTCTGCTACGGCGTCATGGTCGACATCACGGCCGCCAACGTCGCCGCGCTGCGCTGCGCCGCCGAGTACCTGGAGATGACGGAGGAGCTCGAGGTGGGCAACCTCGCCTTCCGCGCGGAGGCGTTCCTGGGCTACGTGCTGGCGTCCTCGTGGCGGGACTCCGTCTCCGTACTCCGTAGCTGCGAGGGCCTCTCGCCGTGGGCCGACGACCTGCAGCTCGTCCGCCGCTGCAGCGAGTCCGTCGCGGCCAAGGCGTGTGCCAGCCCGAGGGCCAGCACGTCGAGCGGCAGCAGCCAGCAGCGCGTGCTGCTGTCCGACTGGTGGGTGGAGGACATCTGCGTGCTGAGGATCGACCACTTCGTGCGCGTCGTCACGGCCGTTCTGGCCAAAGGCATGCGGCTCGACCTCATCGGCGCCGCCGTCACGCGCTACGCGTCCAAATGTCTCCCTGGCCTCACCGAGGACACCCCGAGCTCTCACGATGGTGCGCTGTGGACGAAGGCCGGCGGGCTCCAAATGGTTATCGCCGGCGAGGACGACACGCAGACTGATCCCGAGCAGCGGATGGTCGTGGAGAGCCTGATCAGCATCATCCCGCCGCAGAGGAACTCCGTCTCCTGCGGCTTCCTCCTCCGGCTGCTCCGCCTCGCCGTGATGCTCAACGCGGCGCCGGCGCTCGTCACGGAGCTGGAGAAGCGCGTGGGCATGCAGCTCGAGCAGGCGGCGCTGCCCGACCTCCTGGTCCCTTCCAACTCCTACGGCCGCGCCGACACCGCGACCGCGTACGACGTCGACCTCGTGCGGCGGCTCGTGGATCAATTCCTGGTGCAGGAGCAGTCGGCGACGGCGGCGTCGTCGTCCGGCTCTGGCCACGGGAAGGGGCAGCAAGAGCTAAGTTCCAAATGCTCAAAATGCATGAATTTTATACGGTAACTAGATGATGATTTTAGATGGATTTATGTGAAAGAATTATTCTATTTTTGAAGTTAGCAAGTGAAAGTTACAGTAGTTTGAAAATCAAGTTCTTAAAAAAAACACTTCTGTTACTATTTATCTGATTTTAATTATTTAGTGAATTTTTGTAGAACAGTGGTGGAGATAAGGATTACATAGATAAATAGAAAATAAAGTTAAAAGCATTTTCTAAAAATTGGATCGTCGCACGTGAGCTGGCGGACTGGTCGGTGGCGGAGATCCAGCCCTACGCCTGGGGTCCGGCGATGCTATGCGCGATGTACTGCAGACTGTGCGACGCGTGCCACCGGGTAGCGGACAGCTCCATCTTCTCTGGATGCTCTCTGCTTCTTCAGCTGTGGTCCTTCAAGTACTTCCAGATCGGACAACAATAGCTGGACTTGGAGCATACACAGTCAGCTAGTACGCCGAGAAAGATGACGTGGACCGGCCGACCATGGGCACGGTGTGGTACTGCCGACGGGTTAGTTTTGTGTGCTAAGTTATTATTTGTCGTACACACTCAGTTATTGTTTTTCGTAATGTAATCACAATTTCGTATGCTAAGTTTCCATTGTTCTATTCCACAGGTCATCTACACGCCGATCTCTTCGCATGGGTTCTACCCGGAGTACGTTGCGATATTCGATCAGCTGACGGATGTCCGCGTCATCTGAACACCGTACACTCCCGAAAGGGTGTACGCGCGCGCGCCCGATGGACTGTCGAGCCTGTGCACGCGAGACTACGTCTACTAGTACACGTGGAGGGCATTGGTGCACGAGGTCTTCATGAAGGAGTACCAGGTGCAGCGGGTCATGCGCCAGTTCGCTCTGCGACAGCAGGTCCCAGCTCCCTGGGGGCAACGGGTGCCGACAGACGTCCATGGGTAAGTTCGCCACATCACAGCGCCCCATTGACGCCCCTCTGCTCTTGGCAGGGGCACAGTCGCCGATTGGAAATAACGCAAATCAATCCCATCGGGACCCTCAAGAATAGTCCCATGACCGTAGTAAATTTTGAAATTGGTGACGTCCGATATATTTGACACACTACATCGTAAATAAGTTTTCCATGATTAGCCACATATCTCAAACTAGATTACCCACCGAAAAGTATAATGTACAACATACTTCACTACGTTACCGTACATCCAAAACTATGTAATCCATTCGGTTGAAAAAATTACCTGACAGGTGGACGACCGGACGGGCAACGCTTCGCTAGCTTCTCTCCTCCCCTCACTCCTCTCCCTTCTCTCCTCTTTTTTTCGAATAAAAGTGAGTCCCGTGCCGAATTTTAGGGTTTCAAGGGCCTTTTATAGGGGAGTGTTCCGGTCTATAGTTCAACTGGCGACGGGAACACTGTTCACTTCCTATCGCCAGTTCAACTGGCGACAGAGAGTTGGACCGGCGACAGGGATTCAACAGGGAACTAGCGACATGAGCCTAGTTTTGTAATTTTTGGGGGCGACTATTTATTTTTATAATTTTTTGTAAAATAATATTATTTTAAAAAGGGTTAAGTACATTGTTCGTCCCTCAACTCTTATCTTAGTTTAATTTTTGCCCCTGAATTGTAATACTGGATAAAACACGTCCTCGAACTGTCAATACCATGCAAAAACTGTCATTTTTTCTTTTTTAGAGCGGTTTTGACCGGTATTTGACCTACGTGACTTTCCACGGTATTGACACGTGGCACGAAACAGCTCTAAAAAAGAAAAAATGGCAGTTTTTGCACGGTATTGATAGTTCGAGGACGCGTTTTATCCGATATTACAATTCAGGGACGAAAATTAAACTAGGGCAACAGTTGAGGGACGAACAATGTACTTAACCCTTTTAAAAAATTCGCTATCAAGATACGGCTATTACACTTTTACCCATAGAGGGATGTCTACTACCCATACTACTAGAGGAAGTATAACCAAATACTAACTAATCCGATCTATTGGATCGAAAAGAATGAACAGCTCATATTGAATTGAATATACCGTAAAAGAGCTCTTGATTATAGCCCCTAGCTAGCTTTATCAAAATAATTAACTTGGTCACTATTGGGACACGGATTTACACATCTGAAACCCTCTGTGTATTCTAAACTAATCCCACGATTAGTAGCTAGCTCACAAAGTGAAACATCGATGAAATATTATCCATTCAATGGTTTAACTAAAATGGTAGCAAGATAACAAATAGTAATAAAAACTAGACCTTATGATCAACGTTTGCTTAACTTGCCACGCAGGGCATAAGAAACAAATAAACTCTTGCAGCGGAAAACAAACTTGGAGGGACCATTCAACATGCCTGCAAGCAATCGAGTAAAGAACATATCCTAATTCGCGAAACTTTCAAATAACTCCTCTTCGTAGAACCCTTGAGCAACCTGACATTCTTCAACTGAACAGCAAAGTTTAAAACCATGAGTACATAAAGTACTTAGCAAGTCGTAGGGAACAATGTGCAATTAGAATTCATGTAAGGCTTTAATCAAAGGAATAATTGTATGGTTCTTTTACAGAAGGCATGTAGTGACATTAAATACAATAAGTAGATTGCAAAGCATAATTTAAAAGACAATAAATAAATAAGTAAACAATTTATTTGAAAAAGCTAGTGAACTTTCCATTCTCTTCCCACCCAAACCACCAAGTGAATATCACATCCACAAAGCGAACATCACATTGACCCAGTGAACTTCCCATTCACCTTCCGATCAAATTTTATAAAAACTCTATCTCTCATGTGAAATTCTTGGTATTATCCATAACCGAGGACACGGCTGTTTAAACAGTTTTAACTCTGTAGAGGTTGTATAACTTTATCCACAAGAGATAAATCAACTTATAATGCCAGCAAAGACACACTTCCGTAGGCGTGTGGCTAAGTGATTATCATAAGACCTTTACAGAGCTCCTTCTTAACCCAGTTCTACCCGTTAAGGTTTCAACACGGAATGTCTTACCGACTAGATATGCCCCCCCCCCGTCTTGCGCCATTGTGAGAATACGTCCATCCCGTATCTCACACCACCAAAACAGAACCGAAATTGAGACATTACTAATTAGTTAGCCAATTCTATCCCATACTGAACATGTGGTTGTACAATATGACCCAGTTCAATGACGCACAAGATTAAGTTCTTGATAATTACTCAGGCGAGTCTATCTCATCCCAACAAATATGCTACCCTCACCCTCTTTACTACACGATCGCTCTCTTGAGAGGAAACCATTTTTGTTCAACCAAGACCAATGACATCTCCTGCCATTGCATAACAATTTTAACAACAGTGACTACCTGCTATAATTCCTTATCTCATTAAGTCAATTTAACTAAACATAACTAAGCATCTCAACGATATCCATGTTGGTGATACAAATATGTCCAACTAGTGATAACAATCCTATGATGACAAATGATTCATGGTATTCTTATAATGGGTTCTTTTACGATACACTCAATTTAATACGGGTTGCTCATTCTTTTTATATAATGGTTCATATTAGTCAGGATTTAGTTATACTATACCCGGTAGTATGAGTAGTAGAATCCCAGGAGAGGTAGAATTATAATTGCCATATGGGGATCACATGACACAATATTAATATTTTGAATCCTAGTTGAAAAAATCCGTAATACCCTCATAAAAAAATTATAAATACAAAGAAAAATCTATTATATTCTTAATAAATAAATAGTCATATTTAATTTATACTACCACCATGTATTACCAGTAGAATGTACCTTAAATTTCTCCCAATGAAGCTGGGCGGGAGGACCACGAGAGGAATTAGCGGGAGCACGACAGACATTAGCGGGATCCACGATGCTCCAGGGCGGCGGCGCCGAAATAAGCTGCAACACCACGCTCGGAAGCCAAGCCTAGCGCATCGTGTGCGTGCATGCACGATGATTACGATGCAACACAATGCGGTTGGGGGCGCGTAGAGAAATTGGGCGAAAATGTTGATGAGACAGACTATCAAGATATTGTTCCAGCGGGGAACCACGAGAGAGAGCCCGTTCGCAAAGACCAGGAAGATTGCCACGAATGCGACGACGACGGAGAATCCTCCGAGAATGAGAGCCAGGAAGCGTGCCTCGAGCGATCGAGTAGGAAACCCAGCAATTGTGCAAAAAATTATGGCGAACGCTGAGGCTGCCAACGAGGCCGCGTCCATTTGGGCGATGCACGTAAAAACTGGTTCTCTTAATGCCTTCTGTGCATCAGGGGATTTCGCCATGTTAAAAGGCGCATGGAATGCTATGCCCAATACGAGCAGCGCGGCAGCGGCGAGGAGTCCGGCGGACTTGCTTATTCTCTCGCTTTCTTTCTCATCGTGAGCTTCTGACATGGCGGCGCTCCTGCTACTGAAGTGATCCCATCGACAAGTACAGAAATCGGCTCCGGCAACCAGCAAGTCGTTGCGGATCCAATGCCGATTAAACTGCAAAAGTGTACGTAACACAAAATGTCATCATCACAGTCAAAGTTGATCAAAGTTGAACCCCGAAACTTTCAACTCGCGAAATCAAACCTTTCATCTCAAAAATATTCTAACTTTCAACTTGAAAGCACAAAAAAAAATTCAACCGATCAATTCGAAAAATTCAACTAATAATTCGAACTTTTAACTCATACAATACAAACTTTTAACTCGGGGTGAATTTCCTCTGCTCCCATCCCCACGGGGGAATTAGCTGGGGACGGCTCCCCAATGAAAACATAAATTCGAATTATACTGACATAATTTCATTAATTTATCATATGGTTATGTAAATTTATTGATACATGAGATGCTAGAATAATACTAAATGAGTTATATACTATATATTAAACCACAAATAAAATATGTATGGATTAGGCCATAGCCTCGGCAGGGCTGTCAAAATCGCTAGTTAGATAATCACCAACTGGTCGTAAGGAGTTGCAAACTGGTCGTAGTTAGATACTAACTGATCGTAAGGAGTTATGAACTGGTTGTAACTGATTATGAACTGGTCGTGACTAAGTACGAGCTGGTCGTAAGTGATAAGGACCTGGTCGTAGATCATATTGCATTAAGGTTCGTCCGATATATTCTGTATGTGTTCGGGAATCGTTATGTGCTGCTAGGTACCGCTGACGACTCGTGATCGGGAAAGAGTTTCCAAGTCACAACTGATTGCACACGAACCTATAGGGTCACAAACTTAAAGGGCTAGGATTTGATTTGGATGGTGATCCGAATTCTTATAGGCCACGCGTTCCTAATGTGCCTTTTGTTTGGGACCCATTATGGATGCCTATATATAGAGGGGCGGTGGCATGGGCTGAGGTGATCAATCAATCTCTCTGGAAGAAATCATGAAACCCTAATAGCCACGCTCTCCTCAACCACGCCGTCGGCGCTAGCACTCCTGCGCGTGGTGTCCCTGCCCCGTACGTGTGGATACACCATCAGCACTAGGACGATCCGCGACTCACGACGTTCATCAGAGTAGGAGGAGAAGGCGCGCAGCAAGTACGACTACGACTTCTTAGTGGCCAAAGAAGTGCGATGAAGGGGAAGCCCTGGTAGAGAGGAGATGAAACTTTGTATTGAAGACGAGCTATGGATGATATGGGGCAATCGCGTAGCTAGGAGCGTTCCATCACTGGTGAGTGACACGACGTCACTAGGGATGGCGAGAAGATTCTCCATATCGTTAGATAGCGACTAAAGTAGACATACCGACATGAGTAAATATAAGAGATCTTTGTGGTTAGTGAGGAAGCTACATCATTGAGTTGGACAACATCGAAGAAAAGGAGCGACCGACAGGGGAGAAGAAGACATCAAGCATGCATAACATTATGCATGCGTATATACATGTATGCATCCGTACGATTAGAAGCACGGGTGTACAGAGGTAGAGGAGAAAAGAGCTTTTAGTAAAGATGGTGCAGCCGTAGGGAATAGACACGGGGCCACTGGAGAGAGCGTGACAAGTGTCCCCGGCAGGGATCAATGACGATTATATGTGTATGCGTGTTGATGTCGCAACTGTTAACATTAACCAATAATTGGAGAGAGGTAGAATATAGCTTATCCTACAAGAAGAGATTGATCCACAAGGAAGCGAAGAGCTGTAACATCCCAAATTTTGCCTTTTCAAAAATTTATTTCAAATTAAATAATTCAAAGTGTTGGTCTTCTTTTGGAGTTTTTGCATTCGTTTAATTCCATACCGAAATTCATATCCAAATTTGACCGTCTCAATTCAAAACTCGTCGCCAAATTCTAAATTCAAATTTTGTAATTTGAATTTTCCCAACCCATTTCTTGGCATTTCTTTTCCCTTTTTCCTTTTGCTTTCTTCTTTCTCTGTCTCTGCTCTTGCTCTAGCCCGACCACGTCCCCGAGCCACGCCGCTCGCTCTAGCCCTGTCAAGCTGCGCCTTGCGCTAGAGCGCGCCAAACCGTGTCCCCGCGCTGCTCGCTCGTGCCGTCCTCTGGCTGCACCATGCCGCGTCGCGCCCAGGCCACATCCTGCGCCATGCACGCCCTACCGCATGCACCGCGCTGCACGTTCCCCCATCTCTGCGTACATTCAAGCCAGCCATCACCACGCAATCAATGGCATTGCCATTTCCGTTGTCGTCACGCCATCAATCCCTCTATTACCGCAATCATTCTTCAATGCGTTGTTGTTTCCTTGGTTTTCAATTGCATGTCAGTAACGTCGTCGGCATTGCTACTCGCGGCCGTGTGCATTCAAACCCCGACCAAGTCTATAAAGCGATTGAAGTCCATGTCTGTCAGGGATTGCTCCAGGTGATGGTAACAGACATTCATGTTCGGGCAGGTTATCCCCCATAATGGCGAGCTCCGGGTCGATAGTAAATGATGTCCATGACTTAGGGTTAAGCTCATCGGGTGGGTTGGTGTTAGAGTGTGGTATTGTAAAGGTCTTGTGATAATCTTTTAGTCGCACGCTCAAGGAAGCGTGTCATGGACGACATTATAAGTTGATTATCTCGTGTGGGTCAAGCTGTATAACCTCTGCAGAGTGTAAAACTATTTGAATAGCCATGCCCACGGTCAAGGGCGGGCAATGTGCATTTTCACATGGTAGGTTTTGGTTTTGATTTCAAAATAGTAAACTTTGGGAACCCAGGAGCAATTGGAACTCTCGGGTAGTTTTTCTGGCAACTAGAGCTCTATCCTTTAAACCTTAGCGGCTAGAGCCTTGATACTAGTGGTTGGTAGCTGGAACCTCTACTAGTGATATAATTATTTTAATTATTGAATCTTCATTTGTCAAATGTGCTTTATGAAAAATGTTTAAACTTAAAATATTGCTTTGTGCAAAAGAACCCTATAAGCCTAATTGTTAAAGGTATGCATATGCATATTTCTCAAGACTCGTGGAGTATTTTATGTACTCACATGCTACACTCAAAATAAATCTCAGAAGTATTCAATGATGCCGTGGACGACTAGGACTTCTACGCCTGCGGGTTTGACGAAGGACACCCGGAGTACTAGGCTGCGCTCCCCAGTCGAATGCTGGTGGGTAATTTGATGGATCACCACTCAGTGTTTATCATTGTTGTTTCCGCTGCTGTAAGTCTTGAGATCATATGACCTATATTGTAATAAGTGGCCATAAGGCCGGTACTCAGTTGTTTATTATTGTTATTATGTGATTCTTACTTGTTATCAACGATGTTTCCACTGTGTACACTAGCTACTGATCTGAGACTGGTGCAGAATTACACAGAGGGTTCGGATACAGAAATTCGGTCCCGACAAGAGCTGAGGTGACAATGATGAAGATGAAATAATTCCATGCTACCTACCTTAGCCGTTCGACGAGGACAATGTCATGCTGCTCGCTGGAGCCGTTGGAGAGACAGGCTGGAGTCGAAGGAGCCAAGTGTTGTGATGACGAGTGGTGAGCGTCGGCATTGTTGAAGAAGTCAATGGCCGAAGAAGCTCGATGATGAGGAAGTCCCAACGGAGAGGAGATGAAGCTTTGCATTGAAGACGAGTTATCGATGATATGGGGTCATCCGGTAGCTACCATGATTGGTGAGTGACACAGCATAACCGGCGATGGTGAGAAGATTCTCTATATTGTTAGATAACGACTAAAGGAGACACACCAGCATCAATGAAGATGGGATGTCGTCGCGGTTAATGAGGAGGTCACATCGTTGAGTTGGACAACATCGAAGAAGAGGAGCGACTGACATGGGAGAAGAAGATATCGAGCATGTTTAACATCGTGCATGTGTATATACATGCATGCATCTATATGGATAGAAGCACGCACGTACAAAAACAGATGAGCAAAGAGCTCGGAGTAGAGATGGCACAACGATAAGGAATAGGCTCGCGGCAACCGGAGAGGGCATGATTGGTGTCCTAGGCAAAGATCGGCGACAATTGGACGTGTATGCGTGTTGATGTCACAACAGTCAGTATTCGAGAGAAGTTGAAGATAACTATGTGGTAGAGTATTGCATTGGAAGGGGTAGCAGCTGAGAGATATCGATCAAGAATTGGGTTTGCTGTTGGAGGTTGAAGCAGAAAAGCTGTGGCGGGGAGAAGAGATAGAAGACACGGTTTGGTAGGCAACCGGTGTGAAGGAAGATAAGTTCAAGGTAGGTCACTCATGATGTATCGGTGTATACATAGGCAAGGTACTATAATACCATATAAACTAATAAGATAATTTGATGCACACATAATCAATGTATTGCTTGAGATTAACAGAGGTACAAGTGTATACAAATATTTTAGAAAAGAGTAACCAATGGAGAAAAAATAGAGGCATGCAGCTACATGATGCATACATGATGGAGAGTGATTAACTTATTATGCTCAAGATTTTCTGCCATCAAAACTCATATTTTAATTATGTTCCTTAAGTTGTATTTTCCTTAAAGCTTCTATTGTCATTTCTAATGTTTATGATATCTTTAAAATCTAAATAGCTACAAGATACGTAAATATATTCTCAAGCATCTAAGTTATATTATTTGACATTACAAACTTTAAAACAAATCTAGCTATGCAAATGCGCGAGCCACCCTTCTAGTTTACATGTATATAAGTGTATATCGGGGTTATAGCAGAGAACAAGGATGGAGGCCCTCGAGTCCTATCTCGGTTCCCATTTCCTTATAAGATAGTAGGGACAAAATCCCCCAATACCATCCCTAATAGAAGAATTCCCCGATGATCGCGGTGGATTTTTATCGTACCTTGTTGGGAAGATCTCTCCACCGCTTGCTCGACTTGTTTACCGCCATTAGTAATCTTTCAAAAGAGAGGTTTCAACTCAAATTCATTGGGTTCAAAACATAGGGATCAAAACTTTTCACTGGTTCAAAACACTTTCAAGTTTCAACATTAACAAATCTGAAAGGTTTCAACTCAAATTCGAAGTTTTAACTCAAGATCCAAAAAAGGGTTCAACTAAAACATCTAACTTTTCGTTCGGAATTTCACCTTTCAATTGAAAGATTCGAGAGCTTTCAAATCAGAATCCAAAGATTTTAACTAAAAGAACTTCCTACTAAAAAATCTCAAACTTCCTATTGAAGAAATCCAGAAATTTCACTCAAATCCAGAAATCAGCTCGCACGTCTCTCGAACACTCTCTGTCTCTCGGTTACTCTGCCCGTACACCAACTCAAGCGTTACCACTGCCGAATATCAATTGCAGTGTGTTTTCAGATACGCCCTGGTGTTTTGAGCTTTTCGCAAAAAGAAAAAAAAACATTTAAAGTTGCTCATAGAAACATCTTAAATAATATTTTGGAGGTGTTTTGTGGTCTTCATTAAGGGGTTTAATTTCAAATGATTGGTGACATTGTTTTCTTAGTGGAAGGGGAACTTACCTGCTTATATGCCCAACGTGGTTTAATGCTCGAGAATGCAAGATCAAGAGGTGTGCACCCTTTCTTGTTTATGAAACTTAAACAAACTTTCCTGTTCCTCAGTAACTTGCAAAAGATGTGGTCATTCCCGTTCAGCACGGCCAGATGGAGGGCTGTATCTCCATTCTGGTCCCTCATATTCAGAATTCTCTCGAGGCTTCGTTCGCTACAGACGTATGCCACTACGTTGAGCTGTTCCTTGTCAACAGCGACGTGGAGGAAGGTCCGGCCCAAAGCATTGCATGATGAATCACAATTAGGACATTTGTCCAGTAATATTTTGATGATATCAAGCCTTCCTTTGGAGGCTGCGACGTGTATGGGCAGCGAACCCTCCGAGTCTGCACAGTAACCTGACAATGTATCTTTCTCCAAGATGAGGTCCGTGATAGCTGTGCCTCTATTGCCCAAATAGTGGAGTGGTGTGCTACCAAATTCATCTGGTTTTTTTGTAAGGCTCTTCTCCCATGTTAGCAGCAATTCGCAGAGCTCTGCAATGAATACATGATGGCATAAGGCATATATATACAAGAGTAATCGTCATTTCCTATTTCCTCCCATGACTTGATTGTGAGGAACTCTTTTTGCTAATTCACAGTGAGAAGAATGTCGGTACACACATACGTACCTTTGCTCAAGAGAACAGCAGCATGCAGGGCTGTTTTCCCCGCAGGTCCAGCGTAGGATACTAAATATTTGTAGTCCTCTTTGGTGAGCTCCTTGACAATGTCAACATGGCGTAGAGTGGTAGCCAAGTAGAGCGGAGATACTCCTTCGTCATCCAGTATCTGCACCAGCGCAGGGCTGGTCCTGTCGTCCAGGTTTGCATCTACCGAGAGCAGCAACCTCACAAGGTCTGTATGCCCATGCCGGACAGCTTCGTGTAAGCACGTCTCCCCCTTGTCGTTTCTTGCCCTCAGGAAATCGGCAAACCGCACGCAGGGTGCGTCCTGATGGGAAAAAGTCACAGCCGGGGGCAAGGGAACCTCCACGGCGGCCGGAGCTCGGGGAGGAGGTCGTTGTTCCCCCGCCCTTGCTGCTGTTGCTTCGTCTTCTTCTAGCACTCCTACTTTGCGGAAGATGGCGCGAACCAGGTCCACATGGCCAAGCATGGCGGCAACTTGGAGCACCCCATCCGCATCGGAGGTGACTCCTCGGAGGAGCATGGATCTTAGTAGAGGGGCCGGGGCGTCAGCATGTGCGCCTGAGTTCGACGAATCGCAACGCCTGAGTTCGGGAACTGCCGCTGCCTCGCCGGTGGGATTCATAGGCGCAGCAGGAACCGGAACGCCGCTCGTCGCAGGTGCATGCACGTTGGGTTTGGGACAACCGGAAGACGATGCTGCCTCCAACTCCAAGTCCTGAGGAATGTCGATCTTCATCTCAGCCGTACCTGCTCCCTGGACAGTATTATTTGCGCCATCTTTCGAACTGACGTCATCACGACCGGTTGCTCCTTGATTCGCTGTTATGTGGTTGGCGTTGGCACTAGCATTACAAGGCGGTCTCTCATTGCGAGCTTCCGAGTCAAGAAGACGTTGAAATGCCTTCAGCTTGCCTTCTATCACTGCCGTCCGCAACCTACCATCCATCGGGTACCATGCCCAAGGTTGACGGCTCTTCCTCCTAATCTTCAGCTCCACTGCACCATATCCATACTCAACAAAGCATTCATAACACATTTGGAAAAACAAAAACAAAAATGGATTTGTTATTTCTAAGTCATCTAATTTTTTTAAAATTTAAGTCAATAGTTGTGACCATTGGATTTGTGTAGAGATTGATGTGTCATATGATTAGATATTGATCCAATAGATAAAATATGTGACTTATGCTTAATAAAATTTCAGTCACCTTACGAATAGACAGTCCCAAACAAAAAACAAATGGAAAGTCCCATAGAAGTTACTCCTTGGTCTAAGCAAAATAAAATACAGTAAATTACATTCTTGCCCTTGGTATTTGTGTTTGAGATGCATAAACCCCTTGGTCTAAGCAATACATTCACTTAAACCAAGGATTTTGAACCAAAATTGGTTCGCTATATATGCCTCGGAGCAATTCGATCGGACTTCGTTGGCATATTGAGGTGGACAGCTCAACATGGCGTGGTGTTTAGTTCCACATGTCAGTAAAAATCATGTAGAGACCATATGGTTTGGTCTTACATCTAGTGATTAATAATTGGCATCGTTGTCGAAGAGTTTGGGGAGTTAACTCTTTATTTTGCAAAAGCTAGCATGCTGTCAGGAGATAGACGGTCTGACGACCCCTGGGGCGGTATGACTCGCCATGGCTGGGCCAGTGCAGGCTTGAGGCAAATGGACACCAAACACATGTGTAGTCGTGTTTGAGGATGTGTTCGCACTAGGTGCCATTGAAAATGGATATTGGACGTGAAACTATATAGAGTTTAACTGACAAGTTCAGATATGAGTGTTTTCTGTGATGGGAAGAGGTCTGACTGGCTACACCATGGAGGTCAGATTGCTAGCGGTCAGACTAGTGCCCGGTTACTGGTGGGTACGGTTAGACCGGCCGGCACGGGTAGACTGGCCAATGGTTGGCGGTTAGACCGATGTGATGAAGGCGGTCAGACCAGCCTGATGGCAGTGGTGAATCAGCTTATGATGTAAGACCTCAACCTCGTGGTCTATTTACCCTTATTGATTATCTTTATTCACTTGTACGGATATGATATTCATCGATATTGTACCGCGTGAGCTAGCTACTCATCATGGAACTAGCTTGGTATACACAGAGGGTCTAGATACAAATATGGGTCCTCATAGAGAGAGTATTTCACATAGACTGAAGCTACTAACCCTACAATGCATGGTAGCTTCAAATGGACCCACAAATAATTTCGCATTTCAGCCCCTAAATTTGTTCCAATTGTACTTTTCTTTGAATGTTTACATTGAAAACGTTGAGAAAAGAAAATAAATTACACATTCGCCACTAACCCACTTGTTAGCCATATAACCTATCTATCCCCACCCTCTCCTCTCCCTCACCACTCAGTAAGCTTCACCCTCAAGCCCACCACACCATCACCTCTCACCGCACCCCGCACTCTCCTAAAGCAGCCAACCACCATCATCTCCGGCGGCCATCGGTGCCTAAGGCGACCACCTGATCTTTGCCATGCGCCGTCGTCCAATTTTTGCCTTGCGTCGTAGCCTCTGCCACCACCCCTGTGAAGTTTCACTCCGCCACTCACCACCGAAGGGTCGTTGGTGCCCTGATCTAGTCTGGATCCAGATCTGGTCAGATCCAGTCACTGCCGCTGCTATCACAGATCCGATCATCACCATTGCCTTCTCGATCACCGGTGCGGTCCTGGTCATCGCCATCATCCTCAAAACCGGCAGATTGGGCACGGCCTGATCCATTCGTTGTTGTCTAAGGCAGGTGCGTGCACAAGCCACTCTCTCCCCCTCCCTCTCGGGACCACTTCTCTCCCTGGACAACCCTTTTTCTCCGCAAGCCATCGCCTCTTCTGCAGGTAGCACGAACACACTGCAAGCCACCATGTCCCCCCTCCTCCACGACAGCTTCCATCCAATGTGAACCTACGAGGCCAACGGCCACGGTAGAGCGTTGTACATGCCCTTAGAGATAGCGATTCTCTTAGCTATCGTGCATGCCTTAGTGAGATTAAAAAACATATACATATGAGAGGGATCCTAGCTGTTCCACCCTCCGACATACTTGAACACCTCCCTTCAAAAATGTAAAATATAGGGTAGCATTACAAAAAACTAACCAGTTAGGTCATTGATCCATGAAGCAACGTTTGTAGGCAGAGTTGCTCCATTTTCCTTGCAGGAGAGTATGTATGCCAGAAAGTCCTTTCGCAGCTCTCTTGATTCCTAACAACATATGGAGTAAAATCAAAAGAGCTTTTGTACCAAGTGAGCATGCGAACAACATATGGAGTAAATATCATGTTTTGTGTTTTGTCTGCAGCTAATAACTCTGCATGGTAATGAATTGTTCAACTTTTAGTGCAGTTAGTTGCACCTATACACGAGGCCCACCTCTGTGTCGATAGATATAGGGTACTTACGGTTGGAAATGACTGGACGAGTCGATGGCCATCCCACGAACGCATGAAATTGAATACGAAGAAGCCACAGTCACAGCTGCAGGTGCAGATGGAGAGAAAACTGAAATCAATAATGTATTAACCTTTGATGTAAGCGAATACAATTTATTGCTCCCCCTGTCTTCGTATTACTATCACTCAGCTTATAGTTGCATGAAACACTTTTTCCGTAAAAGAACTTTATTATACACAATATTCTTTTAAATCTATGTTACTGGCTTTTTACAGTATCTGAGATGTCATTTTTTTAACTTCTCAAATTTTTAGGATGCTTAAACCTCATGAAAATCTGAAAAATTTAAAACTTTTTATGCATTTTAGAATTATTTGTATTTTCTGGAATCCCGTTGCATATTTTTCCGAAATTTACAAACAATTAATAAGGGAAAACAAATAAAATAGGAAAAATTAGATATATGTCATCACAAAGTGCACGGTTTTGAAATATACCACTAAAGAGTTTCTTCTTTCAAATATGCCATTGAATATTGGTCATATTTGGAGATATGACATTATGTACTCTTTACATCACTTTTTTATGTATGCAGATCCCGTACTGGACTACGTATTTTTGTATGGACGAAAATACCCCTACCTGCCCTGTCCATTACCACCAATTGGACCCAGTCCTAACATTTATGGTCATAACTTGTTATGTACACTATGCTATCTTCAAAACATTGAACCATGAAAAATCGAGGTGAGAAATGGATTTGGATCCGAACGGATTGGGTCTAGTCAATAGTAATGGATAGGGTAGGTAGGGGAATTTTCGTCCATACAGAAATACGTAATCAAGTACGGGGTCTGAATACATACAAAGTGATGTAAATGATACAAAATAGCATATCTTCAAACATGGCCACTCTTCAATGACATATTTCGAAGAAGAAAATCTTTAGTTATATATTTCAAAACCAAGCACTTTGTGATGGCATATATCTAATTTTTCAATAAACTAAAAACCATCAAAATAATTATTTTTAACTTGGCAGATTTAAACAACTTGTAACATCCCAAAGTTCTGTTACCAAAATAAAACTAATAAAGATTATTTTATTCTATTTTCTTAAATTTAAAAGAGTTTTATTGCTTTTCTTGAATTTCCCAAATTTTAAAAGTCAAAAAGAAGATTTCTTGAGTTTTCTGGGTTTTTCTTGGATTTAAAGTTAAAAAGGAAAAATAATTAGTGTCTTGAATTTTTCTGGATTTTAAAGGTTTTTCCTATTTTCTAGAAATTAAAAATAATTTATGTGCAAAATTAAAATCCAACTTTAAGTTGGAAATAATTTTATTAAGTTCAAAATAACATAAGGAATTTCTGTGAATTTTTCTATAATTTTTGGACTTTATTTTATATTTTATAAAAGCCCTTTAGATTTGTTTTAATTTATGAAAATCGGAAATGATTTAAAATCCTCATTTAGCTTTTGGTCCGAATTACATTTTCCAACCCTTCCCAAAGTTCTGTTACCAAAATAAATTAGTAAAGTTATTAGGTCCCGAAGATGTGGATTCAGTGCCCGAAGATGTCAACTGGTGAACAAATGCCCCCTTCCCATTAGGAGATGAAGATGACGCCAAGTATTAGGTCATTTACCTTAGTCAATTGCCTGTGGGTTATCCTAAAGGTCACCACGACTATTTATCTTTTCCGCCGCAAGAGTTCAATTATATTTAGCCTTTCCGGCCTATAATGTAAGACTTCGACCTTGTAGTCTATTTAACTTAATTATTATATTTATTCGCATGTATGGATATGATATTCAATGATACTATACTGTATAAGTTAGCTATTGCATCACTATACTGTATAACAAATACAATTTCCCAGTTGGATATTGCATCACTTTGTAGTTGTCAGACAACTCTATTACCCATGAAAAATATAGTTGTATTTGTTATACGACTGTAACTTATAATTTCTATATCCAGGTAATCCGCAACGTTATAATCTTGCCTCTCCAAAATATATAGTATACATCATTCTTTCTTTCAATCGATTAATGAGAGTTTTTTATATTTTTTTTAGGATTAATGTTGAAATTTCTAGCTCTCGGAGCGAAGGTGGTGCGTAAATCATTTTTTCTGTGAATTTTTCTAGAATTTTTGAAGTTTATTTTATATTTTATAAAAGCCATTTAGATTTGTTATAATTTCTGAAAATAAAAAATGATTTAAAATCCTCATTTAGCTCTTGGGCCGAATTCCATTTTCCACCCCTTTTTCTGTTTTTCCTCCCACCGGCCCAGCCCACCCCAGCTTCCTCTACTCTCTCTCCCACTGCCACTGGGCCCCACAAGCCAGCCACCCGGCCCTTTCTTCCTTTCTCCTTCTTCTCCAACGCCCGACCGCCATAGCTGCTTCACAGAGCTCCACTCAACCGCCGTTTTTCCTCCCCATCTTTCCCGCACATGTGTGCATCCTTATCCCCTTATCCCACCACCTCCATTCCCTCCCTTATCCCCTCTCTCTCTCTTGCACGGTTGCGTTGGAACGCGCACCGACCGCCGAAAAACCCGCGCGCCCGATCTCCACCCTCCGGCCTCCTCCGGCCCTATAAATAAAAGCATCGTGCTCCCCTATCAATCCTCATCCCACCCTCGAGGTTTCCCCTTCCTTCTCTCTTCCTCCACGCTACATCTCGCTTTTTCCAGCCTCTCGCCAGCTGCAAGTGTCGTCGTCACCGCCATTAGCACCGCCGGCAGTGGAGCTCCGGCCACATTGTCTACTTCCCCAACATCGCGGCTTCGCGTTCCATCGCGAGCTCACCTCACCTTTGCTAGAGCATCGCCGGATAACCTCGCCGCCGCGAGCCCGAATCACGCCGCCGCCTTTGTCCTCGCGGCCGGCATTCCCCTCGCGCCCAACCATCGCCGAGGTGAGCCCTAGACTCCTCACCTCCTACTCTCTGAGGTGAGCACCTCGCCGGTCATCGCCGAGCCGCCGTTCGCCGGAGCCATGGGCTCCCGAGCCACCGCTGCCTTTGTGATGATGTGGCACCACCACATGGCGCCACATCACCCAGTCATCGCCTGTGGTCACCTTGTCACCTGCCCATGTGGCTTTTCTTTTCTTTTTAGAAAATTAATTTGGTTGGAAATTAATTCTCCTGCTGACGTCATCACGACACAATAATTGTTTTTCCTTTAGAAAAACAATTCCACAAATTCTGAAATTCCAATTTCATCATTTCATGTGATTTTCAATCATCCGAGATCCCATTCTCCTTCGTTCGAGCTCTGATTCAAATGATTAAAATTTCTAAATTCATATAGATTCAATATCTATCTTCCAGTACCAAAATTATTTAATTTGGAGTATATTTGTATTTTATTTGAATTATGTTTGAATTTGGCTTATTTTCGCGTGATTTCGACGACTTCAGAGAATCAGATTTTGACGTTGTTTCAAAACAACAACTAATTGAGCAAGGCAAGTTACATCCTTTGATCATGTTTGATCCCAATATTTTAAATTATTTAAATTCTGTTTTAAATTATTATTGTATGCTTATTTATATTCAATGTAATTTAAAACCCTATTTTAAATTTATAGTTAATCCCCATACTTTGTATGGCAAATTTTGACATTGAAATATTTATACCTTGTCACCTTAGATAAAATCTAGTTGGTACAATAGTATGAACTATAACATTTTGAAAAAACATAAGCTTAGCCATGCTTAGACCTCAAATATTTGAGACATATTGGGTGAAACTATGACATGCTAATTTAAGCATGGTTGCCGGGACCGTGATCATATGGGTAAATATGGTCGAGATAATGATTGATCATACACAATCACTTTTGGTTTTAAAGTTAAAGTTAAACATGCTAAGCCATAGGTTTGGAAAGTGGCTCTAGTATTTGAGCAAACTAGATTTGCCCTAAAATAAACACACAACCCCTCCTTTGGTAAGCCTTACATCTATATAATAGCCATTTTCGATGAGGGCTTGCTGAATCCCTTTGTACTCATGGTTGCTCATATATGTGGATTCAGTATCCGAAGATGTCAACTGGTGAACAGATGCCCCTTTCCCATTAGGAGATGAAGATGACGCCAAGTATTAGGTCATTTACCCCAGTCAATTGCCTGTGGATATATCCTGAAGGTCACCACGACTATTTATCTTTTCCGCCGCAAGAGTTCAATTGTATTTAGCCTTTCCGGCCTATAATGTAAGACTTCGACCTTGTAGTCTATTTAACTTAATTATTATATTTATTCGCATGTATGGATATGATATTCATCGATACTATACTGTATGAGCTAGTTACTGATCTTGAGACTAGCTCTGAGTACACAAAGGGTCTGGATGCAAATCTGGGTCCCCACATATGGCCAATCTATATAGTTCAAACAAAATGATGGTCAAATTTTGAAAAGTTTGGCACGGATTTTAAAAACATCATTTAGAAAAGAACCGAGGGAATAGTAAAATTGAATAGTCAATGATGTATCATATTGACTTTGAAAAGTAAAAAACTTATCTTTTTGTTAACTACGAAATTGTCCGCACAATTTCCCAGTTGGATATCGCATCACTTTGTAGTTGTCAGACAACTCTATTACCCATGAAAAATATAGTTGTATTTGTTATACGACTGTAACTTATAATATCTATATCCGGGTAATCCGCAACGTTATAATCTTGCCTCTCCAAAATATACAGTATACATCATTCTCTTTTTCCATCTATTAATGAGAGCTTTTTGAACCTTTTTAGGATTAATGTTGAAATTTCTAGCTCCCGGAGAGAAGGAGGTGCGTAAATCCCACCGTTTGTTTATATATATATATATATATATATATATATATATATATATATATATATATATATATATATATATATATATATATATATTGGTAATATGGAACAGAAGAGGCAGGTGGCGGGAATTATTCGAGCAACTTGCGCACCTGTTGGCTTGCCTAGGTACTTCGGGGAACTCAGGTGTCCAACTGCGGAAGTCATCTTTTGGCATGTCGAATGCAGTATTCATGGTTTTGTAAAGATCATCGCAGACCTGGCGCCTAATTTGGTGATGACGCTCCGCAGGATCTGGTAGAGAGTCCAGAATACTGAGCTTCCGATCACTCATGTTGAAAGCGTATAGAGTCCAGTGCTCATTATGCAAGACTGGGATGAGTATCTGTAAAATAAAAGGATTTGAGTAATAGAACTGTAATCAGACTTCGGATTTCATGTCGATGGATGAATTAACCTAATTAATTAGCATACATAAGAGTAAGATTAATATACCAGATGTGAATCGGAAGCATTATACAGAATTGATTGGCGAGAAAAAACAGTTTTCAGAGAATTGGGGTCAACTCCGTGGGCCAGAAATTCCTGTGAAAAAAGAGCCACAAAGCATTATAGTTAAGGAGGCCTGAAGAGCATGAATGCAGAAACTTTCCGCATAATGAACTCACTGTCCAGCCTGAGTCAACATAGTGCCTCCATCCCAAACACTGTGTATTCTTGAAATTTTCAACATCCTCTCGCGCCATGTTTCTAATAGCCAAGTTGAAGCAATCGGAATCTAACTTCTCTCCTTCTTTCACAGCCTGCTGGATATCTCGAAGCTTTAACTCGATGACAAAAGGGAGTTCACTTGACACCCACACCTCCCTGAAAAGCAATGAAGAAACATGTCACCATGCAACGCATTCATGGATAGCTTGAAGCTGATATAAAACGGGTCTTTAATTACTTGGCGCCCACGCCGCCTTACAAATTATGCAGTTAATAATCCAAAAGCATGTCACTTCAAACCAGCTCACAGATGGCACTTACTCCCGCGACACAGTGTCAGTCTTGTCTATGGTGAACCGATACAATTCCTCCAATACACTTGAATTGTTTGACCTCGCGATGAGCTGGTGATGGTGTTTAGCCAAAAATGGCGACTCCAACTCCTTACGTTGTTTCACCGCCCTCCTAGCCACGGAAGCAGCCATCTATGTCTTTCGACAATGTGTTTGCGACAATCTACACGAGAATTCCTCTAGCATTGGTGCACTTCTAGTTTCAGTTGACGGGGCTATTATTTAGGGAGGAACTTGGGCTCGGACGTACGGTGGGAGTCTTCTCACCGTACGGTCCGATCTGGGATGCAACATTTCCGTAACAATAGTGCAACATTTTCTTCTTATTGTTGCAACATATCAAACCCATATATGCAACATCATCTCAAAATCTCAGGATCAAACAAACAAAATTCTCATAATCAAAACGCAGGCACACAAACACATCTGGATATGCCAACATATCAAAAGAACATGCAACATCTCATAATTTTGTATGCAATATTTTTTTTCATCGTATACAACAAATTTTCTCCTTGTGTGCAATAAATTTTTCAACGGTTGCAGCATTTTCCCCTACGGCTTTCTTGCTGTGCTCCCGCGACCACCTCGCGAAGGAGGGGAGGAGACACGAGGAAGGGAGGAGGCAGGACGGGAGGGGAGGCCGACGCGGAGGAGCCAGGCTGGCACAGAGGGCTCCGCGGGTCGGCAGGGTGGGAGGGGAGGCCAGCGCGGGGGAGCCAGGTCGGTACAGAGGGCGTTCAACAGCAACTGAATCAAGAACAAACAGAAGATAAAATTTCAGATCTGGAATTTGTGTGAGGGGAGGTGGAGTCTTATCTCGTCGGACTGTGGATACGCAAAGCAGCCGAAGGGGAGGAGGGAACAACGCTTGGGGAGGAGGCAGGGACGATAGCGGCGGGGCGGCTCTTGGGGTGGCAGCGGGGTCAGCGTCGGTTGAGGCATCGAGGGACGGCGGAGCAACGCGTGCCACTCGTGCACGGGGACGACGGACCATGACGCCACCAGGCGGTGCTCGGCGCCGGCACAGAGGCAAGCGGGGACGGCGACGTGAGGGAGGAGACAGCGCGGGAGGACGAGGAGGAGGTGGAGCAGCTGCGGGGTGGTGGAGGAGGAAGCTTGGGAGGGAGGAGGGAGGCTGGCGCGAGCTAGGGGGCGGTTGTGGGGGAGGAAGCCCGGGGAAGGAGGGAGGTGGGCATAGCATTTCCCTATTATTTATTAGCAGGAGTACCTCCACCGGCAATCCTGGGCAATCCCACTCCCACCAAGGATAACGACACGGCTCGATCGTCCGTAGTGTACGGACACTCTCCTAGCCCACACGTTTCCTATCGCTTTCCACAGTTGGCTCATGTTGGAATTGTCCGGATCAGTTCCCTCGGTTACTGCTTCGTGCTTCGTCAGGAATCTGTCCGTCCCGCTGGTCGTGACGCTGGATGCCTGGATGCAGCACCTCCCGTGGACCCGCTGGCTCCTGAGCGCCCTGCTCTGTCCTCACGGCATCAACGAGGTGCTTCTCGCGGTGCTGTCGATGAGGGTGACATCGGTCAAGTTTGCAGGTATTGCATGTGCCTTCAAAAGTATTACATGTTGCAGTTATATAAATTTTTTGTTACATCAGTTGATTTGAGATGTTGCAACCGATGTCATGAGATGTTGCAGTAACATATGTGTTGAATTGTGATCCGAATTTCTAATATGGAAGGATCCGGAATAGTTACTATATTAATGGATTAGTTTCTTACTTAGACTCTAAATCCGTTTACCCCTTTATATATCTCTTGTAAGTTGCACGGGGAGAGTCGACGCCTGACGCCTCATTGTAATCCCTCCGATATTTTGTAAACACTCCTCATATAGTGATCATCGTCGATTGGCCCTTGTGGTTTTTTCCCGCAATCTCTATTGATCCGTGCATTATTTGTAACAAGTGGTATAAAAAACACAGGAGATTTTACGGTTGAAGAAATACACGAAAAAAAAATAGATCCATCCGGCGCTACCGTCATCACGCGCAGCACGCCTCTACACCTCGCCTCGCCTCCATCCGCGCGCGCGGTGCATCGCCATCAGCAAGTCCAGCGCGCGTAGTGCATCCGCGTTGCCACGCGATTCGGTTCGTCGCCTCGATCACCGACGCGTGCACGCGGAATTGCGAAAAAGGCCGCGACACCTACTTCGGCGTCCACCCGTCGCCTCGGTCAAGCTCTCCAGTAAACCTATTAGTCGGTCGTTTAATCGGAGTCGGCAGGCAAACCATCACGTATACATGAATCGGAGTACAGTTAACATTTGTGAACGCCAAATTGGCTGTATTATCCGATTAGTCGGCCGTTTCTGTATAATTGCCCCGCATAATCCACATAAACAAACGATTAATCGGCCGTTTCAACCATTTTTTAAACAAGAAATCAGTAAAACGTACAGAAAGATTGTCACACATAGCATCATCCAGTCGTGATTCCAAATCTACACTACTAGCAATTGATGAAAGTGAAAGTGACAAGGAGTTGGTTGCCTCTAAAGATGATTTCCTTGCTTCTGATGAACCTAAGACCGAAGTGTTTGATGGTGATTTTGTGCTTGACAATGATTCAGAGTAACTGATTCTCTCGTAGTTGTGGGTTATTTTGTGTATTTAAATTTTAAATTTAATTCTTTTGGTGATCATCTGTCAGTGTGTTAAGTTAGTCTAATCTATGTGACAATGCATGTTTTTAATCTATTATCTAAACCCGTTGCAAGTCATATTTTGGTGTAGAACTATAATAATCTGTCGATCAATCTTGTTATCTTTTGAGTTAGTAATGAAGTTATCATGTACAATTAAAGGGTGGTATAAGTTTATTTGATAATATTGACAATATAATGTATTCAAATATCTTTGAAACTAGTATTATTATCAAATATGTAAGAATGCTAAATTATTCATATAATTTTGATTAACCATCTATATTCCAATTAATGACTTGACGATACCTGGTTCGTCCGACAAACTTATTTCATTCTTTACGACGCTGCTCCAGCAGCGCAAATTCGTCCACGTGAAGAATTAAATAATAGATCCAACTTTTGCTTCCGTCAGTACGTCCATCAAGCTTCGTCCACTGCGCAAGGTTGTCTGTGTATTCACGTGCAGGTAAATCAAAGAACGAAGCCATCATGGTTCTCTGTTGGCTCACGTGAAGAAACCAAGAACAGGTTACAAGAAGTTTTTTTTATTATTTTTTAATTAAATCACATCAAGCAAGGTGTGTTGAACCACAAATTCTAGCCAAATTTTGCTACGTGCACACGAGAATCGTACCAGGTTTTTTTGAAGATCTTTGATCCATATACACAGAAAGTGTACCAAAGAGGTCGTAATTTTTTGCTAGGTTTACACAGATCAGTTCCAGCAATTTTTAGGTTTTATCCTTAATGACGACTTTGAAGTATGATCTTCCACTCTTGGATTGAGACACATGAAATTCTCTGTGGCAAGTCAAGATAAGGGTTGTGCTGACACAAATGGATTTAGATAATGCATTGGAAGGATTAGCGAAACAACCTACCACATGGACTACAGATGAGAAGCGTAAAGACCGTAAGGCTTTATCTCATATTCACCTTCATCTATCAAATAATATTTTGTAGTAGGTTTTGAATTAGAAGACATCTGTTGCATTATGGTTTAAGCTAGAACAAATTTGCATGACGTGAAGGGATACGGGTAGGCTATGGGAGCAACAAATCAAAATTTCTACCAAGTAAACCAGGAAGCTAAGCAAGTAGAAGATCATAGATCGTTACCACCAGACGCGCAGTACAGCGAAAGAAAAAGAGTCAGAGCAGCCTGGTCCAATGAAAAGCACGTCGGTGAAGTGGTTGTAATCGATTGTCTCCTCCAGCAACCTCCAACGTTCTTTATGAAGATCGCAAATCATCCTCAAGCGCAACAGCAACCGAGTAGCACATCTAAGGTATCCACACGTCCAGGGAAGGAACAACCGAACGCTGGTGTGCTAGCACCAAGTCGCACGACGGCTCTCTCAAGAAGATGGCGGCTAGGTTTCGATGGAACAACTCACGTGTCTCGATGTCCCCAATAGTCTCAAGCATATCCTTATATAATGCTCATGACGAATCCTATCCAAACATATTTTGTTCCAACCGGTTAAGTGTGTGACCCATTAGATTTATGCTTAGTCAGTTGTGACTCAAAAACCTTTTCCGACCACAATTCATTAGCGGTTCCCGAATAGCCTCAAATTATATCCTAGCAGAACATAACGATTCCCGAATACACACAAATTATATCGGACGAACCATAATGCAATATGATCTACGACCAGATCCTCTCACTTACGACTAGCACGTATCTAGTCACGACCAGTCCGTATTTAGGTACGACCAGTTAGTACTTAAGTACGACCAGCTCGTATCTTCATACGACCAGTTTGTAACTGTGTACGACCAGTTCATATTTAGCCTCGACCAGTTAGTAACTCCTTACGACCAGGTTTCGACCACTCTGTGATTACGTTCGACCATTCTACGATCAGCTTGTATCTCCATACAGCTAGTCTGTAGGTGATCGAACTAAGCGACCTACTCGTGTATTCTTCCTTTGCCTCATGATATCTGGTTTGAACTCCAGGTGAGATATTTGTCATCCATGTACTGTTCAATACTTTCTCGATCAACTATCGAATAACCTTATGTGGTCGAACTCTTCGACCACCAGTGGCATGACCATGCATTTTCTTTATCCAACCACTTTGAGGGGCCCAGAGATATCTCTCTTGTTATGTTAGAAGGGGCAAATCCTATCTCCGACCAATCACATCCCTCCGCATGTTTCATAGCATACCCGAAAGCTACCTTTATAACTACCCAGTTACGAGTAGCGTTTAGCAACCCCTAAGAGTGCTATTACACATGTAGGGAACTATGCTAATCTCAAGTCTAAGGATTATACATCATCATTGCTTGAGACTAACTAATGACACATATAATCATAACAATCTCAATAGTATCTCAAGGTGGGTCTATCCAACCCCATGTTCTCTAACATGTATTCACATCATTGATTCGATATCTTTATATCTATGACCGGTGAAACATGGTCAATAATCAATACATGCGCTGGTCGTAGGGTCACTGGTGTTCCGACCAGTGACATCGACTAGGGATACAATTTAGAACGACACCATATAAGTTAAAAGAGCTTCACCAACAAGTCACATACTTGCTAATCTTTATAACCAATGATTCATTCAAGAAACAGAATAATATTTATTTAATAACTCATAAACACAGACGTGATAAAATCATCTCTATGATTGCCTCCAGGGCATATCACCAACATGACGAAGGATCTCACCAGTAAGATGCATCTCAAGCAGAAATTATACTCTCACAAATTGCAAGAAGAAGAATCCATGCTTGATCATCTTTCGGTGTTTAAGGAGATCGTTGCTGACCTAGAGTCGATGGAGGTAAAATATGAAGATGAGGATTTTGGTCTTATTCTTTTGTGTTCCCTGCCTAGTTATTTTTCAAATTTCAGAGATATCATATTATATACTAGAGATACTCTCACTCTTAATGAAGTTTATGAAGCTTTGCATGCTAAGGAGAAGATAAAACAGATGGTATCTTATGAAAATTTAAGTTCAAAAAGAGATGGCTTGTTTGTTCGTGGCAGACAAAAGGAGAATAACTCAAACAATGGATCTCGAGATAAAAGTTCGAACGGCTACAAGAACTGGTCGAAATCTAGAGGCAAGTACAAGTCATGCAAATATTGCAAGAAAAGTGAGCACGACATCTCTGAATGCTGGAAGCTGCAGAATAAAGAAAAGAGAACTAGCTATTATAAGCCAAAAGGAAAACCAAATGATGAAGGTAAAGCCTCTCTTATTGCTGATGATAGTTCTGATAGAGAAGTTCTTGTTACCTTTGCTGGATGTGCTAATACCAATAAGGAATGGATTCTTGATTCTGTCTGTACCTTTCATATGTGTCCTAATAGGGATTGGTTTGCCACCTATGAACCTGTTGAAGGTGGGACTATGTTGATAGGTGATAACTCATCTTGTATGGTTGTAGGAATTGGTTCAGTTCAGATCAAGATGTTTGATGGCATAGTCAAAACTTTGACAGATGTGAGGCACATTCTAGATTTGAAAAGGAACCTCATCTTTTTTAGTACTCTTGATGCTAAAGGGTACAAGAATTCTAGTGAAGGTGGAGTTTTGAAAGTATCAAAAGGTTTCTCTTATTGTGATGAAAGCTGATATTTGACGAGGATCTAATAATCCTTATTTTACTATTTATCTGTAATTAATATTATGGGTAAATATGACATCATACGGCTATTAAGTATACCCCTTATAGTCTTAAGGGGGAAGCCAACCAGGTGGTCGTAAGTTCTTCTACGACCACCCCTATAGTCGTAAGTCCTTCTACGACTACCACGTGATCGTAAGTTCTTCTACGATCACCTTTGGTCATAAGTCCTTCTACGACCAGTACCCAATTGTAAGTTTTTCTACGACTACCCCTTGGTCATAAGTCCTTCTACGACCAGCTCAGTCACGACTGCCCCGCAAGTAGTTGGGTCCACTTGCCTGTAGGCTCAATTTATTACGGGATCTGAGCAACCAATGTACGCTATTATTCTCTAGAGTAACTGCATATAACGCACCATTATCTCTGATTAGTAACTGTCAGGCAAAGTGGAGAGGTTACTACTCCAGTTATTACTACCATTATTACGGAATAATGAGGCACCTCTTGACCTGGAACAACTACCTCTTCACGTACTATAAAAAGGACTTCAATCAGAGAGAAATGGAGGGAGGTGATTGACACGCAATCAGTAGTAGTACAAGCTCAAGTCTTTCCACTGACTGTAACCAGCATACACAATACAATACACACAGGAGTATGGTTCTTATTATCTCTGGAGAAGGCCTGAACCTGTATAAAAATTCCCGTGTCTTTTCTGTCTACGTGATCAATTGTGGAGACCCTCCAAATCAAACAATCTTTACGTAAGATCGGTTCTAAAACACCGACAGTTGGCGCCGACCGTGGGGAACTTCTGGTAATTCCTTGTCAACAGTTTTTTCTTTTATCTTTGATGCTTCCATCGCAGGAGAGTGGAATGAGGAGAACTAGTTAGATTTGGCCGATTACGCAGATGTTGACATGGATGCCGGTTTCGATTACAAGCCGAGTATCAAATCATCCGATAGTATTGCTGCCTCTGGAGATCTTTATCAGATCTAGAAGAGCACACCACCGTTGGAGTTGAGGAGGGATCCTTATCCCCCACAACGGTACGTCCAGCTGAGAGACCAGTTTACTTAGGGATCAAGGGTCAATTCGACAACAAACAGGATTGCCCCAAGGCAGACTCACGACACAACGAGAGTTTTCCCTCTAAGTGTTCAAGTCGCCTTAAGGCAGTCCGACCTAGCAAGGCAAATTCTGGAGGCCATTATTCCAGAGCTTCATTGACACCTGGTGGTCCTCTCTCTCCGGTTAACTCCGTAGAGAAGGAGATCAAACACGCTTTTCCTACAAGTTCGACTATCCCATCGCAGGGCACACCTATGGACGGAGACGGTTATAACCCGGAGTTCCCCTTCCTGGAGGGGTTTACTCCAAGTCACTAGATGATATCTCTCGACTACTCCTCAAGCGAGGAGGCCTCAAGTGCAAGTGGAGGTCCTCGACGGGAGATCTTCGTCCTTCCCTCTAATAATGATCATTCTCCCAGAGGTAGGACTAACGATGCTCCCCGACGAGCACACACTACGTCCCCTTGTAGCAATGGCAAGAACACCACCGCTGATGAACAGGGTGAACACGCAGATGAGCGTGCAGGAAATCCTCAACATTCTCGCACTTCACTGAATCCGACTCAAGGGTCTGGTATGGGCGATCCTGAGACAACTCAACAGAGAAGAATAGTGGCCCAGAAAAATCTTACTAGGCGCGCTCAATACCAGTCAGAGGAAGCTTAGGAGCTCCAACACATCAACGACTTGCTTGAGAATCCAACCCAAGATCTCGCTCAAGTGCCAGGTTACGATCTCTTTGTCGAAGAGATCACACGAAATCTTCAGAACATGATGGCAAAACTCGAGCGTCCTCATCGACATTATTATGGAAGTCGTAACAGTACGGCTCCATCATCTACTAGTCGTTCGACCAACTCATTGCATGGAGATCGACATAATTGTAAATCACGTCGCTCTCCTAACTTGAGGAAGGCTCCTCGAACACCTGAAGATCGACAAGCTTCCAGGAGAAGTGATCGCTCACCACTCCATGGCCCAAATCTGCGGTAGCAGACATAATACGAGGAGTATTTCCCTCGTAAGACTAAGGCCTACTATAGGTCAAGTCCGCCTGTGACTGGGCATCGTCAAGTACGATCACCTGGTGATGTCAACCCTTCTTTCCTACAAAGAAGGCGCCATGAAGTTATTACCGGATGCTGGGTGTTCTCACCTGACCTCCGAGCAATTTGCTGGCCACCACTTTTCCGACCAGCGAATATAGAGAAGTTTGATGGAACCCAAAATCCCATTGAATTCCTTTAGATTTACACAACCATTGTTCGAGCAGCACGAGGAAGAGAGCACGTAATGGTGAATTACCTTCCGACCGTGCTCGAAGGATCTGCTCGATCGTGGCTACTAAACCAGCCACTCGAGTCAATCTACTCCTGGCAACATCTCTGCGATCTTCTGCTGATGAACTTCCAGGGCACCTACAATCGCCCTGGAAAGGAGGACGACCTGCACCGAATGAGACAGAACAACCACGAAACTCTACGTCAATTCATCAAACATTTTAGTCAGGTTCGTAATTCAATTCCGGAGGTTTCTGACTCATCTGTTATCAGAGCCTTCAAACAGGGAGTCCGCAACAGAAGGATAATGAAGGACATCGCTTTGAATCCTCCTGCCACTGTCGCCAAACTCTTTGGGATGGCCGATCGATACGCGACTACTGCTAAAGCGATTGAGTGAAACAACACAATTGATCGAGAGGACAATGTTCCTCAAGAGGCAGACGAAAGTGGTAAGAAAAAGGACAAAAAGGCTAAGAAATCCAAGAATGAGACGAAGGGTCACAAATCTCAAGCCACCAGTTCTAAGGAGGTTTTAGCCGTAAGTGACAAAGAGCCACGTAACTCCAAACAAAACTCCGATTGAGGCAATGGTAAGCGCCCCGATCAAAAGAATGACAAACCTAGGTGGTGTCCTTTTCATAAAAAGGAAGGACATGACCTTCGTAACTGTCAGGTTTTTCTACGAAAACTTGAAGACTATTACTCCAGCAAAGGGCCGCTTCCTACTCTTGAATAGGTAGGTCAAACGAGTGGTCGAAAGGAGTCGGATAATGATGAGGAGATTCCATTTTAGGATCCACAATACACCATCGATCACATCTATGGGGGATCTTTGGCATACGAGTCAAGGCGACAGCTCAAGGCTGCCGAGCGCGAGGTAAACTCAATCGACTCTCCTCTTGTCAATAAGATGTCAAAGTGGTCAAAAGTCACCATCTCTTTCGAGAAGGGTGACTGCCCGATCCCTTCGACTCGACCAGGTCAATTTCCGATCGTGGTCGAACCCACCATCAATAACTGTCGAGTAAACTGAGTTTTAGTTGACGGTGGAAGCTTGTTAAACATTCTGTTTACGAGTGCCCTGGATGAGATGCAGGTACCCAGGACTAAGGTAAGACCGGTACGATACTCTTTTCATGGAATCGTACTGGGATCTTCGGCCAAACCTATTGGCCAAATTTCTCTTCCTTTAACATTTGGTTCACCAAGTAATTTCTAGACAGAGAATATCTCCTTGATGTGGTCGATTTCGATACGACATATAACGCCATACTCGGACGACCAACTTTGGCAAAGTTCTTAATAGCTACTCACTATGGGTATCAATGTCTTAAGATGTCAGGTCCCAAAGGAGTGATCACAATTTATTATGACAAGAAGATAGCGCATACCTACGACCGTCTATCCCTTGAGATAGTTGGACAAATACCAGCTCGAGAAGAAAGTCAGCCTTTGACTAGCAAGTCAAAGCCTAAAGCTGCACCAAAGCCGAACGACCAAGTCAAGGAGGTTCCTCTGGACGCAGAGAAGCCCTCGAAGACTGTTCGCATCGAGGATACTTCTGACCCCAAGTAGGAAGACGCCCTCATCACTTTCCTCCGAGCAAACGCAGATGTCTTTGCGTGGCAAGCGTCCAACATGCTCGGAGTCCCCAGGGAAGTGATCGAGTACAGGCTAGCTTTACGGCCTGACAAAGTACCTGTAAAAGAAAAATTACGGTGATTTGCTCTGATCGATGAGATGCTATTAGATCAGAATTGGACAAGCTGCTTAAGGCAGGCTTTATAAGAGAAGTCAATCACCTAGAGTGGTTACCCAACCCTGTAATGGCTAGCAAGTCAAACAACAAATGACGTATGTGTGAAGACCCGGAATATTTAACTAGTAACGCTTAACCTCCAAATGGTTCTAGCATTACTAATTGAACATTCTAAGCCTCGATGGACATATGTTTCCCAGAATTGCAACATATGCACATCATCACAAAATTACACATCATTTCCATACAACATAAATCACTAAGTTCAACAACGACATAAGGTAAAGTTATTACAAAAGAGAGCCGACCGGCCAAATAGATCAATATACAAGAATGACAGCGGAAGCAAAAGCGCCATAAGATGGCTAGAACAAAAGTCGACCGGTTAGCCATACACCCACAAGGCAACCGGCCAGCCATCAAGCTAGTCGCCCATAGCTACCACAACACAGCTCATAAAAGTGAGGCCCTCGGGCTCACCTTCTTCCTCTGCAACAAAACAATTAAGCATAGCATCGAGTACAAAGATTGTCTTTGTACCCACTTAAGACCGACGTGTGGAATAGCGACCTATTCATAAACTACATGCAAGCTTATTTAGGTGGAGGTTGTATGTCTCATTTTGCATGAAGCCAACTTTATTTGCAATAATGTAATACATTTAAAAGCAAGTTTGCAAATCTGTTTTTAATGTTGAAATAACGATAATAAAGATACATACAAGTAATCACTGAGTGACTATCCCAATAGTCACCACAACATAACACGAATCCCGATTGTACCACCCATCAAGTTTTAATTTAAAAGGTTGTAGTCTAACTCTTGAAAGACCTCCCCAAGCGTGTCCATAACCTGGGGCGAGGCTATTCGAATAGTTTTAACCTGCGAGGTGTACCAATGTACCCACACTTGGATCGCCTTTAAGCCACACGCACACTTCCGAAGGTATCTTTGTACGGCTAAGTCCTCACGAGACTTTTCCAATATTGTGTATCAACCACGAGCCGCTCGTATGGGTAGAAACACCATACGCTTACATTGCAAGCCGAAAGACAACAAATCCCATCACGGGTGAAGTCTTTGGACACTACAATGCTCCCAACACCATCCCTCCTGCGACCTCCTGCGACCCGAGGCAATACACGCCAAAGTACTAAGTCAAGAGAGGTCCCATACCTCTAATGTGGTTAGCACGCTAAAATGCTTGGTTTAGTGTAACAAGATGTTCGGTCCTTGTTGACTCAGCACCATTCGATCACACCCAAAATCACACCAACATACCATTGTGCCCAAGTCTAAATCATTTTGCTTTCGGTTTTAGTTTTCATAAGTAGACATGGCACAAGGTGGAAATCATAATCATAATAAGTTTGATGTGATCAAGGTTATCGACAAGTCGATAACCGCCCATTTCTACCGAAGCTAAGCATGGCTAAGCAATTAATTCGCAACTACTAAGTGACAAGAGCCCATCCACGAACTCTAAATCACAGCAAGTAACCTAGGCTCATGGTAGTAGAGGATAATCATTTGCTAAGGAAATGCATCTACTAGGCCAACTATTAAAACAAAGTAGCAATGCATACATAGAATTTGTAATCAACATAAATACTTAAAATACTGGGATGAACATGATCAAGCCGCTTGCCTTCTTGCTTTGTTGCTCAATGCATTTGTGGAGGGTCGTTCTCGGGATTACATCGCAAATGTCGAATCCTAAGCGAGAGGCAAAAGAACCAAGAACAACCAATAAGACGAGCCACAAATAAACCAATGAGCAAGCAACAATTATCCAAATGCGACAAAATTTATACATAAGGTAGAATACGAATATACCTAGACATAGAAACTGGAAAAACCTAATTTGGATTTGTGGGGCAAAAGATATTGCCTAAAAACACATTTTCGGCCATAATTAGCACTGTAGCAAAAATATTTTCTAGAAAGATTTTGAAGTTGAAATTTTTATGGTAGCTACCTACTGGTATAGAGGTAACCCATATAAAATTTCAGGTCATTTGAGTTAAAGTGATTTAGTTATGATTTTCTAAGATGCAAAATTCGCATAATGCACTTCCCGGGAACATAAATATGTTCAAAACTAATTTTACAGATGAAGTATACCAACAGAGGTTTTCTAGAATTTAGCATATATATTTTGCGATTCAGAGAATTACTTGTGCATTTTATAAGCCTTCGAGAATTTTCTAAATGCGAAAATAGGTACTAAATCATTAATCCAGTTCCTTACAATCTTGGACTTACCATCATTTTACATTAACATTGGGTTGATAACAAATTTATCAAAGTTGGAATCATTCATTTTGGACATACACAGAGCAAGATATGCATTTTCTAACGTTTTATCCATTTTACGGAATATTCAAAATGACGAAACCAAGTTATTCCTAGTTATACAATTTTCACTCTTTGGAACATGCTTAAATCCATTTTTATAATGAGCTAAAGTGATAACATAATTTATTACGATTGGAATTAACTAAAAGCGATTAAAATGAATTAGTTATGAGTTTCTAAAGTTTTTATATCATTTTCGGTTGATAAACAATTGCTTACCAAATACAGAACAATCCAATAAAAAAATGGCGTGACAACCCACAACCCTTGATCTAACATCCTACGGCTTACGGCGCGAAAATAGCGCACGCGCCAAACCCAAATGAAACCCACCGTTGGATCAAGATCCAACGGCTCACACGAGTGTATGCAACCGACGGTGCGGTTGCTTGGCCAATCGGCACGCGGATCGGCGGATGGACGGCCCCGAACGTACCAACAACGGATTGTCCGATTGCACACGATCTCGACCATTGATCGCAAGATCGACGGCCAGGGGCAGCGAGGAACCGGATGGTCGAATGCATGCAAGATCCGGGCGCGGATCACAAAATGGACGGCGCTATAGATCAAGTTCAAAAAGAGGTGCGATGAGTGGGACCGCATGTCGGTGACTTCGAGTCACCCACGCATCGGTTTAACACACGTGCACGATGCCAGGCCCACTTGTCGGCGATCGAGAGAAGGTTCCGAGCGGATTAAGTGCCGACATTTTTATTAATCAATGATTAAGCATTAATGATGTCGAACGGTGCGGGATTGAACCAGAGTGATTAAAGGATGTTGGGCCCACTAGTCGGTGGCTCAACAATAATGATTAAGACACAATTAACAACTAATGATTAGCAATTAATGTGCCCTAATCGGATGGCGAAAACGAGCTTCTCAGCGGCAAAACCGAGTGGCTTTGGCGGCTTGTCGCCGCGACTCGTGCGGCGGCGCCGAACAAGACCCAAAATGGATTACGCAATAATGATGCGAACCTAATGGTAGCATTCTCGCCGGCGGCGAGGACTAGAACGCCGGCTGGCGGAAAAAGCAGCGGAACCCTACGGCTAAACACGAAAATAGCGAAAGCTCACCGCGGACCTAGGATGCGGGTGCCATGACTTCTAGGGACTATATAGAAGCTACCTTATCCGACGGGAGCTTCAAAGATGGCCGGGAAGACTTGAACACGATGAAGTCCACCGGGCCGAAGAAGATGAAGTGGAAGATGAGGTTACGAGCAAAATGAGTGGAACCAAATCATCACCACAGACTTCATTATAGCTCAAAGAGGTTCCAAAAGCAAGTAATTGCAAAAGAATCACTTACCTGATTTGGAGAAGAAAGGGGGTGAAACCAACTGAAAATCTCCAAACTTAAAATTGAGTGATTCCTGTGAATGCAACCCAAAATCAAGTTAGGGAAATACAAGGAGGTTGAGGAGTTCAAAGGGTGCAAGAAATGTTGAAGATAAACCACTTTGGACACCAAGGCCGCCATGGAGCACTCGGGTCAACAATGGTGGATTGAAGGTTTGAGATGGTTTTGAGCTCAAACACAGAGAGTAGCTAGGTGTAGTGCAAAAGAACACCGTGAGGACCTAGAGGGGCTATTTATAGGAAAGGAATTAGGGTTTGAGCAAGAACATGAGCCCATGGTGAGCTCGGTTCATGGTGCGGTTGTAGACCAAGAAAAGATGGGAGCAAGTGAGACTGGGACAATGGAGGAGAAAGCTGAGCGCATTAAATGCTCCACAGAGAGACGCTGGACGAAAGCAACTTTGAGGTGACCCATCAAAGCCACCCACTCAACCTCTCTTCTACGCCATTGCCGCCGCCGCCGGAGAAGCCGAGGAGGAAGAAGAACGAAAACAAACCACGACCGTCCGGATTAAAAATGGACGGTCACGATTTAGCGAGTTCGCGGACGGTCGGTTGCCCTCGGGAATGCGGGCGGTTGGATCGAGATCCAACGGTCCCAATTTGTTAGTGTAACCGAGGGTCCGAATGCTCACACGAACGTGGGCCGCGATCCGAATCCAACGGTGATATCGCGCGGCGTTTTGAAAGGGTGGCTCGGTGCGCTTAGTTGATGGACCGAATCAATTGGCTCGAGCCCGAGTCAGGCTCGAACGAGTAACGATAAAACCTAGTTTGACTTTGAAATAAAAACAGGACTTTGAGGGATTTATTTGAGGTAGCAAAATAACTCCAAAATTCTGAAATTTTACAGGAGCTTGCTAACTCAAATATCAATCTTGTGTAAAATTTTCAGAGGTTTTATACTTGAATAAATCTCCAAAAATTCTGCAAGGCTCTGTTTTAAGGTTTGACTAAGACTCAAGCAGGTTTGATCGCCTCTAAAATATTCAAACAATTTCTAAAAATTGTGAAATTTTTCAGAGGGGTCACATACCACCACAGAGACTTAGGAAAAATATATCCAGAGGATGATCATAAGATTTGACAAGATTGTTTTGGAAGAACAAGATTTGGATCAAAAGGACTTGTGACAATGTAATTCCATAATCCTTTGAACAAGAATTGGTTGGCTGTGAAATACATGATGTAAGAAAAGTTTTAATTTCTACTCATTTTCTTACATTTGAAACACAAGCCCAAAATTTGGGATGTTACAACTCTCCCCTTACAAGAATCTCGACCGAGATTCCGTCTACTCGGAGAAGAAAGAAGGAAAATTTGCACGAAGCGATCTTCTCGCTCCCAAGTTGCTTCATCTTCGAATGGTTTGACCACTGAACCTTAAGGAACTTGATGACACGGTTCCTTGTTCTCCGTTCGATTCCTCAAGAATGCGAGCAGGATGCTCGCGGTAGGTCAAATTCTCCGCACATCGAGAGTTTCCAACGGAGTTTCCTCGCTTGGGACACGAGGCACTTCTTGGTGTGAAACATGGAACACATCATGCACACCCTCAAGTGCACTGGTAGCTCCAATCGTATGCAATCGCTCCAACTCTCTCGATGATGCGGTGGGCCCAACATATCGAGGAGCCAACTTGCCCTTGATGCCAAAACGCCGATGGCCCTTCAAGGGTGAGACTTTGAGGTACACAAAGTCATTGGGCTCAAAGCTCAACTCACGGCGACGGCGATCGCATAGCTCTTTTATGCGGGTGGGCGTGCGCAGATGCTCGCGATCAAGCGAACTTGACTCTCGGCCTCATTGATCGAATGCGGGCCGAAATCGCTCACGATCTCGGCCAGTTCAATGGGGTTCTCGCATCTCCTCCCATACAAAGCCTCAAATGGTGCCATGCCAAGACGCTCCGATAGCCGTTGTTGTAGGAGAACTCAGCAAAGGTAGGCATTTCTCCCACTTTTTCCCATAGGAAAGAACACAAGCACGGAGCATATCTTCCAACACTTGGTTGACTCGCTCCGTCGACCATCGATCCCGAGGATGAAAGGTCAGATCAAGTGAAGGCGGGTTCCCATAGCCTCTGCGGACTATGCCAAAACCGCGAGGTGAAAAGCGCACCACGATCGAAATAATCGTCTTGGTACACGTGAAGACTCACAATCCTCGAGACATAAAGTTCACTAAAGGCCCCACACGAAGCTGCGTCTTGTGGGGAAGGAAATGTGCCACTTTAGTCAACACGTCGATCACGACCAAATAGCATCATTCCCTTTGACGGCGGGGCAATCCGGTGATGAAGTCCATGCCAACGGAATCCCACTTCCATTCGCACCGGCAAGGGTGAAGAAGACTGCTGGCCGATGCTCGGCCTTCACACGACAAAGACACGTCGCACTCGACAACGAACTTGGCAATCTCACGCTTCATTCGGGTCCACCGAATCTCGGCGAAGGTCCCGATACATCTTGGTAGCCCCGGGTGAATAGACAAAGGAGAGTCATGGGCTTCGCGAGAATCATATCGCAATTCCATGACCTTAGGAACCACAAGACGCCGCCCAAACCACACAACGCCATGCTCGTCCTCCGAAAAGCACTTGGCCATCCCATCCTTGATGTTACGCTGATCGCTCACACCGGCATCACGCTCTTGTGCCGCTTGATTTGGTCCACCAAGGTTGGTTGCACAACCAATGTAGCAAGATAACGCGCTCGATCAAACCCAAATTGAGGCGCTGGAATTACGAAATGAGGGTAGGTCTTTGCTCTTGGAGCATCAACATGTTGCAATACACCTTACGATCGAGTGCATCAAAGAATGACATTGGCCTTGCCGGATGGTGCGAATACCCATGTCATAGTCCTTGATCAATTCCAACCATCTTCTTTGCCCGAGGTTCAGATCTGTTGGGTGAACAAGTACTTCAAGCTCTTGTGGTCGAATACACCTCACAACGGTTACCAATCGATAATGCCGCCAAATCTTGAGTGCATGGACCACGACTAACTCCAAGTCATGAGTGGGATAGTTGAGTTCATGAGGCCTCAACCGCGCGATGCATAGGCCACAACCTTGCCCTCCCCGCATAAGAACACAACCAAGACCACGACGAGAAGCATCACAAAAGATATCAAAACTCTTGTGAATATCGGGAGAACAAGCACGGGCCGAGGTCAACCGCTTCTTGAGTTCCCGAAACTCACATCACAAGCAATGGACCACTCAAACTTCTTGTCTTTCTTGAGTAGTTCACCATAGGCTTTGCAATCTTGGAGAAATTCTCGATAAAGCGGCGATAGTAGCCACCAAACCAAGAAAACTCCGCACATCGGTGACCGACTTGGTGACCCCAAGATAGCACGTCCACCGACCTTGCTAGGGTCCTGACCACACCTCCTGCTGAAAGAACATGGCCCAAGAATGCCACTTCCTTCAACTGAACTCGCACTTGCTGAATTTGGCATACAACTGGTGCTCACGCAGCTTGCCCAATACAAGCTTAAGATGCTCGAGATGCTCTTCTTCACTCTTGGAGTAGATAAGGATATCATCGATGAATACCACGAACCTATCCAAATACTCCATGAATACGAGTTCATAAGATTCATGAATAAAGCAGAGCATTAGTCAAACCAAAAGACATGACGGTACTCGTAAAGGCCATAACGAGTAGCAAAGCCGTCTTAGGAATATCCTACGTACGATCCCGACTTGATGATAGCCCACCTCAAGTCAATCTTGGAGAAGACTCGTGCTCGGTCAACTGATCGAAAAGATCATCAATACGGGCAAAGGATACTTGTTCTTTACCGTCACCTCATTAAGCGGACGGTAATCAACACACATGCAAGGTCTTATCCTTCTTCTTCACAAAGATAATGGACAACCCCAAGGAGATGAGCTAGGGCGGATAAAACCCTTCTCTTGCAGCTCACCCAATTGCTTCTTCACTCCTCCAACTCATTAGGAGGCATGCGTCACGGCCTCTTAGAAATAGGGCGATGCAGGGCAGCAACTCTATCACAAACTCCAGATCTCGAGCAGAGGCATCCGGGCAAATCTTCAGAAAGACATCCGTGAAGTCACACACCGTGGGGGACATCGTGAATCCCCAATCTTTGGCTTTGCTTCAAGGGCAAAAGGTGGGGTTCTCGCAACGCAGTGAAAACCCAACTGTTCACCCAAGGTGGTGAGGTAGACAATCTTCACGCACAATCGATTTGCCCCAAGTGTTGGGACAACCAATCCATGCCAAGAATCACATCCAAGCGCCAAGTCGAGTAGGATAAGATTCGCCAAGAATCCTACTCCTTCGACGTGGATAGGAACATCCCGGCATACTTGGTCGACTCTCATTTCGAACCGGAGAGCGAATCGAGTGGAATCCCAGGAGGAACACGGTGAAGCCCACAATCAACGACAAAAGACCTCGAAATAAAGAATGCGAGGCCCGAGTCAAATAAAATCGTAGCGGGGCGCAAATTAACAAGGAGCGTACCCAACACCACGTCGGGTGCCTCTGTGCCTCCTCACCGAGATATGATTGACTCGGCCGCTCCCCAAGCCCGGTCTTACGGTCGGTGGTGACCACTCCCTTGCCGCGTCCTCCATTAGGGCGAGGGCGCTCCAGCTTCTTAGGACAACTACTCGCGTAGTGGCCCTTGTTGTGCGCAGAAAGCGGTGGCGTCGGCGCGGGGTTGCGAGAACACCTGCTGGCTGGTCGCAGCGCGCGTGGCGAGTCACGACTGCGGAGGGCGTGGAGTCTTGCCAAGGCCTCGGCGGTGGTGAAGCCAAGGAACGCCACCGGTGCGAGCCCAACTTCGAGGACGAACGAGGCCGCTGTGCATCACCGAGCCTCCCACTTGCGCTTGCGGGACTCGCCCATGCGCTCGCCTTGTGCTCGGCGATGATGGCCTTGTCCACCAAGGTGCGGAAGTCAGAAGTCCACAATGAGAGCTTGTCCCGAAGCTCCTCGCACAAACCCTCCATGAACTTCTCCCGCTTGGCCTCATCGGTGGCCACCTCGGCGAGCGTACCTGCCAAATGGTTGAACTCATGGAGGTACTCGGTGATGATTTGCGCCTGTTTGGCGCAAGGAACTCCTTCTTCTTGACTTCATCGGCCGGCGAGGACATGGGCGGACGGAAAGTCGAACGGAACTCCTCACGACCACGTGTCCGCGGCCGCATGGCGAGGAAATTCTCCCACCATGAGTGCGCACCCTCCAACCGATGGGATGCGAAAAGTGCCGCTCTGCTCGGCATCGAGCAGCGTTGAGCTTCGCTCAACGCACGCAGCAGCCGATCGTCTGCGTCAAGGATCTCTGACCGGAGAAGGTGGGAGGCTGCGTGCGGAGGAACTCCGCAAGTCCCCACGAGCCCGGTGACCACCTCCGGATCCAGAGGCACCGAGGGTAGAGGTGTTCTGGCGATGACCTCCGGCACCTGCGGTCCTCCGAACGATTGCGTTCGATTTGCATGAGGACTTCCGCCATGGTCGGAGGAGGAAGCTCTCATCGGGACTACCTGTGATTCCGCCGCCACGTGTCCCACCACCATCCCGATTCACTAAGATAAGTTAGCTACAAGCCCGAGATAAAAGCAAGGCATCCCAACTCAATAAAAAAAGCTCAAGAATAACCACCAAGAGTACAAGACCAAAATCAACAAATCAACTCCCAAACGACTAACCCGTATGGAAGAACGAGTAATCGTTTGAAGACCCAAAATTTCAGCACTAAATTCTAGCTCCAAACAGTCCAAAGATCAAGGTATAACCACCTAATAGAGTATAGGCATTAGCTAATCTCATATCACTTCTTACCCTTTCATTCCCACAAGTTTTAGTTGAACTTACCTCTCATTTCCTACCGAATTACTAACCACTAGCTAGCTGTCCAAATTCTTTTCTCCAAGCTCTCATGTTTCTCCCAAAACCAAGCTAATCGATAAAGGCTAATTTTTGAAAGGAAGAGAGGAACAACTTTTTCAAACTTAAGTGAGAGTAAGGTGAGATGAGCAAGCTAAGACAGGTAAGGAGAAAAATTAGAGAACTTACTTAAGTTTTCATAAACTATTTGAAAGTAATTTTTCAAAATATCCTAGAGGCGACCAAGCTAGGGTTTCTCACATCAAGATGGCTCTGATACCAACTTTGTGAAGACCCGGAATATTTAACTAGTAACACTTAACCTCCAAATGGTTCTAGCATTACTAATTGAACATTCTAAGCCTCGATGGACATATGTTTCCCGGGTGCAACATATGCACATCATCACAAAATTACACATCATTTCCATACAACATAAATCACTAAGTTCAACAACGACATAAGGTAAAGTTATTACAAAAGAGAGCCGACCGCCAAATAGATCAATATACAAGAATGACAATGAAGCAAAAGCGCCATAAGATGGCTAGAACAAAAGTCGGCCAGGTTAGCCATACACCCACAAGGCAACCGACAGGACGCCAAGCTAGTCGCCCATGGCTACCACAACACAACTCGCAAAAGTGAGGCCCCTCGAGCTCACCTTCTTCCTCTCCGCAACAAAACAATTAAGCATAGCATCCGAGTACAAAGATTGTCTTTGTACATGCAAGATCGACGTGTGGAATAGCAGACCTATTCATAAACTACATGCAAGCTTATTTAGGTGGAGGTTGTATGTCTCATTTTGCATGAAGCCAACTTTATTTGCAATAATGTAATACATTTAAAAGCAAGTTTGCAAATCTGTTTTTAATGTTGAAATAACGATAATAAAGATACATACAAGTAATCACACAGGTGACTATCCCAATAGTCACCACAACATAGCACTAATCCCGATTCGTACCACCCATCAAGTTTTAATTTAAAAGGTTGTAGTCTAACTCTTGAAAGACCTCCCCAAGCGTGTCCATAACCTAGGGCGAGGCTATTCGAATAGTTTTAACCTGCGAGGGTGTACCAATGTACCCACACTTGGACGCCTTTAAGCCACACGCACACTTAGAAGGTATGCTTGCACGGCTAAGTCCTACGAGACTTTTTCCAATATTGTGTATCAACCACGAGCCGCTCGTATGGGTAGAAACACCATGCGCTTACATTGCAAGCCGAAGACAACAAATCCCATCACGGGTGAAGTCTTTCGGACACTACAATGCTCCCAACACCATCCCTCCTGCGACCTCCTGCGACCGAGGGCAATACACGCCAAAGTACTAAGTCAAGAGAGGTCCCATACCTCTAATGTGGTTAGCACGCTAAAATGCTTGGTTTAGTGTAACAAGATGTTCGGTCCTTGTTGACTCGGGCACCATTCCATCACACTAAAAATCACACCAACATACCATTGTGCCCAAGTCTAAATCATTTTGCTTTCAGTTTTAGTTTTCATAAGTAGACATGGCACAAGGTGGAAATCATAATCATAATAAGTTTGATGTGATCAAGGTTATCGACAAGTCGATAACCCCATTTCTACCGGCTAAGCATGGCTAAGCAATTAATTCGCAACTACTAAGTGACAAGAGCCCATCCACGAACTCTAAATCACAGCAAGTAACATAGGCTCATGGTAGTAGAGGATAATCATTTGCTAAGGAAATGCATCTACTAGGCCAACTATTAAAACAAAGTAGCAATGCATACATAGAATTTGTAATCAACATAAATACTTAAAATACTGGGATGAACATGATCAAATCGCTTGCCTTCTTGTCGTTGCTCAATGCATTGTGGAGGGTCGTTCTGGGATTACCGCAAATGTCGAATCCTAAGCGAGAGGCAAAAAGAACCAAGAACAACCAATAAGACGAGCCACAAATAAACCAATGAGCAAGCAACAATTATCCAAATGCGACAAAATTTATACATAAGGTAGAATACGAATATACCTAGACATAGAAACTGGAAAAACCTAATTTGGATTTGTGGGGCAAAAGATATTGCCTAAAAACACATTTTCGGCCATAATTAGCACTGTAGCAAAAATATTTTCTAGAAAGATTTTGAAGTTGAAATTTTTATGGTAGCTACCTACTGGTATAGAGGTAACCCATATAAAATTTCAGGTCATTTGGAGTTAAAGTGATTTAGTTATGATTTTTCTAAGATGCAAAATTCGCATAATGCACTTCCCAGGAACATAAATATGTTCAAAACTAATTTTACAGTGAAGTATACCAACAGAGGGGTTTTCTAGAATTTAGCATATATATTTTGCGATTCTGAGAATTACTTGTGCATTTTATAAGCCTTCCGAATTTTCTAAATCTTGAAAATAGGTACTAAATCATTAATCCAGTTCCTGCTTACAATCTTGGACTTACCATCATTTTTACATTAACATTGGGTTGATAACAAATTTATCAAAGTTGGAATCATTCATTTTGGACATACACAGAGCAAGATATGCATTTTCTAACGTTTTATCCATTTTCTCGAATATTCAAAATAGCGAAACCAAGTTATTCCTAGTTATACAATTTTACGCTCTTCGAACATGCTTAAATCCATTTTTATAATGAGCTAAAGTGATAACATAATTTATTACGTTTGGAATTAACTAAAAAGCGATTAAAATGAATTAGTTATGAGTTTCTAAAGTTTTTATATCATTTCGGTTGATAAACAATTGCTTACAAATACAGAACAATCCAATAAAAGGAAATGGCGTGAACAACCCCACAACCCTTGATCTAACATCCCTCGGCTTACGCCCGAAAAAATAGCGCCGCGTGCGAAACCCAATGAAACCACCGTTGGATCAAGATCCAACGGCTCACTGAGTGTATGCAACCGACGGTGCGGTTGCTTGGGCCAATCCGACCGCGGATCGACGGATGGGCGGCCCGAACGTACCAACAACCGGATTGTCCGATTGCACACACGATCTCGACCATTGATCGCAAGATCGGCCCCGGGCGAGCGAGGAGAGGCGGATGGTCGAATGCATGCAAGATCCGGGCGCGAGATCACAAAATGGACGCGGCTATAGATCGAAGTTCAAAAGAGGTACCGACGTGGGACCGCATGTCGGTGACTTCGAGTCACCGCGACTTTGGTTTAACACACGTGCGCATGCAGTACGGGCCCACTTGTCGGCGGCGAGAGAAGGTTTCCGACGGATTAAGTGCCGACATTTTTATTAATCAATGATTAAGCATTAATGATGTCGAATAAATGCGGGATTGAACAGTGATTAAAGGATGTTGGGCCCACTAGTCGGTGGCTCAACAATAATGATTAAGACACAATTAACAACTAATGATTAGCAATTAATGTGCCCTAATCGGATGACGAAAGCGGAGCTTCTCACCGGCAAAACCCGAGTGGCTTTGACGGCTTGTCGCCGGCGACTCGATGCGTGGCGCTTAACAAGACCCAAAATGGATTCGCAATAACGATGCGAACCTAATGGTAGCATTCTCGGCGGCGAGGACTAGAAACGCCGGCTGGCGGAAAACGCAAACGGAACCCTACGGCTAAACACGAAAATAGCGGCTCAAGCTCACCGGACCTAGGATGCGGTGCCATGACTTCTAGGGACTATATAGAAGCTACCTTATCCGACAGAGCTTCAAAGATGGCAGGGAAGACTTGAACACGATGAAGTCCACGGAGCCGAAGAAGATGAAGTGGAAGATGAGGTTCTGAGCAAAATGAGTGGAACCAAATCATCACCACAGCTTCATTATAGCTCAAAGAGGTTCCAAAAGCAAGTAATTGCAAAAGAATCACTTACCTGAGCCGGAGAAGAAAGGGTGAAACCAACTGAAAATCTCCAAACTTAAAATTGAGTGATTCTGTGAATGCAACCCAAAATCAAGTTAGGGAAATACAAGGGAGGTTGAGGAGTTCAAAAGGTGCAAGAAATGTTGAAGATAAACCACTTTGGACACCAAGGCCGCCATGGGAGCACTCGGGTCAACAATGGTGGATTGAAGGTTTGAGATGGTTTTGAGCTCAAACACGAGAGTAGCTAGGTGTAGTGCAAAAGAACACCGGGAGGACCTAGAGGGCTATTTATAGGAAAGGAATTAGGGTTTCGAGCAAGAACATGAGCCCATGGTGAGCTCGGTTCATGGTCGCGTTGTAGACCAAGAAAAGATGGGAGCAAGTGAGACTCGGGACAATGGAGGAGAAAGCTGAGCGCATTAAATGCTCCACGAGAGACGTTGACGAAAGCAACTTTGAGGTGACCCATCAAAGCCACCCACTCAACCTCTCTCTCTTCTGCCATTGCCGCGCGCACGGAGAAGCCGAGGAGGAAGAAGAACAATGAAAACAAACCACGACCGTCGGATTAAAAATGGACGGTCACGATTTAGCGAGTTCACGGACGGGCCGTCGGTTCTCAGAAATGGACGGCGGTTGGATCGAGATCCAACGGTCCCAATTTGTTAATGTAACCGAGGGTCCGAATGCTCACACGAGCGTGGGCACGCGACCGAATCCAACTACCGATATCGCACGCCGCGTTTTGAAAGGGTGGCTCGGTGCGATTAGTTGATGGACCGAATCAATTGGCTCGAGCCCGAGTCCCACTCGAACCCGAGTAACAAGAAACCTAGTTTGACTTTGAAATAAAAACAGGACTTTGAGGGATTTATTTGAGGTAGCAAAATAACTCCAAAAATTCTGAAATTTTTACAGAGCTTGCTAACTCAAATATCAATCTTGTGTAAAATTTTCAGAGGTTTTTATACTTTGAATAAATCTCCAAAAATTCTGCAAGGCTCATTTTAAGGTTTGACTAAGACTCAAACAGTTTGATCGCCTCTAAAATATTCAAACAATTTCTAAAATTGTGAAATTTTTCAGAGGGTCACATACCACCACAGAGACTTAGGAAAATATATCGAGAGGATGATCATAAGATTTGACAAGATTGTTTTTGGAAGAACAAGATTTGGATCAAAAGGACTTGTGACAATGTAATTCCATAATCCTTTGAACAAGAATTGGTTACACAACAGAAATACATGATGTAAGAAAAAGTTTTAATTTCTACTCATTTTCTTACATTTGAAACACAAGCCCAAAATTTGGGATGTTACAGTATGTACATAGACTTCACTGATCTTAATAAAGCTTGTCCAAAAGATGATTTCTCTTTACTTCGTATCGATCAGTTGGTTGATTCTACTGCTGGTTGTGAAATGCTAAGTTTTGTAGATGCATATTCTGGTTACCACCAGATCAATATGTGTCGAGAAGATGAAGAAAAGACCGCGTTTATTACACCATTTGGTATACTTTGCTATGTCAAAATGCCATTTAGTTTAAAAAATGCTGGAGTTTCTTTTCAGCGTTTGATGCAAACGACTTTTTCACCTCAACTAGGTCGAAATTTGGAAGCCTATGTTAACGATCTAGTTGTAAAAAGCAGCAAATGACTTAATCATATCACAGACCTGCAAGAAACATTCGATAACCTCAAAAAGCACCGCTTGAAACTCAATCCTGAGAAGTGCGTGTTCGGAGTCTCTTCGGGAAAGTTGCTTGGATTCCTGGTCTCTGCACGAGGAATCAAAGCAAATCCTGAAAAGATAAAGACCATTGTGCAAATGCGCCCCCCGACAACGAAAAAAAAAAGTCCAGAAACTCACAAGATGCATGGCGGCTCTAAGTCGTTTCATCGTACGCCAGGGAGAAAAAGTACTACCTTTTCTCAAACTTCTGAGGAAGCACGAGGGTTGATGTGGGTGTTGGTCTCCAAGAAGACCTCACTTATGTGGAACGACCAATCAAGATTTTGGATGTCGCAGAACGTGTTACCAGGAGCAGGATCATCCGATCATACAAGGTGCAGTGGAGTCATCACCCAGAGAGTGAAGCCACATGGGAGAAGGAAGAAGACCTCAGGACCAACTACCCCGACCTCTTTGCTGACCAAGTCTAAATCTCGGGGTCGAGATTCCCTTAAGGGGTAGGTTTGTAACAGCCCAATTTTCAAATTTCAGTATAAATCAAAATTTATGTATTTTTGTGGAATTTCCTGGGTTTTTTTTAAAGCTTATATAATTATTTTTAAGTCAAAACAAATTTATTTGTAAAATTAAAAGCCAACATAAAGTTGGAAATAATTTTATGAAGTCCAAAATAAATAAGAAAATTTCTGTGAATTTTTCCATAATTTTTGGAATTATTTTGCCATTTTCTAAAGCTTTATTGAATTACCAGAATTAAAACAAATAAGAAAATCAAAAGAAAATTTAAAACTCAGTTTGGGCCGAAACCCAAATCTCCTGCCCAAACCTCCTCCCACGCGCGGCCCAACCGGCCCACACCCCCGCGCCGCCCCTTCCCTCTCCAACCACCGTTGGATCAAAATCCAACGCACGCGCCGCACACACACGCCCCCATCCTATCTCCACCGCTGGATCTTGAACCAACGGTCAAGATCTTTTGTAACCTCCGCACGGTCCGAATATCACAATCAATGTGAGCCGTGCGATCTTAATCTAACGGCCAGGAGTTAGCCCACGCACCACTTACCTCATAAAACCCCGGCCGTTGGATTAAAATCCAACAGCCGCACACCCCGTACCCTTCCACGTCGCCCCATACGATCTCAACCGTCAGATCAGCATCCAACGGCTCAGCGTCATCGTCTTCCTCGCCGCGTTCTTCTCTAGCGCGCAACCGCCATGGACGAGCCCGCGCCAAGCTTGAAAACGGGCGCCTCGCGCCCGATTCCACCGCGTGCTGCGCGACGCACGCGCGCCGCCGCACATGATCTCCACCCTTTCCCCCACTTTCGCTGCACGCGCACCACGACCTCACGAAACCGCCGCCACCACGTTCTCCTCGTCGCCGCTGCTCCCGACCTCCCCTTGCCCTATAAAAGGGAGCACTGGGTAGCCCTTCTCCTCCTCAAAGCCCGTCGGCCGAAGGAGCTTCCACCGTCGTTTGTGCCGCCGCCGTCGACGTCGCACCCTCGCCGTCGTCACCTTTGGCATCGTCGTCCTTCCGCGAACCTAGTGCGCACCTCGACATCGCCGGAGCCCCACGGGATCGTCGCGCCGCCGTCAACCCCGACTTCGCGGCCGCCTTATCCTCGCCGCCGGCCGCCCGTCATCTATTCGTCGTGTGGGTGGCGCCGCGGCATCGCTGTCTTCACCTCTCCTTATGGTGCCTCGCCGACTCGTCGCGCGACACGGCGCCGGCGACCGCCGGTCCTCGCGCCGCGTCGTGTCGCCGGCGTGGCACCGCCACACGGCGCCACCGAGCGCCACACGAGGCGCCACCTCGGCAAAACACCCGCGTGGCGCCACGTCGCGCGCCACGCGTGTCGCGTGCGTGCCACCTCGAACGCCGCCCCACCCGCCGATAGATCCGGTCTCCGTGGCCGAGCCAGCATCACGTGGGGCACACGCCGTCAATTAATTTAATTTCTTTTAATTCTGAACTCCTGTGGATGACGTCATCAATGCGCAATAACTAGAATTTCCTTTAGAAAAATAAATCAGGAAAATCTAATAAATTCAGAAATTAGGTTTTAAATAGATTTAAACTTCAAAAATTCATAACATTTGCATCTGAACTCCAAATTGGCTAATTCAAGTTGTAAAATTTATATAAAATTACAATCTAGCTAACTAAACCAAAATATTTCAATTTGGAGTTAATTTGAACTATGATTTTGAATTTATTTGAATTTGAATTTGAATTTGTCGTATTTTCGCGAATAGACTTCGACGACTCCGGAGAGTTCGACCAATCCGAAGACCTAGAATTCCAAGACTTCAACGAAGGCAAGTTACACCATTGACCATATTGCCCCCAGTATTTTAAGTTATTTTCAGTTTTAAAATTATTTAATGCGTTCATATGTTTGTATAAATATTTTAATGTCCTGTTTTATATATAGTTACTCCCATGTTTTATTGTATGGCCAATTTGAATATTGTACGTGACTACCTTGACACAACAGACAAAATATTACCAAAACTAGACATATGCTTAGCCAGGCTTAGTTCACACTTAAAGAATTTGGGAGGGTTTATCCAAATTTCTTACAAATTTGTTTCAAACTTGACATTGTGGTATTGTTTTACCACATGGATTTATAAAGAGAGTTTTATTCAAAATAAAATCAAAAATGGGTTTGAACTTGGGCGAAATAGTCGGAATGGTGGGTGCAGGTTTATGCACGGGATTGATCTGGTTAAGATTAAGGCCCATGGTTAGTAGGAATAACGCCCAAGTCAATTGAGGACCGGTCTTTGAGCCGCTTATTGTTATGCCTTACCGTACCACCACACGTCCTGTATGGGCAGGATTTGGCTAATTAATTTGTAATGTTTTAGTTTATTTATGTCATGTTGATTATGTGGGTGTCGGTTAGACTTTTTATTTTCACTTGGCGCAAGAGGGGGCTTCCGGAGGACGGTTAGTCCAAAGGGGCGAAACCTTAGCGGACATGAGTACACTAGGACAGAACATTGTAAAGGCCTCATGATAATTGCTCAGTCACACGCCTACGGAAGCGTGTATTAGCCGACATAACGAGAAAGTCATCTCGTGTGGGTAAAGTTGTACCAACTCTGCAGAGTAAAAACTATTCGAATAGCCGCGTCCGCGGTCATGGACATGCTAGCAGGGCCACTTAAAGTTAGATTTGTTTTTGGTTTTAAAATGCTTTATCAAATGTTGAGGATGGTTAATCCTTATGTAAAAATGGGCGGAAAGCCAAGTGTTAGGAGGGGATCCTTCACTTATTCATTGGAGGTTATCCATATTACAACATCGTCATTTTAAAGTTATGATTTTAGTCATAGTATAAAACTGCCTTAGAAATTACTACGTCTATTTAAACTGAAAAAGTTGTTTATGCAAAACAACCCCTGCTATACTCACTTGTTACCTTATGCATGCATTTTCATTCAATATTGGGTGTAGCTTGCGAGCAAAGTTGTGCTCATTCTTCTTTGAATAAATCTTATTCAGAGAAGACTTTTCCGACGGTGAGGATCGGGCGAGTAGGCCTTCGACCTGCACGATTGCTGTGGCGCATCGTGTAGCTCACATATTATATTATGCTTCCGCTATGTTATTCTTTCGATATTTGATATTGTTGTTCGCACTCATTTGTATTAAAATGATTATTTACTTAATGTTATTTACGATTTCGTGATATGATTGTGATATCTATTTTGTGAGACTGTGTACACTGGAAATCCTGGACCGGTATTTGAACACAGAGAATTCGGGATCCTTCGCTCCCAGGTTCGACAAAAGTGGTATCAGAGCCATATCGATCAGAGGTCGGGCCACGATAGAAACAAGAAACCATTAGTGACTATTTTCAAAAATTTAAAATTATTTACCTGCTTCCAGAGTCTTACTCATCCTTTCTCTGTTAAAAATATTTCTAAACTCTTGTCTTTTATAAAATTGTAGATGGCCGAGAGACCCACCTGCATCTCCCATGGAATCTTTGCTGGAGGATGGGCCGACATACTGTGGAAGATGATGCAGCATTAAGCTTCAAGAAGAGACCCACATACCAAGGATACAAGTATATCGTGGGACAACAGGAGCGCTGGAGAGTAGAGGTTATCCTCTACTCTAACTTAGCGCATGATACGGCCTTCCACATTTTCGACGCCCCAATGCATCGGGAGACCTTCATGGACGGCATTCAGGACGCAGCAAGGGAAGTTGTTCGCAGGCTTCGCTATACCTATGACGGCCACCTTCAGGATACTGGATTCCATTACTACCCTATGCACATCCCTACCGGCTGGCAAAGGCTTTAAGTCCGGCCGACCATGAAGATTCCCCGGAGATCACCCATCAGGTGGATTTAGCCAAGGCGATGGATTACGCCTATGGCAACACCCTGGACGAGCTGTATCTAGTTCAGGGGAGATTAGAAGCCGCGGAGGAGAAGTTGAAGCGTGAGCCGGTGGGTTGGGTCTCTACAAGCGGGCCAAGCGTACTGCAACTTCCCGACTACACCCCATCCACCCCATAGATACTTGCTTTTCCCTTTAGTTTCGTTTGTTAGTCGCGAATTATGAGCTACTAACCTACATGGTAGCCATAATCAATGAATAAAATAAAGAACTACTTTGAAAAAGAAAATTTTGATTCTTTGTCTTGTGTTTGTGTGTTTTTTGGGCTAATATAAACTTGTCCCTCTTAGTGCTATCTTTTCTTCTCTTTCCTAAGTCTTTGGAAAATTCAGTAGATGGTGAATACCGTGACCGAAGTGGCAAGCACCCAAGGCTAGAACAACGAACGCCGACTACCAAGAGCAAACGCCAAAGACCTCCCCACCGCCACAGGACTGTTCCGCAACAAATGATGGCCAACTGACCCATCTCATCGACTGGCCGGCCCGATCGCCAAGAACTCCCAGAACATCGAGCACACAAAGAGCCACCGCGCGCTTCGGGCACCAAAGACACCTCCTCGTGGTGACCATGTCGAGTTCATGCGCATCGTCCCCCGACCTTTTTCAGCGAAGACCGAGCCAATGGATGCGGCGATTGGCTTCGTCGATCGGAAGAAGCTAGATATCGCTCAATGCACCGGACAGAGAGGTCCTGTTCGCATCTCACCACTCAATGGACCAACTTCGAATGGTGGGACAACCGCATCTCCCACGCCAATGCCTGTGCCATCTCATGGGAAGAGTTCGTGAGAGCTTTCGCCATGCCCACATCCTCGCCGGTATGATGACCACGAAGAAGAAGGAGTTTCATGCACTTCGCCAAGGCGATCGCTCGCTGGCGAGTATCTTCACCAGTTCAACCACCTGCTCGCTACGCTCCGGTGGCGTAGCCGGATGAGGACCGAGCGAGAGAGGTTCATGGAGGGATCAATGATGACATCTCCGTCAACCGATCTCCCGTAACTTCACCGACTTCCGGTTGGTGGACAAGGTGATCCGCCAGAGGCCAAGCATCGAGATGGAGAATCGCAGCGGAGGATGGCGCTCGGATGTTTAATGCAGAGGCCTTCCCAAGCCTCGATTCACTCACCGCCCACCGCGGCGTGGAAAGTTCCGCCTTCGCGTCCGTAGTCGATCGCGAACCAACGCCCAACACCTCCAACTTCCGCAACACTTCAATCGGAGGCAATTTCAGCAGAAGAGCTCCGCTCCTCGGCTGCAGCGTGACTCGTTTCCATTGCAACGAAACAGGGCACTACGCCAACAGATGCCCCAAGCGGCGCAGTGCAATGCATCTCCCAAGTCGACACCGAGAGCCACGGTCATTGGCGGCGCGCAGCCGACATGTCAATTTATCAAGGGACGTGTGAACCACGTCACAGCTGAAGAAGCCCAAGCAGCACCGGATGTCGTTCTTGGTATGTTCCTCGTTAACTCGATACCAGCTTCAGTTCTATTTGATTCCGGAGCTTCACATTCTTTTGTATCAAATAAGTTTATGGGTAAAAATGGGTTACCTATATCCCCCTTGACCATTCCTATGATAATTCATTCCCCGGGCTCAGAAATGAGAACTAGTTCTCTATGCCCGAACCTCACCCTTGAAATATCCGTAGTATCCTTCCTAGCAGACTTGATAGTCTTGCATTCCCAAGGTTTGGATGTAATTCTTGGAATGGACTGGCTAGCCAAGAATCATGGACAAATAGACTGTGCCAATAGGTCTATCACACTCACTAATGGAGAAGGAATTTCATGAGTTCAAGCCCAAGACTGCACCAAAGGAAGTTCCATTCTCACCAAAGATGAAGGAAGTGAAACTTGAAGATATACAGTAATACGAGAATATTCGATGTCTTTCACGATGATCTACTCCGCATGCCACGGATAGGGGCGTAATGTTCTTAATTGACTTAGTCCCGTGACAGCTCTAATATCGAAGCAACCCTATAGAATGTCGACCAATGAGTTAGCGAGATTGAAGAAACAAATTGAAGAATTGCGAGAACAAGGGATATATTCGACCCGCTTAATCACCTTGAGGAGCTCGGTGCTATTCACAAGAAAGCGGACAATAGTATGAGGATGTGTGTAGATTACGTGTCATTCAACGAAGTGACAATCAAGAACAAGTATCCATTACCCAGGATCGACGATCTGTTTGATCAGCTAAAAGGAGCAAGTGTCTTCTCAAAGATTGATCTGAGATCTGGCTATCACTAATTGAAGATCGGACGTAAGATATTCAAGACGACCTTCACCACGGATATGGGTATGCGAGTTCTGGTGATGTCTTTCGGTTGACGAATACCCCTGCTTACTTCATGAATATGATGAACAAAGTGTTCATGGAATTCTTGGATAAGTTTGTGGTAGTTTTCATCGACGACATTCTCATCTACTCGAAGGATGAAGAAGAACATGAGAAGTATCTCAGAATGATTCTGGACAAGCTCAGGGAGCACCAGCTCTATGCCAAGGTCAGTAAAAGTGAATTCTAGCTAAGCCAAGTGGCTTTTCTTGGACATATCGTCTCTGCGGGAGGAGTTGCCGTAGATCCCGCAAAGTTGAGGCAGTAATAGATTGGAAGCAACCTAGGATAGTCACAGAAGTGAGAAGTTTCCTTGGACTTGCGGGTTATTACCGCCGGTTCATTGAAAATTTCTCTAAGATTGCAAGGCCCATGACCCAACTTCTAAAGAAAGAAAAGAAATTTGATTGGACGGATGCCCGTGAGAAAGTTTTCAAGGCGTGAAGAAGAGGCTAGTCTCAAAGACTGTGCTAGTCCTACCGATATCGTAAGGATTTGAGATTTTACGTGGCGTATCCGTCAAGGTCTCGGATGTGTATTGATGCAAGAAGGCAAAGTCGTGGCTTATGCATCCAGGCAGTTAAGGCCACATGAAGGAAATTATCCGACACATGATCTTGAGTTAGCATCGATTGTGCACGCTTTGAAGATCTAGCGACATTATCTAATTGGTAATCGCTGTGAGATTTTCATGGATCACAAGAGTCTGAAATATATCTTCACGCAGGTAGAATTAAACCTTCGACAGAGAAGATGGCTGGAACTAATAAAGGATTATGATCTCGGAATCCACTACCATCCAGCAAGCGAATGTAGTTGCTTTGATGCCTTGAGCGAGAAGGCCTATTGTAATACCATGATGGTATAGAAGGATCGATCAGAACTACATGAAGAATTGAAGCGTCTAAACTTGAGATTGTCTGTCAAGGTTGTGTGAATGCTTTGGAAGTACAACCAACTCTTCAAAATCATATCGAGAAAAAGCAATAGAAGATGAAGACATCAAGGAGATCAAAAGAATATGCGAAGAGGCAAGGCTCGAGTTGGCGAAGATGAACAAGGAACCGTATGGTTTGGGAACCGCATTTGTGTGCACGACCCGCGGGGAGTTAAAGCGATCAGTCAGAAGGAGGCTCATGAATCTCCTACTCCATTCACCGGAAGCACCAAGATGTACCGAGGATGCGAAGGAAAATACTGGTGGAGTCGACATGAAGTGAGAGATTCTTGAGTTCGTGCCTCATTGTGATGTGTGCCAGCGAGTTAAGGCAGAACATCAAAAACCAGCTGGATTGTTACAGCCATTACCAATCCTAGAATGGATGTGGGAGGAAATTGGCATGGACTTCATCACCGGACTTCCTAGGACCCAATCAGGATATGATTCTATCTGGGTGATAATTCATCGGTTGACCAAAGTAGCTCACTTCATCCCCGTCAAGACTACATACAGAAGCAGCCAGTTAGCAGAATTGTATGTGGCCAGGATTGTTTGTTTGCACGGAGTACCCAAGAAGATCGTGGTCCAGCAGAGGTTCCCGGTTTACATCAAGATTAGCAGAGTGCATGAAGCCTTAGGCACCAAACTCAATTTCAAGACACCTATCATCCTCAGACGAGATGGCGGACTAGACGCACCAACCAAGTTCTTGAAGATATGCTCAGAGCCCGTGCCTAGACTTTGGACAAAGTTGGGACAAGAATTTTCCAGATCACGAATTCTCGTATAACAATAGCTATCAAGCCAGTTTGCAAATGGCTCCATTTGAAGCTTTGTACAGCAGAAAGTGCGGAACTCCACTCCTATGGGATGAAGTAGGAGAACACCAGCTCTTTGGACCTGAGTTGATCAAAGATGCTGAAAGTAAGGTAAAACCATAAGAGAACACACGAGTGGCACAATCCCGACAAAGAGTTATCTTGATAACCGTCGGAGGATTTAAACTTTGAGGTAGGAGATTTTGTCTAATCTCAGAGTCACTCCACTCAGAGGAGTAAGAAGATTTTTGACAAAAGGAAAACTTGCACCCAGATTTGTGGGACCATACAAAATTCTAGCCAAAAGAGGTGAAGTTGCATATCAGCTTGAGCGCGTAAGCCTTGTCGTGATACACAATGTCTTCCATGTGTCACAGTTGAAGAAATGTCTCCGAGTGCCAGAAGACCACACCCTCCTCGAGAGCTGTGATCTCCAAGAAGACCTCACTTATGTGGAACGACCAATTAAGATTCTGGATGTCGCAGAACGTGTTACCAGGAGCAGGATCATCCGATCATACAAGGTGCGATGGAGTCATCACCTGCAGTGAAGCCACATGGGAGAAGGAAGAAGACCTAAGGACCAACTACCCCGACCTCTTTGCTGACTAAGTCTGAATCTCGGGGTCGAGATTCCCTTAAGGGGGGTAGGTTTGTAACAACCCAATTTTCAAATTTCAGTATAAATCAAAATTTATGTATTTTTGCGGAATTTCCTGGATTTTTTTTAAGCTTTTCTAATTATTTTTAAGTCAAAACAAATTTATTTGCAAAATTAAAAGCCAACATAAAGTTGGAAATAATTTTATTAAGTCCAAAATAAATAAGGAAATTTACGTGAATTTTCCATAATTTTGGAATTATTTTGCTATTTTCTAAAGCTTTATTGAATTACCGAATTAAAACAAATAAGAAAATCAAAGAAAATTTAAAACTTCGCCAATAAACCCAAATCTCATTGGAAACCTCCTCCCATGCGACCCAACCGCCCACACCCCATGCGCGTCCCCCCTCTCCATCCATCGTTGGATCAAATCCAACGCATGCGCCGCACACACGCGCATGCACGCACCACTTACTCATAAAACCCCGTCAGTTAGATTAAAATCAACGCGCACACCCGCACCCTTCCACGCCGCCCATACGATCTCAGCCGCGGTCGGCATCCATCGGCTCGGCGTCGTCGTCTTCCTCACCGCGTTCTTCTCCAATAGCGCCACCGCCATGGACGAGCCCGCGCTTAAGCTTGAAAACGGCACCTCCAGCGCCTGATTCCACCGCGTCGTCGCGCACGACTTCGCGCGCGTCGCCGCACGCGATCTCCACCTATCCCCACTTTCTGCAGACGCGCACCACGACCTCGCAAAACCGCCGCCGCCACGTTCTCCTCGTCGCGCGCCTCCCGCCTCCCGCCCTATAAAAGGGCGCGGGTAGCCCTTCTCCTCCTCAACCCATCCCTCTCACCCACTCCCTCTCCACGCTTCTAGCGCGCGAAGTCGCCGTCAAAGCCCGTCGGCGAAGCTTCCACCCGTTTGCGCCGCCGCCATCGACGTCGCGCCCTCGCCGTCGTCACCTTTGGCGTCGCCGTCCTTCCGCAAACCTAGTGCGCACCTCGACATCGCCAGAGCCCCACGGGATCGCCGTGCCGCCGTCAACCCCGACTTCGCCGCCGCCTTATCCTCGCCGCTGGCCGCCTCCGTCATCTATTCGTCATGTGGGTGAGCGCAATAAAGCTCGTCTTCTCTCCTCCCTTCGGTGCCTCGCCGGACTCGCCAAAGACTTCGCGCAGGCGACCATCGGTCCCGGCCGCCGTGTCCGCCGACGTGGCACCGCCACCCGCCGCCACCGAGGCGCCACACGTGCGCCACCTCGCCAAAAGCTCCAGCGTGGCGCCGCGTCGGCAAGACCAGCGTGTGCGTGCGTGCCACCTCGAACACGGCGAGGTCCACCCGCTCGGTAGACCCAGTCTCGTGGCCGAACCAGCATCACGTGGGGCCACACGTCGAAATTAATTTAATTTCTTTTAATTCCGAAATCTCGTGGATGACGTCATCAATGCTTAATAACTAAATTTCCTTTAGAAAAATAAATCAAGAAAATCTAATAAATTGAAATTAGGTTTTAAATAGATTTAAACTTCAAAATTCATAACTTTTGCATCTAAACTCCAAATTGGGTGATTCAAGTTGCAAAATTTATATAAAATTACAATCTAGCTAACTAAACCAAAATATTTCAATTTGAGTTAATTTGAACTATGATTTTGAATTTATTTGAATTTGAATTTGAATTTGTCGTATTTTCGTGAATAGACTTCGACGACTCCGGAGAGTTCGACCAATCCGAAGACCTAGAATTCCAAGACTTCAACGAAGGCAAGTTACACCATTGACCATATTGCTGATATTTTAAGTTATTTTCAGTTTTAAAATTATTTAATGCATGCATATGTTTGTATAAATATTTTAATGTCTGTTTATATATAGTTACTCCCATGTTTTATTGTATGGCCAATTTGAATATAAATGCGTGACTACCTTGACACAATAGACAAAATATTACAAAACTAGACATATGCTTAGCCAAGCTTAGTTCACACTTAAAGAATTTGGGAGGTTTATCCAAATTTCTTACAAATTTGTTTCAAACTTGACATTGTGGTATTGTTTTACCACATGGATTTATAAAGAGAGTTTTATTCAAAATAAAATCAAAAATGGGTTTGGACTTGGCGAAATGGTGAATGGTGGGTGCATTTATGCAGGATTGATCCGTTAAGATTAAGGCCCATGGTTAGTAGGAATGGCCTTAAGTCAATTGAGGACCGGTCTTTGAGCAGCTTATTGTTATGCCTTACCGTACCACCACACGTCTGTATGGGCGAGGATTTGGCTAATTAATTTGTAATGTTTTAGTGTAGTTATGTCATGTTGATTATGTGGGTGTCGGTTAGACTTTTTATTTCCACTTGGCGCAGAGGGCTTAGGAGGGCAGTTAGTCAAAGGGCGAAACCTTAGCGGGCATGAGTACACTAGAATGAGAACATTGTAAAGGCCTCATGATAATTGCTCGATCACACGCCTACGGGCGTGTATTGACTGGGCATAACGAGAAAGTCATCTCGTGTGGGTAAGTTGTACCAACTCTGCAGAGTAAAACTATTCGAATAGCGCGTCGCATGTCATGGACATGCTAAGCGGGGCCACTTAAAGTTAGATTTGTTTTTGGTTTTAAAATTCTTTATCAAATGTTGAGGATGGTTAATCCTTATGTAAAAATGGGCGGAAAGCCAAGTGTTAGGAGGGGATCCTTCACTTATTCATTGGAGGTTATCCATATTACAACATCGTCATTTTAAAGTTATGATTTTAGTCATAGTATAAAACTGCCTTAGAAATTACTACGTCTATTTAAACTGAAAATGCTGTTTATGCAAAACAACCCCTGCCATACTCACTTGTTACCTTATGCATGCATTTTCATTCAATATTGGGTGTAGCTTGCGAGCACGAAAGTTGTGCTCATTCTTGCTGAATAAATCTTATTCAGGAGAAGACTTTTTCCCCGACGGTGAGGACCAGGCGAGTAGGCCTTGACCAGAACGATTGCACATGGCGCATCGTGTAGCTCACATATTATATTATGCTTCCGCTATGTTATTCTTTCGATATTTGATATTGTTGTTCAGACTCATTTGTATTAAACAGATTATTTACTTAATGTTATTTACGATTTCGTGATATGATTGTGATATCCATTTTGTGAGACTGTGTACATTGGAAATCTGGACGGTGTTTGAACACGGAGAATTCGAGATCCTTCGCTCGGGTTAAACAATTATGCGACATCATAGAGTTTTTAAGTAATACACTCATTTCTAGAAATGAATTTACCTGATAATTTAGTTGATGAGCAAATGCCCGAGTAATTGGACCTTGGACAACATTCATGGTAGTAGCAAGAGGAGTGTTCATATCAGTCGAAGTGATGTCCTCATCATCCTCCCTTTCTTGAATTGGGGTCGTCCTCGACTCAAGCTCATCCTCCACTCCGAAGAATGGTCGTAGATCTGCAATGTTAAAGGTGGGGCTAACCCCAAAATCTACAGGCAAGTCTAACTTATATGCATTATCATTAATACGTTCAAGCACTTTAAAAGGACCATCTGCACAAGGCATGAGTTTAGACTTTCTCAATTCAAGGAATCGCTCTTTACGCAAGTGTAACCACACAAGATCACCAAGTTCAAAAGTAACATGCTTGCATCCCTGATTATCAGCAACTTTATATTTAGCCGTCTGAGTTTCTCTGGGGAGTGATTCTCCAGAATAGGGAAACAGCGGGACGCATGGCAAAATAGTAAGTCGAACTTGGGGAGTTTGATATCCATTTTGTGTCCCGAACGGCCAATAAATCCCAGATCTTGGCTGACTTTATCGCGAATGGACAAATCTGAAACAGAACACATTCAGATCCCAATCTGATTCCACGATCGATTAGACAATATACTTTGATGGGTCACTTACTTTAAGTGGCTCGGTGATTTAAAGTGGTCCTAGAATCTCTATTGGAGAGACCTTAAAGTACGCCATACAATTAAACTTTCAGGCCACTAACACTACAAGATGAACACCCTTTTACCGACGCATATATGTGTTGGTAATAATCCAAATAAGTTTTGGTACGGTCTATACCAACACATTTAATATGCGTTGCCATTGGGGCCGTTGCGAGGGTCTATTACAACAGATAAACAAGCGTTGGTAATAGATATGAAAAGGTGTTGCACTTCGCAACGGATATAGTCAGGTTGTAACTACACATGTATGCGTTGGTACTTACCATGCATGGATAACTTTTACTATTTTGACAATGGATATAATTATATTGTCACAGCGCATAGAAGCGTTGGTACTTACCATACACAGATGACTTACTATTTTGACAACAGATATAATTAGGTTGCTGCAATGATTATAAGTGTAGAACTTAAAGTAAAAAAAAAATCATTATCGGTCTAGCACGGTAAAAAGGAACACTCATATTAAAAAAAAATTTGTGGCATTACATAGAGAACCATCCACATAAGACATGATATAAATATTTTGCTTGAACATCATTTCCTAACATAATGAAATCTAAACGTAATGAAAATCGTCTGCCTATGTCACCATTCTCCACCTTCATTCAACATATCATTCATATCATCATCCATTTACCTTATCAACCTACAATGAAAAATTGGAGTCCATTAATGCACCATTAGGAAGAAACAAAATCACAATATTAAAGTAACAAAACTAAAAAGAGTAGCGTATTATATTATTTTGATGCTCGACCGTGTTCACGAGTTCCAAACAGTAGAGAAGTGAACTAACCTTGTGTAACAGCCCTAACCTAGGGCTTGTATTTCAAATGTAATATTTTGAGGAGGAATAAAAACTTTTGTGCCTCATGAAATCATTTGAAAGTTTCTACAATTTTCCCTAGCAATTTCCAATTTTTAGAATTTAATTCTTGTGATTGGAAATTGTTGTCAACCAACTCTTAGCTTTCAAACTTGTGATCATCCTCTGCAATTATTTTTCCTATCATCTTGATCGTCCTATCTACCTCCCTGAATTATTTCACAATTTTTAGATTTTAATTGCTATTTCAAATGCCCAAGTCAAACCAGTTTAGAAATCTGGTCAAACCTCTGGACAGCAACTTGTGAATTTTATTGGGAGAAATCTAGTGCATGAAAACTCCTGGAAAAATTACACAAGGTTGTCCTCTGTTCCAGTAAGCTCCCATAAAAATTTCGGAATTTTTGGAGCTCAGGAGCTACCTCTAAAGATTCCCCAAACTTTCTCTGTCTTTCTAATTCAAATCTGGAATCACTGTTCCTCGGGCTCGGACCCAGCTCAGACTCGAGTCCGACCCGCACCACTTGGCTCAGTCGCGCCACTTAGCTGCACCGCCCAATCCTGACCGTCCGATGCAGATCGAACGATCCACATTCGCGTATGCAAACGACCTATCCGAATGCATACATCAATCTCGATCGTCGTTTTAGATCCAACGTTACGGCCGTGGGTCGAGTCAAACCACCGATTCGCGCCGCGCCGACTCGGCTCGCCAACCGCGCATCGCGGCGAGTGGGCCATCCTCTGTCGGCATCACCCTGCGTCTTCTCGCGTCTCCGCACCGAGTCTCGCGACGCTAGCGGCGTATCGTGCCACGCGACTCGTCGTCGCCACCTTTACGTCCTCGTGTCGATCGAGAAGCATCGCCGTGACTCCTTAAAGCCTCTGAGCTCACCCTTCTTCTCCTTTGCTTTCGTGAGTTCTCGCGGTTTCTTCTTTCGGCGGAGTTGGCCGAAAATGCACCGCCGTATCGGACTGCCCCCTTAAGCCCGCGACCGCGCCACCGTGATCCGCGCAGCCGCCGCCTCCATTTGCCCGGCCGGGTCCTTGGCGTCGGTGAATCACCGTGGTGGTATCGTCGTCTCGCCTCCGGTGATCTCGGTCCGTGAGCTCGTTTGCGATCTGGTGAGTCTCTAGCCCGTCACTTGGTCCTCGTGATCGCAATCCTCCACCGAGTCTAACGGAGGGCTCGTTTACGTCTTTGGTGCATCGTGGAGGTGTGCGACCCTTCTTCTCCAAGCCGCGGTATTTACGCGCGCGGCGTTTCCGCCACCTCGGAGCTCCATCGTGCGTGGTGGTGGTGGGCTTATCCTTCACGGAGTCAAGGCGGCGGTGCGCACCTTCGAAGCTTCTTATCGCGTGGCGTCTTCTCCACGGAGCCGGGTCTTCTTCTCGCCTCCGGTGTCGCGAGCTCAACTCGGTGACCATCGGACTCCGCGTCACCGTCATCGTGTTCGCAAGGTCTTTGTGAACCTGAAGGTATCATTCACTCGCCCTAAGACCTCCTGGTTCGTAAGATCAGTTGTGCGGTCGCGCCGCCGTCCCGTCTTGTGCGGCGAGCATGGTGTCATCTCATTAGCGCTAATCTTGTGTAGTGTAGTCACTGGCATGTGGGCCCCTCTCTGCATTTAATCGTGCTTAGGAAACTTTAATCCAACCGTTATGTTTTACCTCTGAGTCTCTGTCTTGTGGGCCATGCTGTCAGTTAGGTTTGTGTAAACTTTGATACTCGTTTTCTCTGTTGAGAGCGTATTTCTCTGGCGTATGTGTTAGGATTACGTTTTGCTAAGCGAAGGCGTATTCTTAGAATACGCCGGCGTCGCCGTTGGTGCGGTGGGTCAAGTTGACACAGTCGCCGTTTCTCGTCTTGATCCACTTTGTCGATGGTGTGGCTTGGTCGATGTCGGTAGGAAAAGTATTAAATGTTTTAGTATTTCTGAAATGGATTTCTGATGCACTGTTAACTCTTTTAAACTTAGAAAATGCATAACTAATTCAATTTTTCTCCAAATCGCATGAATCCAGTGCTGATAATTTTCATTTTAATTGTAGTATTTACTAAAATTAGATTCAACTTTGTCTCTGTTAGCATAAATATGTTGATTGATTAAATGGTGTATTATGCATTTTCCAAAATTAGAAAATTTATATCTATCTCAATATTTGTCCAAATCCAGTAATTCCAATTTTGTATATTTTCATTTTTAGTGTGCTAGCTATCAGATTAGGTTTTGGGTATGTTTCTGTTATTAAAATTTTGCTAAGTATTTAACTAGTGCTTTAATGTGTATGTTAGCTTAGGAAATTGCTAGAAAATTCATCACCACTTCAAATGATTATTTCCTTATCTCTAAAAATGTGTTAGAACATGTTTTTGCTGCTGTGTAAAGCTTGGAATGTTTTGTTGTTGTTGTGTGTTTGAGCTTTGTCGTTGTTACTCGTTCTTATTTCTTTTATTTGTTCAATCGTTGAAGCCGACATTTGCGGTAACCACGAGGCGATCCTCTGCAATGTTGAGCATTACGAACAACAGCGGGCCAGGGCAACAGATTTGATCATGATAATCCCAGTATTTTAAAGTCTAATATTTTGTTTCAATTTGTATGTATGCATTGCTTAAATTGTGTTAAAATGGTTAGCTAAATCACAGTAGATGCATATCCTGTAGGCAAAATATTGATCTCTACAACTTTGAGCCTAGGTTATTTCTTTGTGATTAGAGATCATTTGGATGATCTCTTGTCACTTAGTAGATCAGGTCAACTTGCTTAGATATGCTTAGCTATCGGTGAAGCTGAGCGATTATCGATTTTAGTCGGTAACCTTGATCACACAAATTTACTATAACTTTATGTTTCAGCATTTTTGCTATGTTATTTGCAAAACTAAAACTGAAAGCAAAAATGATTTAGACTTGGGCACAATGGTAAGATTGGTGTGATCTGTTGGGTGTGTCTGGAAAGGTGCCCGAGTCAACAAGGACCGAACATCTTGTTACACTAAACCAAGCATTTTGCGTGCTAACCACACTAGAGTATATGGGACCTCTCTTGACCTAGTACTTTGGCGTGTATTGGCTCGGTCGCGAGGAGTCGCGGGGAGGGATGGTGTTGGGAGCATGGTAGTTGTCAAAAGCTTTACCCATAAGGTAGTTGTCTTTTCGCTTTACCATGTAAGCGTATGGATTTCTATCCATCACGAGCGGCTCGTAGTTAATACACAATATTGGAAAAAGTCTCGTAGGACTTAGTGCGTGCGCATACCTTCGGTAGTGTGCTTGGCAAAAGCGATGCGAGGTGTGGAGTGCGATGGTACACCTGCGAGGTTAAAACTATTCGAATAGCCTCGTCTAGGTTATGGACACGCAGCAAGGTCTTCAAGAGTTAGACTACAACATTTAAATTAAAACTTCTTTGGGTGAGTGCGAATGCGGGATTACGTGCTATTGTTAATGGTGACTATTGGGATAGTCACTTCTAGGTTGTTTATCTTTACTCTTTTGCTATTATGATCCTTTATTGTAATTTCAACATTAAAAATGAATTGCAAACACGCTTTCAAAGCGTATTACATTATTGCAAACAAATGCGGCTTTGTGCAAATGAAACATATGGCCTCCACCAAATAAGCTTTGCATGTAGCATATGAATAGAGTGCGCTAGTTCACACGTCGGTCTTGCAGTACAAAGACAATCTTTGTACTCAGTGCTTTGCTTAATGTTTTGTTGCGAGAGGAAGAAGGTGAGCCCCAAGGCCTCACTGCGTGAGTTGTCTTTGCCGCCGTGGCGACGACTAGGCTTGGCGGTCGGTCGGATGCCTTGTGGGTGGAAGGCACGATTGGCTTTGTTTATAGCCATCTTATGGCACTTTTGTTTCATTGTCGTTCTTGTTTATTTTTGTATCTTGAGGCTGTCGGCCTTTATGCGTAATATCTCTACTATTTGTTTATCTTCCGTTTGGTAGTGTGATGTTTGGACTATATGTTTGGAATGGAGTTGATGCATACTTTTGTGGGAGGTGTGTATCTTTGCAGGAAGTATACATATCTCGAGGTTTCATTTATTTGATTTGTAATGCTAGGACCAGGTGGTTGGTTAAGCGTTACAAGCCAATTAAATTGGAGTCCTCACAAAGTTGGTATCAGAGCCATTCTGACCGTAGTAACCCAAGCATAGTCGTCCTTAGGATATTTTGAAAAAGCTTAATTTCAAAGTATAAAAAGGGTTTATGAAAACCTAGGCAGATTCTCAGGTTTTACTCCTTACCTATCTTAGCCCTCTACTCTCATCTTACTCTAATTTGAGTTTTAAAACTTGGTTTCTCTCTTTCCTTTCAAAAGGTAGTTATGCGCTGGTTAAATTAGTTTTGGGAGAACCATGAAGTTTAATCCAACTAAAACTTGTGGGGACCATGGGGTAAGATGTAAAGGGAGTTAGTTGTGTCTGATCTTTACTGGTTGGACTTTACCCTGCTTTATGTTTGTTTTTGGACTATTTTCAGTGAATTTTGGGCTTTCTTGCTCTTAGAGTTGTTGCTAACTTTGTCCTAGTGAAGCAGGATGGCCGGAGAACGCAGCGGCGGTCGTGAAGTGGTCATGATGAGGAGCTTCCCCCTCCTCCGACCATGGTGAGGTTCTCGCTTCGATCGGCGAAACCGCATGGACCAGACAGCGCATCTTGGAGGTTATTGCTAGGAATACCTCCACTCCTGCCGGTGGTGGCGGCCACGGACTGCGGGGACTTGCGAGTTCCTCCGTCTGCGCACCGCCGACTTTCTCCGCTCGAGGACCCTCTCGATGCGGATGATTGGTCGCGCATGGTTGAGCGAAAGCTCAACATAGCTCGATGCCGAGCACGGGATAAGGCACTCTTCGCGTCGCACCACTTGAGCGCGGCACTCTCATGGTGGGAGAACTATCTCGCCATGCGGCCGCGAGCCATGTGGTCGCGTGGGAGGAGTTCAGTCGACCTTTCGTCGGGCCCACATCCCGGATGGCCCGATGAAGTGAAGAATAAAGAATTCCTCGCGCTCAAGCAAGGCGCAAATGCGTGATTCCGAGTATTTATACGAGTTTAATCACTTGGCTCGTTATGCTCGGGTGAGGTGGCCTCGATGAGGCTAGCGGGAGAAGTTTATGGATGGCTTGTCAGGAGGCTGCGGACAAGTTATCCATTGTGGACTTCTCGACTTTCGGGCCTTAGTAGATAAGGCCATTGTTCTTGAGCATAAGGCAAAACGCTTGGCGAGTCCATAGCGCAAATGGGGCGCGTCGGTCTACTCATACCGGCCTCATTCGTCCTCGGTGGGCGATGCCGAGGCCCGTTCTTTTACTCCACAGCGCGAGGCCATCCGCGCGACTCCTCGCCCACCACGAGGCCATGTTTGATCCGTGCGCTGCGATCCAGCGGCGAGTGGCCTCGCAATCCGGCGGCGAGGTTACTTGTTTTTTGCCACAACAAGGGCCACTACGCCAGCGCTTGCCCTCGAGTGTTGCGATCGCCCCTCGTCCTAATGGAGGGCGCGGCGAGGAGTGGCCACCCACGACGAAGATGATCGAAGCGAGTGCGGCGTGTCGAGTCAACCACCTTTGGTGAGGAGGCTCGGGGCGCGGATGTCGTGATGGGTACACTTCTTGTCAATTCTCGTCTGCTGCGGTATTATTTGATTACGGAGCATCGCATTCTTTATTTCAAGATCATTTGCTGCGGCTAGTGGTCTTCACTGTGTTCCTTTGGGATTACTTTGCTCATCCGCTCTCGGGTCGGAAATGAGTGATTCTGATGTCGGGATGTTCCTATCGTAGTCAAAGGAGTGGGATTTTGGCAAATCTTATTCGCTCTGTTCGTGAGTGCGGATGTGATTCTTGGCATGGATTGGTTGTCCCAACACTTGGGGCAAATCGATTGTGCCATGAAGATTGTTTATCTCGCTGACCCTTGAGCGGCGGTCGGATTTTCGCGCGTGCGGGGGCCACATCTATGTGCATTAGAAGCGAAGCCAGCCTTGCAGATTCAGGATGTTCCCATAGTATCTGACTTTGTGGATGTCTTTCCTGAAGATTTGCTCGGGATGCCTCCGGTTCGAGACCTTGAGTTTGTCATTGAGTTGCTGCCGTGCATCTCCGATTTGAAGCGCCGTATCGGATGCCTCCCAATGAATTGGAGGAATTGAAGAAGCAATTAGGTGAGCTTCAAGCAAAGGGTTTCATCCGTCCTAGCTCATCTCCTTGGGGTTGTCCGGTGATCTTTGTGAAGAAGAAGGACAAGACCTTGCGTATGTGTGTTGATTACCGTCCGCTCAATGAGGCGACGGTGAAGAACAAATATCCTTTGCCCCGCATTGATGATCTTTTCGACCAGTTGTCTAGAGCTCAGGTGTTCTCCAAGATTGACACGAGATTGGGATATCATCAAGTCGGATCGAGTGAAGATATTCGAAGGCGGCTTTCACTACTCGTTATGGTCTTTACGAGTATACCGTCATGTCTTCGGCAACCAATGCTCGAAATATTTCATGAACCTCATGAACTTCGGTATTCATGGAATATTTGGATAAGTTCGTGGTGGTTTTCATTGGCGATATTCTTATCTACTCAAGAATGAAGAAGAGCATCTTGAGCATCCGAAGATAGTGTTGGGCAAGGCTGCGTGAGCATCTGCTATATCACGAAGTTGATAAATGTGAGTTACGTTGAAGGAAGTGGCATTCTTGGGCCATGTTCTTTCAATGGAGGCGTGGTTGTAGATCCCAACAAGGTCGGCGATGTTCTATCTTGGGGTCATTGAAGTGGATCAGCGATGTCTGAAGTTTTCTCGGTCTAGCGGGCTACTATCGCCGCTTTATCGAAATTTCTCCAAGATCGCAAAGCCGATGACTGAATTTCTCAAGAAAGATAAGAAGTTTGTGTGGTCCTCGCTTGTGATGAGAGTTTCGGGAGCTCAAGCGGCGATTGACTTCATCCCAGTCCTTACTCTTCACGATATCCACAAGAGCTTGATATTTATTGCGATGCCTCTCGTCGAGGACTTGGATGTGTTCTTATGCGGAAGGCAAAGCGGTTGCCTATGCATCGAGCGATTGAGACCTCATGAGCTCAATTATCCCACCCATGATTTAGAGCTTCTTCTTTGTGGTTCATGCACTCAAGATTTGGCGGCATTATCGATCGAAACGGCGTGAGGTGTATTACGATCACAAGAGCTTAAAATATTTGTTCACCCGGCGGTCTGAACCTCGAGCGGAGGAGATGGTTGGAATTGATCAAAGATTATGACATGGGTATTCGATATCATCCGCAAAGCTAATGTGGTTCTTGATGCACTTAGCCGAAAGGTGTATTGCAATACTCACGATGATCCAAGAGCGACAACTGCACTTCTTGCGGGAATTTTAGCGTCTCAACTTGGGTTTGGTTGAGCATGGTTCCCTGCGGCCACTGATTGTGCAACCGACCTTGGTGGATCAAATCAAAGCGACACGGCAATCGGATGATGGTGTGGGTAAATCGGCGAACATCGAGAATGGATCGATAAGTGTTTCCTGAGAAGATGAGCGCGGTGTTGTATGGTTTGGGCGTCTGCGTGGTCCCAAAGGTCCCGAGTTGCGGGATTTGATTCTCGGGAGGCCCATGATTCGCCTTTGTCCATCCATCCGGGGCCACCAAATGTACCAAGATCTGCGTCGGAGATTACGGTGGACTCGCATGAAGCGCGAGATTGCGGAGTTCGTTGCGGAATCGGCGTATGTTGTCGTGTCAAGACCGAGCATCGGCGTCAGCGAGTCTTCTTGACCTTACCTATCTGGGTGGAAATGAGATTACGTGGGCATGGACTTCATCAACTGGTTTGCCCGTTCATCCAAGAGAAATAGCGCCATTTGGGTTGTCATTGTGAGCTAACTAAAGTGGCGCATTTCCTTCGGTAAAAAAGTCGACTCGTGTGGAACCTCTGGCGAACTTTATGTATTAAGAATTGTGAGCTTGCATGGTGTGTCCAAGGCGATTGTGTCGGCCAGTGAAGTATTATTTACCTTCCGGTTTGGCATAGTCTGCGGAGGCCATGGGAACTCGTCTTACCTTCAAAGACGACCTATCATCCTCGGTGATGGTCGACGGAGCGCGTCAACAAGGTGCTTGAAGATATGCTCGTGCTTGTGTTCTTTCCTATGGGAAGAATTGGGAGAAATGCCTACCGCTTCGCGAGTTCTCCTACAACAACGACTTCGAGCTAGTCTCGGTATGGCACCATTTGAGGCATTGTATGGGAGGCGATGCGAGAACAGTTGAACCGGTGGCGGTGGTGAAAGCGGTTCTTTGGTCGATTCCATCAATGAGTGAAAACCAAGTGCGATTGATTCGTGAGCACTTGCGCGTAGCTCGATCGAGCGAAGAGCTATGCGGTCGGCGTCGCCGTGGTGAGTTTCGGCCCAATGACTTTGTGTATCTCAAAGTCTCACCTTTGAAGGACATCGTCGTTTGGTGTCAAGGGCAAGTTGGCTCCTCGGTATGTCGGGCCTTATCGCGTCATCAAGAAAGTGGAGCCGTTGCATACCGATTGGGTTACCGGCTACACTTGAAGGGTGCATGATGTTTTCCATGTGTCACAATTGAAGAAGTGTCTTCGTGTTCTGTGGAGAAACGCTATTGGAAAATATCGATGTGCGGAAAGATCAATCCTATCGTGGCGCCCGTTCGTATCCTCGAAGAAGGTGAGCGAGCGAGGAACCGTGTGATCAAGTTCCTCAAAGTTCGGTGGTCGAACCACTCAGAGGATGAAGCCACTTGGGAGCGGGAAGATCGTCTCGGCGGTTACCAGTCCTTCTTCTCGGTGATCGAGAATCTCGTGAGATTCTGTATGGGGAGATTTATATGACCCTAACCTAGGGCTTGTATTTCAAATGTAATATTTTGAGGAGGAATAAAAACTTTTGTGCATCATGAAATCATTTAAAAGTTTCTACAATTTTCCTTAGCAATTTCAATTTTAGAATTTAATTCTTGTGATTGGAAATTGTTGTCAACTAACTCTTAGCTTTCAAACTTGTGATCATCCTCTGCAATTATTTTCCTATCATCTTGATCGTCCTATCTACCTCCTGAATTATTTCACAATTTTAGATTTTAATTGCTATTTCAAATGCCCAAGTCAAACCAGTTTAGAAATCTGGTCAAACCTCGGACAGCAACTTGTGAATTTTATTGGGAGAAATCTAGTGCATGAAAACTCCTGGAAAAATTACACAAGGTTGTCCTCTGTTCGATAGCTCCCATAAAAATTTTGGAATTTTTGGGCTCAGGAGCTACCTCTAAAGATTCCCAAACTTTCTCTGTCTTTCTAATTCAAATGCGGAATCATTTGTTCTCGGGCTCGGACCCACTCGGACTCGAGTCCGGCCCGCGCCACTTGGCTCAATCGCGCCACTTAGCCGCACCGCCCAATCCCGACCGTCCGTGCGGATCGAGCGATCCACATTCGCGTATGCAAGCGACTGTCGAATGCATACATCAATCTCGGCCGTCCGTTTTAGATCAGCGTTCGGCCGGCCGGGTCGAGTCAAACCACCGATTCGCGCGCGCTTGACTCGGCTCGCACCGCTTCACGTATCAGCGGCGAGTGGGCCATCCTGCCATCGGCATCACCCTCGTCTTCTCGCGTCTCACCGGAGCTCGCGGCCGCTAGCAAGCGTGCGTGCCGCACGCTTCGTCGCCGCCACCTTTTTGTCCTCGTGTCGGTCGAGAAGCATCGCGTGACCCCTTAAAGCCTCTGAGCTCACCCACTTCTTCTCCTTTGCTTTCGTGAGTTCTCCGCCCGGTTTCTTCTTTCGGCGGAGTTGAAGCGAGAGTAGCGCCGCCGTACGGGCGCCCTTGAGCCCGCGACCGCGCCACGTGATCCACGCTTAGCGCCGCCTCCATTTGCCCGCCCGGGTCCTTGGCGTCGAGGAATCACGGTGTGTATCGTCGTCTCCGCTCCGGTGATCTCGGTCCGTGAGCTCGTTTGCGATCTGGTGAGTCTCTAGCCCGTCGCTTGGTCCTCGTGATCGCAATCCTCCACCGAGTCTAACGGAGGACTCGTTTACGTCTTTGGTGCATCGTGGAGGGTGTGCGACCCTTCTTCTCCAAGCACGGTATTTACGCGCGCGGCGTTTCGCGCCACCTCGGAGCTCCATCGTCGTCGTGGTCGTGGGCTTATCCTTCCTGGAGTCAAGGCGAAGGCTGGTGCGCACCTTCCCGAGTGTAACAGCCCCAAGTTTATAAGCAACAATAAAATGCTTTATGAGCAAGAATGAGTCTTGTTCATAGCATTCTGTTCATGTTTACACTTTGGGCATGTTACAAATTGAAAACCTTCCTTTTAGCTAAAGCCCTAAAGAACCATTTGAAGTCTTAAAGGAATACAAGATAAAACTTGTATTATGACTGGGATGTATTTTCATTAAAGCCTAGATAAATTATCTTGGCTAAAAATATTTTGTTGCATTTTTAGAAATTATTTGGGCTTAAAGCAAAATCTATTGTCTTTAAATAAATATTTTCTACTGAAATAAATATTTATGTATTTTACAAAGTGAAAATGTGGTTTATAAAATTTATCTGGGAAATATATCATCGATAGCTTACGATAAAATTTTCATGAATTTACAAATTTATTTGCTATTTTAAAGCCAGTCAAACCTTATAAACATTTGAATAGGTTACGTCAACCTTCTCGTCTAAACCTAGCCCTAGCATCGTAGCGACTGCACCTTCGTGGTTGAGTCAACCCGATGCAAGTGGTCCGACTCACATCGCGCTCGGCGCAAGTTCAAAACTAACGCGTGATGCGGCCGTCGATCTTCAATCGAGCAGGCGAGCTCACGGCATCACCGAGTTTGTCGCGTGTGCGAGATCAACCTCCACCGTTGGATCTTAATCCAACGAGCGTGATCGGTGTATGCAACCGGACAACTCCGGAGCCCTTCTCAATCTCCGTCGTTCGTTCCCGATCCAACAGCGTCGCCCTTTTCGTTTTAAACTTAAAGGCACGCTTTTATCGGGGCCGTCAGATTCAAATCCCACGGAGCCCCTCTTTCCCGCGTGCTTTTAAGGCCTGCGCTTCTCTGGGCCGTTGGATTTCGATCGGGTGGCCCAGGCGGTGTATGCAACCGGACCATCGGTTCAATTTCCAATCTCGGCCGTAGGAAGCCCATCTAACGGCGCCGTCGTCGCACTTAAGTGGGGTGGCGTGTATTCCTTTAAGTGACCGTTGGATTCTAATCCAACGCTCCCCTTTGAATGTGACCTTCGGGTTACGCGAAGGCTACATTAAATCACGGCCGTTCATGTGAGATCGTGGGTCTACATTGAACAATACCGGTTATTGCTTTTTAACACTGTCTTCATCATGACCGCCATTTTTAATCGGACGGTTGTTGTTCTTTCGCATCTTAGGAGGCGTGTTGGCTGTGGATCGCAGCCAGGACCCACATGTCGATGGTTCTTATCATCTTCCTTGTCTCTCTGTGCGCGATCTTCTCACGAAATCAAAGGAGGATTTATCCCAAAGTTTTGCAACTAAATTTTGGGGATATTTAGCCCTAAAGGACACCTCATCAAGCTCTAGACCTTTCCCATTTGCTCTGTAGCTCGGCTCCCACATATATAAACCCTAGCTTTTGAGTCGGCCATTGTTGACCACTGAAGCTCATTTTCTTCCTTCTTTGTCCGGTGGAGTTCTTGCTCCTATCCTTTGCTTATCCATCCTTAAGCCTTTGGTTTTACTGCATTAAAGATTTGGTATCTTTTGCGGTTAAATTAGACTTGATCTCTCTGTCGATCCACCTCAAATTTTGAGTTCTTGGTATCTTTCCATCTTGGTAAGCCAAAACCCTAGTTTCGACATCTTGAGCATCTTAAGAACCTTAGAAGGCTGCTGTGAATCATTCTTTTAAGCATCGAGAGCTTGATCTTGCTTCAAGCCGAAAAGTTGTTATTCTAGCTTTTGAGTCTTTTGTGTCATTTTTAAGACCTAGGGTTTCTCACATGTCGAATTGTTATCCCAGCTTAGGTCTAAACTAAACCCTAGTAGCTTAACAAGTTGTTCTTTTCATTCTTGTTATCATCTCTTTAGATTGTTAGCAGAGGTTTGCCTCTGTTCTTTATTGTCGGTTTAACCGACAATACAAATCTTCTTTAGTTTTGGTAGTCTAACTGATTAAGGTTATATTGGGTTTAACTTAAGATGTTAATTATCCTAAAAGATCTTGCTGAGTTTCATTTTTGAATCTTTGCGTGATCTGGTTTCCTTTTTGTTTCCCAAATCTAGAATCTGTCCTGTTTCTATTATTTTCAAAATCTGAAAACTAGAACTTTGAACTAAACCCTAGTTTATGTCTTTCGAAAACAGTAGGTTATAAAATGGGTTATTATCACTATTAGGGTAAATATAACTTAAGCATGATGTTAATCATGCATTTCTTTATTGATCATGCAATTTCTGATAATTTATACTAGTTCTCGTTTTTGCTATTTATTGGATTTTATTGCTTCTTTTAGAATCTGGTTCTACTGAAGCTTTTGATCATACTTCTGAACAACCTGAGTGTGCAACAGGAGTCTATTACTATCAAGGCAAGCATCCTCTTTGCACCATATTGAACCCAGATTTTGTACAATAGCTTTTACAAATCCAGTGATATCTGTGCATGCTATTTTTCTGAAAATACAAAATGTGACTTGTAGTAGCTAGCTATAACCTGACATGGTGGATTACCTTAATTATGACCAGTAGTACTGTATACTATATGGTCTATTTTCAGATTTGGCTTAGATATGCAGTCTAGAGATTTTAGAGTTTGACAAGCATATCTTGTCAAACATGGGCAATCACAATTGGCTTTCTATTACTTTAAACTCTTTGTCCAGTTTCTTCAAATCAAACTTGCAATTCAAATTTAAATTGATCTGGACAAGAGGAAGCTAGTGATGGTGCTTTTGTGCACGAGATTGGGTTTTGTGGTGGACTTGTCTGGACCAATTAAGGACCGAACTCGATTATTCAATTCAAGTCACCACGTGCTTCCACATGCGATTGTATGGTATTTGTTTGGTTAAGTAAAATGTTAAGACTATTGAGTTGGAAACAGAGAGTAAGGATATGTGTATTGACCTTGTATGGCATAGATGCTTAGGTCCGAGGATTGCGTTTTATGCCATGTGAGCTTGTATGTCGATGTCGGATGTTCTTAGGAGGGTGAGGCGTATATGTGCCTCGTCGCATATCGATACCTTAATAGTGCCGATAGCATTCTACTATGGGTAGGAACCCAACTCGTATTAAATTGTTTGGATCGGCATTCGGCGCAACATGTGTGCCCTAAGTTAGCGGATGCTATCGATCGTTGTTTAAGCGGATCGGTTCACACATGGGGTCCAACTCAATAGTGTTGGCTTGTTGAAAAATACCAAATCTTAGTTTCCACGTCGGCATACCAAAGGAAGTATGTCATCATTCGGAGGCATCCGAAGCAACGACTAGCTAAGTCATGTGGGTAAAGATGTACACCCTGCGAGGTATAAAGCGTTCGAATAGCCGTGTCCACGGTCATGGACGATAACTTGAATTGATGTCACTGTATAGAAGTTTTATTTAAAAATCTGGTTCGGTTTATTTTCGGTTTGCATGAGGAATCATGCAATCGCATCGCTTATACTTAATGTTTTTCTCTTCGTTTGATTCAAACTTGATTTATTAAATTGCTTTACCAAAATTAGTATTTATAGGTTAAGATGTCCTGCTTTACATAAATCAACCTTTATGCCATCTATTGTGATCTTATGCATATAAAAATTCTACTCCTTTGAATAGGTTCTAATAACTACTTTCTTTTATTAGTTTGTGTAAGACTTGCTGAGTACCTTCCGTACTCAAGGTGCTATCACCTATTGTTGCAGGTGAGGACGGTTACCTTTACGAAGTGCCCGTTAGCGCCGATCAGGGTGACGCTAACGAGTGACGCTACTTCTTTCCTCCACGCAATTGCTTGCGGGTGGATGAGGGCATGGGTGAACATTTTCCGTTTATTTTGCTTCCGCTGTATACTGTTAAAGTGACCAAGTCACTTAATATGGTAGTACTAACAGAATGATGTAACCTTATGTTTAATTATATCAATGTATGACTTGTATGTGTTTGATGCAATGTTGATGAAGGATATATATGCAATGGTCGTTGATCCTGGGAACCACTGTGAATCATATATATCAGAATCTGCTTTCTTGGATCTGTCACTTGTTAAATTTATATCTTTAGCATGGTTTTTAATAAAGGGGCAGTACTGTTCCTTCATTAACAATTGTGCTACAGTATGAATTTAATTAGTAACATTTCCAATAACTGGGGGTCCCCACAGCGTTGGTATCAGAGCATACGTTGCTTGTAGGTTAGAAGTAGCATGGCCGAAGTTGTTAGAGAGTCTTCTAATAAAAATTATTTTCAAGCAGTAGTATAATTTTGAAAGCTTAAGTATGACATCTTTTATTTCTTATCCTCCTTAATGTCACTTCTTGCCAACTTTTTGTTGGTTTATCTAAATGTGAATTGTTTCTTATCCTGTCTTTTGTCTATAGATGAGCGGTTGGTACTTGGTCAAGGAGACTCGAGCTGAAGATGTTGATGGGTTCCCAGCATTACTTCGGGACATGATGTGGCGCTCCAATTTCACTTATCAGCCGGGGTACGCCATCTATCGACGAGATCGAGGACCAGGGATGGAGGAGTATCGCGCCTTCATCAACGTCATCGCTAGGCATGTAGCCGGCAGTGTCCCTTACTGTGTCCAAGCACTTGCCACCTCTGAGGCGATGGCGGTTCAGGAAGCGGCAAGTAGGATGATGAGCCTTCTTCGTCATGATTTGTGGAATTGTCTCAACCACCCTCGACCACTTCCGAATCAAGGCCCTACCTCAAAGTGAGCATGTTCGACGAGATACGGTTTGAGAAGACCAAAGTGCGGCGGTTGGCGAGGATGGTCGCGATCATGGACCAAATCCATCGTTGTCTTGTGAGGAGCTGTGAAACTTTGATACTCGTTTTCTCTGGGAAGCGTATTTCTCTGCCGTATGTGTTGGGTTACGTTTTGCTAAGCGAAGGCGTATTCTTTGAATACGCCGACGCCGTCGCGCGCTAGCCGGTGAGTCAAGTTTGACACAGTCGCCGTTTCTCGTCGATCCCGTCGATGGTCGTGGCTTGGTATTTGTCGGTAGGAAAAGTATTAAATGTTTTAGTATTTACGAAATGGATTTACGATGCATCGTTAACTCTTTTAAACTTAGAAAATGCATAACTAATTCAATTTTTCTCCAAATCGCATGAATCCAGTGCTGATAATTTTCATTTTAATTGTAGTATTTACTAAAATTAGATTCAACTTTGTCTCTGTTAGCATAAATCTGTTGATTGATTAAATGGTGTATTATGCATTTTCCAAAATTAGAAAATTTATATCTATCTCAATATTTGTCCAAATCGATAATTCCAATTTTGTATATTTTCATTTTTAGTGTGCTAGCTATCGATTAGGTTTTGGGTATGTTTCATATTAAAATTTTGCTAAGTATTTAACTAGTGCTTTAATGTGTATGTTAGCTTAGGAAATTGCTAGAAAATTCATCACCACTTCAAATGATTATTTCCCTATCTCTAAAAATGTGTTAGAACATGTTTTTGCTGCTGTGTAAAGCTTGGAATGTTTTGTTGTTGTTGTGTGTTTGAGCTTTGTCGTTGTTACTCGTTCTTATTTGCTGTTATTTGTTCAATCGTTAGGCTTCGACATTTGCGGTAACCCTGAGAGCGATCCTCCAAATGTGTTGAGCATTCTGAGCAACAGCAGCCAGGCAAGCAATTTGATCATGATAATCCCAGTATTTTAAAGTCTAATATTTTGTTTCAGCTGTATGTATGCATTGCTTAAATTGTGTTAAAATGGTTAGCTAAATCCTGTAGATGCATATCCTGTAGGCAAAATATTGATCTCTACTACCTGAGCCTAGGTTATTTGCTGTGATTAGAGATCCCTGGATGATCTCTTGTCACTTAGTAGATCCGGGTCAACTTGCTTAGATATACTTAGCTATCGGTAGAACTGGGCGGTTATCGATTTTAGTCGGTAACCTTGATCACACAAATTTACTATAACTTTATGTTTCAGCATTTTTGCTATGTTATTTGTAAAACTAAAACTGAAAGCAAAAATGATTTAGACTTGGGCACAATGGTAAGATTGGTGTGATCTGTTGGGTGTGTCTGGAAAGGTGCCTGAGTCAACAAGGACCGAACATCTTGTTACACTAAACCAAGTATTTTGCGTGCTAACCACACTAGAGTATATGGGACCTCTCTTGACCTAGTACTTTGGCGTGTATTGGCTCCGGGTCGCAGGAGGTCGCAGGAGGGATGGTGTTGGGAGCATGGTAGTTGTCCAAAAGCTTTACCCATAAAGGTAGTTGTCTTTCGGCTTTACCATGTAAGCGTATGGATTTCTATCCATACGAGCTCTCGTAGTTAATACACAATATTGGAAAAAGTCTCGTAGGACTTAGCTGCGTGTGGCATACCTTTGGTAGTGTGCTTGGCTTAAAGGCGATGAGGTGTGGAGTGCAGTGGTACACCTACAGGTTAAAACTATTCGAATAGCCTCGTCCTAGGTTATGGACACGCTTGGCAAGGTCTTCCAAGAGTTAGACTACAACATTTAAATTAAAACTTGTTTGGTGAGTACGAACGGGATTCGTGCTATTGTTGTGGTGACTATTGGGATAGTCACTTCTAGGTTGTTTATCTTTACTCTTTTGTTATTATGATCCTTTATTGTAATTTCAACATTAAAATGAATTGCAAACTCGCTTTCAAATCGTACATTATTGCAAACAAATCGGCTTTGTGCAAATGAAACATATGGCTCCACCAAATAAGCTCGCATGTAGCATATGAATAGGTCTTCTAGTTCACACGTCGGTCTTGCAGTACAAAGACAATCTTTGTACTCGGTGCTTTGCTTAATGTTTTTGTTGCGAGAGGAAGAAGGTGAGCCCCAAGGCCTCACTTCGTGAGTTGTCTTTGCGCCGTGGGTGGCGACTAGGCTTGGCGGTCGATCGATGCCTTGTGGGTGGAAGGCACGCGATTGGCTTTGTTTATAGCCATCTTATGGCACTTTTGTTTCATTGTCGTTCTTGTTTATTTTTGTATCTTGAGGCCTGTCGGCCTTTGTCTGTAATATCTCTACTATTTGTTTATCTTCCGTTTGGTAGTGTGATGTTTGGACTATATGTTTGGAATGGAGTTGATGCATACTTTTGTGGGAGGTGTGTATACTGCTTCTGGGAAGTATACATATCTCGAGGTTTCGGTTTATTTGATTTGTAATGCTAGAACCAGGTGGTTGGTTAAGCGTTACAAGCCAAATAAATTGGAGTCCTCACACCTTGTATGCAGTAGAATTTTTCTTTCCATGTTGCACATTGTCATTATGGACCAAAGTTTTTTTGTTTTACAATGAAAGACATGTCAGAAAATTGGCACAACAAATAGTAAACATCTATAATTACAAACAGTACAAGCATAATGTATTCCTACTCAACCACAGTGAGTTTCAAACATTATATAAATGAGCAAACATTGTCTAAAGAGGAGTGTTTGCTTGGTGGCTGCAAATCATCATCCTAGAAATCATTTTGCTTACTTTGCAGTGAAAGAGAAGAAATAAATACTCTCTTAAATCTTAGTTGGAAAATAATACTATTTTCATACATTGCCATTGTATTATTTTGCTGCTCAATCATACTAAATTCTTGACCAGGACAATCACCGTATACTCTCTACGTACAATAATAAAAATGAGAGTTAGACGATATTTATTTGACAAAGAATATTTTATTGAACTTTAAGATAGTACTACATAACTCCCAGACCAAAGAATCCGACTGAAAAATGATATCATATAAGTAAAACTTATATACTTTAACATCAGATGATTTGACAAAAGATATACCGCAATAATTTTGCAATGTGTAATACATGTCACAGCATGGATGTGCAATGCTCACCTAGTGGAGATTGACATTACCTTGGCAACGACTCTCTCTTTCTATTAATGTAAGTTGTTTGTCACTGCAAAAGAGAGTGCAAATTAGCAAAAGAGAGTAGAAAACATGAACATTGCAGTAGGTTAGCAAAAAAAACTTGGGATAAGCAAGAAACCATGCCATCCTTCTACATTCCATCTGAAATATGATGTTTGAACCATTCTGCTCATTTCAGTTCACCGAAGAACCAGAGAAACATCAACAGGACAACAATGTAGGTCCGCAAGCTGCAAAGAAGAAGCCCTGGAAGAGATACCTGACGTTCCTGCCAAAGTTTCAGAACAAGATGAAGCACGAGAAACCTGACATCAGGGTACCAAACGGTTTCAAACAGAACACAAAGTGCGGTCTACTCCTGGCCAGCCCAATCATCGAAGAATGCAGCAATCCGGTTCACATCATCTGGTGCACCACAGCAGACTACTTCGCCGAGCCGATGAGGATGATTTGCCATACATGCAGCTTGATCAGGTGACCAACTAAACAAATCTGCAGAGTCTAGATGCCTAAAAATATTGCTCCCCCACCCAAGAACCCTAATCTACCCATCTGACAAGTATTAGTCACACTAGCATGGGAGTATTCTGATACAAATGCTTCCCGTCCAAGGATACTATTGCCAGTTGCACTCTTGCCATATCCAAGTTTTCCAACAAGAATGAGTGATATCAGCACTAGGCAACACCCAGTCATCATCGTATTGGCTTCCACCCATTGCAGAAGTTGATAACAAAATCTCACAAAAACTGTTAAGGAAATCAGGCCATCAGCAACTTTGTTTCAGTATTAATTATCTACCTAAATGACCATATGTAGCTTTTAAAACGAAATTAGCATTTGAACTGACGAAAAAAAGTCCCCCCTCATCGTCAAATTCAGGAACCAGGCATTGTCAACAAACTTTAAGTTGCATAAATACATTACAGTTAGCTTTCTAAATAGTAAATTTGTGGTAGGATTGATTTTTTAAACATAGGTTGAATTAAATTGTTATGAATACTTTGAATTATGGTGAAATAATACTGAAAAGGCTCGTGCAATATGGAAAAGGAAGATAAGACTCAAAACATCCTAGATTAATTTTTATTTTCCTTTCTTCTATCCTCTGATGTGACTTTCTAAATAGCTAGGAATGTAGGAACTCTTATTTTTACCATGGTAACTCCTAAACACATTAGATTAATTTATACGCAGTCCAGAAGGAAAAATGAATTGTACATTTAAACAAATCTGCAGAGTTTAGATGCCTAAAAATATTGCTCCCCCACCCAAGAACCCCAATCTACCACTCCGAAGTAAGAAAATGATAGAGCAGAATTCACAGTAAATACACTTGCATATATACTACGTGGCCATCTTCCCCATCAGTGGAACGAACAAATCGATACTAAAGCACATCAATCCTAGCGAAAAGCTACCATCATCCTTACGATATTATCAAACGGAGCAAGAAAGAATCTTTACGAAATTATCAGAGGAACAAGCAAGAAATTAGTACTCTACGCACCGACGAAATTAGCACGAATTTCACAGATTAGATGAACCCACGAGGGGAAATCAAGGAAGGAAAAAAAGGCAGGCAAGAAGAGAGGATTACTTGCTCGCCGAGAAGTAGGAGTGGGGTGGGTTTCGTTCGTTAGGAAGAGTAATAGAATAAAAAGTTGCAAGTCGCCGTTGGGTCGGGTCTATCTCCCTACCGGCGTGCGACCTGCTGTCGCGTCAGCAGCGAGGGGAACCTGAGCTGGAAGGAGAGGTAGATATTGGCCCGCTGCACGACGACAATGTGGTCGTGGTCGTTGGAGATGAGGAGCCCTGGTCGGCGACGACCTGCGAGGTCTTGCCCTTGAGGAAAACTGCTTGACGTGGACGAGCACCGTCTTGGCGACCCACCGCACCATCTGGAGGGCAAGTGAAGCAGCAGCGGCGCCATCTAGGCGTCTTGGCCAGTGGCGTTGGTGGAGATGAAACACCAGCTGTAATATCTCAATTTTCTGAGCTTTAAAAACCTTTTGAATAGTTAGTAGGGAGAAAAGTCACTATTTAATTTTATTTGTTTTTAATTCAAAAACTTAATATTAGACTTTACAATCAAAAACATTTAATATGAATAATCTCAACATGAACAATAGTTAAAACTATTTTATTTGGGTTCCATGTGCTCAGATATATTTTCTAGAATTTTCTAGAATTTTTCTGAGTTCATTTGCTATTTTCTATTGCTTATTTGAATTTCTGGTATTTTCTAAATTAGAAAAACTATTAAAAATCTCAGAAATTTGATTGGGCCGAATCTTCCCGGCCCAACCCTCTTTTTCCCGCGCGCGTCCCGCTTTCCCTGGCCCAACACCCCGTCGCAGCCCGCCTCCGCCTCACCCCGCGCGCGCGTGCCAGTCCCTCCAGTCAGCCTCACTCGCGTCATTTCGCACGTGCCCGCGCCCGAGCAGCCGTCGCTGACGTGTGGGTCTCATCTTGCCACGTCATCGTCGTTCCCAATCCGTTGGGGATATGATCGCTGCCGCGCCGTGTTCCTCGCGGACACGCCTCCCGGGGCTATTTAAGGCCCCGAGAACCCTCGTGCCCCGCACCCCGAGTCGCGTCGCCCCCGAAAACCCTAGCCGCCGCTAGGAGCCCTAGCCGCCGCCTTCGTCTTCAGCGCCGGCCGAAGGACCCCTTCGCCACCGTCGCCGTTCCAGACCACCTCATCGTCAGTGGAGGCCATCTTCGGGACCACCGCGTTGCCCATATTCTAGAACCATTGTCGCCTTCGCCGGAGGATCCGTCCAGCGTCGTCGCCGTCGAGCCCGTAGATCCAACTCCGCCTTGACCTCGTCGCCAGCCGTTTCCGTCGACCCCAATCACCCGGAGCTAGCTCATCAGGTTCGCAATAGCCTCGCCTACACGCCGGTACCACTCACCGCCGGTGGATCGCCGTCGTTCGCCGTGTGAGCCGTGAGACTGACATGTGGGTCCCACATGTCAGATATTTCTTTTATTTCTTTTAATTTCTGAAATTCTGTGCTGACGTCAGCATTGCGCAACAATCTGATTTTTCTGTTAAGACATAATTCGGGAAAATCCAGAAAATCCAAAATTAGGGTTTCTTTTAGATTGAAACTTCCAGAGCCCATAACTTTTGCATCCGAACTTCGATTGAGCCCATTCAAATTCCTAAATTCATCTAAATTCGAGCTCTATTTATCTGAGATTTTTATTTAATTTTTGGAGTTTTTTTGCCTCTATTATTTATTTATTTTGTTTATTTATCTCGTTTGCGAGTAGACGTCGATACCTGCGGGAATTTTGGAGAAGAAGGAGCACCTTAAGATCAAGATCAGTACCTATACCTTTTCCAAGGCAAGTAATAACTTTGATCATCTTGAACCCAGTTTTCAAATTACTTTGTTTCAAAGTATTGCATTCTACTTTAATTATGTATTTAAATACTTTTGGGTATAGTTATTATCCAATTTGTTACACCACCTTGGATTTGTATGTCATATTTCCTTGTCACCCTAGATTGGTTTATTAGTTGGTAATATTATAGCACCAATGTGGGTTGGTTAGATGCGAGTATAATTGCTTAGCCATGCTACGAGTCTCATATCTCATTTGAGTTGCAAATATTAAATCTGACTAAGTGACTATGGAACTTTGTGTAAAACTGTTTGCTATGTGTTATTACTGCGTGATAGCATGTGTTGCACTAAAACCAACTGGGTGGTAAAGGATTTGGACCGAGGCAAGTGGTGAATACTGTGTGATATGGTGGACTGTGTGAATGGGAATAATAATCTTTGTGACATAGTTAGAAAATGGAAGTCTTGCCTTGGTCAATTAAGGACTTAACTTTGTACGTCATTGAACTAAGCCTTACTGTACGACCACATGCCTGATGGGACGGGCCTAACATAGTAGGTTATGGATTCTCGGCATTGATGTTCAGGTGGATAGGTTAGGCTGTGTGCCAGGGTGGAGGTGTGACTACCTGGTAGTTGCATCGCGGGACGATTCGTCGTATCCCTGTCCAGCGGTGTGTGTCGTTCTAGCATTCTTTGTGAGCTGGTCTGGCGGGAAAGCACATTGGGAATGTCAATGTTTGAGATGAAGTCTCTGAACTGTTTTGTTACGACTGGTGCTAGCTACACTAGTTGTATCTTGTGGGTAAAGTGTACAACCTCTGCAGAGTGTTAAATCAATCTATTCGAATAGTCGCGTCCGCGGTCATGGACATACTCAGGGATTTCACACGAGGGGTAGTTTTCATAAAATGTTTGGGATGGGAGCTATGTGATCTAAGTCATATGGCTATGTGAAATAATCTATTTAGCTTTGTGTCTTTGTGAAAATAACTGTTAAATTAATATTGTCTATTTGTTTTGAATTATGCTTTCAATCTATTATTGTATTCAGTTGCAAATGTTGTATTTCTGCAAAAGAACCACAGAAGTCTTTTCTTTTGGAATAAGCCTGCATCTATAAATTGCATTATGTGGTATGATTTGCGAGTACGGTTGTGTACTCACGCTTGTTGTAAAACTTGCGTCCAAACCTATAGAAGAGGAGTCGTCTACGCCTGCTTTCGAGGAGGAGTTCGTCGAAGGTTGCTGATCGTTAAGGTCTGGATCCCAATCGGTTGCCTGTGGTGAATTGATGAGATCTACGCTGAAGTTATTTCTGTTCCGCTGCTATTTTATTCTCTGTTAGCCCTGCATGGCTCAATAAGTGTAAACTCGATCATAAGATCAAAACACTTATTTACTATTCAAACTAATCGTTTACTTTACTTATCTCTTGTGTGGATCGATAATCACCTGTGTTGACACTGTGTGCACTAGCGTGATCCTGGACTAGTGCATTATACACAGAGGGTTCCAGAATCATAATTTTGGGTCCCGACACGGCGTAGTCGGATCCGGGCTGTGGTGGGCGAGAGGAGCGAGCACGGCGGGGAGGAGGAGGAGAAGGAAGGTTAGGGAGGAGGGAGGCGGTGGTGAGCGAGGGGAGGGTGCGGAGGCGGGCAGTGATGAGAGGGGCAGCGTTTGGCTTGGTCGGCGTGTGCGGCGATTTGGCAAAAGAGGGTCGGTCTATTTTAGAGGAAGAGGAAGGAATGAGATGGGGATGGGGAGCGTTCTAAGGAATTAGATGTGGGCAGTTTTTTCCTTGACGTGGGAGATGTTGGGTGGCCCAACGAGTTTTATGCAGTGTATTCACAATAAGTGTCTTGCAACGCTTATGTTTTTCGTTGCGAGATTTACGTTGCTATATACATGTTTTCGTTGTAGTGTAACAACGTGACAGAGTACAAAAGTTTGCTAGCTGGCATACGAGCTGTGAAAGCGCTCTCGATTCGTCGACTACTCGTGAGAGGAGACTCCCAACTAGTCGTGAATCAAGTCGGAAAAGAGTATCAGTGCTGTATTTCGACAATGTCTCAGTACTTATCGGAAGTCCAAAAGCTTAAAAAGCATCTTCTTGGTTTTGATGTACAATTTATCCCTCGAAAGGATAATTTCCTCGCTTCGTCGACTACTTGTATAGTTTCTTCCCAATCCATAGTACCAAAAGGAGTCTTCTTGGAGCAACTCCAGAAGCCATCCCTGGTCGAAGAACCAGAGACACCTCCTATTGAGACAGCCTCTCTAGAATATGAGGATACCTGGATGACTCCCATTTACGAGTGTCTTCAGACGGGTTCCGTACTCGACGATGATCTCGAGGCAAATCGTTTATCCCGAAAGGCCAAAATGTATACTTTGATCGAAGCAGTACTCTATAAACGAGGCACTCAAGGGGTGCTCATGCGATGCATTCCGCAGAGTGAAGGATTAAAACTCCTGCACGACATACACGGAGGTATCTGTGGAACTCATACTTCCTACAAAACGTTGGTCGGTAAGGCCTTTTGACAAGGTTTCTACTGGTCAACAGCCCTCTACGATGCCAAAGAGCTGGTCAAAAAGTGTGTACAATGCTAGTTTCATAGCAGGCAAATACACCAACCGGTTCAGGCATTACAAACAATTCCTCTATCTTGGCCTTTTGCGACCAAGGGTCTCGATATCCTAGGACCGTTACCCAGAGCTCCAAGCTGATTCGAGTTCCTTTTGTGGCTATTGATACATTCACGAAATGGATAGAAGCGAGCTTGTAACTTTCGGATAACAACGAGCGACAAAATGGTTCATGATGAGATACGTGATAACTTCGATTTGGGGTACCAAGTCGAATAATCACGAATAATGGTAAGCAATTTTAGCGCAAAATTTGAAATTTTGCGACGAGTTGGGTACCAAGTCAGTTACGCTTTCATTGCCCACCCCAAAGCAAAGGGGTGGTCAAAAGAGCGAACGACCAAATAATGCGAGGAATCAAAACTCGTGTCTTCGACCAGACTTGTCAAGCGCTCGAGGGCTTGGGTACAACAATTACCCTCGATATCATGGCGGTTAAATGATTGCTAGTCGAACTCTGGATGAAACATCCTTTTTCTAGTTTTGGTGCGAAGCCATGCTTCCACTAGAAATAAAGATCAGTCGGCATGAGTCTAAAACTTTAATGACTCTACCCAAGAACAACTTCGAGCGAGCGACATAAACCTGCTCAAAGAGAAGAGAAACCAAGCTTTAATTCATTCAATGGTCTACCAACAAGCCTGCGCAGATACTACGATCGTAGGTCCAACCTCGTAGCCTCGTTGTAGGTGACTTGGTATTAAGGCTTATCCAATCCCAGTCTAATCGGAACAAACTTTCCCCTAAGTGGGAAGGTCCTTACACTGTGGTCAAAGTTACGCGTCCAGGTTCGGTATGACTAGCAATGGAAGACGGTCGAGTTCTCTCAAACTCTTGGAACATCGACCAGTTGCGCAAATTTCACATGTAACAAACTTCCACGACAATAAAGTATCAGGTTCTTTCTATCTTTATTGTCTTCCTTTGAGTGGTGCTTTTCTAATCTTTCGATCATTTTTTATACGCTCAGTTTTTCTTTACACTGGTCGAAGGAAGGACACAATAACTAGTCGAAGTCTTTCCTCTCTGCATGTGGTTATGCCCTGCTAGAAGGAACTTCCTAGTATCACCTTGTTCCTACCTTTTGCTGCCAATACAAAGATGTTGGGTTTAGAAAACATGGTCGAATGATTTTAAGCCAACTCTTGTCACCTTAGTTTGTTTCTTTATTTTGAAAATACTCTAAGAAGAGTGCACTTTTGAGATTTATTCGACTGGTTATGATACACTTGGTCAGTTCTAACTGGTAAGAGGAAGAAACACACCTAGTTGAAGCTTCTCCTTTCTGCATGTGGTCCTGCCCACTAGAAAGAACTCCCTAGTGTCGTCCTGTTTCGTACTCTTGCTGCCAGGGAAAACCTATCGATTACACCGAAAAAGGTCGAACAAATCTATAAGGTCCTCTAGATATTTGTCTAACTCAAGTTGTCGTTCTTGATTTGATTAATCTAGTCGAAGAGAGTAACATCACCTAGTCGAAGCCCTTCCTTTCTACACGTGGTTCTGCCCACTAGAAGGAACTTCCTAGCGTCGATTCGTTTCTACTCTTTCGACCAGTGCAAGATAATCGTGATTGAAAGTTATAAGTTAACCAAACATCTCTGTTTTCATAAACCCGTTTTTCACTATTTACTTTGTTTATTCAAATAAACTAAGCAAATAATCGGAGGCTAGGATAAAGTTATAAAAATGACTTCAATTCTTAGTCTTAGTTTCTTTTTCATCCATTATCTTATGAGTTACTAACTACTCGACAAGATGAGTTGCAAGAAAAAGGAAGAAGGAAGGATTACATATATCTGATCTAATTATCTTTTCCATTCATTATCTTATGAGTTGCTAACTACTCTACGAGATGATTTGCAGGAAAAATGAAAGATCATATATATATATATATATATATATATCAACGAAAAGCTTGTCTTTCTGACATCCTTTGATAGATTACTCGACGGAGGAGATCCTATTTGTATCTCCTCCACGACCTTCTCGCCAATCGACCGCATATCCTCAATCGATCGCTCGACTTATGCTTGATGTAGTCAAGTCGGTTTCAATCGAATGAGGTTTAAGGTTGGGGTCCTGAGCTTTAAGTTTTGCTAAGACGTAGCTTACATCCCCTTTGACCGCTTCCTTTATCGAGTCGGTTTGGTTGGTCTTCAGAGTGGTCACCAACTCTTGCAAAGTACCGACTTGCTCCCCAATAGCACTCATGTCAGCAGCTATCGTGTCTTCACGAAGAATGACTTCTTCAGCACGTAGCCCACTGAGTGAGTACATTGTTCAAGAGTGAGATGTTGTCTTGAAGATTGACCTTCATTGACTTCATCTCCTCCCGGGTACAAGTCGAAGCCTCGTGGAGTCGTTTTATTTCGACCAATCGCCTTGAAAGGAGTGAGGTTGGTTAGCTAAAATGACCCTTAGAAGATAGAAAAACCAATTTGGTAGTAGGTAAAGAATTACTTACCCGCTAATTGAGAATCCAGTTTCTTAATTTCTTGATCTTTGTCCTTGGCGATGCGGGAGATCTTATGAACAACCAAAGTCTTCTCTCTAACCTTGGCTTGAAGAGCTCCCACTTCCATTTGAAGAGTTCTCGCTTCGATCTCTTTTTCTAAAAGAGAACAAAAGTTAAGAAGGTGAAGATCAATATCATAAGTAGTCGTAAGTCCAGGACTTACTGTTTATTTCTTCCTGCAACTGTTGGGTCGCCGAGTTGGCCTCCTGAAGCTTCTTCAGAAGGTTATATACTACTTCCCTTAGCTTTTTCGACTCGGCTTTTTCACAGTCGAGCCAATCAGCTAGGGTCTTTTCGTCACTCCTAAACCTCTGAGAGGTTAAGGGTAGACATGAACATAAAGCCCGTGGTCGTAAGTTTTCTCGACCACCCTCACAGTCGTAAGTTTTTCTACGATAATTTTTTGGCTATAAGTGTTTCTACAACCAATACCAAGTCGTAAGATTTCCTACAAGTCCTCCTACAAGTATTGTACAAGTGGTCAAAACACAAAATGACTACGAGTATCGGTCACTTACCATTTCTGCACCTTGCGAGCTCGCTTCTCCGGTCGTAGCTTGACAAGTTGCCGATCGTATCCACGAATTGTGGCAATTTGTTCCAAAACTTTACGCAAAGAAGGAAGACGGTGAGAAGCGAGAAAATACCAAACTTATAGGTATTGTTAGATACTTATATTCATGCTTGTCCGAGCAAACATGGATACAACCGTCGTTGGATTCTTTAGTCCGTCCATCTTTTCGATATGATCCTACGAGACCTTTCCAAGACGTTCGTCATTGAAAATTTCCCCGATGTCGAGAATATCCTTTAGGTGAGGGGATTGGTCATGGGATATTGGGGCAGAAGACTCCACAATAGAAGCAGGGCCAAAGAAATCGGAACAGAAGTTAAAGTACTCCTCTGATCCAATGACGGCAGCTTCTCCTCGGGGACCGGGAGAGACCTCCGTGACGACCTCATTCTCAGTGTGGTGATCAGATGACCCACCACCTTGGCCAGAGGTTTCTGTCGCTACTTACGTCGCCTCCATCTCCACGACCACTTCGGTGGTCGTAGCAACTTTAGCAGCAACAACTTCTTCCACGAGAGGAATAGTGGCTGACCCTTCGACCACTACCGTTGTCGTCCCTTCATTTACGAAAGAAGTAGCAGCGGGCTTCTCAGTAGAAGCATCCTCGTGGACTGAAGGAGTTGGGCTAAGATCACAAAACAGAGAGCACGTTAACTCGTGAAAAACAAAAGGTAAATGCTATTTTTATACTTTTATCTTTTCACATACCTCTGTGTCCTGGACCTAACCAGAAATTTGGAAGCAACCTTCCCGACGGAAGATTTCTTCGACTTCTTCTCGACCCCTCCTGGTCGAAACTCAAGTAAGGGAACATGAGTCATTGCCTCCTGACGCCTCGGGTGGCTGAGATGTCATGACCCAACCAGGGCTCACCCGAGAGGACCTCCTAGAACTCCCGGAAAGTCCACCAAGACCTCCCAGGAGGTCCAGTAGGATCACTCGAGAGGACCTCCAGGACCACCCAGGAGGTCCAGCAAGACCACCTGGAGGTCCGGAGACCTGACCTGAGGAGGTCTTGAGACCCAGGACCTCCCCAAGTGCCACGACCAGATCTAGGGGAGGTTGAGAGAACCAGCCCTAGGAGGTCATGGGACTTGGAAAAGTCCTACATCTCCTGTGTTCCGAACTAGTCCTAAGGATCAACAGCTAGTTCACACAGCAAAACAAGTGATAATCATACATTAACGAGAACATTATTAATGGCAAACGAGTTGATTACAAAGTTGGCTTACAAGCCAACAAAAGGCAACTTTACACAGTGGAAACAAATGACAAGTCCATCCAATAGGCGTAGCCTAGTTGTCTAGGACCTCTTGGTCCTCAGCAAATACCTCTTCACCGGCTCAAAAGATTAATTCAAGCAGAGTGAGCACAACAACCGTGCTCGCAAGTCACACCCATCAAATAACGGAATGACAAGCATAAATGGATATCACAAGGAGAGCTTATAAGGTTGTTTTGCATAAAGCCATGTTTCTATCAAGTACAAGTAATAAGTTCTAAAGCAGATTACACCATACGTAAAATTCATTTTCTAACACAGTTTTGAATTGATGATAACAAGATTGAAGGGTGAAGGATAACCTTCTATCACCAGGCTAACCCATTTGGATAGAGATCCAAAACCAGTTTTCAAATGCATTTGAAAACCAAAACCAAAACCAAAGACTAACTTGGAGAGGCTTTGCTACCATGTCCATGACCGTGGATACGGCTATTTGAATAGATTTTCACTCTGCAGAGGTGTACAACTTTACCCATGAGAGATAACCAAATTGCACTGTCCGCTCACACACTTCCGAAGGTGTACGACTAAGAGGTTACCACAAGGCCTTTACAATGCTCCTTCTCACCACAGTCCCCTCACCGAGGTTTCATCCCCATTGGGCTACCCACCCGTAGGGTTCGGACCCCTCTTATGCCGAGCGGGAATGTAAGAAAGTAGGTCATGAAGGACCACCCACACATCTAAAGGACCAACCATGGTGAGACATTGCAAATTAATTGGCCAGGTCCCGCCATATAAGACTTGTGGTTGCACGAAGAGGCATAGCAAAGTAACGCTCGAAGACCGGTCCTTAACTAACTTGGGCGATAACCTCAACCCTGGGGCGTCGGCTCACACGACCCCCGTGCATTCCCCATGCACCCACCATACAACCAACCAAGTTTCGCCCAAGTCCAACTCCTTTTTCCATTTATTTGCCCTTTGAAAACAGCAATAGATTTCCATGACAACCTAATGCTATGGTTAAAATATTTGAGGTAAAATATTGGTCTTTGGCAAAAACTTCCCAAATCAAAATTTTGGTCTAAGCAGAACTAAACATTCCTTTTTCAAGAGGTCCTGGTCATACTAAAGCATTAACCAGGTTTTTAGCTAGGGCGACAACAGGTTCAGTTGTAACGTCAATATTGGCCATACAAAGGAGTTAGGTCTAACTATAAGTGAAAATATTGGTATTGAAATACTAAGTAAAATATGCATCTGATGACTTAGCTTGAAACAGAAAGTACATAGGTTGAAATAGTGGGTGTCAACATGATCAAGGGCATGACTTGTCGTGCTCGAAGGCTTGGGGGTCTTCCTCCTCAAAGAACTCGGGCTCCTCGATGTCCTCGCAATCTATCTGAAAGAACAAAACCAACCCAAAACAAAGCTCAGGTAAGAACCAAAAGAACTTCAAAGAAAGCACCACTAGAACCAACAAAAGAGCTCTGAAGGTTTGGAGGAGGTCCAGAGAGCTGGTCGAAGGAGGTCCAGAGCTTTGGAGGAGGGTCCAAAGAGCTGGTCGAGAGAGCTGGTTGAGAGAGAGCAAGGGAGTTGAAATGAGGAAGAATGCAAAGATAGAGAGCTGTCCAAGCTTATAAAGCCTGGGCTGCTGGGAGTTTCAAGGGCACACGTGTTCAAGGATGGGTGGAGAAGGGGATGGAAGCAGGTAAGGAGGGGACAAGAGGGAAAGAGAGGTACAACGGAGGTCACATCATTTAATGTGCCGCAGCGACATTTAATGTTTAGAGACTTTTTGCTGCAAGCGTGTAGAAAGGAGAAAGTGGACAGGACTGGCTCAAACAAAGAGATTGGTCAAAGCAACAGGGGAAAGTCAAGACCAAAGGAGAGGTCCGACCACGGGGGTGGTCCTAGAAGGAGGTCCTACGAGAGGAGGTCCCGAGGAGGAGTTCCGCGAGAGGGCAAAGGAGGTCTGTCCCACCGGTGTGGTCTTCATAAGCGACCAGTCGTGACCACATAGGGTGGTCATGACCAAAGAGGGTGGTCTTTGCAAAAGACCGAAGTCATGACCACATAGGATGATCGTGACCAAAGAGAGTGGTCTTTGCAAAAGACCAGAGGGTCGCGAGGAGGAGGTCAAGGGACAAAGGAAAAGGGCGCAACGAGCTAGGGCCATCGATCTTGATAGGGTGGTCCAAGGGAATAAATACGTTGGACCATCCGAACTCCTCTTCTCAATCAGGTCATCCAAATAAGATCTAATGGTCCTAAGGAGGGGAAGTTGCACACAGAATCTGAACTTAGGGGAGGTCTAGACAAAGAAGAGTTCCAACAGGTGAGATTTCAAAGGGAAAAGATCTAACGGAGGAGATCCAAGGAAATAGGTCCAAGGAGATCCTGACAGTCAGGGTAGGACCAAAGGAGGTCTCAACAATCACAATGAGATCAAAGGAGGTTTGAAACACAAACCCAAGCTTAAAACAGCTCGAGAGTGGTTGTGACTTAGAAGGGAGGTCGGAACTACAGGGAGGTCTGGACGAAGAAGAGGTCCAAACACAAAGGAGCTCTAAACCTAAGGAGGTCTAAACCAAGAGAAAACACAAAGGATGTCTAGACCTGAGGAGGTCTAAACCACAGAGTAAACACAGAGGAGGTCTAAACCACAGAGGAAACACAGAGGAGGTCTAGACCTAAGGAGGTCTATACCACAGAGGATGGTTGGCCGAAGGAAAACAAGACAAGCACAGAAAAGGGAGGGAACACCAGAGCTCCCACACTCCAACAAACCCGACGAACCCAACAGAGAATTTAGTTGAAGTTTGAGTTAATCCATTGAAAATCATTCCAAAATCTCAATTTAAGCTTTTAACCCACGATGAAACCAATGGTTCATTTTATTTTCAAATTTTCGAAAAGCTCCTGAAAACTAGGGTGCTACACGGGACCTGTCTCGACCACTTCAAGAGCATTGCTCCCCTCAGCATCAGGCTCTCCTGGAGCATGTAACATCCCAAGGTTATATTACCAAAAATAAAATCAATAAAGTTATTATTTTATTAGATTTTCTAAAATTTAAAAGAGTTTCATTGCTTTTCTTGAATTTCCTAAATTTTAAATATTAAAAATAAAATTTATTGAAGTTTCTTGGATTTTATTGGATTTAAAGTTGATAAGGAAAAAATTATGTAATTTCTAGAATTTTCTAGAATTTTAAAAGCTTTTTTCCTAAGTATTTCAAAGTTAAAATAAATTATCTGTAAAATTAATTACCAATTATAAGTTGGAATTATTTTACTTAAGTCCAAAATGTCTCAAAGAATTTCTGTGAATTGTTCTGTAATTTTTGGAGTTAAACTACTATTTTCTAAAGTTATTTTGATTTAACTGGATTATTTTAAATAGCTAAATCATTAGAAATCCCTCAACAGTCCTTGGGCCAAAGCTACTCTGACCCATTTCTTTTCCTGCATGCACGCAACCCTCTTTGGCCCACTCTGCGCATGGCCCGCAAAGCCCTTTCCCATGCACACCGCTTCAAATTGTCTCTACTGTTCGATTTAGTTTGGGCGGTCGATCTTGCTAGCACCTTCTGAGTCCGAACGTCCCACCCAACGTGGACCTTTGGATCTAAAAGGCGTCCGATCTAGATTGTCGATCGGGCGGCCGAACATCTCAGTTAATATGAGCCGTCCGATTTCAATCTAACGGCCAAGATCTCACCTGTTGTTTTCTTTCCTTTTTCTCTGTCGGTGCCATGTGGGCCCCACGCCTTCGTCTACCTCTAGCCTTCGTCTCCAACACGCTCGAGCCAGCAACCGCCATTGTTGGGGCCTGGAGCTCGTTAATGAAAATGAGCGTAACAGCCCGATTTCACCGCGTCAACGCCACTAGTCGTATCCCCTTATCCCGCCGCACACGTTCTCATCCTTATCCCTTCTTCTCTGCGTCCAGTATGCCCACGATCCCGCAACCACCGTCGCACGATCTCTACGATCTCGTCGCTCAAGTGCCCCTCGGTCCCTATAAAAGGGAGCCCCAGGAGCCCCTGTTCCTCCACACCAAAACACCTCAAGCCACCGCCCTCCTAAAGATCTAGCGTCGCCGTAATTTCAAGTTTTAGGGTTTTTGCCGCCGTCGGCAAAACCTTGAGTTCCACCACCGTCTTCGCCGCCCCGCCTCCGTGGACTGCACCATCATCATCGCCATCGCGAGAGCTACCTCGAGCACCTCTCCTCTGCCCCGGAACACCTTTGGTTGTTGTTCCGACAATAGCCGAACATCGCCCTCAGCTCCAACGACCTCTTGAGCCGAGACAGGTACCATCGTGTTCACAATAGCTGCAGCTACCTTCTAGCACCACTCACTGCCAGTGAAACCCCACCGTTCACCGTTGCCATTGGGCCCCGAGCCACCTCGTCGTCGTTGTCGATGTGGCTGTCGACATGGTTGTCCATATGGGTGCCACATCATCTGTTTTGCTGAGGTGTCACCCTACGTGACGCCAAGTCATCTGCCTCGTCAAAGCATGCGTGTACACCACCTCACGAGTCCAATTGTCCACAAACCTAGTCCACCGTGGGCGTGTCTATGACATATGGGCCTCACATGTCGTGGTTTCCTTTTATTTCTTTTATTCCGAAAATCCTTCACGATGTCATGCTTGCGTCATAAAACATTTTTCCTTTAGAAAGATAAATCTAGAAGATCCAATAATTCCTTTTTAGGTTATCTCATGGATTTCAAACTTCCCAACCCATATCTTTTGCATCCGAACTCCGATTGAGCCCATTCAAATTTCTAAATTTGTATAAATTCAAGATCTAGCTATCTAAACAAAAATTATTTAATTTGGAGTTCATTTGAATTGTTATTTGAATTTTTTTTGAATTTGTTTTATTTTCGCGTATAGATTTCGACGACTTCGAAGAGTCAGATTTCGATGCAGTTTGAGAGCAGCTATTTGAGCAAGGCAAGTTATACCTTTGATCATATTTGAGTCCATTATTTTAAATCATTTAAATTCTATTTTAAATTATTATTGCGTGCCTATTTAAATACAAGTAATTTAAATCCTTATTTTAAAGCTTTATAGTTATTCCCTAGTATAGCCATTTATTGTCAATATAGACCATATGGAGAACCATTCCGAATGTGATATATATATTGGAGACAGAAAGTGAAAATATTGTTTTATAAGATTATATGATCATTGAATATCAAATTATAGGAATAGTCTGTTGATAAATATTGCAAAGATGGGATTGTCGAAAATTGAATTATAGAGATGTATATTGAATGGAGTATAGAATAACATGATTATTGGATATTAGATTATATGAATACTTGAATCTTGGATATAGAATGATACGATTGTGGATTGTTGGATTGTAGGAGTAATTGTTGGATGATGAATTATAGGGTTATATAATTATTGGAGATTGGATTCTAAGATTACATTATTATTTTGGTTAGATTATAGAAATAACTAATTACTAGATAGTGGAATTTAGAAGTAGATAATTGATGACGTTGGATCAATAAAGATTGGATGATAGATAGATACCATAGCCAAATACTGAATTGTTGATGTTAGATTCTATAAATGGATTATTAGATATCAGATGGTCATGGGATTGATGTTGAATTAGTAGAAATAGTTTATTTAGGAATAATGGATTGATGGATATTGAATTGCAGAGATAGTTAATTGTTGATGTTGGATCGTTGAGATCGAATTATAGAAATAGTCAATGCGAGAATGTTGATGATGGATTATAGGATTACAATCTTGGTGGGATTTTAAGAATGAAGCTTAATTAGAATCTAGAAGTAGATAAATGTTGATAATGGATTATCGAAGATTAGATTTTAGAAATACAAAATCATTGGATATGGAATTATCAAAGATTGGATTATATGTTTACATAATCATCGGATTGATGGGTGTTGAATTATTAGAGGCTAGAAGATAACCCGCGCCGATGGCGCGGTATTGACGAAATAGTTTTTTTAGGGTTTAATGGAGCATAAAATTGGTTTTTATGCTATGAGCACAAAGCGAGCATGTTTTGCTGTATATTTCTTTTCTTTTCTTTTCTTTTGGCCTACTGCTGTGAAGTGTTTCAGTTTAGTTTCTGCAGGGAGAGTGGTTTTGATTGTAATTTGGTGAGTAGCGATTCACGATAAAAAGAGTAGCAATTTTTAAACAGGGAAGAAATATAAATAGTTTTGCTTGCTATCGAATTTCCAAAGACGATCGATAAAGGGCACAAGCAGATATGTAGATAAATGTCTTGGGAAGAAGAGTTATCAAGAATAAATAGATAGCTTTGGCGTTGACTAATTAGCAATATCTATTAGATGACTTTGCTTAATTAAAAGTAGATGTTTGAGACACACCATCGGTGTATTCAGGCACTAAACAATCTAGCTTCAACAACGAGGGTAAAAAAGCAGAACATGCAAAGAAAGAGGATGCTACATTTTACCTTCCATTATTTTCTATAGTACAAATTCCTCTGAGCTTGTTGCACTCCTCTCAACCGATATAACTCTGTAAGCAAAGGAAAAATAGATTAGGTGAGTAAAACAAAGTGGTACCAAGATGGTAGGATGAGATATAGAAACGGTGATGCTCATATGCTATCGAGCAGACACGTTCAAAAGATGCGACTCTTATTTTTCATCACAAAACTCACAACACACACACTAGCATAGTAATCATTCTCGATTTTATCTATCAACAACTATTGATGCTGATACCTAAAGTGGCAAAAATGCTAGATAAATACATCTCGGGATTTAGTGATCGACACTATGGGTAAACAAACTCCATACGCTTATCGACACAAAATGTAGATGTTATGAAACAACTAAAATGAACACTTGTTGTGACTAGATCATTGTAGCCTATGTGTACCGTTGTGTAAAGCACGGATATTTGTAACCAAAAGAACAACATCCTAGTACACAATCAAATCTTCTACCTATATTAACAATGGTAACTCAAACTAAATCATACTAATGCTTGGACAGGCCAATATACAATCAAAGCTCAGATTGTTTAAGATCTAAATGTTCTACCTATATTAACAATGGTAACTCATTCACCTCTGCTTAGAAAAGGTTTTGGATGCAAATCTCAATAAGGGCAAAACTATGTGCACGTTCAATAAGTTGGATATAAAAAATAATGCACAATTTTGTCTTCTTCCATATAGTGTAGCAAAAAAAATTCGCAGACCATCTAAACACATCACATACAACAAAACAAGTCTACATTAGATACTTTTCCAACGAATACATCAGAGAAAAGCTAGCTCGATACCTACCTGTTTTAACAGGAGGTATCTTCTGTTTTCATTTCCTAAATGTACAGAACCAAATAAATAAAACAATTACCAAGACGTGGATTAGAACACCGATACATGTGGAAATGACACTAATCAGGTTCAAGTGTGTGCCATTGTTGTTATCCTCACTCGGGCCTCGTAAGGAAGATGTTGTAGACGGCGAGGGACGTGGCGATATCGTGAATACTGGTGCTGAAAATCTGAAACACAAGATTTACAACAACGTTAGGAAAGGAGGACTATTTTAAAAAGGTTAACAGTAAATAGGGTATACATATGAAAGAAGGGCATTCTGTATCATATGTAGGAAATATAATTTCGCGAAGCATCATTTTGGAACAACCACATCAACGATCCCAAGTTCATCAAAGAAAAAGAATATAATTGTTAGTTTAACCTGACGCTGGTGGTTCACAGCGAATCTACAACAGCAAACAAAAAGATTTATATTTTAACATCACGTTGGTGGTTCACAGTTCACACTATGTACATACCTACTATTATCATGTGACACAAATATTCTTCAATTTATAAAACAAAGTAAACAACAAAAGGAACAAAAATGTAGCGGTCTTCCTGTTGCATTTAGCTGGACACTAAGAGAACTGACAGCATTGTGATAGACAGAACAACAGCAGTTGGTGGTTCACAATTCACACTATACACGTACCTAGTACCATCATGTGACACAAATATTCTTCAATTTCTCAAATAAACTAAGCAATACAGACAAAAGTAAAGGACCAAAACTGAAGCGATCTTATAGTTCTATCTAGCTGGACACTAAGAGAACTGTCAGCATTGTGACAGTTAGAATAAAAGCAAGATGACAAAGGATTACCGGGATCCGGAGCCAATGGCACGACACATGTTAAATTAAGAAGATTGTAGTCACCAACCAAAGATATGATCAATTTGAACTGCATGCGGACTAAGCGAACAATTCATCGCGACAAGGAATATCCACTATGATATTTAGGCGAAGTTAAAACAACATAGAATAGTGGCACAAACTAAAGAAGTCAAAGAAAATATTGCATCTTTCTAGTATGAGTTGTGGAGCAAGTGCTTCAAAAACATGGACCATAGTTCTCGCTCATTCATCCACCAAAAGAGAAATCCGTCCCTAAAAATAACTAAAGTAAAAAATAGAAAGCAATGAAAATGGCATACGTTGTCGAGTATACTAATGCAAAATAGGATGCTAAAGAACGAGCATACCTCTATGACCGTAAACGGTTCACATGGCCCTTCTCTTGGCAATTAAATGCGATGTGCAGTCATCATCCGATATAAAAGGATTAGTTGCAAGAATACAACAAAAGATGTTTTAATGTAGAGCCATAATGAGGCAAAAAGAACGAAGCACGGTGCTATATATAATCTATCATACATCTCCATGTGATAGAAGTAAATGGACATTCTGCTCAAGCCCTTTCTTGGCAGCAGGAGTACACTAATGCAAAATAGGATGTTAAAGAACAGAGCATACCTCTATGGCCCGTAAACGGTTCACATGGCCCTTTTCTCTCGGCAATTAAAGTGCAGTATTGCAATCATCATCTGATATAAAAGGATTAGCTGCAAGAATACAATAAAATATGTTTTAATGTAGAGCCATAATGAGGCCAAAAAAAAGAAGCATGGTGCCATATATAATCTATCGTACATCTCCATGTGATAGAAGTAAATGGACATTCTGCTCAAGCCCTTTATTGGCAGCGTGATGCACTGTTGTCCTAGCATGCGATCCTGCAAATAAAAGAAGGGAGGCATTACAATGTTTGTTTAAAGACCGTAGTCGTTTCAATTAAGCACGTATGTAGGGATGATCCTAAGGACCATGCATTAGTCTGTTAGCAACATGGAAGGATCAGATTCACATGAAACGGTACATTTTGTATCAAGTCATTTCAATTAAGCATGTATCCAGGGATGATCCCAAGGACCATGCATTAGTTTGTTAGCAACATGGAAGGATAAGATTCGTATCAAACTATACATTTCATATCAAGAAGAATTGGCATGATGTGTGTCATTAATGTGATTATACAGCTCTCATGATTCGGTATTGCATAACATCTAATAATCAAGCCTATTTAAACGTGACCCTAAGATAAATATTTTATTAATTGGCCACAATCTACCATGAATGTCTATGAATATTACAAACGGTAACAGGGGTAATCTAAGGTCAAGCAATACAGTGTAAGGAGACTTGAAAAAGACATTCATACCAGGCGGGTAAGCATTCACATTTGCGCCAAACTCACTCAGTACTCTGGCCACATTCAGAAGATCAGGATGCACGCTAGCGACCATCAGAGGCATCTTCCCTTCCTTATCAATCCACTACAAGCAGCATTCACCCCAACATGAGAAAGCAATTCAGCAAATCCTTAACCATATAACCAATTATAGTATGCGACGATTACAAAAGGGGAAATTTTATCCTTGCCTCCGGGCTGCGCCACGAGGCCGAGGGTCCTAATCCCGTCGATGTTGTCGTAGTTCACCTGCTGGTATAGCGAGGCGAGCAATGGCAGGATGAGGCGAGAGAGGAGAGACAAGGGCGGTGGGGAGAGGGAGAGTGGCGAAGAAAGGAGGGAGGGTAACGGGAGGCGGGGAGGAGAGGGCGCGGCGCGCTGCGCTGGAGGGAGGACTGCGGCGGAGGCGGGCGGGGCGAATGGGAAAGGAAGGGGAAGAAGCGGAGGAGGCCGAGGGGTGACGGGGAGGAAGGGGAAGAAGACCTAGCACCTCGGCTGACCGGCCACCACCGCTCCGGACTGTGTCGTCCACCGTGTTCTCCATGCACACACTACCTCGGGTGAGGCCCGCCAATGGCGAGTAGGATGGAGTACGATGCGGCGGGGAGAGAGAGCGGGCGCCGGTGGAGAGGATGGAGGCGGAGAAGGGAGAAGGAGAGGAATGGGAGTCGGAGAGGAGAGGCGCGGCCGCGCGGCGTTGGAGGAGGGACGGCGGCGGAGGCATGGAAGGGAGGTGAAAGGGAGAAAGGAAGGGTAAGAAGTCTGCAGTAGGCGAGGCGGCGGGGAGGAAGGGAAGAAGATGGAGGTAGATTGAGGCGGCGATGAGGTCGGCGCGGCCAAAGAGGAGGAGGGTGGCGCAGTCCAAGGGGAAGAAGTGGCGGCGGGTGCGACGCGGGCGAAGGGGGAGGGGGCCGGGGCGGCCAGCGTGGAAGTTGGGAAGGAGGTAGCGGCGACGGCAGCTACGGCAGAGGAGGACGCGATGAGGAGGTAGGGGATGGCGGCGTAAAGATGGAGCCGAGGACACGAGGATACGGTGCCGCACCGCGAAAGGCGGCTATGGTGCGGCACGAGGAAAGAGACGCGAAGGCCGGCTGCGATGCGCCACGAGGAAAGAAACACAAAGCTTCGCGAGAACATTCGAGACGCGATCCCGCGCGTCGGAGACGATCCAATGGACAGCCCTGCCTAATCGCGAGGCTACAGGGCCCACCAGCCGCGTGGACGCGCGCACGACGTCTGCTCGCACGAAGCGCTCCGCCGACATCGTCCGGACACGAGGTGGCTTTTGTGCGCATCGGACGGCCAGCGAATCCCAGGCGACGTGGACGCGGGAGGGGGCACGCTTTCCATGGCCTGTTAGTTTTAGTAATTATTTATTAAGGAATAATGGTTTAGAGCATTGCTGAATCTTGGATCAATGGAAGTCAGATCATAGAAATAGACTGATGTGGTGGATACTATACTAATTGATATTGGAGTGTAGGATCACATAATTGCTGAAGTTCGGATTATTGGGTTATGATCACAATACGGATGGTTTACTTACTGGTCTCGTACTTGACATTTCATAAATGTTGAATCCCTCACACCTTGTCACCCTAGATAAAACCTAGTTGATATGATAGTATGAACTAGGATCTTTTTCAGAAAAATGATGCTTAGCCATGCTTATAGATCAAACATGTTTGATTTAGGAAATTTCAGCCAAAAATCAATTGTTGTTTACATTGTACCATTGGCACTGGTGTGTTATGGGAGTTTTACAAATGCTTTGAAAAATAAAATAAAAATCACAAGATGGTTTGGACTTGGGCGAAAAGGATGCTTGGTGGGTGTAGGTTTATGCACGGACTTAATCTGCTTAAGATTAAGGCCCATGGGTTTATGGAAAGTTGCCCAAGTGAGTTAAAGATTGGCCTTTGAGCATTCCTTTGCTACGCCACATCGTACTACCACAAGTCCGTATGGGACAAACTGGTGACTAATTTGCAAAGTTCCATCGTGGTTGTTCTGTTGATGCGGTGTGTAGTCTCTTGTGACCTTGTTAGTCCCACCTAGCGCAAGAGGGCTTAAATCCTATAGATGGTGAATCCAAAGTAAGCGGAACCTTAGCGAGGAGGGATTACGGTGGAATGGCGCGTGGTAAAGGCCTTGACACGTGCTCTAGATGCTTACCTAAGGTAGTGAGCGGTGGTATCGACAGATGCCAAACAAACTAGAGAATTCATGTGTTGTGGGTAGTGTTGTACAACCTCTACAGAGTGTAAATCTATTCGAATAGCCGTGTCCACGGTCATAGACATGCTAGCAAAGCCACTCAAAGTTAGACTTTGGTTTTATTTTTCAAAAATGGTTTTGACAAATGATTTTGGATTTATATCCAAATGGGCATTGGGCGGGAAGCCATGTGATAAGAGGATATCCTTCACCATTCTTGTGTGAATGTTATTTGACTATAAAACTTGAGAATTTCTAAAATGAATTTTAGTTATATAATAACCGCTTTGGAACTTAGTACTAGTATTTAGAGAAAACATTGCTTTATGCAAATTCAACCAATAAACCTTCCTTTGACATATTCTTGCATGCATTATCATTTGTTAATTTTAGGGTGTAACTTGTGAGCACGGTAGTAGTACTCATACTTGCTTTATGCAAACAAATTTCAGAGAAGAAGGACTTCGCTACAGGTGTGGATCGTGACGACTAGGTCGCTACCCCAGTCGATTGCCTGTGGCAGATCAGCTAGACCCTACTACTACTTCTTCATCTTCCGCTGTGTTATTTTATTATGGGCCTGTAAGCCTCGCTTGTAACAAACTCGTTGATTATCAATAAAGTTATACGAATTATGGATGTTACCATATTTGTTCTTGTGTGAACTAGCTACGATCATGGGACTAGTTCGAAATACACAGAGGATTCGAGAGTGTTAATCCCGGGTCTTACATAGTAGCAGTTTCCTTCACAAAAGACATGAAGCTTTTCCAGTTCTCCTTTTCCAGCTGCTTGATAAAGCCATGAGAGGCAGAAACTGCGAAAGTCTTATTGTTGTAATAGAAGGGTACCTTGGCCTTGGGGCCTCTGCGTTTAAGTGCTATGGCAACCTTAGCCTTCCTTGCCTTGGCTGCAGCGGCCATGTCTGCAGCAAATTGTGTGAAAGGTTTGTTTGGAACAACCAAGCTCGAGCTTGTGGTGTCCTTATCAGTGACCCTCACAAGTCGACGCCTTTTGGTCGAAGGAGCTTTTAACCGCTCCATTTCCACTACTACCCCAATAACTACCAATTCAAACTCAGTGTCATCTTGGCGGTCTTCCATGCCCGCTTACATTAAAGTCGAAAAAAGAAACCGGTGGTTGTAAGTTCTTCTATGATCATCCCCGATCGTAAGTTCTTCTACGACCGTTACATAGTCATAAGTTTTCTACGACCAAAAATTCCTAGTCGTAAGTATCTTTACAACTATAAAGGCCTAAAGACAAAGTTGATTTTTCTATTACCTTTAGGCGTTCCTTCTTTTCCTCTGCGGACAAAACCGCTAGGATTTGAGGAGCCGCCACATTTGATGGACCCATCTCATAGATGAGCTTGACACGAGTCAATTTCCACTGTGAAAGATCGTGCAAATAGATAAAAATTTTAATGAGACCAATTCAAGATTAACCAAAACGAGAGCTAAAAGTAATAATTTCACTTACCCTCCTCGTAATCCCTGGTCGGGTCTGCTGTCCCCGAGTAACTCCACATGGGAGGAACTCGTTTCTTCAGGGGGCTAATGTGGTGCGTGATGAAATCCTTCACCACGTGCCATTCGGTGAGTCCCCCCGCCTTCGAGTCCTTGATAGCTTGAATATTAGGAGTGATTCGATTGAGGTCCTTGGGAGTTGAGTCCCTGGAAGAAATCCTCTTAGCAGCATTCCCAGCAAATGAAAGGCTGTCTTCCTTGGTGACCTCCCAGTAGAACTACTTCTTCTTCCACCTCGGCCACGAAGACCCGGTGAACATCTGAATGTACTCCTTCGACTTCCCGTCATGGAGCTTCAGACCGCAACACTCAGCAATTCCAACTTGTCAAGCCATTCCAGAGTAATACTGGAAGAGCTCAAGGTCCGCTGGAATCCCCAGGTATGCCTCACACAAGTATACGAATACAATTAACATTGTGATGGAATTGGGACCTAGGTTCACTAATTCCACCCCAAAATACTCGAGTATGAGTGTGAGAAAAGGGTGAGCAGGCAATCGAAGGCCGCATCACAGTATGCCTGAAAGATGGGGATTTGCCCAGTTTCCCCCGACGACCAGTGTTGCCCAGCAGTCGAAATCCACTTCACGAGTATCTTTTCCGGAATCCTCCCGACAGCAACCAAAGCTTTCATCTTCGCCGTGTCCATCTCCGATTCGGCCCACTGAGAAAAGGTTCAGACCATTTTTCTCAAGAGAAGGAGGTTCGGATTTGAAAATGCTTCAAGAAAGTGTACGGTTTTGCTTGTGACGGAGAGGCGAAAACTTCGATGAATAAGGAAAAGGTAAGAACCCTAAAGTCACCCCAGCGGTCAGTTTTTATAACCACGTGCTTGAAATAAATCACAGTGGAAACTCAACGGTTCCCACCGCTTCGGAAATTGCTCTAACGGACAGATTTTCTTAAATTTGCCTGTTCGAGAAAACCGAGGCTATCTTCACACCTCAAGCGAAATTACCTTCTTGACCAAGTATATTTCTGGTCAAATGAAGTACCAGTCAGAAAGGTTTTACTTCTAATCATCATACTACGACCACTTCGTCGTCGTAAGATTTTCTACGACTACCTCGTAGTCGTAAGATTTTCAACAACCTTCTTGACCAAATATATTTCTGGTCAAATGAAATACATGTTGAACAGTTTTTTCCTTTGACCCTCACTTTACAACCACCTCGTGGTCGTTATAACATCTATGACTCCTTTTCCAAGTGAGTTATTTTCACTTGAAGCTAGGGGGCTAGATGACGAGGATCTAATAATCCTCATTTAACTATTTATCTGTAATTAATATTATGGATAAATATGATGTCATACGGCTATTAAGTATACCCCTTATAGCCTTAAGGGGGGAGCCAACCAGGTGGTTGTACCCCTTATAGTCTTAAGGGGGAAGCCAACCAGGTGGTCGTATGTTCTTCTACGACCACCCCCATAGTCGTAAGTCTTTCTACGACTACCACGTGATCGTAAGTTCTTCTCACGATCACCTGCGGTCGTAAGTCCTTCTACGACCGATGCCACCATAAGCTTTTCTACGACTACCCCCTGGTCGTAAGTCCTACAACCAGCTCAGTCATGACTACCCCATAGTTAGTTGGGTCCACTTGCATGTAGGCTCAATTGATTATGGGATCTGAGCAGACAATATACGCTATTATTCTCTGGAGTAACTGCATGTAATGCACCATTATCTCGATTAGTAGCGCTGAGACGACATGGGAAGGTTACTACTTTGGTGATTAGTACCATTATTACAGAATAATGAGGCGTCTCTTGACCTGGAACGACTACCTCTTCACATACTATAAAAGGACTTCAGTCAGAGAGAAATGGGGGGAGGTGATTGATACGCAATCAGTAGTAGTACAAGCTCAAGTCTTTCCACTGATTGTAACCAGCATACATAATGCAATACACACAAGAGTAGGGTTGATTATCTCTGGAGAAGGCTCGAACCTGTATAAAAATCTCCGTGTCTTTTCTATCTGCGTGATCAATTGTGGAGACCCCCCCCGAATCAAACAATCTTTACATAAGATCGGTTCTAAAACATCGACAATATTAAATCTGTCAATCTATACCATCTATGAGGTACTACAATATCAGAAAATATTACTGTAATTTCAAGTTCATTATCTGATTTTGATGTTACTAATCTTTGGCATATGCGTCTTGGGCATATGAGTGAAATTGGTTTGGCAGAATTAAGCAATATAAGACTTCTCGATGGACATAGCATCAGCAAATTGGATTTTTGTGAGCATTGTGTGTTTGGCAAACACAAAAGGGTGAGGTTCAATACTTCAGTTCATACTACTGAAGGTATTTTGGATTATATGCATTCTTATTTATGGGGATCATCTCGCAAGACATCTTTAGGAGGTGCTCCTTATATGTTAACAATTATTGATAATTACTCTAGAAGAGTGTAACCTTATTTCTTGAAGCATAAGTTAGAAGCATTTTCAGCATTTAAAGAGTGAAAGACTATGATTGAAAGGCAAACTGAAAAGAAGGTAAAGAAACTTCGCATTGATAATGAGATGGAATTCTGTTATGATGAATTTGAATCATATTACAAGACTAAAGACATTGTTAGGCATTGCACTGTTCTCGGTATTACTCAACAAAATGGTGTAGCTGAGCGTATGAATAGGACCATCATTTATAAGGCCCGTTGCATGTTGTCAAATGCAGGTTTGCATAGGTGTTTTTGGGCTGAAGGTGCTTCCACTACTTGCTATCTTATTAATCGTTCACCCTCTATTGCAATTGAAAAGAAGACTTCAATTGAGGTATGGTCTGGTTGCCCAGCAAATTACTCAGAATTGAGAGTTTTTTTTGTTGTACTGCTTATGCTCATGTTGATAATGAAAAATTAGAGCTTAGAGCTGCTAAGTGCATCTTTATTGGTTATAAATTTGGTGTTAAAGGATATAAGTTGTGGAATCCTAAAACAAAGAAGGTTGTGATTAGCAGAAACGTTGTCTTTAATGAATCTGTTATGCTTCGTAATAAACTGCCCACTAACGTTCCTGTTGAGAGTGAGTAGAATTCAAGTATTCAGGAGGAGCATTCTGTTGGTTCAGGTGACACATCAGATAAGGAAAATATTGTTGTTCATAATGCACCTATTATTGAGGACCCTCTTATTGTTGAGCAGCCACCACAACGGTCTATTGCAGTTGACATGGCTAGGAGAGAGATTAATCTACCCAAGAGGTTGATTGAAGAAGCTAATATTGTTGCTTATACTTTGAGTGTGGTAGAAGAAATTGAAAGTAATACAAAACATTCATCATATTATGAGGCTATTAGCGCCACTAATTCTAATAAGTGGATAACTGCTATGCATGATGAGATGGAGTCACTTGAAAATAATGGCACTTTGGAATTAGTGAAATTGCCAAAAGAGAAGAAGTATGTTCATTGTTAGTGGATTTTCAAAAGAAAGGAAGGTATTTCTCCTACTGAGCCAGCAAGGTATAAAGCAAGGTTGGTTGCTAAAGGTTATAGTTAGATTCTAGGTATTGATTTTAATGATGTCTTTTCCCCAGTTGTGAAGTATAGTTCTATTCGCACTTTACTTAGTATTGTTGCTATGCATGATTATGAACTCGAGCAATTAGATGTTAAAACCGCATTCTTACATGGGGAGTTGAAAGAAGACATTTATATGGACCAACATGAGGTTTTGTTATTCCTAGAAAAGAACACATTGTTTGTAGATTATAAAAATCTCTTTATGGTTTGAAGCAATCTCTAGACAATGGTACAAGAGATTTGACTCTTTTATGCTCTCTCATGATTTAAAGTGATCGATTATGATAGCTGTATTTATTTAAAGATTGTTAATGGTTCAACAATTTATTTGATTCTCTATGTTGATTCTTGCAAAAGATAAGTCGAAATAGCAAAACTAAAAGCACAATTGAGTAATGAATTTGAGATGAAGGACCTAGGTTCAGCAAAGAAAATTCTTGGCATGGAGATTATCAGAGAAAGAAAATCTGACAAGTTATAGCTTAGTCAAAAAGGCTATATTGAGAAGGTTCTTCATCGTTTTAAAATGCATGATGCAAAACCAATGAGTAGTCCATTAGCTTCACATTTCAGATTAACTTCGGCTTTATGTCCTGAGTTAGATTATGATATTGAGTACATGTCTAGAGTTCGATATTCAAGTGCAGTTGGTTCTCTTATGTATGCCACGGTTTGTTCTCGTCCTGATATATCTCATGCACTGAGTGTTGTTAGTAGATACATGACTAATCCTGAAAAAGAGCATTGGAAAGCAGTTCAGTGAATTTTCATATATTTGCGTGGCACTTCTAATGCTTGTTTGCAGTTTGGGAATTCTAGAGATGAACTTATTGGTTATGTTGACTCTGATTATGCTGGTGATTTGGATAAAAGGATGTCTCTCACAGGTTATGTTTTCACCATTGGTGGTTGTGCTATTAGTTGGAAGGCAAGTTTGCAAGCTACTATTGTCTTATCTCTTATGAAGCGAGAATATATGGCTATTTCTGAAGCTTGTAAAGAAACTATTTGGTTGAGAGGTTTGTACATTGAGCTTTGTGGATATAATTCTTGCACTACTATATTTTGTGATAGTTAAAGTGCTATATGCCTTACAAAGAATCAGATGTTCTATAAGAGAACAAAGCACATTGATGTGATATATCACTTTATTCAAGGTGTTATTGCTTAAGGTGATGTCAAGGTGTGCAAGATAAGTACTCATAATAATTCAGCTGACATGATGATAAAGCCAGTTCCTATTACTAAGTTTGAGATTTTCTCAAGCTTAGTTGGTATTACAGTTTAGTCCTAGAGACTAGTTGGCGCACGATGATTTTTATCTTATTTGGGAAATATTTGGTGATTGATGATTCTTTATTATGCTACAAGAGGAAATTCGTCTCAAGGTAAAGATTGTTGAATTGTGATCCAAATTTCTAATATAGAAGGATCCGGATTAGTTACCATATTAGCGGATTAGTTTTTTACTTGGACTCCAAGTCTGTTTACCCTTTTATATACATCTTGTAAGCCGCACGGGGAGAGTCGACGTCTGACACCTCGTTGCAATCCTCCGGCGTTTTGTAAACACTCCTCATGTAGTGATTATCGCTAATTGACGTCTGTGGTTTTTTTTCCACAAGGATTTTTTTATGTAAAATTCGTATCTCTCATCTATATTGATCCATGTATTATTTGTAACAATATGATTGAGAATGAGAATTTTTTGAATGTCACGGGATGTTGCATAAATGAAATCACTCAGTCAAAAAATCATTATTTTGGACTAGGTGTCATAGGCAATGTACACTACTCCAGCTTGAAAGGCTAACTAACTATGCTCATGACCTGGTTTCTTTTATAAAAAAAAAAAGGAACCTATGCTCATGACCTTTGTCTAGAAATTGCATTGTCACTTTTATATAACCAAATTGAAGAACCCATCAGTGGATAAATTAATGGAGCAATTTCAGGTTTTGTATACCAGTAACCGGTAGATGGGCCGTCATTTTCTTCCCCCTTTTTTTTGTTTCTGGTAACACCCTGTCTTTCCGTTAGTTTCCAAATTTTCTCATATGTAGTAGAGCTATATACATGTCCATTGGTTAGCACTACAATTTATACAATGGGAACAGCAGAGAAAGACTGAGGTGATGGTTTGTTTTCAGAGAACTAAAGATTTAATTAAGAAGGAAAGGGAAAGACAATGTGGGATGTAGTAGTAGTACTTGTTAAATAAAGTCACAGAAAATGATTTATTTTTTTGGTGAGCTGCATGCTTCAGAAAATCAGAAGTGTGAGAAAAAGGTGTGCAGAGTTAGGATCAGGAAAGCAACAGCTACCCAACTCTCCCTGGACCTCCATCGTTCCTCTATGCCTAGTCTGCCTCTCATTTCATAACATTTTCTGTTCATTTATGCACCAGTCTTTCTACAGACATAATGACCAGTAGCAATCGGTAAGTTAATCAAGCTACCATACTTTTAGACGTCGAGGATGATAATGCACAATAGGGAGTTTTGGTTTAAGTAATGACATTTTGATTGATCTTTCTTTACATCCTTGTGCTTGTACGTGCATGTGTTTTTTTTTATGGCTCGAAGGTGAAACACTTGAAACTTGAAAGGGAAGGTACTAGTACCCTACAGTGCTTATGATTACACACAAGAAAGGGGGGGGGGGGGAACGGAGAAAGGTGACATGGAGCTGTTACCTGCAAAATGTGCAACTCCAGCCCCTCGTGTATTTGATATTTCCACGTGGTATTATCTATCTTAATAGCCGGTGGAAACCGCCGCTCCCGGCCACTACACATCAACACGAAAAGCTCCGCCGTGCCGTCCGATCGCTCTGAACGCACGCTCGTGGCCGCCTGATCCGAGCTCCTGTGCGCGCTGGGAAGCCAGGGTCTTGCGCGCTCCACGTCGCCCGGAAGCGCGCGCCCGTTCGATCACTTCGCATGCGCATCGCTCCCGCACGATTCGCACCCAGGGCGCTTGGTGGTCGCGCAGCCACGTCGCCCAGCCTGCCGCGCGCGTCTTGCGACGCCCGATTCCATTTGTGCCGCTTCATGGGAGCGGGCTTCGCTCCTTCGACCCACGCCAAGCCAGGCAAAACGGCCCACGCCGAACCGCGCCGTTTCGGCACGGGTGATCTTCCTAGTAACACTTAAAAGCAAGCAGAGGACTCGGATCCGTCGATGAATGGATGTCTTGACCCCCTCTTTTCATTTTGAGTAATGTCTTTTGTTTTCTGAACTTGTAAGTTGCAGTAGTTTGTAATGGGATAACTTATCAGTTTCAGTATATGAAGCTGAAGGAGTTGTTTGATCCTTTTAAAATATAGTTTTGCCCTCTACCTTTCCAATTTGGAATATTTCTATGCATATCTGCATGTGTCATAAGTATAAAAAAATGAAGAATTGTTCAGTCTGATTTCTTTAGAAATTACGATGATCTAAACTGTTTTAGTAAAATTTCTGCTATCTGCATGGGTCATGAATTTTTGGCGGATACGGTCGATTCTGGTGTATTTACACTTCGACCATACGCAAAGCGGTATTTACAAAAATAGCAGCGAGCGCCACGGTCACCCCGCCCACGTTCTTTGTCTTGCCACGTCGGTAGCGCGGGCGCGTGCTCACCCCGCGCCCGGTCCCACCACCGCGATGCGACGCCGCGCTCACCTGCGCGCGCGCGCCACGTGTTTTTTCAATTTTTTCTTTTTAAAATTTTTTTAGATGTAAAAATATTTTTTTAAAAAAAATACTACATAATAAACAGGTCCAAAAATTATGAAATTTTTGTGGAGCCTTCGACACTTAATGTACTTGCTTGTGTAATATTTTAAAAATTTATCTATTATTAATTTTTCTCAAAAATTCATTTAATTATATTGTAAATAGGGTTTCATCATTTTATGTGATTTGGAATGATTTCATGAAATTTTGTCCATTATCCCACCGTCCTCCTCCTCCTACTCCGCACATCTGCGCCTCGTCCGAAATTCCGCGCCAAATCGACGGAATTCCGGCGCCAACACCGCGACTCTTTCTCGCTCATTATAAATACGAACTCGCACTCGCTCGTCGCTCGGCCTTGATTGATTACTTCCGAATGGTGATTGATTACTTCCTCCAAAGGACGGATAATTTGTGCTATATTTTTGCCGTTATTATCATAGTCATAATTAGTCAGTCTTAGTCAGCTAGTCGTAATTCGATAGTTTAGGGGTAATTAATTAGTCGTAATTAGTTAGTTGACTAGTAATGAATTAGTTTAGTAGTAATGAATTAGTTTAGTGGTAATTAACTTCGTTAGTCGTATGTAGAAAAATGTTATGGTTTAAATTGGATACTTATCTTCTCTTAATTTCAAAAAAAAAATAGATGTGTTTCATGAACACCTCGCAGAGAAGGAGGTGGGTTTCAATGCGAGTTGTGGTGCATACTTTAGGGTTTGGGCTCGTCCATCGACGAGTATCATGGCTTCACTATCAACAAATGCGGCAAGGAAATGTGGCGCGTCAAGGTCACCGTCTGCTCGAAGAGCCATCTACGAGGAGACATATCCTATCACTTCACGGTAGAGAGGGCGGACAAGCTCGGGATGCAAGATGAAACCTAATGTGGATACTATTCTTTATCTTGCATCGCACCACAGTGGATAGGCATGTACATAAACCAAATAGGAAATATGTGGCGTGCGAGATCATATAACGATGTCACGTAACCTTCGAAACGCACACGAGTCGAAGGTTACGGTCCATCGTTATATGATCTGCATGCCATGTATTTCCTCGGTTGGTTCATGTACAAGTTTATCTAGCCTGTGGTATAATATGTGTTGTCATATTGTATATCGACATCTCCAATGGAGTTGCAATGCAGCGTTTTTCTATACATTCCAAGTCACATGAAATGATGAAACTCTATTTACAATATATTTAAATGAATTTTCGAGAAAAATTCATAATGCATAAAATTTTGAAAATATTACACATGCAAATACACAGTGTCGAAGGCTCCACAAAAATTTCATAATTTTTACCTGTTTACTATATTTAAAAATTCTTACAAAAATATGCATAAATGATTTTTAAAAAACAAAAACATAAATGATTTTTAAAAACAAAAAACAAAAAATGCTACAGTGATGGGCGCAGGTGAGCCCGCCACCACTGTAGCAAAAAAATTAAAAAATATTTTTACATCTAAAAAATTGAAAAAAGAAAAAATTAAAAAAACACGTGCAGCGCGCGCGCGGGTGAGCGTGCGCGCCGCTGCGGTGGTAGGACCGGGCGGGCGTGGGGTGAGCGTCTTGCGCGCGCGCACCGGCGATGCGGCAATGCGGCGCGCGCGCGTGGTGGTCGTCTTGCGCGTTGCTATTTTTGCAAATACCGTTTGAAAAAGGCTCCTAACGGCGGTTGACAAGTTGACTTTCGTTGCAAGAAAAGAGGAGGAGAGATCAATGGTCCGTAAAAAAGGCAAGTGAGGTTAACAAAATAAATACTGTGATAATTAAGTCTGAGAGAGGAACAGGGGAAGAAGCGTGTAGCGATTGGTGTTGGGAAAGAGACTGGAAGGAGGAACTGAGGGAGGCCACTTCTTCTTCCTTGCAGCTTTAGGCTTAGGTGAGCCGAGGGGGAGGAGGAAAAGCTTTGACCTCAACAACCCTCCCCGTGCGCCATCCCCCTCCTATTATTACTAAAGAAACAAACCAAGGAGGCAAGAAGAGGGAGAGGGGAGAAGCAGGGGGAGATCTGAGGAGGAGTGATGATGGAGAGCCAGCCGCTGCAGGACCCCACGGCTGAGGCCCAAGGCGCAGAGCCAGCCGGAGCTCCCCCTGCTGTGGTAAGCACCACTGGCTCGCTTGCTCTTCTTGTACTTGGATTTGGTGTCAGTTCTTGCTTGCTGGATTGCTTGGCCGGTGGATGAATGAAGCTTATCGACCAACCTTGCCTGAGTTCTTGTGGCGGAGGCGATTGGATCTTGCCTTGCTAGCTTCAGTCAGGCCAGAGATCTGGCGGCATGCTTCCTCTTGCTTGACCCTGTCCGACCAACTTCTTGCACCTACCACTTTCACTTTCTCGGTGCTGCTGATGCTGCGAATTGAGAGATCTGATGAGATAATTTTGGGATCTGGGGATTCCCGGGTGCTCACAGCGTTGACCAATTGAGATGCGATCTGACATCTCACCGACCAAACCGAGCAGCTCATTCATCGTGTTTCTGGGTGCTCAGATCTGTCATCTGTGCTTGCATTGCAATTGCGTGCGTGTGTATAACTGACTACTGATGCCTTATGCTACTTGGCGCTCAGGTTCCCGGCAAGGAGTTCACCCGCACCTGCAAGGGTCTAGTCGTCGTGCTTGTCGGCGGATACGTGCTGCTCCAGCTCCTCCCCTCCTCCCTCAACTACCTCGCCATCGTCCCCGCAAAGTATGTGAATCCTCGCAAGCATTTCACCTTCTCCTTCTGCACATGGTACATGCTATGCCTATATATCACGCAATATGTGTGCACAACGTCTAGTCTACAAACAAAGGGATTCACAAAGCGTGCAATGGAAATAATGCACTACATGGGTTAATTACAGTGGACGTTTAGTAGGAGCGTTGATAGGTAACATTTGTAACAAAATAAGCAACATGCTGCTCCCAAGCATGAAGATTTTGCTTCTTAATGACTGGAGTATGTTGGATGGCTAAAACTTGCCACGTTTTCCGATCCTAACTACAAGCTGGTGTTCTGTAATTGGCTAGATCGGTCGTCTGAATTTTAAAAGAATGCTCACAGAAAAAAAGAAAGAAAGAAAAAGAACTATGCAAAGTGGTGGCCGAAGCTCATTGTTAAACTATTTCTGCATCTTGTAGGACAATTCCATTTGTATGGACTGTCTTCACGGCTGGCTACATTGAGCAAGTTCTTCCAGGGGTGAGCTAAATTTCTTTCCAATTACTCCTCGTATGTTCGATTTGATATCATGACTACAATATGCTTATGAGACATCAAGTAGTTGTCTTACAATAATCCAAATCGAAATAATCGAGCTGAAGCAAAACATTTACTTTCTAAAGCATTCATCACTTTACAAAGCATCACGACTAAGAGTTTGTTGAATTAACCAGAGTATGCTCCTTACTCAAGTACTATGGTGTATCTGAGAGTGCCTCCAAAAGAATAAGAAAACATGACTGACATGACAATACGGCATAAATTAGAAACATTTTCTTTCTCCTATGCTTAATCTTAACAAAAAGAATTTTCTTTCTAGGCTATTGGCAGTTCTCTTGGTCTTCTCTTCTGTGGGAAGGATATTGAACCAGTATGGGGTCGCAAGGAGTTCTTGAAGTTTATCATTTTGGTCAACTCCATATGTGGCGTCCTTGCATTCTGCTTTGCTGTTGCACTGTACTATGTCACTGGAAAGGAGAGCTTCCTGTAAGTTTTATGCCATCAATATACTAATATAGTAATATCTACCTATTACTGATTACCATTTACCAGGCATTGTAGTTCTATTTCATGTGCTTATTGCCCATGTGTTCCTTTTGCATACAAATGTTCATTTGATGTGCTCTTGTTAACATTTGCTTCTGTTGAATTACACCTTACTCTTAGGTCTGCTAGTAATATACTTATATCACACTATTATTCTTCTGTTCAATAATCTTTCTCTGGACATACTGATATGACATTTGTACTCTTGGTTATTTGGGCATCATTCAAGTCACCGGCTTACGCAATACTATTTTTTTTAAATGACATTACTGCCTGAAATATTGCACATTATAATCACTAGCTGACTGCTATATCATGCTGTGCAGTGTCACGCCACTTTCTGGCTTCCATGGTTGCCTTGCTGGTTTTCTGGTAGGCCTGAAGCAACTCTTACCAAACCTTGAGCTCCCCATGTGCTTTTTCTGGAAAATAAAGGCAAAGGTACGTTGGTGGACTACGATAGTACAATTCCTTAACCTGCAATTGTATTACATTATACTTCTTCCACAAGAAGTTACAAATTTGCTGATGTGGTGTTCTCTATCTCTTTGTTTCTTCCTCACCACTGCAGTGGATGCCGTTCTTTGTCCTTTGTTTCTCAACTATCATGGCCTTCATTGTGCCTGATTCCATTAACTTCCTGCCAACTTTGTTGTCTGGGATGTATGTTAGCTGGATTTACCTGAGATATTTCCAAAGGAACCCACTGACAGGACTTAAGGGCGATCCAAGTGATGACTTCTCCTTTCCCAGCTTGTTCCCAGATGCCATGCGGTAATTTTTCAATCCTTATGCTACATTGGCAAAGGCTTTCATTGTTGATCCTGCTTTTGATATCATCCGTTGTTTTGTGATCCTTGCAGACCAGTCACAGACCCTGTTGCTAACCTGTTCCACCGGATGCTGTGTGCGAGGTCTAGGCCTTCCGAGCTGGCCCTCCCAGTTTCAGATCCTACCAAGGCGTCAAGAAGAAGGTATAATTTGCTTGTATATAGGTGTGCACCGTGTGCATACTAGTCTTTTTGGTTGCTCACACTTGTCTGATTATAATGGTAATACGTTGCATGTGTGACTGAGGACAGTAGTGTTACAATATGGCACAAAACTAGTTTACATGCAACTCAACAATATGGCGAGTATGCGAGGATGAAAATTTGGAAATTGTGGCTTCTCAAAGAAGATTTTTTATTGCTTCAAAGCTCATCAATATCATTTTCTTTGTTGCAGGGAGCGTGGCGAGAGGGTTCTTGAGGAAAGGTTGGCTGCCGATCATGCAGCTGACACAGAAGCCCCAGCTCACGGTCACGCCACCGCAGAAGATTAAGAACATCCTCCCACTACACTGTTATAGGAGCCACGGCCGCCTGTCTCCGTGCATTGTAACACTGTAGATTGCATTCTGGAGAGTGCATTCGGTTTACAGTGGACCGATGATATGATATTTTACTCTCTTTATTTCTTTGTTTTGCGAATATTAATTTGTTAAATTCTGTTCTAGTTCTTTATCACAGTGAAAGAAGAAAAGGGTGGCACCAGATGTAATGTAGAAAGAATGACTTGTCAGGATCAATGTTGAGATTATTTTTCAAGAGAACTGTGATTTTGAGTCAAAACAATAATAATAGGGTCCATATCAGAAAAGAGTCAAAAGACGCCCATGTTTGCCTTCAGTTTGTATTGGAGATTATAATTGTGAACGACAGGCTATATAATTGGATGTGTTTGGGATCAAGCTAGACGCATGAAATTTATTCTTTCATACGAATTATGTAGGAAGTCTGAACGGAAGGAATAGATAGATCAAGAGCGTAATTGAGTACCGGAAATTATGAAGAGAGTATATTATTTTTTATTTTCATATTGTAAAAGTTTTGAGAGTATTAACTATAAGCACCTGCGAGTGTCTGTTGATAGATACAAGCCAGATCAAGAAAAACTAAGAAACATACAGATTGGCCGTTTGCTTGGATATGGCATCAAACGCTCAAGCGGCCCTCGTCCATTGGCCGTTGGTTGCCAAAAAAGAGTACTCCAAGAAAACGTATCACTTGTAAATTGAACGGTTCAGGGTGCCAACAAAGGTCCTTGCCAGGGATTGGGATCTTTTGTATTGAAGCAGTGTCAATGCAGAGGATCTACAATGACATATCATTAGAAGCGATCTTTACTGTCTGATCGAAAATCAAAAGCCTAGATCAATTACTACAGTGTTTTCATCGTAGAAAAATTGCTACATTGCCTTTCCCACTGTAGCTGCAGTATTTTGTTGTGTTGCTACGATAGAGCACTATTCACTCTCACGAAAACAATATCCGCATTGTGGACCTCTACAGTAATACAGAGGATCAAATTCCCTTGCGGGGGAAGTGATCCTTTGCATTGAAGTAATTAATGCAGAGGATCTCCAATGCATTAGCATTAGGAGTTATCTTTATCGTCCGATCGAAAATCAAAGGCTCAGATCAATTGCTACAGCAATTTCGGTATAGTGTTTCCGATGCATTACCGATCACGCTGTTGCTACAATATTCTGTTGCGGTCCATCGCAAAGCACTATTCACCTTCTTACAAAAATACTGTTCACACCATAAACCTCTACAGTAGATTATCTAAATCCCCATGCGGGGGTGGAAGTGTTGTAGACAACTTCGTATACACAACCGAGCTATATAGTGCATTGTAGCCATAAGTGAGACCTTTTCAGTTCGGGGATTTTTAACCTCCAAAATGGCGGTTCTACTAAATGGGAACAAGGGCAAATGGATTATTACTTTTGTGCGAGGGTTGCTCCACTCTCACCATTTGTTGTTTATTTTGGTGGGTGTCTTACTGTAGCATCGATTAAAAGCATAGTAACCATTTGCAATTTGCATCTTACAAAACGCTGACGACATCCTAATAGTGATGAGATGTGACATATGACAAATTGAGATACCGAAAAGGGTTCTAAGTGCTTTCTCATATACCACAATGTGCTGAAGTTATACAACGAGTTTTAGGTAGGCTACCCTTTCTAACAAGGGATAATTGATCGTATGCTACTCCTTAGTTTGGCACTCTACGATTTGTCGTTCCTCCCGTCGTAATTGATAATTTGCCATTTGGTTCATCTATTTCTCTAGCATTTGCAACTTTTGGGCCTGAATTGACCATTTTACCCCACCCCTTCTTCCTTTTCCCAACTATTCCCCTTCCCCTCACCGCCATGGCAATCCGACACCTATTCCAAGATAGCGACCACACCACTCCATCGCACACCCTCCGCTCCACCCGTCGTGTCATGTTGCCCCCAGCCAACTCCGCCCTACCGTCGACGGTGGAGGTGCAACACCGCCCTACCGTCGACGGTGGAGGTGCAACACCGCCACCGTGTCGTGGATCGGAAGAAGCCGAGCCGGTGGCCGCTGTGCGTCCGCGAGCAAAGGGCAACCGCCCATAGTTATGCGAGACCGAAAGAGGCGACGAGCGAGAAATGCGAGGGACGAGATATAGATGCAAGGAGGGGCGGGGCGGTGGCAACGATGGGAACGGTGGGCGATGGTGATGGTTGTGACGGTGGGACCGTGGGAGGGAGCTTCGAAGGCTCTACTTAGAGGAGAGGAGGTTGTTGAGGAGGAGGACTTGGATAGGGAGGTGGCGACAACCGGGAGAAAGGCATGGTCGGCGGTGGGGAAGGCAATATGAGAGTTGGTGGATCATGGGAGTAGGAGGGGTCGCCGGGGAAGAAGGACGGTGGTGGTCATCCATGGACGGTAAGGGAGGAAGAGAGGAGTTGAAGGAAGAAGAAGGGGGAGGGGCAAAATCATGCATGGTGGTAAATGCTAGACAAATATATCAACCCAATGGAAATTATAAATTATGGCGGGAGGAGTGGCAAATTGTAGAGTGCCAAATTGAGGAGTGGCATATGATCAATTATTCCTTAGGAAGAAACTTTTATTTCGATAATCAATAAAGGAAAGATGTTAAGCTACCTTAAAGGGAGGAGGATTGGAAGTGAAAAAAAATAGAGGTTCAAAATTAAAATTTGTTGGTGAAAATTATTCATAGAGTACATAGTGCCAACATGTCCTGGGCTAATTTCATAGGGAAGAGGGGAGTGTATGATCTGACGTCTACGGCTGCACATAGGCACAGGCACAAGCATGAGTAGATGTGGCCAAATGGGTGGCACAGGTCCGTTTACACATGACCCACTTGGCCCAACATATTAATGGGTCGTATCGTGCTGGCTCGTGGGCTCAGCCGTAGACCCAGGATCAACACGCCGTGCTCACGGGCTACCGTGCCGGTCCAAGCACGTTTAGCCTAACGGGGCAAGGTGAGCCTGTTTAACTCATCTCGGCCTGAAAATTTTGAAAAATTACAATAAATTCTAGAAAAATGTATATAATTCAAAAATACAAATTAAAGTTTTTAAAAATAATTCTATACCCATAAAAATAGACAAATATATTGAAAATAAAATAGTGAGCTTTATTAATGTTTAGATGGTTGCCTCGTTAAAAGCTTTGCCAAGTAAAAACTCAACATGAGAAGACTTTGGCAAAGAAAAGAGAGAGAACCTATAGCTTTGCATACATCTATGTTTTAAGTGTCATTGTATAAGTAAAGATTGTCGAACACGTCTGCCAACTCTGTATTTTCTACATGGTGTTGATCTCGTGCATCAGCTTGTTCCCAGACTTTCACAGTTAGAAGTATTTCTACCATCTCACGCGTGAGACTTGTTCTCCTCTCTTCCAATATTCTTGTAGAAAGACGAAAACATACTCGGAAGAAACGTCGAGGCGGAGCAGTTAACACATCCCATACTAATATGGATAGCTTGGATATATTATATTATGCTCATATCACCATTACAAAATATTGAAGTGATCTTCTGGTAATCCACCGTGTCATTTGTCTAGATAGGTTGATAGTTCTCCACTCCTATGGTGGGTGTTGTGTCTTGCTTCAAAACATAATCTTTGTAGAACTTGAACCCTAGAGGAAGAGCATGCACCCCATATTTTGCCTCAAGCGGTTTTCTTCTTACCTATGATGGCTGGTACTGGAGGTTGTTGCAAGCGAACTCATTGAAACTTTAGTTCGTACTTTTAATAAACATCAGACAATTTAGTACGAATATCTAAAAAATAGTTAGAATAATCACTCAGAAGTTGGAGAACATTAGTGAATCCTCAAAGTTTAGCTCTAGGATCCAAAATAAATGCAAATACATCACATATGGGATATCTTTTCAATATTTAAAATATTTAGATTTCATAACAGTGATGGCCTCTCATAACACTTTAATTTTCATGAGCCTTCGAGTGACTAGAAATTTCAAGAATATGATACACAATTAAAGGATATGTTGGATAATACGCTATGGATAAAGTAACAGTGGAATTATAAAAAAAGTTCTAAAAACGAGAGTAACTTTTCAGCAACAAACCAATATTGTTGTAACATCCTAGTTCTTGGAGCTTTTCAAAAAAATTAAAATAAAAAGAATCATTTGGTTTTGATGAGAATTCGAAGCTTAACTTGAGATTTTACAAGAAATTTAAATGATTAAATCAAACTCCAACTAAATTGGTTCGGTTTCTCTTGGAAGATTGTGGGAGTTCTCCTTTTTCTTTGTTCAATGGTGCTCTCCTCGGCCCAGTTCTTTCCTCCTTCTTTGGACAACCTCTTTGTTTAGACCCTCTCAGGTTTGGACCTCCTCGTTGTCAAGACCTCTCCTTATATTTTGATCCTGACCGTTAAGACATCCCTTGTGAGATCTTAGCCTTTAGGACCTCTTTGGACCTTTTTATTTAGATCTCCGCTGTTAGATTTCTTCCCCTTTTTAAATCCCACCCATTAAAACCCTTCTATGCTGGACCTCCCCTATGTCCAGATCTTGTTGCACTTTTCTTTTGACTTTAGGACCTCCACCTCTGGTCTTTTCGCAAAGACCACCTTCCGTGGCCTTTTTCCAAGGACCACTCTGGTGGGGCAAGACCTCCTTGGCCCTTGCGGGACCTCCTCCGCAGGACCTCTCCTTGGTCATGACTTTTTCCCATTACTTTGACCAACATCTTTGTTTGAGCCAACTCTGTCCACTTTCTCCCATTTGCACGTTTGCGGCAGAAAGTCTCTGAACATTAAATGCTGCTACGGCACATTTAATGTTGTCACTTCTGTGCTACCTCTCTTTCCCTCTTATCCCCTCCTTACCTGCTCCTGTCCTCTTTTTCACCCATTCATGAACACGTTTGTCCTTGAACCCCTGCCACCTAGGCCTTATAGGCTTAGACAGCACTCCAACCTTGTCTTCTTCCTCATTTCAGCTCTTTTGCTTTCGCCACAGCTCTTTGGGACTTTCTTCCCAAGCTCTGGACCTCCTCCGAGCAACTCTCTGGACCTCCCCTAAACCTTCAGAGCTCCTTGTTGGTTCTTGTGGTGTTTTCTTTGAGGTTCTTTTGGCATATCTTTGAGCTTGTTTTTGAGTTAGCTTTGCTCTTTTCGTGTAGATTGCGAAGACACCGAGGAGCTCGAGTTCTTTGAAGAGGAAGATCCCCAAGCCTTTGAGCAAGGCAAGTTACACCCTTGATCATTTTGCACCCATTATTTCAATCTATGTATTTTCTGTTTCAAGCTAAGTAATGCATGCATATTTTACTTAATATTTCAATACCTGTTTTTGCTCTCATAGTTTGACCTAACTCCTTTTGTATGGCCAATGTTTGATATTACCACTGATCTGTTGTCACCTAGATGAAAACATGCTTGACACTTTAGTGTGACCAGGACCTCTTAGAAAGTAATGTTTCGTTATGCTTAGACCAAAATCTTATTTTGGAAAGTTTTTCAACTAAAGACCAATTGTTTTACCTCAAATGTTTTAACCATGGGATTGGGTTATCATGGAAACTTGTTCTTGTTTCAAATCTAAATGTTGAAAAATGGTTTGGGCGTGGGCGAACCTGGTTGTTTGGTTGGTGCACGGGGATCGTGTGATCCGATGCTCCAGGGTTGAGGTTGTCGCCCAGGTCAATTATTTGAGCGTTACTTTGCTATACCTATAATGGGTTGTGCCAAATCGTGCAACCACAAGTCTTGTATGGGCAGGATCTGGCCAAATAATTTATGATATCTCACCATGGTTGTCCTTTTTGGATGTGTGGGTGGTCTTTCATGGCCTGTCTTTTATGACTATGTTATTCCCACCTGACGCAAGAGGGGACCTGAACCCTGTGGGTGGTTAGCCCAAAAGGGGTGAAACCTTAGCGAGATGGACTGTGGTGAGAAGGAATATTGTAAAGGCCTTGTGATAACCTTTTAGTCACACACCTTCGGAAGTGTGTGAGCGGACAGTAAAAGTTGGTTATCTCTTGTGGGTAAAGCTGTACACCTCTACAGAATGAAATCTATTCGAATAGCTGTGTCCATGGTCACGGACATGCTAGCAAAGTTAGCTCTAAGTTAGCCTTTGGTTTTGGTTTTCAAATGGTTTTGAAAACTGGTTCTGGATTTCTATCCAGTGTGTTTTGGGCGGGGAGCCCCTTGGCGGTTAGCCCAGTGTTATGAGGTTATCCTACACCCTTAATCTTGTTATCAATCAATCAAAACCTGTATTGGAAAATGCATTTTATGTATAGCATAACCTGTCTTACAACTTATCTACTTGTATTTGGATGAAACTTGGCTTTATGCAAACTAACCCTATAAGCTCTCCTTGTGGTATCCTTATGCATGTCATTCTGTTATGTGACGGGTGTAACTTGTGAGCATGGTTGTTATGCTTACTCATGCTTGAAATAATCTTTTGAGCAGGTGAAGAGTTCTTTGATGAGAATCAAGTGGTTCTGGACGACTAGGCTGCGCCCTCCAGCCAATTGCCTGTGATGTATTGAATGGAATGTCTTTTGCTTTTCGCTGTGTAAATTGCTCTTTTGTCGGCTTGTAAGCCAACTTTGTAAGCAACTCTTTTGTTGGTAATTAAGTTTTCGTGGATGTATGATTATCACTTGTGTGGCTGTCTGAACTAACTGTTGATCCTTGGGACTAGTTCGGAACACAGGAGAAGTAGGATTTTTCCAAGTCTCACGACCTCTCCTTGGAGTGGTCGTGTCACTTAGGGAGGTCCTGGATCTCAAGACCTCCTTGGGTCAACCCTTAGGACCTCTAGGTGGTCCGGCTGGACCTCCTGGGTGGTCCTGGAGGTGTTTCCGAGAGATCCTGCTGGACCTCCTGGGTGGTCCTGGTGGACTTTTCAAGAGTGCTAGGAGGTCCTCTCGGGTGACCTTGGGTCGGGGCCGTGACAGTTGCTGAGTCGATAGTGTATTACCGTCACGGCTGTGACAGTGCGTGTGAATAAAAATAGAAAATATTCTCTTATAGGGTAAAAGGTTCTTAAGCATCATGTGATTAGAGCTCCATCTTACTGGCATATCCAAACAAAATTTTATTGGACGTCCATTCATCGCAATGCAAAAGTTCTTATATGCTGCTATTCATTGGTTGGAATGATTTAAGAAAGATATTACATCGCGGAAAGCTTTAATATACGATTCCAACTTCTTTAAACCACATTTAACTATAAGATTAATAATATGATAAGCACATAAGTGATGTAGCAAGAATAATTCAGTGTATGTACTAAATAACATAATGAGAATATCCATTGCCTTAGAGTTTGCAGCAATATTATCTAAAGTTATTGCAAAAATTTATTTGTAAAATCAAAATTTTCCACAACTTTGATAATACAATCCACAATATTCTCACTGTGTATCTTGCATCAATTAGTTTAAACCTGTAATTCTTTTTACCATTTCCCGATTGTCTTTAACATAATGAGGAACTACACTAAGATAACTTTCCCTAGCCCGACCACTCCATATGTCAGAGGTCAAAACCACTTAAAATGTATAGGTATTAAAGAGTTCTTTTAATTTAGCATGACAATCATTATAGTATTTAACTAGATCCCTAGTTGTTGTCTGTCTAGAAACCGAAGAAAAACTAGGATTATGTGCAATCCTAATGTACTTTTCAAACGCTTTAGATTCACCAAAGTTTAAAGGTAGATCCCGTGAAGTAATTAAATGACAAAGAGATTCTCAAGCTACCTTACGACTATAATCACAACTGTTGGGGTTGTACTACAGCTGCGTCTGCCTCATGATCAATCTTTGTTTTGCTTTACATCTTGTAGCATTTCTAATCAAGTGCTCCGTTCCATTTAAAGTCTTTGCAGACAATTCATGATGACAGATTTTACAAACAACAAATCTTACCTGAACTTCATTTTCGCATGACTTGAATTTCTTATTAAAATCTTCTCGGACTTAGATGTCTTGGACTTGGATCTCTTTGCTCAGGTGCTTGTAGAGCCTAATATGATATTGCTTGCTCTTTTGTTTGAATTGGAGGCACAATATTCTCGAAGGATGTAAGATCATCAGGTGAAATTTTAAAAATCGATAATAAGAAAAACATCATAATACTTCAAATAGAGAATTACACTATTATTTATTTCATCTTAGTACAACAAATAATAACAATAAAAAATATAAAAATCAGTATTGTTACCTCTTTTCCTAACTGCATCTGGATTTCGAAATTTTGAAAATTTGGCAAAAATATTTTAAATTTTGATTATCACAAAGAAAACCTAAAATTTTCATAATAGAATTCAAATAAGATAGTAAAGGTTGGATGGTGGCTGAATGAGGGTGTTTGCTGTCTATATATAGAAAAAATTGTGAGATTTTTTTTTCATATTTTTAAAGCTCCCTAATGGGCCAAAATCATACCTAATGGGTTGTGCTGTGACTGGTCAGGCTAACAGTACTATGCTTCGTGCTGTCCCAGGTGGCACAACCTATTTGGACACCTCTGGGCGTGAGGAGGTGGAGACTAAAACCTGTTCAAATGGGTCGTGCCTACCGGGGCGGTACGAAGCACAACATTGTTGGCCCGGTCTAAACACAGCACGACCCGACACCTAAATAAGTTGTGTTGGTCGGGTCGATTGCACTGTGCCTTGCTTGGATCACGACCTCAACCCAATAGGCCAGGTCAGCACGATACACACAGTACTATGCCTGGTACGGTCCGACCTAGGCATAACACGACACGACTAGCATGGCACAGCATGGCGGCGGAGGCGGCGTGGCGGAGAGGCGGCGGTAGATACCCTTTTTCTAGATGGGTTAAATAGTTCGACTCTGACTCGTTGGACTAATCGTGCACAACTAAGCGCACGAGACACCACAGCAAGACCCGTTTAGCGCGTTAGGCTAGCCGGGCAGTGACTAAACGGACCGTGTCGTGCCGCCCGTTTGGCGAGGTCTGACTTGTGGGGTTAAGGCTTCGTTTAGGGTTTTCGTTCTCCTCTTGCCTCCCCAATCCTGATCCCCTCTCCTCTCCCTCTCCGGCGGCTTCGGCAGCTCACACAAAGCGAAAGCAGAGATGGCGACGATCGTGAACACGACTGAGGAGGAGCCCATGCTGGCGGTGGTGCGCTTCACCGCAGAGCTCGCCTGGGCCGACGCGGGCCCCGACGTCGCCGAGCCGGAGGTCACCCGCCTCTGCATGGAGGCGCAGCAGCACATCCTCAACGGACGCTGGCTCGACATGGCGTCCCTCATGCTCGCCTCCGCCGACCTCCTCCTCTCTCCCCGCGTCCCGGACAAAGGCAACTCCTCCCTCTCTCTACTAGCCAAATAAATCTTGCAAGCCGTTCTTGAATTGAGCCTTCTTCTTTGCCGTGTGTTCGCTGTAGATCTCGAGTGCATCCTGGCCATAATCTGCAGTCTCGTCACCAAGGCCGGATCCGAGGATGAGGCCCTGCAGATCGCCGAGCTCATCTGCGCCAAGCTCACCAAGCAGCCGGACGACAAGCCGACGCTGCGCCTCAAAATGTAAGCAACAACAACGCATTATCTCTTGTGCTGTATTGAATTAGATTGTTGTTCCTTCGATCCAAGGTTCTCTTACAGGGTTTTCCTTTCCTGCTTTGTCTCTGTGCTCTCTCCCTATGTATGTATGCAGCCTGTTCAGCTTGTACAATCTGCTCATGAGCCCCTACAGCAAGGCCTTTGTCTACAGGAAGGCGCTTGAGCTTGCCACCGCAGGGAAGGCTGCCGACTGCATCATCCCCACTTTTAAGAATATAGACAGCTTCGTGACCGACTGGGGCATCGGCAATTTGGAGCAGAGGGAGCTGTTCCTTGCTGTCGCCAGGATCCTCAAAGACCAGAAGGGGTTCGGCACACATTGCTCTTTACTTTCTCTTTCCTTGCATTTGTTTATCAATATTTTACCTGGCTGGATTTTACACTGATGTAATTACATCTTCGTGTGATGATTGACAGCATGAGCAAAGAGTACTTCAACTTTCTGAACAAATACCTTGCGACTTTCAAGGGAACAGGCGATGACGCGGATTCAATTGGTGATGCAAAGGAACACGCCGTCGCGACAATCATTGAGTTTGTGAAGTCATCCGATCTCTATCAGGTACTTTATTCGAGTTTATATCTCGTTAAGTCTTTCGTTTGCCTGGAGAAAATTTTTGGGGGGATATGATGCGTAAAAGGTTGATTTCTTGTGTGCTAAGCATGAGTATCCCCCTATCAGAATTGTAATGTAGCATATCATTCTCATATCATATAACCAAATGTCAATATGCAATGTTGAACTTGGTTATTAACATACCGATGTTTGTTTCACGAACAAAGATACACTAACCATATTATCTGCCTGCATCTAGTCTGCACATGTTTGTGCTCAGTATCTTCTCAACCCTGAACTTGTGTGGTTATGGATTGAACCCGTTGACATAGCAATAAACATGCTCCTTACAAGCTTTCTACTTAGGATGGACCAATTTTTTATTTTTACCAACTTGTGCCGCTGCTACTGCATTGTATGTCCTTGTCTCGTCTATTGTCAGCAGTAGTTGAGTCGTTATCAAGTTTGAGTCTTAACAAACTATACATGTGGTTTAATGACACTTCATAACCTTGCACTGATGCATACTTACGATCAATGCAGTAGATTAATGGAAATATGCTGTCATTGCAGTGTGATCTTCTCAATATGCCAGCTGTTGCACAGCTCGAGAAAGATGAAAAGTATCAGTCAGTTTATGAGCTTTTAAAGATAATCCTTACTCGGAGGCTCGATTCCTATTTAGAGTTTCAGACTTCTAACTCTACCATGCTCAAAGGTTACGGTATGTTCATCTGCTGAACCAAAACTAATGATTTTGTTTCCTTTATGAGTACAATTTATGGCAAGCACATTTGTTTCATCTTTGGGTATCTAATGATGAACAATTGACAGGACTTGTTCATGAGGAATGCATAACCAAAATGCGACTGATGTCTTTGCTTGATCTGAGCAGCCACTGCTCTGGCGAAATCCCTTATTCTGCAATCACAGACGCACTTAAGGTAATTGACTGTTCCATCTTGCCGTTTTATTGTTATTCAGTTGCTGAAGCTTTTTATTGACTTTTGTAATGCTTTGTTAGATCAATGATGATGAAGTGGAATTTTGGATTGTGAAAGCAATTTCATGCAAGATATTGGATTGCAAAATCGATCAGCTTAATCAGGCTGTCATTGTCAGGTATTCAGATCTCTAGGACTTTCTTCGCCGACCTTTGTATTTAGCTATGTTTCAGGTTTCGTGGCCCATATTACGATGTTATGTTCCTCTTTTGGTTAATATGTGGTCTGATGTGTAATTTCAGTCGGTATACTGAGAGGATCTTTGGGATGCCACAGTGGCAGAGTCTACGTGCAAAGCTTGGAGTTTGGAGGGTAAACCTCTTACACTTATCTCTGATTCGCAATTTGATTAGCACATGTGCAAAAAATTGTTCAGTGATAACAAGCATTACTTCCCAGTTTCTCTGTGTGCTGTATAGCGAGATTCATATTTCACCTTCTCTAGTGCACTGACCTGAAAACTAAAGTGATTACCGTGCAACTGATTCAATTCTCTTTGAAAATTCTGCTTCAGGGAAACATTGCTAATGCTATCAGTACAATCCAAGCTAATAAGGTGACTGAAGAGGGAACACAGGGGATGCAAGGCTTGATGATCCGCTGATTGGAGGGGAGGTCCTGAATTGAAATTATAGCTTGAGAGATTAGATGAGCAGTCTTTTTTGTATGAGACAAGTTGTAATGTGAATTACTTTGATCCCGTGACCATGGTGGCTACATCTGGGTTGCAATTGCATGCTAAGCAATCTCATGTTGCATGAATTTTGTAGACAAAGCGTGCTTGAAGTCAGATGTTAAGGAAGTACCAACATGGTGGCAGTTTACTATTGTAATTTTCCTTCCTAAGGCTAGCTAGCCTTGCGAATGTGGCATTATTTTGAAAATTAGTGCGTTATTTTCACGGATGTGCTTAGTTTGTACTTTGTACACAGATACTAATGGAGTAATTTACTAATTTTCCATATGGGCGGTCCAGCTCAACGTTCGGAAGTGCTTAGTTTGTACTTTGTGCACAGTGCGTCTTGTTAATATTTTCGTAACCTGAAAACCGGCCTTCAGGATGTTTGTACAGGAGATTACAAACGTGATTCTTTGTTGTTACGCTCAAATGTAAGTTTATCTCATGCATATGCTCCGAAATGACTTGGGCTTATTATCATAACGAACTTTACAATACCATCCCACCAGAAGAAAATCTCAATACTGACATAAAAAAAGACTTTTTTTTTACTGGAACTCCCAAAACAATGTGTAACTACACAAAAGATATAAAATTTGTATACATATCGCCTTTTGGCTTTTGAACTGAAAATGAATACACTACTAGTTGATCCTACAAAATATTTCGCAGCAGTTGGGCACAGTACAAAGAGCTTCCACGCGATATGGAGCAACACCTGAAGACTTCTCAAGAGCTGCTTCTCAAAGGCAGTCAACCTGGAATGCCTCTTCACTTGTCAAGCCCAAATTTCAAGGCTTTAACTGCTATGGTATATGCCTGAAACACCGCGCCAATAATTAGTGTGCGAGATTAGCAGGATTGAAGAGTTTAGCATCAATACGTTACTACAATCAGATTATGTAAACTTGAGAGGTGAAAAGGATTTAAGTGATGAATGCAAATAAATTGATAGTCCTTGTTTTGAGACATTCAGCAAAAAAGATTAATAACAATCAATTGATTTTCATTTACAACCACTCGACTATAGTTCTCTTATCAATTTGGATACGTTTCTAATTATTCAACTTAGTAAATCAACCACAAACTTTTAAAAGTTTGTGAAATGGAAGTTCATGTCTGAATTGTTATATATTTTCCAAAAATTTGAGCTTACCTAGCAAAATAATTTCAAACTAGAAATACAAACATGCGATAGCGCGATGCGCTCAACGGTGTTGCATGGGAATCCGTTATATTTTCTTCATTATACAATAGGTCGCGATAGCGCGATGTCGTGTGATATCTAGGGGTGAAAGCGGATCGGAAGCGGACGGATAATGGTTTTGCCATATTTGTTTTCATATTATTTTTGGATCGGGATCGAATCTGAATACCGGATCTGAATCGAATACGGATAGTGTCGAATCTGAATACGGGCGAATACTGAATCAAAACGAATACGGTCACGAGATATTTTTGAACATGAAAACCCTTAAATTGTATGCGAAATTAACGAAAACATATAACTAATTTATTTGATATAAATATTCATGAATTGTTTTTAGCAACCACACATAACATTGGCACTAGTAAGTTACATTAACTAGTTCATCACAAATACAACACTTAGTTTACCATATTTAGCTCATAAGTCATAACTTACAAAGTCATCATGCATTCACACTTAGTTCATCATATACATAAAATTTAGTTCACACTAACATCGATTAGACTAGATGGTTAATCTATACGCAAATGACTGTAACATCCCAAAGTATGTTACCAAAAATAAAATTAATAAAGTTATTATTTTGTTGGATTTTCTAAGATTTAAAAGAGTTTTTCAGTTAAAAGGAAAAAACAATAAAATAAAGTCAATTATTTATTTTTCTACTTTTAATGTAAAAATAAAATTTATTGAGTTTTCTAGGATTTTATTGGATTTAAAGTAAAAAGAAAATTTTAATTAATTTATTGAATTTTCTAGATTTTAAAAGGTTTTCCCTATTTTTAGAAATTTAAAATAATTTATATACAAAAATAAAACCAACTTTAAGTTAGAATTAATTTTATTAAGTTAAAAATAACTCAACAATTTCTATGATTTTTATAGGATTTTTAACTCTATTTGTTATTTTCTAAAGACTATTTGATTTGTTGCATTTACGAAATTCAAAATCAATTAAAATCCCTTTTCTTTTTGGTGAAATCCACTTTTGGGCGAAATCGGATATCTGGACTCGTCTTATCCGGATAATCGTGTTCGTTCGTATCCACGGGATAGCATGCTCACCGTATTCGTTTAGTTTCAGACAAAAAAATCCGAATCGTTTCGATCAGAAATTATCAGAAAAATCCGATCCAAGATATTCGAATCAGTTTTGTCGGATCGGTGGAAACTATCCGATCCGTTTTCACCCCTAGTGATATCATTGCATGTGATCCCTTTAGTTTCTTAAAAAAAAAAACAAAAATCGAAAGGTCTAAATGAAAAGAAAAAGAAAAGTAAAGGAAAATAAATAGTGAGTTGGCGGAGATTGTAAAATCTTTAAAAATCTTGCAATTCGATTCGATTCAAACTAACAAACATTATGATTTTCCAAAAAAAAATTTGCCCCCATTTCCTTCTCTCTTTTCCCTTCTTTTCTTAATGATCAATGGTTTTTCTAGCCTACAATGAATTATTTTTACTCGAAATTAATAAAATAAAGGAAAAGTCCAGGTTTACTCCTCAAACTATCGAAAAAGTGGTTTACCCTGAACTACAAAACGGTTATTTAACCCCGAATTTGCGAAATCAGCCACTTAACCCTCATGCGGTTTGAAGGGTGGTTTTGCATACGTGTGGTTTTACCATGTTAGTGCTTATGTCACCAAAATTGGCCGACATGGCAATGGTTTCATTGATATGGCGGTCATCGATAAAGCGAGCAGAGCAGAGAGGAGGAGGCGCGCTCGGCTCTGGCGCGCGGCGGTGGCGGCGGCACAGGAGGTAGCGCCGCGGCAAAAATGGGTCCACGAGGCGATGAGAGTCAAGCGGTGGTGGCGGCACTCTTGAGGTGGCTCATGCGTGAGGCGCAAGGCCGAGCATTGCCGTCTTTGAGGAAGGAGATGGCGCAGCTGGCGGGAGAGAGAGGAAAAAGAAGGTACACACGAGCATCTATGGGCTGAGAGGGACTCACCGGTGCAAATGGTGGGGCGGAGGAGAGCCTAGGCGGGCTGGCGGCATGAGCCCGTGGCGGCGCGGTTGGCTCATCATGGAGGCTGCGACACAGGGAGGCACAAATAAGAGGTTTGGGAGGAAGAAGCGATTCTAGGGGTGCTCGGGGAGGAATCGGAGGGCTCTCCGGAAAGGAATGGCGATAGTAGCGGCGCTTTCGGTGGGAAATGGTGAAGACGAAGTCAGCGGCGACTTCCTACAAACAAGAGGTGAAATCGAGTTGGGGAATAGAAGAGAGGCTCGGAGCATAGCGTGGCGCCATCGGTTTTGGACGGCTCGCCGGGTTGGCGAGGATGGTGGCGGCGGCCCGAACGCGAGGGAGGATGGTGCATTCTCGGTGCTCCCGCTCGAGGAAGAAGAATTGGAGTGAGGATGGATTGAGGTGGCCACGGCGGTGCTAGAGAACACGACGGTGAAATTTGGAGCTCACCAAGGCGATGATAACGCAATTTTTGGGTGGCGGCGCTAAAGGGAGGAGCTATGGCGCGGGGTGGCGCGCGGTGGAGACGGAGGTGGGGCGGATCACGGCGGAGGAGGCGGAGGTTGCGGTGGCGAGCACGGTGAAGAAGAGGGAGCAACGGGTGGCGAGTCAGAGAGGAGTAGGAGGAGGCGGGCGTGTTATCTTGGAGGAAGAAGGAAAGGAGGAAGGCGGAGGCAGCGGGTGCAGGCGGGGCCACGGGTTAGAGAGGAGGTTGAGAAAATGGGCTAGAGTCTTGGCGGGAGAGAGAGAGAGAGGGTGGCGTGGGCGTCCACGTGGCAAAATATGTGCCACATCAGCCAAAACCAACGCCACGTCAAAAAACCACCGTTCAAACCGCTATGAGGTTAATTGACCGGTTTCGCAAATTTAGGGGTTAAATAACCGGTTTTGTAGTTTAGGGGTAAACAGGACTTTTACGATAGTTCGAGGAGTAAACGGACTTTTTCCTAAAATAAAATAGTAAATAAAAAGCGAGCCGCATGTAAATGAATAATTATTGCCATGTTATATACGTGGACATGCAAAATTGAATAAAACAAAGCTCTATGATGTGTGGGCCTCATGTATCACCAAATATATGTGCCTCGAAACATATTTAATATTGGATGTCTTTTGTTAATCGTAAATGCCAAATGTGGTTGTTGGATCGGACTCAGATGGATATCACTTATCTTGTATCATGTTCTATTTTTTTTTTATTCGGAGTCGGACGTGGATAATATCATATACAAATACGAATGCAGATAGCATCATATCGGGGTTTTCCTGAAAACACATAGGTTGCGACACCCTAGTATTTCAAGATGCAAAGGATAAGGCAATAAGTCAATTGAATATACTAACAGATACTTGGGAAAAATGTTCAAACTCAATAGTTATTCAAACTTGGGTTATTCTTAGGCTGGAAGACAATCTTGAATCTCATTCCATTTCTAAACACTTCTTTTAATGACATGTTGATACTATCACACGTAACTACGTGTACATATAGCGTTATACATCGTTAAACCTGTGTACATATAACATTTTCCTTTGAAAATACACTAGTCACCCCCATCGAGTCTTTGGCTTATTTGGCCACCTTTTTTATTCGTTTTAGCAAAACTAGTCCTCGGTCGACCGAATTTGCAAAAATAGCACCGCAACAAGCTAGGTAGGCACATGCAGCACTCTGGAAGCACTGCAAAACGTTCGAACCACAGCAGGAGCCACCAAGCGCTGTAGGAGTGAGGTGGCAATGCGACAGCAAACCTGCCACGGTCTGGAAGTGTGGCAAGTTTACATCGGCACGTACCTGCAGCCGTTTGAGAGCGCAGGAAGTACCTATAGCGGTCCTAGAGCGTGATAGGTACTTACAGTGGTTTGAGAGAGTGACATCATCCTACCGCGGTACCGGTGCGCTGCATGTGCCTGCCTAACATGCAACGGTGTCAGTTTGCAATTTCGGTCGACCGGAGGTTAGTTTTGCTAAAACGAATCAAAAAGCGGCCAATAACCAAAAACTCCACCCACATCCGATGGGAGCAGCCCACCTGTTTGTCTTCCTCAAACAGATCTGACCTCCATTGCTATCCTCTTCTTTCTCTAACCTCCAAAGCAATCGCATGCCTTAGCCTCATCACTTTATCAGCAAAACAAAAACTCACACCCAAAGAAATAGAAGAGGGGGAGAGAGGGGAAGAACTCAAGAAAGCCTCTTTCTTTTCCTCCGTAATAACCTGAATTCCTAATCCGAATCCAGCAAAACCAACTTCTTTTCCATTTTCCTATCTTATTTTCTTTCCTCTCTTATTATTTGCGTCCTTCCCTTCCCTTTTCTTCTCTTTCCTTTCCTTCTTCTTTCCAGTCATTTTCTTTCCTTCTCTACCTTCTCTTCCTTTCCTCTCTTCTTTTCTTTTCTTCCCCATCTTCCCTCACCTGCACGCCGCCGTCCTCCTTGAGATCCACCTTCAGCGCCACTCCTCTCCGTCCCTCCCCTCATGGCCGACTCCTCCGCCGTACCTCCTCACGTAACCCCCACGTACCCCCATCACCTCCCCTGTCCAACCGCCACTGCCCCGATTATCTGGTCGTATCTGGTTGGGCCGTCAAGATCTGGTCCGCCACCGCCATGGAGCCTCATTGCCACCACCTTTGTCCGGCCGATCCAGTCGCCTCAGTCATCCCGTTTGTCGCCGTCGCTCGGTCAAGCCATTCGGCCCTAGCATCGGTTGTCCAGCCCCAATGCCACCACCCGCGCCGTCAAGGAGGGAGCGGTTCCGGGGGAGGGAAAAGAAGGGGAGGAGGTGCCGGCGAGATGCTGGCAGGTAGATGTCGAGGGAGAGGGGGGTAGGGAAGGAGTCTAGGACCTTCCTCCCCTCGATCGGACGGCTAGTAACAATCACAGTCAACATGGACAATACACAAATGAAAAGCACGTGTTTCCAATCAATCAAAGGAAGTAGTTATAGTGACTAGAAGCCAGCCATAGCCCCATCAACCAAGGACTTAGGATAGATCAAAATTCAAAGGAGTCACAATCAGAAACCAATTAATTTAATTTAATATATAGATGGCACACTTTCTGCGATTTTGTGGAGTAAGTATTATTGGAATACAAAGGACAAGACAAAGGGAACAGAATAACTCTTTTGCATATATGCTAGCGTAAAGCTGAAGAATGCAATAAATGAGAAACGACTAAGAATCCAGATGTAGAGGCGAAAGCATCGAAAAGTTTTTAGAAAAAAGCGAACCTGTCAAAGGAGTTAGTGCTTTGATGAACATAGCTGGTGATACTATTTAAGAGGAATAATCACATCCAGATTCGTCCCAACTCGCCATCCTTTAGGATAGACAAGATCCTCAGATTCAAATGGCACATGCCAGTTCATTATTTGAGAGCAATCAGCAGGTATGCCTTCCATCTGGCTTTCATCCTCAACCAGCTGCGCTACAAGCGTGGCTTCCTGCAAAAGTAAGAACCATCTCAACTGTTATACTAGATGCAGAAAGGCATTGGAAACAAAGTCCAAACAAGGTGACCACCATGTGTTTGATGGCTACACAGCTATTTTTAGTTTTATTTTATTCTATTTCTATCTTTTTTAAATTTCCACATATCCAGCGTTGGTATAATAGTTGGAGCAGAGACAATTTTTATCAATCAACTATGTAGATTCATCACAACATGAATAAGAATGCAGTGCTAGTCTACTAGAGCACTAAGAACATGCTACACAACTCAGGAGATTGGAAAAAGAAACAAGTAACTTACATGGAAACCCTCTTTGACCACGCCGGATGCGGATTGAATTCCAGGCCAAATGGGACCTCAGTTTGGGGTCCCAGAGCATCGTGCTATTGAATGCAAAACCAGACATAGCAACATGAAATCTCCGGAGATTGTTGCCATCCTCACTTGTATGCCATCCCACTACCTGGTTCTGTTTACATACAGGGCCTTCCAGCACCACGCCATTTCTGCTTTCGGAGATCGCTGGAACAGGCCATGTGCGAACCTCCTAATCATGACAGAGTTTGTGCAGTGGAAATAAGTTAGCAACTTGAATTTTATGCATGACGATTCAATGCACCCAGCTGAATGATTGCTTGCCAGACTAATTGATAGCTGCTGTTCCAGGCAAGAATTAACTTAAATGGTGAATCAATTACCATTATCAAATTACCCATGACAACCTAGAAAGCAAATCACTGATGCTACTGAATCTGCAACAAGGCGAATGGTACGAATTTTGAGCCCATTGTTCACTCGGCAATATTTGCAATGCCTTCAATAAAGTTTCAATCTTGAACTCAATTCAGACTGCTTATCAGCGAAAAGGTGGTTCCTTTTTTTATAATCAGATTCCAAAAACACTTTGCCATCCTAAATGCAGAAACAAAGGGCTCTAATCTTAAGACAAGAACAATTGCAAAGGTGTAATGATTCAGCAAAGATTGCACCTTTCGCATGCATAGCACTCAGATTCAAGAATTGAGCAGGTTGTTGATTAGTACCTGATTTGGCGGAGGCGGTCGAAGAGCTGTAGGGAGTAGACGCCCTCCTCGTCGGCGAAGTAGACGATGCCGTCGAGCCGGTGGTTCTCTATCACCTCCAGGGCCGCATTCATCTGATGCGGGCGGTAGTCGACGGAGGAGGAGGCGTTGGTGGCGGCGAGCTTGTCGCAGCAGCCTAAATAGCGGTGCATGACGGCGGTGCGGCGGAGCGCCGCGGCGGCCTCGGGGGTGGGCTTGCCGGCCTCGACGACCACCCAGAGGACAGGCGGGTGGACGAGGCGCAGCGTCTGGCCCATCCTGCTAAGGTAGTAGGCCTGCGACGCCCGGGCCCGCGTGGGCGTGACGACGATGAGCAGCTTGCTGTCGCCATGGTCGTCGTCGGCGGCGGTGGCTTGCTGTTGCTGTAGGTGAATCGGGTGTTGGACTGGGTGGTCGAACTGTGATGTGTTTGGTACGGGGAGGTGCGGTCGGAGGGGGAGGTGGGAGAGGAAGTGGAGGAGGCCGAGGAAGGAGCCGAGGAGGAAGAAGGCGGCGAAGCGCGGGAGCGGGCGGCGGGAGAAGAAGAGGAAGGGGTGCGGGTAGTTGAGGTGGTGGTGGTGGGTTCTTGGCGAGGAAGAGGAAGAGGCAGAGGAGGAGTGGCGGAGCGGGGAGGAGGGCGGGGAGGAGGAGGCGAAGGGGTGGTGGTGGCGGAGCAGGTGCTGCTGCTTGGCCGGCGAGTGCGGCCGGCGGATCGACGCCATTACTCAGAACTAATTAACTTGTTGGGTTTGGGTATGGAGATTGGAGAGATGGAGATAAAGAAGGCGGCAGAGAAGAGAGGAGTTTGGCGGAAAGGAAAGGAAATATGGCATGGAATCAAAGAATCATGGCGCGAATGGCGGGGGGATGTTGAAGCCCTTGCTCGGATCGAATCGAAGAGGTCAAGAGGAGAGAGAAGAAGAAGAAGGTTTGGTGGAAATGGAGGCGAGGGGGGAGGAAGAAGGGTCAGTCGGACGTCCGAGGTCGGCGTGGACCAGAAAATCCCCCAACCTGCACTGCACTGCACTGCAGAGAAGAAAAAGGCAGGGAGAGCAAGGAAAACGAAATGGTAGCAGTCGAAAAGCCACACCATCTCGCACGTTACAGTAATCGAAGATGCTGCAGCCGCCTTGCAACCCATGCGCAACGCCAGACCGGAGCCGAAGCTATGTTGACGATTCCACCCGGAGCTCCACGAGTCGCAACGCTGGTGCAAGATTAACTGAGTTTAAGTGAGACAAGCCGGAAGATAACTTGTGATTTTATTGATATCGTCAAGAGTGATGGATGTGACCATGAGCCACTTATCAACTCTAATTTAGACCACCTGAGCTTAGCTCTGACTAGCTAATAAGAACCTTGTACAAGGAGACGATTCAGTATGCAACCAAATAAAAGCGTACATACTTAATAGTCACTTTACCCGGAAAAATGTACGTAGCAGCTGTGTGTTTTACATGTAATTAGTTGCATTAGTAGTTACTATTTTACGAGGGAAAGAGATATTTTATCCATGGGACACAGCTAGCATTACAATCTTGATGCACCAAAAGTCAAACTGGGATAGCTTTGGTTTGTCCAAATGTGGCAGTGAACCAAACACCTTCCAAGTAAGGTGACATGAAATTGACGGTGGAATTAACGCGTTTTGGTTCTCTGTAGAGCGAGGGGATCGTCACGGAACAAGAAGTTATTGCTAGTAGCAGAAGCAGCGCAAGAAGTTATTGCTAGTAGCAGAAGCAGCGTGTCTAGGTGGGGAACGAACGGAACGGGTGAAGAAGCTGAGGAGGAGACGCGACCGCATTTACACGTCACAAGAGCTTAGGTGTCGTTTGAAACACAGAAATTTCGGCTATAGAGGAATAAATCATACAAAATTCCCATGTTACAAAATTAAGAGGTCTATTGCTTTCATTTTTCTGATACATCGTCACATCTTTGTTGTACAGCTGCTGTTTACGTGTGGACGATCTTCTAATTGGTCACTGAGGCAGGGCTAGTGTTTTTAGACTAGTTTTTGTCACGATAATTTTGTTTATCATTGTTGGCTTTTGACCGTTTTTTGTACTAATCTTTTAGCTGATGATGGTGTAATAACTATGTGCATCTCTAGTTGATGCAGAAATCGAGAGTTATACTTTCATTATATATATATGTGTGTGTTGTTTTCTCTACTCGCACCCTTCCATTTGCACCGCCTTTCTCTGATCCACACCATCCATCGAACTTCGCTACATCACTGGACTTCACGCCATATATGCTAGTAGGAGAGAAAATATATACTTGGAAAGTCTCGATAAATTTTCAACGTGATCAGATCGAACCGAATCCAGAAAAGACAAGTTTAGAAAGAAATTACTTACTCTGAAACAATCCTAGTACACCCCAAGCAAAACCTTGGGGGTTTTATTTTTCTCTCTCCCTGGACTGAAATCACCAGATCCATCCTAATCTGTTCCTTCAAAATTCGTCCTTTGTCCCAAAGATACTCATAGCCAAAATAATCAGGACATGTTTGGAACATATGAATTTTGCTGTAAATATACAGCTCGATCCATACGGAAAAGTGTTCACGTGTTTCAAACAGGGCATAGGAAGCTAGCTTCTACTACGTAGCTCGACTGCCTAGCACAGCGAGCAAGGCACGATGGAATTGAATTCGCTTAGGGTGTATTTGGTTGCCCGCATATCTCTAGTCTGGTCCATATGTGTTATTCAGGTTGAACCTAACCAGGCTGAGTGAATGCAATGATGAGTTGTTTAGTTGTCTGTTTCTGTTGGGCCAGACTGTGTTGAGATGTTGTTTGGTTGCATGTATATGACGCGGGAGAAGGGGACTCACGAGCGCTACCAGCCTGCATGCACTCAGCCTGACTGAGGAGGGAAGCTCGAATCAAGTGTTTCTCTCGGGCTAAGCCCGAGAGTGAATCTTGCATCCACTCAACCAGGCTCATCCACTCAGCCAAGCTCACCGACCCAACCAGACAACTAAACATCCAAAAACTTACATCTACTCATACGAGCCAACCTTATGTAAACAACCAAACACACCCTTAATTTCTTCTTCCTTTCTTGCTACAAGATGTCGCCTTGGCCTTGCATTCCCTTGCTTCCCTCCTCCCATGAGCCATTGCTGCTGCCTCACATATAGACGTATGAATTGAGCTGTTTTCCGCAAAAATTCGTATGTACATATACGGCTAGCTAGGTTCAGACAGCACCATTCAAACGAAGTATGAACGATCAAAAGCTCTACTTTTCAGAGATAAATATACAGAGACCGATCCCCTTGTGGAACGCGTGATCGATCGATGATGCATGATCCGCGCGCGAGCTCACAATTCCTCCCTTCATTGCTGTCTTGTTCGTTTTAACAAACTAATTAAGAACCGTCTTTTTCAAGTGGACTTTTGCTCACTACGTTGTTTCCTCAAAAAAAACAAAAGAAAGAAAGAAACGTCCTTAAGCTAGCCGATCATGGAGTCTAAATCATATATACCTATGCTGCATTTGCACTGATATATGTCCATCTACGCGCATGGTAACAGTTACCGCCGAACCGGTGACCAACCACAGGGGAAATAATCCCGGTCTGGTCAAGAAAACTTTAGATTCAAATATAATGATTTGAGCTGGAATCGTAACTTTCATTTAAAATTGGCAATTCAATATATCACGAGGGATAACCGGTTTTTGAACCCTTACAAAAATTGTACTAGTATATATAGAATTTTTTTATTAATTAATCTTTTTTCAAATTTAATTTTAAAGTTAACCTCCGGCGCACTTTATTTCCAATTCTGACCCCCTTTGATCACGCCACCATTCGTGGCGTGACCAAATAACACTGTCACGTCAGTCCATTCCTAGACCAACTCTTGTCACGCCACGGGTGGTGGCGTGACAATGTTGTTTGGTCATGCCACCACCAGTGGCGACCGTGATAAAAAGTGCGTTTTTGCAGACTTATCCTATGATGTAACAATGTTGTTTTGTCACGCTATGGATGGTAACATGACCAAATGGGTCAGAATTGAAAATAAAGTGCGCCGAAGGTTAACTTTAAAATTAAATTTAAAAAAAGATTAATTAATAAAAAACAGTTCGTATATATATGTCCGATGTATGCAGGCCCTAACAACATGCAAGTTACGGGTGTACAACTCCTCGGTGCCTAACTTTACACACATGTGGATGTGCATCAATCGGAACTTTACGAGGTCACGGATTTATCCCTGGTCTTCCTAATTATTGATGTGCGGGTGTACTCGTGTGTGGTGGTGCATGCATGTCTATCTTATAATCGAAAAAAAGAAATAATTGGTTCCATAGCATCAAAGTGTACACGTTTTAGGAAAATATCATCAAAAGATTCCCTTTCAGTTTTTTATCACTGAAAGTTTGCTCCGTTCAGTTTTTTACCATTCCGTCTATTCTGGTGTTATTAGCGCAGGTGAAATGGCGAAAATACCCTCACCCTCGATGCATTGCATCCTCTCAGGGTGAGGGTATTTTCGTCATTTCACCCGCACTACTAACACCGGAAGGAACGGAATGGTAAAAAATCGAACGGAGCAAACTTACAGTGGTAAAAAACTGAACAAAAATCTTTTGATGGTATTTTTCTAAAATGTGTACCTTTTGATGCTATGGAACCAACTTTCCAAAAAAAAAATGGTGCAAGCAATCCTGCATTGCACATGGAGATCCAAGAGGTCTCTAATAAGACAGCTGCTGCTGATGGCCTCAGGTAAGACTTTTTTTTAAACACGGTCTCATAGAAGACTAGAGGTAGCGTATGCTGGAGCTATTTTATGATTTAATCTATTTTTTAATTTTTTTTAAAGATAACTACTATCTAAGTTTATTTCTAATTCTGACCTCTTTAGTCACGCCACAACGTGCGGCGTGATAAAAACACTCTGTCACATCACATACCATGGTGTGGCCAAAGCTGTCATGATGTTGCCACTGTGTGCACTAGTGAGATCTTGAGCTAGTGTAATATACACAGATGGTCTAGATTTGCATATTTGAGTCCCGATAGAGCACGCAGCGGCTGCGACGCAAATGAGCGTTGAGAGAGGGGCGAGACGGGGAGAGAGAGGAGGGGACGGGGATGGAGAGAGGGTGAGCTTTTTTTTTTTACTTTACTTAAGCACATGGTGGGTCCCACTGGGAAGGAAAGATGAGGTGCTAAACACCGGAGAGAAAATAATAGTTCTAGCACATGTGTGATGTGGTGATGTAGGGGCAAATCTAGCACCTCTCACGCTGTGGATGACCTCATAGGAAATAAAATAGGTAATGCTACAGATCGTGCATCCGACCACATCGCTCATATTATACGTCTCTCTCTCACCACAGGCCCAATTTTACCAAATCAACTCAACTGAGTCTCACAGTTTGTGAGCTCATAAGAAACCAAGTAGTTTGTGAGCTCATAAGAACAGAAATCCCTAACTCCACGACTCAATCCATCTCCAATCTTTCCTAGCAAAGAAAGACCCGATGACGCCCATGGATTGCACGGAGATGCAATTTCTGGATTCCCTTCCCTCCCATGCTCTACTTCTATCATACAACTCACCTACAGTAGTACACAATTGTCAGCTTACCATGCAATGCATGGCCTGCAGTCAGCTTTCATCAGAGAGTAGCTAGCTAGAATGATATGCATCCATCTCCATCACCGACCGATCGAGAACCAAACGATACCATACCAGAATGCGCATGGGACCGACTCAGAAGATCGAAGAGGAGTGTCTGCCTGCCTAATCTTAAAATAATTTTGCTTGGACTGAAAACAAAACGATCGACCTTCAACACTTTTTCGGTTAGAGTTGACAGCACCGGAAAAGCTAGGACAGCTTCTTCCTAACAGAATTTGCCAACCTTTCTCTCTTTTTGTTTCCTTCTCTTTTCTTTCGTACAAGTGCGGTGCAAATGCGCAATATACATTTCATTGGGTGCTACTCCCTCAGGTCACAGTAGAATATTGTCGATGTTTTGATATCGATATTATGAAATCAATGCTAAAAGGGGCCCTCCTTGCTCGAGATTACACAGAGATGAGACACGGAGAATTTAGACAGGTTCGAGTCTTCTCCTAAGAGAATAACAACTCTAATTTTGTGTTCTTGTATTGATTGTGTTTACAACCAGAAAGAAGTCACTGAATGCTACAACTAATGACTTATGTTTGCTCTATTGCTTATGTTGCTTCTTTCCATGTCTCTGTCCACTAGCGTTATCCTTTATATAGCGTTTGTTCATACCAGAAGGCGTCTCAACAGTTGAAGAATGACACATGTTGATAGTAGTTATTTTCAGAGAGATAACACCCCATGTTCTCCTTACGGTTATACCAGAGACAGAGACTAATATGCACAATTATACTAAAGGATAATAACACATATTTCTTACTGTGTATAATTAGACACAGCGTATAAAGTCTCTAGTTGATTAGGTCCACATATAGGTGGTCCTTATCAACCATAGGGTGGTCATAATTGACTTGGTCGTAGTAAGACTTATGACTATAAGGTGATCATAGTAGAACTTACGATCAGTAGGTGGTCGTATAAAAACTTACGACTATGAAGTGGTAGTAGAATGATCTATAATTATACATGATGACCGTAGAATAGCTTACGACCGCTAGGTGTTTATAATCTCTCTCATTATTGATACTGAGGGGTATCTTTGAAGGTTGCATAAAGACGTTGTCATCTATAATGAATATTATAGATAAATAGTTTAATTAATTGACGATTATTAGATCTTCGTCAAATATCGTTTTAGGGTACATGCAATTAAACTTTTTAAAATTTGACAATCAGTATCTTTTTCAATATTTAGAGTGAGCACATGAAAAATAGTATGTATAGATTTGTCTAAAAAAAATGTTCATAAAAGTGTAATTTTATTATATTTTATAAATATATTATAATAAAAATTAGTGATTAAAGTTGTGATTTGAAGACGTGTCAGTCCAAAATGACCATTCTTACGTGATCGAAGGGAGTAGCCGCTACCATTGATTGTGTTGAGGAACCGTCGCTGGCAAGTCCAGTCCGAGCGATTACCTCGTATACAAAATCAGAATCGTAAGAACGATGCAAGAACACAAGAACACAACAATAGATGAAACACGTATGAGAGGGATCTGCAGTGCTCTTTATTGCTCTTCCAATAATGAATTGTGTACAATGTTTGGGGTCCCTCCTATATATAGTCTAGGGTGGATGAGGTGCCCACCCTGGACCGGACTCTGGCGGGCCGGTTTCCTAATACTCCCCCTTAGGCTCTCATCCTTTATGTCCATGCCTCGCTAAAACTCCATAAAAACCCAGTGGGAAAAATTTTGGAGAAAGAGTACATGAATCATGTTCGCTATGGTGCACGAATTGCCTCATTAAAAAACCTTAATCGAGAAACTTCAGGAAAACTCGTCAAGGGAAAAAGAGTACAATTAACCCAATTTTATTTAATCTCGTGATTTGCTCTTTGGGTACTCGACCTTCGTGATCAAGCTTTAGTAATGAGTTCGTGAAGGTTCTCCCCCTGAATTCTGCACTTCTCTAAGTCTCATCATTCCAATTCCACGTATGCACCTTTCAAAGCTAGATGCTGGAAGTGATTTAGTGAATAGATCTGCAAGATTTTCACATGACTTAGTATGCAGTACTTTAATTTCGTCCATCTTTTGCATTTCATGAGCATAGAAGAACTTGGGGTTGATATGCTTTGTGAGAGGACTCTTCACATAACCCATCTGCACTTGTGCAACACAAGCTGCATTATCTTCATAGATAATAGTGGGGGTTTGTGCGGTATTCAATCCACATGACTGCTGGATATGGTGAATCATCCGCCGGCCAAGAGCATTCACGTGCGGCCTCGCATGCGGTGCTATGATTTACGAATGGTTCGTCGAAGTTGATACCATACTTTGCTTAGATGATTTTCATGAAATTGCGGTTCCACCACGTAAATACATAGCTTGTTTGCGACTTAGCTGTATGCGGGTCTGACAGGTACCCGGCATCTGCATAGCCAGTCATTGTAAGGTCCTGGTTCTTTCTGTAGAACAGGCCAAGATCTTTACTTCCTTGGAGGTATCGGAAGACGTCCTTTATTCCTCGCCAATGCCTTTTGGTAGGTTACGCACTATACCTTGCTAAGAGATTCATCTGCGAAAGCAATGTCCGGTCTAGTGCGGTTTGCTAAATACATGAGTGCTCCAATCTGCGCTCAAGTATGGGAATTCGGTCCCGTGACTTCCTCCCTCTTCTTTAGGTCCGAACGGGTTCTTGTCTTGCTGCAAGGATCTCCGATCATTGGCACTTTGAAGGATATGTCTTTTCAAAGCCGAACCTTTCCAACACCTTCGAGTGTAGGTTGACTGATGTACTAAAATCCCTTCAGGTATGCTCAAGCTGCAAGCCTAAGCAATATTTGGTTTTACCCAAATCTTTCATTTGAACTCGACTCGGTAAGAGCTTGCTTTTCAATATCTTCCAAAGTCCCGATGACATTCGGATCATCTACATATACCGAGATTATCAGAATCCATCCCGGATCGCCGTATAAAAACACAGGGCAATCCTCACTATTCGTGTAGCCTTTCTTGCAGAGAAAGTCGCTTAAGCGATTATACCACATCTGCTGATTGCTTGATCCATACAAAGACTTTCGAGTTGCACACTGTATAGATTTTTATTTGCTCTATCTTGGTTCGGGACAGGGATACCTTCAGGTACCTTCATATAAATTTCCGAATCCAAGTTCCCATAAAGGTATGCAGTTACCACATCCATCAATTTCATTTCCAAATTCAGATTTACTGCCATTGAGATTAAGTATCTAAAGGTAGTTCCGCCCATGACCGGGGAATAGGTTTCTTCATAATCGACTCCTGGTCTTTGAGTGAAACCTTGTGCAACAAGTCTTGCTTTATATCTTACAACTTCATTGTTTTCATTTCTCTTTCGAACAAATACCCATTTATGCCCTACAGGGTGCACATGGGGAGGTGTACGGCTTACGGGCCAAAACACTTCTCTTTTATTCGAGATATTAATTCGCTTCTATTGCCTTCTTCCAATCTTTTCAATCGATCTTTTCTTGCAATCGAGAGCGATGCGTGCTCGGATCAAGATCAATGATTGCGCAATTTTCTTTGCAAAATAAATGTCGACATTAGTCATTGCTCTATTCATAGATTCTCCGTGGTCACATAATTTATAGCTATTTCTTCATGGGGCGGTTCGCTAATGCTTCTACTTGTTCACCGCCGCTTTCAATTGCGGGGCAAATCCTTTAGTTTTTCAACTCCGATGTGTGCGCACACATCCATGCCGATGTCTCCTCCGTGGAATATTCAAATCTGGTATGCCTTTTCAAGGTTCCATACCGTGCAGTCTCAACTGGCTCCTTCTGCTTGTGGGGAACTTGGTGATCGGGTGTGACAAGTCCTTCTTATCCTTTTTCGCCAAAGTCCCCTTGCCACTTGGGATTCGAGGGGCGGAGTTCTCGCCCTTTTATTCCGAGGCCTCGGGCGGGATTAGGATACCTTCTATTTTCTTTGGTATTTCAACCCTCTCCGGTGCATTGCGTGCGAGCACATGCGACTTGGTCACGCTCTTCAAATCACTAAAGTGGTCAGCGATTGATTCGCTAATGCTTGCAAATCAATTATCTTCGAACTTCTATCCGCTTCACTAGTGCGTGAGTCATGTGCATTAATTCCGTGGCTTGCCACGTTATTTCCAACATTTTTCATCAAGAGGTTGATTTCCTCCCCTAATGACGGAAACTATCCTCATCAAATATGCTATCAGTAACGGTCGTATGCAAATCTCCGATCATTGGGTCCAGATACGATTATGGATGCGTCTCATAACCAACGATATCCCATTTTCGGAGAGGCCCATTGCGATTCAGCTGCGGTGGTGGTATAGGTACATAAACCTTGCAACCAAACCTTCAAGATGAGAGATTTTGGTGGTGACCCTTGCGCTAGTTGCATAGGTGAATGGATGTTGTATGTCGACGGTCTAAAATTGATGAGAGTTGCTTGCATGCAGATCGCGTGTCCCCAACACGTAGTTGGTAAATTACAATTACGAAAGCGGTCGGGCAATGAATTTTATTCGTTTAATCAATGCCTCGCTAGTCCATTCGGGTGTGGACATGTGGTACCGAGTGCTCAACGGTAATTCCCATTGCCATACAATAATCATCAAATGCCTTTGAAGTAAATTCTCGTTGTCCATTCGATGGACTTCACATGATGATCGTGAAATTATTCTTTATTTTAATTATCTCATGAGATCGACTTTGCAAAAGCATGATTTCTCGTAGATAACAGGCATACATGTGACCATTTCGAGGAAGCATCGATGAGCACCATAAAGTACCTAAATGGCCCTGACAGGGGCTGAATTTTAAGTTGTTATTCTGTTAGGATGAATTTATGGATTACTTTGTTTGGATCTGAAAAATTAAAACAAGGTTTCACTAATTTCGTGTTTGGCTAAAGATGTTTTTTTGCGCCTTCTGATGAAATAGCACAACATTGCTTTTCCCTTCTCACCGATTAACTCACTCACCTCTCTCTCTTACTTTCCCCTTCGCTCCTCTCTCCACCTTTCTGATTTTCTCACCCCCTCACCTTCCGCCCCATGCGATTCGTCGCCGTTCCGTCGGCGAGCTCCCACGTGGACGTCGGATGATCTCCACTGGGCATTTCGCCTTCCGCCCACTCGCCCTCTGTCTGGCCATGGTTGAGCTCCACACCCCCCTCTGGTCATGGATTCCGTCATCTGCAAGCCCGCTTGCCCGCCCGCCCTCCGTCCGGCCATGGCTGAGCTAGATGAGCTCCACACCTCCCTTCAGCCATGATCGACAGCCTCAATAGCTTCGGCGACATCCAGGCCACCTCCTCCTCTTCGTCATGTACGCAGGTGAGTCCGATTTCCTCACCCCTCTCTCCACCCCTTCCGATTTACTCACCCCCTCACCTTTCATGCCACATATGATTCGTCGCTGCTGCCGACGGATCTCATCGTCGAGCTCTCGCGTGGACGTGGGCTGATCTCCACACCAACTTCTGCGCATGGATTTCTAAAACCAATTATTTTCTTGGAATATCTCCGATATAGGCATAACTCTGCTTTCCGAAGAAAGTTGCAGCCCCATGAACAAGGTTTTAACTTTTGACTTACGCGCTCCTGTGTTATTCTATGGGGTGCACCATCGAAGGTATCTGAATGTTCAGTTTCTGAGTTGGTGCCTAGATTCATTGAATGTTACTTCACTTTGCCATATGCTGAAGTTTCATGGTTGTAACTGGTTAGAAACTTGGAATGACTGAACCAAGGACGAGAAAACTATAAATTTTTTCCCAGTTGCTTCTAATAAAATCCTGCCGCTAACTTAACCTTCTCTATTTTCAGCGTCCAGAAGATCCAGATGAATGACTGATCATGGAAGGTAAGAATGATGACTAACTACTTAACTGGCATAGCTATTTTCATATTCAGACCCTTGTTTTATGCAACTCTTGATTCTATCTTAATTAAAATTTACACAAGATATTTGTTCATCCAGTTCATTTTGTTTCGGTTTCAGTTATTTGTACTTTTTTGCTTACGTACACTAGCAATATATCAATACTGCAAGAGGATAATAACCTGAGCTTTCATCAGATACACAACCCGGGCCGATGCTTTGCACAGATTGTTTATGCGGTGGGAAGGACTCTTTATGACATTGTGCTCATGCAAACATATGTTACTGAGTATAATCTATGCTTGCTCAACTATTCAAACTGTAGTTATTTTAGTTATACTGTCAATTCATCGCTGATCTACTGATCTAGATTCTAGACAGATGTATGCATGCTGTCATCCAAGTAATAAATCTTGCCATAATGGCCTTTCCAGGACGCTGAGATTCCAACCAGATGTATGTTGTATGCATTGAATCAACAAAGCTACTGCATGCAGAAGAAGATATCTTACCTGTAGGCAGATTGAAGTGCACGACAGACACGTCTAGGATCACGGCTCGCGGCAGCGGCGGTGGCGGCCTTCTCCCCGATGTGATTTATCTCTGATCTGAATGTATCAGTTCGGCAAATAGCGCTGGCTCTGTTCCTTATAAATATGTTAATGTGTAAACTGGGGGAGGAATACGCGCGCAGTGGGAGGAATACCCGCGTAGCCTCGCCAAAGTTTTCTTTCCGCGCGGGGCGCAGAGTTTGTTGGCGCAAAGTTTTCTTTCCGCGCAGCCTCGCCAACGTGTGTATGTAAAACTGGCTTTCTAAAAAACGACGTATACTCGTTTTTGCAAAACCGTGAAAATCTGGATTTACCGAAAACCAACTTTTGCAATCCACAAGTTTGTTACATCATCCAAACAAAGCTTTAGGTTGTTAGGTTCTAAAACGTATTTAGCAAAATCTAGTATTGGTAAAATCTGAGATCCAAACAAGGCCTAAGAAATCCAGTAAGAACCGGCAAGAAATCCATTGATTGTTCCAAATCCGCACATAGAATAGATTGGCTATAGTGATATCTAAATTATATAGCACCTGGACCAGAGATGCAGGTTGCATTGCAGCGTAGTTCATCACTGTGTGCAGCAGTGTTGGACCCCATCCCATCCTTGCTCTCCCCTAATATTGCCGTGCCGTCTGTGTGTTGGGCACTAGACTGGTCTACGTCCTACTGTTTATTACAAGGCATGGTACTATCAGTTATGCTAGCCATGAACTGTATATGGTGAGGTCTAGCTTGTTTCTGTACAGACTGGAGTGCAACAGTAGTATACTCCCTTCGATCACAAAAAATATTTTTTTAGATGTTGGCATGGTTCTCAAAATATAGCTTTGATCACTAATTTCTAATGTAATAGATTTGAAAAACCTAATTAAATTATAATATTATGAAAGTTTTTTTAGACAAATCCATACTATTTTTTTAATGTGTTCAATCTAAATATTGAGGGAAAAAAACCAGCAGACAAAGTTTAGAAAGTTTGACTATACGTAATCCAAAACGACATTTTTGTGTGACTGAAGAGAATAATAATGCAAGAAGGATGGACAAAACAAGAGTATTACAACGAAGCACAACTAGTGAAGGTGATGGAGTGAACTCGAGTTGATCGATCTATGTAGGAGGATTTGAGAATTTACCATTATGAGATAGATATATTTGATGATTTATCTATCGATATCTCACTGACATGTGCCTACAGAACTCACATGTCTGTAAAATATCGATGAATAAAACCTCAAATAGACCTATTCATAGTGACAAATCCTCGATAATTCTATCTATATATTTATGGATCCCAACGTTTTGTTTTTTGAGGAGCACCGAGTGATGGGGACGTCCGCTTAATTGTATTTTTATTAATGTGGACGTCTAGCTGCATCGTATTTTATTAATTAACTTTTAGGCGATGGGTCCCTTCCTTAGAAGTTTTTTGGTTTGCTTTGAATGGTTGACGGTGCGTGCCTTACCAAAATTTAGCAGCGTTGAACGAATTTGTGGTTTGCTACCAAATTTTGGCAAATTTCCTTCTCTTAACTCTCCGGTTCATTTTGTTAACTATGTTTGGCCAAAACATTGATAGCCAATTTGGTGACCAAAACTTTTTTTTTTTTTGATGAAATGGCAAAAGCATTGCCATTATTGCATTAAAGATAGGTAGACAGAAAGAAGATACAAGAAAACAAAATAAAAAATAAAACCAGAACAATAGATAAAGAACATGAGTCACTCTTCGAAGAGCTCCCTCGGAGCTAATCCCTTTAAGCCACCGATGCGCTCGCGGTCATCAGGACGTCGGCCCCCCTTCCACCGGTAAGTAGGTTCCTAGTTTGTTCATCCCGCTTGTTATCCAGGCCCTAACTTCTTTTTTGATGATCGCCACCGTCCCTATCGTATCGTTTCGCTGATGTTAAAAAATCTTTCTATTTCTTTCCTTCCAGATTTGCCACATTGTGAGAATGACAAGCGAGTTCTGACCCTTCCTACTCATGGCCATTTCTCTCTTCGAAATTTGTAGCCACCAATCCAGGATCGTTTCATGATCCTCTCAGTGCGTAGGTATTAGGCTATTTCGCTGTGCCCAAGTTGCTACCACATGCCATACCCTTTTTGTGAAGGCACATTTGAGAAAGAGATATGACGCTGTTTTCGGATTAACTGTACACAGAAGACTCCAATACTTGGCAATCCAATACTTGGCATTGCAAATTTTGATAGGATTTGGTGGGGCAAATTTCCCATCAAAACCAAACACCCAACTGCCAACAAACTTTGACATCCCTAATGACTTGAGTTCTAGAACCTAGATTGTACGTTCTAGAACCTAGATAGTACCTTGGAGCTTTGCTTTATCCGATCCTGGTTGGCTAACAGGCCCATCCATCTCTTTCCATGCGAACTACTACTTTTGATTCTAAATTTAAGTTGTTTTAAAATTGCACCGGTCAAACTGTTATAAGTTTTACCATTGATATATGAAGAATTACCAAGTTTGATAAGATGAAATTTGTGATCCATCATGAAACACACTTTTATAAAATTTAATTATTTTTATTTGAAATATCATATTTTTTTTTTATATAAAAATAGATGATCAAAATGTCACCTTAGAGACCGTATCATTATTCAAAATGACTTATATTTGGAATCATAAGGAATATCTTAATTGTGTTGCCTTAGTTTTCATTTCCGTTTTCCCCGGGCAAGGCAAGGCATGCGTCAGTCATCCCTATCCTTGTTTGGAGATGGCCTCTGAGGCCTTATCTGGTAGAACTCCGGTAAAATTGGGCCTTGGAAAAGGAGAGAGCCATATCCATATGAAGCAAAATGCCGCTCCATTAATTCTCTCATAAACGTTATCCATGTAGCGTAGGTGCCGTGCTCATTTAACAACAAGGCAATTTTCAATGGGTTTTTTTTTCTGCGGCCATTGACCAATGGCCTTCAAATTCTTTTTAATTTAAAACCATTGCATACAAAGGGAGGCCATTAATTTCCTTTCCTCCCCAATTTCCGCGCATTGATGGACTAGTAATCTTCTTCTATCTTCTTCTTCTTCGCTCGTCGTCCTGGTGTGTTGGTCTCGCCAACGCCAACGCCAACGCCAACGCCCCCACCCACCAAAGCGCCCGCCATTAAAACCCATTCCTTCCTACTCCGCCCACATGCCCACTTATTATTAACCCTCTGCTACACTTTTGCTCTGCTCCAGAGACGAGAGAGAGAGAGATCAAGAGAGGTCAAGAAATCAAGAGAGATGGGTGGATCCGGGAGCAAGGGGAAGCCTCGCGCGATGGCGGCGGTGGAGGACGTGGACATCTCCGCCGTCAGGTACAAGTCGCCGACGATCACGGCGCCGCGCCTCACGGGGTTGTCTCTCAAGGCCTTCGTCTGGCTCATAGAGTCCCCGCTGCTCGGCACCCTCATCACCTCCCTCATCAAGGCGCAGAACAACATCACGCAGGTTGGTACCCTAATAAGCTCCTTCCTTGCTGATTGTTCCTCATTTCCAACGATTCCTTGTGTTCTTGCTTGCGTCGCCTGCGAATGATGTTAGCGACTCATACTTCTTCTTATAGAGTAAATTTCGACTTTGTGCAACCTATCGCAAAACTACAAACAAGGTTGCCAACAAGAGAAGTTTGGTTAAAATTGTAGTTTTCCGGTACATTTTGCCCATCTATGTATGGTTATCTGAAAACTTTCTCTTAAAGGTCTAGTTTTGCGATAGTTTGCACAAAATACGTATAGTTTTATGAAATTTACTCTTCTTATCTTATTCTTTTACGTGTTTGATGAGGCAGGTGCTGCAGCGGACGGTGATCCCTGAGCGTCCCATGTACTACCCGGAGTACCCACCACAGGGTATGTTCTTCAGCGCGACAAGCAACTATGAAGAAAACAAATTACCGCTTGACTTAAACTTTGTAACTAACATAAGGGTTCCACACATCTCTTCTTCTTGTTTACATTGGATGATCAAGTCCTACCGGGCCTGATAAAGGCTCACAAAGACTGCGATCCTGGCTAATTTTTGGGCCTCTTGCATTCTTCTTTATCATGGTGTGTTGTTAATTGTTGCTGCTGCTCCTGATTTGCCAGAGCCGAGCAGGAGTTGTGCTCGTGGGGATGACAGGGACCCGTGGAGAGAGTTGAGCAAGCACTGCAGTGTCTTCCCCGTATGACCCCTCAGTGCGTTGGGAAGCGACCGAGGAGAGAACCCTTTCCTCTACTGGAAGATTCGCGACTTTGCGCATGCCTACCGGTCCAGGATCACGACCCCATTAGCTGTGAGTAGCTCAGAGAACAGAGCGTCACTTGCTTCTATGGTTGCCCTCCTGCAACTGTGTTGTTCAACCTTGATCCGTTGCATATATAGGTTGCCGAGCATGTCATTGCGGGTGTCGAAGAGTGGAACAACAAGAAACCTCCAATGCCAATGCTGGTTTATTTCAACGCGGATGACCTGAGGAAGCAAGCTGAAGCTTCCACAAAGAGATTTCAGCAAGGTTTACCCCAACTTTGCTACTTTGGTTCTTCTCTAAGAGTCTAAGACTACATTTATATTTGGCCAGTTCATGATATGCATCTTCTTATCCTTGAAATGAACTGTCTTCAGGTAGAAACTCCATTCACCTCTACCCCGTTTTCTTGATATGTGTTGCTTCTTGTGCCCAGGAAATCCGATTTCCATTCTGGATGGGATCTTTGTCGCCATTAAGGATGACATTGACTGCTTCCCATATCCATCAAAGAGTTAGTTTACTCGACTGAGGCTGCCATTTTGCTGTGTACTAGAATTATATATTATGTTTTCTTTGGAATGCAGGTGCTACCACATTTTTCGACAAAATCCGCACTGTGGACAAAGACGCAGTCTGTGTTGCTCGTCTGCGGAAATGTGGAGTGATCTTTATCGGGAAAGCAAATATGCATGAGCTAGGCCTTGGGGTAACTGGAAACAATCCAAACTACGGGTATAGTTAATAATTGAGCGGCTGCCTGTTATGTTCAAAATATACTTAGTTTGTGGCTAGAGAGCACCTGACTGTTTTCTTTTCTTTTTTGTTAAAAGTTGACAAATTCAGCACTTAGAGCACTTTTGAGTGTTTATTACCAAATCCCTGCTTTCTATTTGAACCTAAAGTATATATTGCCGCTTTGTCAATTAATGCTTGGATTAAATCATTTTCTTCCCTTTCTTTTGGCTTGAGGCAAACATAAGAAACATCCAACGACATCTATGTAATTATCTTGCCTTGCTTAATGTCTGCTAATGGAAAAAGAAATCATACTATTTTACTAGCTATTTCCTAGAAGCAAACTCAGTTGAGCTTTAGTAAAGCTTTGACAATCTGAATTCTGGAATGCACATAAACATTTTGATCCAGTTGTCTCATCTAAAACCATTACATTATGGAGGCACAAAAGAAAAAGAATCCAGAATTTCCATTCATCGTATAATCTTCATCCAGTTTCTTGTTTTCTGATGTTTATCGCTTTGTCTTCGTGTTTTCTAAACCTCTTTTGCAGGACAGCAAGAAATCCACATTCAATTGATAGATATACGGGTGGTTCTTCATCTGGTCCAGCTGCACTAGTCTCATCAGGGTTATGCTCAGTAGCAATTGGAACAGATGGTGGAGGTTTGTACAAGCTGTAAAATTCATTGTTGCTATATTCTTGTCAGTACTAGTCTCCAGTTATTACATTTATTTTTGTCACAGGTTCAGTTAGAATTCCATCTTCACTGTGTGGCATTGTTGGTTTAAAGACAACATATGGGAGGACCGATATGACTGGGTAACTAACAAAAGTTCCAACACACTGGATATTTACCATAGTGGTCCTTCTAGGCATCGTAATTTGTATGGATTAGAATACCTTTCAACATTAATTCACTAAAGCTGGCTTAGTCCTATGTTAACGTTCCAGACAACCTGAAACTGCTTTTTATGTCATGGCATTGTACATTTGCCCAGCAATCAAGTAAACAAGGCTACCGATTGTTTTTTACTCTTATCTTGCGCTGGATCTGATTAAATCTTTTGAGATACGTTCAATTGAGAGTATACATGATTAGAGATCTTGTTTGCAGGGCACTTTGTGATTGTGGGACTGTTGAAGTTGCTTCTCCTCTTGCAGCCTCAGTGGAGGATGCTATGCTAGTGTAAGAAGTTTGTCTTGCTAGATGAGTTGATGAGATTGCATGTCTGTTAGGCTTAGGTATCTTGTTGATAAGTTGGAAGTTTTTCAACACTCTATTTTCTTTCATGACATAAAAGATCCTTTAGTTTAACTATCTTGTGGATAGAATTGAATACTTGTCGACACCCTCTGCTTTTAAGTTAGGTAAATTTACTACTTTAACACTGCCATATGGCATTTCAGGTATTCTGCAATTGCAGGCTGTAGACCTACAGATAAGCTTACTCTGAGACCTGTAAGATATTCTGTTCTATTTTTCCCACCTGTTAAATGCCAGAAATGCTGAAATGTCTTTCATGTCACTTCTATGCCATTGCACTATACTATTCCTTTATGTTTTTTCAATGAGGAACAGTATAGATGTTTGCTGTTGCGTTGCTGCATAATAGCAAGCAAGAATGTGTTTTTTTTTTCTAAAATGAAATTTAAACCCCATAGTGCGGCAATCATAATACAGTCATATGTTTACCTTTTCCATTATTCCCAAGGATGCATGATAACTCAACATTTTGACGCTGCCCTTAATGCATCCCTTTGGGCTCACAGCTACTGCATTTCTTTCCCTTTTCCTCTCTACAGTCACCGCTCTGTGTCCCTAATTTGTTGACTCCTGACAACAGCAATATCCTGCAATCAGTGAAAGTGGGAAAATATACAGAGGTACATTTTTCACTTTAACTATTATCTTGGTATGTATATACTTGTTCTTAAATGAAATTTTCTTTTGTAGTGGTTTCATGATGTTTCCGATTGTGATATCTCAAATACATGTGAGGATGCACTTAATCTTCTTTGCAGCACCTCTGGATGTCAGGTAAGCCCATTGCTGTCTCAACATACCTTACATGATAGGATTACAGTTTTCTAGCTTTAGCACCTTTGGATGTACAATTTCTTCTCTGAATGGAAGCATTTGCTTATTGATCTGGTTTTCTGTGTGTACAGTTCATACTTCTATGTACATCAATAATTGCTACCATACTTCCATTGATGGTTATGTTAAAGTAATCATGAGGTATAAATGATAAAATGTCCATTTTGAGTATTGTTAACAACTCCTGTAAGTTGTAACTGATTATTGAGCCGCATGCCTGCATCATCTGGAGCTGTTAGGTAGCTAACGTGCAGTAGGAGATAAGCTAAAAAAATTCCAGCTACTTAATGATTATGATGAGATGCCTTTTCTGATGATGTGGTATCTACTAGATGTACCTATTCTACTCTTTTTCGACATCTCAGCTTATGAGTGTTAATTTACCTTTTTTCAAGATAGAAGAGATAATATTACCAGAGCTGGAGGAGATGCGTACCGCCCATGTTGTGTCAATTGGCTCAGAATCATTCTGCGATCTGAATCCTCATTACCAAAAAGGGTACCCGTATCTATTTGATAAATATCAGATTCTCAATTATTCTCAGGAAGAGTTGCTGAAAAATTTCCTTTCAAGAGGAAATAGCTCTTGAAATTAATGGTCCCTGAGAGGCTGAATATCTTTTATTTGCTAGTATTTGCTCCTCTACTATTGATCTCATTCTACTAACATCTTCCAGGAGGCGAACTGAATTTACGCTAGATACTCGAATAAGTTTGGCACTTTTTGGTTCATTCACTTCAACAGACTATGTTGCTTCTCAACGTCTAAGGTGAATAAGAGTATACATGTAGTTGAGCTGATGCATTCTTCTGTGCATTATACTGGTTTTTTTCGTCCTCCAATCTTATTCAATTGTGGGAATTTTTAAGCAACCACTTCCATTTTGATTGTCTATGAGAAAGAAAAGCTAAGAACTATTAAGATTTTAAGGTAGCTTCAGGATAATACAGGAAGATGATCAACCAAGCTATCAAAAAGAAAACATATCTGCTCTTATGAACCTACAGGTTTACACAAGCCTCCTCCAGTGTATGTTATTTAGGTTCAATTTGGAAATACCAAACATATCTAGTAAGAACCCCGTGTATTAATTAATATAAATTCAATTCCAATTCCGTGTAATTGAAGTCTATTAATATATCTATCTATGTCACGTTCAAACTACTGATTCTTGATCTAGTGTTTTTCTTGGAAACCAAACTGGAGATAAGAGGCAAGTATAGAAATAGAACCTACTTTGCAGAGCATATCTAATGCCAGGTGATGGGGTACTGCAAAATTAATATTAATTGTGTAAATATTCTTACTGACCAACGATAACTACTTGAAGTTGTGCAGCTTCCATTTTATCCTTATCTGCTATTAGAAAGTGCTGACAGCTAAAACCACGTGCTGATGTGAATCTCTTTATTTCCTACTAGAGTCTTGACTAGACTCCAGAATATGGGATTTAGAAAAACCCATTCTAGCCCCCTAGTTTGTTACATACTGACATTTACTAGATGTGCTGACTGTTGCACAAATTATGGATGTTGAAGCGTTTTAAAAGATTACATTGCTCATACTTGTTGTATGGCAAATGCAAATTAAATCTGGAGTCTAAACTGTAAACTGTAAAGTATATGTTTCTCTTATATTTTGCCAAATGTGTGCTGATGGTATCTTTGATATGGCTTGTATAGGAGAAGGATAATGTACTATCACATGGAAGCTTTCAATAAGGTTGATGTCATAGCAACCCCTACAACTGGGTAATAGATGTTGAAATTTATTATAATTGGTCCGTATATATTTTATTTGATCTTACTTATTTCTGTTACTAATGTATATGCATGCTTCCTCCTGCATACTTTTCTTTAGTCAACAAGGCTAATGCATGAGGAAAGTTTCCACTTTTCTAGCTTCCAGTGGATGGTAGTAGTTCTAGGCAATCTTTAATTTTTTTAACAGTTTGTAATGAACCTTAGTTCATAACGGGATAAACATCCGTCGGAGGGAGGTCGGACGGCGACGACTTGAGGTCGGACGGCGCTAGGTGAAAGAGGGCACCGATTGGGGAGGAATAGATCTAGAATAGCCGGTCAAGGGAACGACCACAGCTGGACTTTAGGGACTAAGAACTTATTTATTCATCTTTGCTTGCTTCCTTCATAATGGATACAATGAGCCTCCTTATATAGAGAGCTCTTCTAACAATTATGGATAAAATCAATATAAATGATGACATTCCTAACTAATAAATAACCTTCCTAACTAATAGATAACCTTTCCAATTAACTAATCCCTATACAAGGAAACTAATAAACTATTTAAGGAAATAGATATTTGCAACGAAGGAACGACCACTGCTGGACTTTAGGGACTAAGAACTTATTTATTCATCTTTGTTTGCTTCCTTCATAATGGATACAATGAGCCTCCTTATATAGAGAGCTCTTCTAACAATTATGGATAAAATCAATCTAAATGATGACATTCCTAACTAATAAATAACCTTCCTAACTAATAGATAACCTTTCCAATTAACTAATCCCTATACAAGGAAACTAATAAACTATTTAAGGAAATAGATATTTGCAACGAAGGAAACTATCCGCGGATGAACAGTGTGTGCACATGACATTACACCTCCCTCGGTGAAACAGCTCGTCCTCGAGCTGCAATATAGGGCGATAAACTCCTCCGATGGGGTGGGCGAAATCTGTTGGAGCATCATCTTCAACGTCGTCTTCATCGACTCCATCAGGTTATTTAGTAGGGATAGCTCGGCAGTAGAAGCCATGGTGTTGGCTCTGATTCCAAATGTTATGAACCTTAATTCATAACGGGATAAACATCCGTCGGATGGAGGTCGGACGGCGACGACTTGAGGTAGAACGGCGCTAGGTTAAAGAGGGCACCAATTGGGGAGGAATAGATCTAGAATAGCCGGTCAAGAGAACGACCACAGCTGGACTTTAGGGACTAAGAACTTATTTATTCATCTTTGCTTGCTTTCTTTATAATGGATACAATGAGCCTCCTTATATAGAGGGCTCTTCTAACAATTATGGATAAAATCAATTTAAATGATGACCTTCCTAACTAATAAATAACCTTCCTAACTAATAGATAAACTTTCCAATTAACTAATCCCTATACAAGGAAACTAATAAACTATTTAAGAAAATAGATATTTGCAACGAAGGAAACTATCCATGGATGAACAGTGCATGCATGAACAGTGTGTGCACATGACACAGTTACTGCAAACGCCAAGGGGGATGGGCATGTTTAAGAAAATGAAAAGGCGGGCGACTTCTGAGTCCTGAGTTTTTTTTAATTAAGTAGTTCATCTGCCACATCGCCTATGAACCAACTAGTGCATGAATTGTTGGTTCCTTAAGCTCTTGCATCACCTTAATTTTGAAGAGCACGGTAGTCAGATGCCATATCTATTGTCCCTCAAAGGATTTAAAAATTGGTTTAGTCAAATCAAGTGTGTACTTAAGTTCTTCATTATCATGTTCTAAACTAAGCCTGACAATATATTTCGATTACAGTTTAGTGGTTTATATATGTAGAATTCATGTCTAAATGATACTCTTGTGAATTTAATTTGAGAAGGTTTGTGGAGCTATGCACAAGCATAACAGTGTGGTATAGCTATGAACTTTGCAGTTTCTAACTCAAATGAAATGCATCATGCTAGATAATATCTGTGAATTGACATATATTAATTCACAGTTCGGAATAGTCTGGAATAATTGACATAACTAATCAATAGGTGTTTATCTATGCTCCCTAGAATGGTGCGTCCCAAATTTTACTTGGTAACCACATTCAAGAAGCATTTATGTACTTGTGCCTCTTTTATCATTTGTATTGTCTGTTGCTATAACAACTTAGGGATGAGCTTTTTTTTCCAGCATTACTGCACCAAAAATATCACCAAGTGCTCTGAAGTTAGGAGAGTCTGATTATGTTGTATCAGGTAAATTCTTTGCAGTTTATTGTCTTTAGCCATCTTCACTAGCTCTTTAACATGCGGAAGTACAGCTTACCTCAAGTTCAAACTTTCTTTCGATCCATGTTAACAAGCTGCATAAAAGCTGCTGAAATCTTGGTGTGAAATAATTGTTATTTGACACAGTAAGTGGGGTTGCTGTCTTATATTGAGAAACAAGTTTGTAAAAAGAAAAAAATGATGACTACTCTATAGGGCTATGTTTACATACGAGGTTTGCTTGCTCAATGAACCGTTCAGTCTAAGGAACGTGAAATTTGTAGGGGAGATTTCATTGATTTCTTGGTATATAGGGAATCATGGCTGTTAATATACATACGGGGAACCTTTCTTCCTATCTGGAGTCTAATAAAAAATACCTACGCAGTATTCAACTAAATCTGTTAAGTATCATCTATACGAGTTTAGCAGTTCGCTAAGCAAAGAATATGTGCCTATTTTGATGCAAATTACAAGTATCGTTGCTTTGTTCTACAGAGTCAAATACACCTTTTCTGTTCCTGATACTGCCCCTTTATTGCAGCTTACCTGATGCGATTCGTCGTAGCCGGGAACCTTCTTGGTTTGCCAGCCATTACTGTACCTGTAAGTGGTGTCTGTCATATATCGCATCTTCTAGTTAGCACTATGTATGGATTATTTTGGATTAGATGTATAAATATTCAGAGACTACATTTGTAGTATTTGCAATCCTACGATATATATATATATATATATATATATATATATATATATATATATATATATATATAGGAAAATGGTATGGTACTTCTAGAGTGCGTGCTTTCACCTCTCATATACCATTTAAATCGTATGATGATACCTCTTTATTAATTTGCGTATACTCCTACGAGGTTTTTAGATAGGGCTCTAAGGGAGCTCTAAAGGTTCTAAAATTTTTTTAGGAAAATATTCAGGATTTTGGTATAATATAGCTCACATACAAAAAAAACTGTGCTAATATGTTGCTACTCCTGTCCTCAGGTTGGTCATGACAAGCAAGGCCTTCCTATAGGCCTGCAACTGATAGGTCGTCCATGGGGTGAGGCTAGCTTATTGAGGGTGGCTTCTGCATTAGAGGTATTGTACGCATGCATCGTAGAAGTTTAGTATTTGGGGTTTCCCAGCTGAGAATGTGCTCATATTGAATGAGTAGAGATGTGCTTTTTAAGGCTGCGTTAGTATACATTTCCATTCCACTATGTTAATCGATTGGATATTGAGAAATTTTTTACTATATGTTAATTGATTGGATATTGAGAAATTTTTTACTATGGCACTGTATATTTTTAACCACAATTACCCCGAATACCATGGTATAAAAAACACACCTTGGTATTCTTGCTTCTTTTCTTCTTTCACTGTCTTGGTCCGGGTGTCATCTTTGATGGAACATGCTCCTCTGTATTTTTAGTATCAGAGAGTGACACTGAAACATGGATTTTTCTGATCCAAACACACCATTTTCCCCATCAAAACCTTTTCTTTTAAGAACTTTTCCCATGGAAACCTATTTACAAGGTGTAGGGGCGTTGTTGATATTGTAAGTTTGCAATGTAAATACAACTAAGCTAGAAATTACGCTGAGGGCATTTTTAAGGGCAAAATGCTGAAGCATATAAAAATGTTAGCCTGAAGCAATAATAATTTCTGGAAAGTTGTAAAAAATGCCCTACCCACTGAATCTGAAAAGCGCTACTAAGTGGAATTAGCATTATGAATACGAGAAGAAACATAGTTTGAGCCCTTTTTTTGAACTTTGGAATCTCTTGTTCTGCTTATATGACCCTGGTAAATTAAACAACTGACATTAATTTTCCCTGCTTGTAGGAGCTCTGTCTGAAGAGAAGGAAACGACCGTCTGCATTTTATGACATTCTAAAGGCCTGAAACGGACTAGTATAATTTTCTGCTGATAGTTATTACAGACAATAGCACATAGCCATCAATCATGAACGCGTCATGTATTTGCTGCTACATTTTTATATTGGGATTTGGGAACATTTGCGCACAGAAACAAAATACCTTGTATCTATCGGACCTTCATCTTCCTTATATGACAAGACACTCCTCTAAATTAGATAGAATCGTCTGATACTGTAATACCTTGGATGCGATGTGTTGAGTACGGTGACTTTCCTATTCTGCTCAGAGAGGTGTTCTACAAGAAAACATAAATGAATCCTAATAGGATTAGGGCTCTTACTTCTCTTTATAGTATGATTCTTACTTCGCTTTGGAGGACTATATATAGGCATGATGTGTAGCCATAGAGACCAAAGTAAGCAAGATCAAACCAAGCAAGAGGAACCCATTTAAAGCAAAGAGCATAAAAGGATTAGATGTTAGGTTATTCTTTAGCACTATTTTCTTGTATAGAATAACTATTCGAGGATCTTAAGATGTTTGAGAGGGTTGTGAGAGAGCGATAATCTATTGTACTCTTTTAAGGTCATGCTTAAGTAATTTACGGCCGACCTCGTCAAATCTCTCTCTTGTCGTGGTTGTTTTGTTTCCGTTATTTTGGTTTTTTGTACGGGATTCATCTATAAGAATCAAGTAGAGAAATTTGACAATGGAGGAAATTCTAGTGTGTGGTAATATGTGGTAAAGAATGTCCTTGTCCAACAAGAGTTAATTGTTGCTCTTGAAGTAGACAAATTGAGAAAGACGTCTGACGAAGATTAGAAGGTGATGGAGGGAAAAGCTATCAATACAATCCGTTTATATCTTTCCGATAAGGTAAAGTACTCGGTGATCAAGGAGAATTCGCTGAAGAAATTATAGAGTAACTTATAATAATTTTATATAGTGAAGTCGCTAACAAACCGATAGGTGCTGAAGCGACAACTGTATATGTTAGGCATGGAGGAAGACACACTATTCGTTGATCATCTCTTTAACAAGTTTTTTCACCCAGCTGATTATTGTGGATGAGAAAATTGAGAATGACACAGTCGTGATACTGGCACCATCTCTACCACTATTATGGGAGTAGTTGGCGATGAATATTCTCGTCGAAAAAATCACTCTCAACTTCAATAAGGAAGTTGTATATCTATGGAGACGGAGTCCTTGAAGAAGTCATCGGATTCTTCATCATCGGATGATCAAGCATTGACTGTCATAGGTGTTACAAACAAAAGCAATAATCACAGGAGCAAGGGTGCACGTGTTTGCTATTGTAACATCCCAAAATTTGGTCTATTTTTGAAGTTTTGAAAATAAAAATAACCATTTGAATTTTGTCTGTTAAAGCCAAAGCTTAATTGGAATTTTTAGAGTTCAAAAATAATTTAATATGATTAATATCAACATAAACTATTATCAAAATTATTTTATTTGGATTCTTTGAGCTTGGATATAATTTCTAGATTTTTCTAGAATTTTTCCGAGTGCATTTGCTATTTTCTATTAGTTATTTGGATTTTTTTGCTATTTTCTACAAAAAAAAAGAAAACTAATTTAAATCTCAGTTTAATCTTCGGGTCGAATCTCCTTCTCAGCCCATTCCCATTCCTAAGTCGAGCCAAACCCCCCGCGGCCCATTTTCTTTTCCCAGCCCGCTCCGCATGCGTGCTCCTATGCTTCCGCTGCCAGGTGGGCCCCGCGCTCCTTCGTCCACCTCGCATTTTCGTTCCCGTCACGCTGCGCCTCGCCTATCCGCCATGGCCGCATTTTGAAGCTTCGTCCAACAAAAGGATTTCCAACTAGAAAATCCCAGGCATCGCATCAAACTCTATCTCCTATCCTTCCTCGTCCGGACCTATCGGTATCTTATCTCGTATCTCCTTCTATCTCTCAATACAACTCGTGGCCGTCTCAGACTCCTTTTGGGATCTACCAAATCCGGCACGCTCCCATGGTATAAAAGGGCCCCTAGGGTTCTGTGAGGACCCGGAATATTTAACTAGTAACACTTAACCTCCAATTGGTTCTAGCATTACTAATTAAACATTCTAAGCCTCGATGGGCATATGTTTCCCAGAATTGCAACATATGCACATCATCACAAAATTACACATCATTTCCATACAACATATATCACTAAGTTTCACAACGACATACATAAAGTAAAGTTATTACAAAAGAGAGCCGACCGGCCAAATAGAACAATAAACAAGAATGACAGTGGAAGCAAAGCGCCATAAGATGGCTAGAACAAAAGTCGACAGGTTAGCCACACACCCACAAGGCAACCGACCAAGCCGCCAAGCTAGTCGCCCATAAGCTACCACAACACACTTCAAAGTGAGGCCCTTCAGGATCACCTTCTTCCTCTGCAACAAAACAATTAAGCATAGCAACCGAGTACAAAGATTGTCTTTGTACACTAAGATCGACGTGTGGAATAGCAGACCTATTCATAAACTACATGCAAGCTTATTTAGGTGGAGGGTATATGTCTCATTTGCACGCAGCCAATTTTATTTGCAATAATGTATTACATTTTAAAAGCAAGTTTACAAATCTGTTTTGTTTATCAAAGTAACAGCAAGTAAAGATACATACAAGTAACCACCTGGAAGTGACTATCCCAATAGCCACCACAACATAGCACGAATCCCCGATTCGTACCACCCATCAAGTTTTAATTTAAAAGGTTGTAGTCTAACTCTTGAAAGACCTTGCCAAGCGTGTCCATAACCTGGGACGAAGCTATTCGAATAGTTTTAAACCACGCAGGGTGTACCAATGTACCCACACTTGGACCGCCTTCAAGCCACAAGCACACTACGAAGGTATGCGCATCAGCTAAGTCTTCGAGACATTTCCAATCTTGTGCATTAACTACGAGCCGCTCGTATGGGTAGAAACACCATACGCTTACATTGCAAGCCGAAAGACAACAAATCCCATCCCGGTGAAGTCTTTCGGACACAATGCTCCCAACACCATCCCTCCTGCGACCCCTGCGACCGGAGCCAATACACGCCAAAGTACTAAGTCAAGAGAGGTCCCATACCCTCTAATGTGGTTAGCACGCTAAAATGCTTGGTTTAGTGTAACAAGATGTTCGGTCCTTGTTGACTTAGGCACCATTCCAGTCACACCCGAAAATCACACCATCTTACCATTGTGCCCAAGTCTAAATCATTTTGTTTTCAGTTTTAGTTTTCATAAGTAGACATGGCACAAGGTGGAAATCATAAACATAATAAGTTTGTGTGATCAAGGTTATCGACAAGTCGATAACCGCCCATTTCTACCGGAAACTAAGCATGGCTAAACAATTAATTTCGCGTACTACTAAGTGACAAGAGCCCATCCATGAACTCTAAATCACAGCAAGTAACCTAGGCTCATGGTAGTAGAGGATAATCATTTGCTAAGGAAATGCATCTACTAGGCCAACTATTAAAACAAAGTAGCAATGCATACATAGAATTTGTAATCAACATAAATACTTAAAATACTGGGATTAACATGATCAAACTGCTTGCCTTCTTGCTGTTGCTCAATTTCTTGCGGAGGATCGTTCTCGGGGTTACCGCAAATGTCGAACCCTAAGCGAAAAGGCAAAAGAACCAAGAACAACCAATAAGACGAGCCACAAATAAACAAATGAGCAAGCAAAAATTATCCAAATGCGACGAAAGTTATACATAAGGTAGAATACGAATATACCTAGACATAGAAACTGGAAAAACCTAATTTGGATTTGTGGTGCAAAAGATATTGCCTAAAAACACATTTTCGGCCATAAATAGCACTGTAGCAAAAACATTTTCTAGAAAGGTTTTGAAGCTGAGATTTTTATGGTAGCTACCCACTGGGATAGTGGTAACCTATATAAAATTTCAGGTCATTTGGAGTTAAAATGATTTAGTTATGATTTTTCTAAGATGCAAAATTAGCATAATGCACTTTCCAGGAGCATAAATATGTTCAAAATTAATTTTACAGTGAAGTATACCAGCAGAGGGGTTTTCTAGAATTTATCATATATATTTTGCATTTACAGAGAATTACTTGTGCATTTTATAAGTCTTCCAGAATTTTCTAAATGCTGAAAATAGGTACTAAATCATTAATCAGGGTTTCTGATACAATCTTGGACCTACCATCATTTTTATATTAACATTGGGTTAATGACAAATTTATCAAAGTTGGAATCATTCATTTTGGACACACACGAGCAAGATATGCATTTTCTAAAGTTTTATTTATTTTCCGAATATTCAAAATGACGAAACCAAGTTATTCCTAGTTATACAATTTTACTGCTCTTTGGAACATGCTTAAATCCATTTTTATAATAAGCTAAAGTGATAACATAATTTATTACGCTTGGAATTAACCAAAAGCGATTAAAATGAATTAGTTATGAGTTTCTAAAGTTTTATATCATTTTCGTTGATAAACAAATGCTTACCGAAATACAGAACAACCCAATAAAAAGAAAATGACGTGGACAACCCCAAACCCTTGATCTAACATCCTACGGCTCACGCGCGCCGAAAACGCGACGCGCGCGAACCCAATTGAAACCCACCGTTGGATCAAGATCCAACGGCTCACACGAGTGTATGCAACCGGACGATGCGGTTGCCTCGGCGAACCACGACCGCAGATCAAAAGATGAACGACTCGTAACCCGTGTTCTGCCGGTCCGTCAGGTGCACTCATGATCTCACCCGCGATCACGAGATGGGCGGTCCCAGATGATGAGGAACCGGATGGTCCGAATGCATACAAGATCCGGGCGCAGATCGCAAAATGGACGGCGGCTATAGATCGAAGTTCAAAAAGAGGTGCCGAGTGGGACCGCATGTCGGTGACTACGAGTCACGGCGCGAACGATTTAACCCACGCACACGGTGCCTCGGGCCCACTTGACGACTTCGAGAGGATGGCTAAGGACGAAATTAATGCCACTAATGATGATCATTAACTAGACACTAAAGACTACGAATTTTATTTTAATCCCTCGGGCCCACGATCGACCGGTGTTAATTCGGCGGCGATTAGATGCCGACTCGATTAATTAAGCAATGATTAGATATTAATGATGTCGGAACAGTGCGGAGTGAACCAGAGATTGATTTAAGGATATTGGGCCCACTGGTCAGTGGCTCAATAATAATGATTAAGACACAATTAATAACTAATGATTGGTAATTAATGTGTCCTAATGAGCTGACGAAAACGGGAACTCCTCGCCGGCAAAATCCCGATCGTCTTTGACGGCTAATCGCCGGCGACACTGGCCGCGGCGGCGGTGAACAAGACCCAAAATGGATCCGCAATGGCAGCACGAACCTAATGGTAGCATTCTCGCCGGCGGCGAGGATCGAACGCCGCTGGCGGAAAATGAAAACGGAGCTTTATCGCTAAGCATGAAAATAGCGAAAGCTCATTGCGGTCCAAGGAAGCGGGTGCCAAAGCTTCTAAGGACTAATAAGAAGCTACCTTAGCGACCAGAAGCTTCAAAGATGGCCGGAGATGCTTGATCAAGGTGAAAGCTCACCGGACTTGGAGAAGAAGGTTCGAAAATGACACCCTGAGCCAAATGAGTGATACCAAAGTATCAAAATAGCTTCATTAAGGTCCACAGAAGCTATATGAGCAAGTAATTAGAAAATGGAGCACTCACCTGAGCTGAGGAAGAAGATGACCAATTTCGGCCGAATTTGAACAAACCCCAAATTGGACAATTCCTGAGAATCAAATCCAAAATTAAGTGAGGGGAAATGCTCAAGGTAGTAAATAAATAAGATTAGGGCAAAGAAACGTGAAGGAGGACCACTGGAACACCAAGAACACCGATGGAGCTCCACGGGTCAACAATGGCGGTTTGCCATTTTTTAGGTGTTAAGCTCCAATAATGAGAATGAAGCTTGGTGGTGGTCTAAAGAAATGCCAGGAGACCTTGGGGGTGCTTATAAAGCCATGAAAGTGTTAGGGTTTGCACCACTCCTCTCTCGGGCGGCAAAACACAAAACACAAGGTGCGGCCGACATGGAAAAAGGTGATAGCTGGTGAAATAGGGCATGGCATGGCCGATTATGTCTCCCACGACCTCCACTGTTGACTAGGGCGGCCGTAGGAAGCACGAAACGACGCCTCCATGCCTTGCACTGTTTTCGCACGGCGGGAGGTTGAAGATGACCAGCGCAAAGAGCTCGGGCGATTCTCAACCGTAGGATTCAAAACGAACGGCAGATATTACGCCACGCCTCCGAGGGTTAAAACACAACGGAGAGGATGCGAACCCTACGATTAGATTTGAACGGCTCAGATGGCTCCACGTTGCAACTCAAATTACAACGAAGGGGTACGCGAGCGTTGGATCCTAATCCAACGGCTCAGATTCAAAAATGCAACCGGAGGGTCCGAAGGTTTCGGAGAGTCTCAACGGTTGGATTGAGATCTAACGGTTGACAATCAATCTTGCAGCGGAAGGTCCGGTCTTACACGCTGCGAGCGTGCGATTTCGATCCAACGGTCGAGATCGATTGCAGCGTTTTAAAGAGTGGCTCGGTGCGTTTAGTTGGCTGGACCGAATCAAATGGCTCGAGCCCGAGTCTGACTCGAACCCAAGCAATAGTAAAACCACGTTTGACTTTTAAAATTAGAACAGAGACCTTGAAGGATTTATTTGAGGTAGCAAATTAACTCCAAAAATTATGAAATTTTTACAGGAGCTTGCTAACTCAAATATTTACCTCGAGTAAAATTTTCAGAGGTTTTTATACTGCGAATAAATCTCCAAAAATTCTGCAAGGCTCTGTTTTAATGTTTGACTAAGAGTCAAACAGGTTTGACTGCCTCTAAAAATATACAAACAATTTCTAAAAATTGTGAAATTTTTCAGAGGGGTCACATACCATCACAGAGACTTAGGAAAAATATTTCCAGAGGATGATCATAAGATTTGACAAGATTGTTTTTGGAATAGCAAGATTTGGATCAACAAGACTTGTGACAATGTAATTCCATGATTCCTTGAACAAGAATTGATTGGCACAATAGGAAATACATGATGTAAGGAAAAGTTTTAATTTCTACTCATTTTCTTACATTTGAAACACAAGCCCAAAATTTGGGATGTTACAGGTTCACCCTTGCCTCCTTGTTCTGAAGCCCCAACTCCCCTCAATCCCGAAGCTCCAGCGCCGCCCCAATTTGCAGATTAGGGTTCTTTAGCCGAAGCTTCCTTTGTCAAATTCCGCCGCCACCGTCACCACTTCGTCGTCTCTGACTAGGGTTTTAGCATCGCCATCACGTGGGTTTCACGATGCACGTTTTCTTCTTACCGAAGGATCTCTACATCGCCGTTGTCGGTTTCGACCGCGCCGCTCCGCCGTCAACCTTGAGCACCGCCGAGAGCAGCAAACCGTGTCATCAGGTTCGCCATCTCGCATAGAATCCAACGCACCTATTTGCTATCGTCGGCGAGCCCTGTAGTGCTGTTGTCATACGCAGCTGGAACCTCATCGTCGCTAACGTCATCGGTTGACGTGGCATCCACGTTTTAGCCACCACACCTGCCACGTCCCGTTGTCTTGTCACGTGTCGCCCAAGTGTCGTTCACATTGGTTGTAACAGCCCTAACTTAGGGTTTGTATTTCAAATGTAAAATTTTGAGGAGAAATAAAAACTTTTGTTGTCTCTTCAAATCATTTGAAAGTTTCTAAAGTTTTCCCTAGCAATTTCCAATTTTAGAATTTAATTCTTGTGATTGGAAATTGTTGTCAGACATTCTTAGCCTTCAAACTTGTGATCATCCCTAGGAATATTTTTCCTGTCATCTTGACCATCCTATCTACCTCTCTGAATTATCTCACAATTTTTGGATTTTGTTTGATATTTCAAATGGCCAAGTCAAACTAGTTTGAATTTCTGGTCAAACCTCTGGCAGCAGCTTGTGAATTTTATTGGGAAAAATCTAGTGCATTGAAACTCCTGGAAAAATTTCACAAGGTTTTCCTCTGTCCCTAGTAGCTACCATAAAAATTTCGAAATTTTGGAGCTCAGGAGCTACCTCTAAAATTCCCCAAACCTTCTGTCTTTTAAATCAAATCACGAAATCATCGTCCTCGGGCTCGGACCCAACCTCGGCTCGAGTCCGATCGCGCCACTTGACTCGGCTGCACCGCCTAATCGCACTGCGCTCGAGCCCAATCGATCGTGACCGTCCGATGCGATCGAGCGATCCACGCCGCGTGTGCAACCGACTGTCCGAATGCATACACCAATCTCACCGTCTATTTTAGATCCATCGGTCGGTGCATCGCCGATCAAATCAAACCACCGGTTCGCACCACTTCGACGTCGCCGACATATGGGTCCCACCGTCGGCCGTCCTCGTCTTCTCGCGTCTCACCGAGTTTCTCGGCGTCGCGCATGCTTGCCACGTCTCTCGTCCGCCACATTTACGCCCTCGTGTCGGTCGAGAAGCATCGCCGGGTCTCATCTACCCACCGAACTCATTCATTTCTTCTCTACCCCATTTCGTGCTTTCTCCGCGTTTCTTTGTCTCGGCGGAGTTGAACCCAAGCGGCGCCGCCGTCGGTGCCTCTCTCAAGCCCGCGACCGTACCATCGTGATCCACTCTCTCGCCGCCTCCATTTTGCCCATCCGGATCATCGGCATCCATTGGATCGCTCGAGCAACTTCATCGTCTTCGCTCCGCAGCCTCGGCCGCGAGCTTGCGGCGTTACGTGAGTCTCAAGCCTCGGCGTTGGTTCCACTTGATCGCAATGCTCCACCGATGCTCACGGTGGGTTCGTTTGCATCTTTGGTGCATCGTGGAAGCCGTGGCGACCGATTCTTCTCGAGCTCGCCAGCCGTGGTGATTCCGGCCGTCTCGGACCTCCTTCGTCGCCATCATCTTGTGCTTATTGTTCACAGGATCAAGCGCGAGCCGAGGCGCATCTTCCGGTCTTCTGAGCCCGTAGTGTCTTCTCCGCGAGCACCGCACCTTCTTCTCCGCCTCCGGCGTCGCGAGCTCAACTCGGTGACCATCGGACTCAGCGTCGCCGCCATCGTGTTCGCGAGATCGTTGCGAACCCGGAAGTACCACTCTCGCCGAAACCCACCGTTAGCAAGATCACTGCGCGCCGCGCCAGTCCCTCCGTGCTCGCGGTGAGCGCCGGTGGAGTAGTTTAGCACTAATCTTGCTTAGTCCGAGTCTCGATTTGTGGGCCCTATTGGTTAATCGCGTTTAGAAATCCTTTAATCCACCCGTTATTTATTCTCTAAGTCACGCCATGTGGGTCCATCTTGCGATTAGGGTTGTGTAGCTCGTAATATGTTTTCTCTGTTGGAAACGATTTCTTTGTGAGTATGTAGGTTTGCACTTTGGTGAGCCAAGACGTATTCTCGACGCCGCCGACGCCACCTTATGCGAGCGATCCGCTCTGTCGGCGTTGCAGCGCGGGCCCGCTGTCGATGGTAGGGCTAGCCGTGCGTCGGTAGAAGAAGTATTTAGTGCTTTAGTATTTCGAAATGCTTTTACGTTGAATCATTAAATCAATTAAACTTGTAAAATGCATAATCGATTCAATTTTTATCCAAATTGCATGAAACCAAGGCTGTTAATTTTCATTTTAAATGTTCTATTTATGAAATTAATTTCAACCTTGTATCTGTAGCAAGAATCATTAACTAATTTAATGTTGTAGATTGTAATCTCCAAATTAGAAAATGCATATCTCTTGCTATAATTGTCCAAATTCAATGAACCCAACTCTGTAAAATTTCATTTTCAGTGTACTAATTATTAGGATAGGTTTTGCACATGCTTACATTCATGAAAATTTGTTAAGTAATTAACTAGTGACTTGTTGTGTTTTTAACTTAGAAAATTCATAGAAAATTATTAATAACTTAAAATAATTTGTTCTCTGTTTCTAAAATTTTGTCATTTCTTGCTTAGGTTCTTTGTGTGAGTTTTAGCTTGTTTTAGTGCTGTTGTATGTTTGAGTTTTGTCGGTGTTATTCGTTCTTATTTGCTTTGTTATGTTCGATCGTTAGGCTTGATATTTGCGGCAACCACGAGGACGATCCTCCGCACCATATTGAGCAACAGCACGAGCAAAGCGGTTTGATCATGTTAATCCCGGTATTTTAAAGTCTAATATTTTGTTTCAATGTATGTATGCATTGCTTAATTTGTGTTAAATTGATTAGTTAAATCCAGTAGTTGCATATCCTGTAGACAAAATATTGATCTCTACTACCGAGCCTAGGTTATTTGTTTGTGTTTAGAGGTCGTTGGATGATCTCTTGTCACTTAGTAGATCCGGTCAACTTGCTTAGACATGCTAGCTATCGGTAGAATCAAGCGGTTATCGACTTTAGTCGGTAACCTTGATCACACAAAATTTACTACAACCTTATGTTTCACATTCTGCTATGTTTAATTGCAAAACTAAAAATGAAAACAAAAATGATTTGGACGCGCACAATGGTAAGATTGGTGTGATCTTTTGGGTGTGATCGAAAGGTGCCCGTCAATTAAGGACCGAACATCTTGTGAGTGAATTTTATCCAGCATTTCGTGCTAACCACACTAGAGTATATGGGACCTCTCTTGACCTAGTACTTTGGCGTGTATTGGCTCCGGTCGCGAGGAGGTCGCAGGAGGATGGAGGTGGGAGCATGGTAGTTGTCCAAAAGCTTTATCTGAGTGGGTAGTTGTCTTTTGGCTTTACCATGTAAGCGTATGGGTTTCTATCCATACGAGCGGCTCGGGGTTGATACACAATATTGGAAACAGTCTCGTAGGACTTAGTGTGCTTGGCATACCTTCTAAGTGTGCTTTGGCTTAAAGGCGGTCTGAGGTGTGGGTACAGTGGTACACCCCTGCAGGGTTAAAAACTATTCGAATAGCCTCGTCCTAGGTGATGGACACGCTTGGGTAAGCTTTTCAAGAGTTAGACTACAACATTTAAACTAAAACTTGATGGGTGGTACGAATCTGGGATTCGTGCTATTGTTGTGGTGACTATTGGGATAGTTACTTCTAGGTTGTTTTATCTTTCGCTTTTGTTATTAATATCCTTACTGCTATTTCAATCTTAAAAATGAATTGCAAACTTGCCTTTAAACTGTATTACCCTATTGCAAATGAAAACTGGCTTTGTGCAAATGAAACATATGGCCTCCACTAAACAAGCCTGCATGTAGCATATGAACAGGTCTGCTAGTTCACACGTCAGTCTTGCGGGTACAAAGACAATCTTTGTACTCAGGTGCTTTGCTTAATGTTTTGTTGCGAGAGGAAGAAGGTGAGCCTCGGGGCCTCACTACGTGAGTGTCTTTGTCGCCGTGGGTGGCGACTAGTCTTGGCGGTCCGGTCAGATGCCTTGTGGGTTGAAGGCACACTGATTGGCTTTGTTTATAGCCATCTTATGGCACTTTTGCTTCCGCTGTCTTCTTTTGTTATTTGTGTATACAATGGCCAGTCGGCCATTGTCTGTAATATCTTTACTATTTGTTTATCTTCCGTTTGTAGTGTAATGTTTGGACTCTATGTTTTGAATGGAGTTGATGTCTAATTTTGTAACGAGGTGTATACTGCTTTAGGAAGTATACGTATCTCGAGGATCAGTTTATTCGATTTGTGATGCTAGGACCAGGCGGTTGGTTAAGCATTACAAGCCAAATAAACTGGGGTCCTCACATTGGTGCTCGCGTGGCACTCCTAAACACCCTTTAGATCCAAACCCAGGTGGACTTGGTCCACGTGAGCCTAGCCACTTCCATGTGGGCCCCAATTGTTGGAATTTCTTTTAATTCCTTTGCAGCCGAAATTCCCAGGGCTGATGTTATGCTGGTGGCATCATAAATCAATTTACCAGTAGAAAAATAAATCCAGAAATCCCAATAAATCCAATTTAGGGTTTCAATCTTCCAAAGCTCATATCTTTTGCATCTGAACTCCGATTGAGTCCATTCAAAATTTTAAATTCATCTAAATTCAAGATCTATTTATCTGAGATTTTTATTTAATTTTTAGAGTTTGTTTTCTCTTTGTTTTGTATTTATTTGGTTGATTTGCTTGTTTGTGAGTAGACGTTGATTCTTCGGGAGGTTTTGAGCAAGGAGGAGTTCACCAAGATCAAGACCAATCCCAGGATTTATTTCAAAGCAAGTCGTGGTCCTTTGAGGTATAGTATTGATGCTTAGTTCAGCTTAGTTACGATGGGTTCATCATCACATGTATCATAATGATTAATCTGGACTTAATGATATATGGAATTATGGTGGTTAGCCACTACTATATAAAAATTATGTACCATGACGGGGTATGTCATTGGTTTTGGTTAAACAAAATAGTTTTCGGCTTTTCGCTCGGGCCAGCAGGTTGATGGATTGAGGGTGTGGGTTTAGCACAGCATGGGTTTGTGGAAAGATCGTCTGAGTAACAGGTCAAGAACTTAATCTTATGTGTCATTGAACTGGGCCTTAACTGTACAACCACATGTCATATATGGGCGGGACCTGTCTAACTAATTAGCAATGTCTTAATTTCGATTTTGTCGTGGAAAGCGTGAGTTATGGAAAACGTATCTTCACGGTGGCGCAAAAGGGGGCCCTGTCTGGTCGGAAAGACATTCGGTATTGAAACCTTAGCGGGCAGAATTGGGTTAAGAAGGAGCTTTGTAAAAACCTTGTGATGATCACTTAAGTCGCACACCTAAGAAAGTATGGTCAGACTCGTTGAGTTAATTAATCTCTTGTGGGTCAAGCTGTACAACCTCTACAGAGTGTAAAACTATTCGAATAGCCGTGTTCGTGATTATGGACGTGCTCGGGGATTTCACATGGGAGGTAGAGTTTCTTCAAAAATGTGTCAGAGTGTGGATGAGAAGTTCACTTGATGAATATAATGTTCATTTGGTGGACGGGTAATTCACTTGGTGGGTTGTGTCGATTGGTGAATGGGGGATTCACTTATCTTTGGTTTGGTTGGGAGTGAATGAGAAGTTCACTGGTTGTTTTAAAACAATTGTTTACTTATTTACTTAATGTTTTTAAATTCAGCACTTCAATCTATTTACTGTATTTATTGCCAATACTGTTTTCTGCAAACAAGCCATATAGCTAACCTTTGTTCAAGCCTTGCATGAATACTATTTGCATACATTTCCCCATGACTTGCTGAGAGTTTTATGTACTCACGGCTTATGCCATTGTTGATCAGTTGAAGAATATCAAGCTGCTCAAGAGTTCTTCGCCCAGGAGGACCATGAAGGTTTTGCGGATTAGAATGCGTTCTCCACTCGATTGCCTGTGGGTATATTGATTGGCCATTTGAAGAGTTTCGTTCTGCTACAAGAGTTTATTTATTTCTTTAGCCCTGCGTGACAAGTTAAGCAAACGTTGACTATAAGGTCCAGTTATTATTATTATTTGTTACTTTGAGATCTTTTTAGTTAAATCAAATAAATGGATGATATTTCATCACTGTTTTCTGTGTGAGCTAGCTACTGATCTGGGACTAGTTCAGAATACACAGAGGGTTCCTGAGATGTATTTTCGGGTCTCAACAGCTATCTATGTGATGATGAATGTTATATGATAAAAGATTGTCCAAGTTTGACGGAAATGAAGGGTGCATGCTCAGTGGTGGTAGAGAAGGATGATTCGGACGTACTAGTTGTCAGCCAATCATGCACTTCTTATAGATGGATATTAGATTCAGGTTGTTACTTTCACATAAGTTTAGCGAGAGAGATGTACGATGAAAGATCTTCTACGTCTGGCGGATGGAACTGTTTACTTGGTCTATTGCAAGGAGTATGCAATTAGTGAGGAGGGAACAATTACACTGAAGATGTATGATGAAGCACATGGCACACTAATGTGAGTTCGATATGTTTCCAACTTAAAGAAGAATATAATATTTGTGAGGTCACTTGAATTCAAAGGTTGTGAGATATCACTTTGAGATGGAGTCATGCGAGTTACGTGCAAAGGATAGGTAATCATTAAAAGTATCTAGAACAATAGAGGATACTGATTGATAGGTAAACATAAGGGAAATGCAACCTATGGGAGGTCCGATACAAATCCTGGACAGTAGAAGGAAACCGTATCGTCAACGGTAGGTACTTATATCTCATCTGTAGTTATGTGCGGAACTGCAAAGGTGATTGCAAATTCTAGCAGTCGCACATGTGAAGGTGCGAGCTGTTGGAAGAAGAAAGATGTGGCGGGACCAACCACGTGGTACCGACAAGCAGGTGGAGCTCAGAAACGGTACAAACCTATGACATGGAGAGTTGTAGGAGCATGTGTCATTAACCAAACTACACAAGGAAAGAGCTCCCATGTGGAGGGTTCAGATAGCATAGCCTGGATACCGACACACACATTGTGATAATGTGCATGAGCCCCTGTAGTGGGGGCACTCCTAAAGGTGGGATGAAAAAAAGAAAAACAAAAAAGGTTGAGCCGATTTGGAGCGAGTTCTTAGAGGAGCATGGTGACTTCAACGGATAAGAATCAATGTGGAGATTGTTGAGTGTTGTGACTTATATCCTAATCTATTAGGACTTGGAGATACGTGCTACAAGAAAACATAGATGAATCATAATAGGATTAGAACTCCTACTTCTTTTTAGAGTAATATTTCTACTTTACTTTGGAGGACTATATAAAGGCATGGTGTGTGGCAATAGAGATCCAAGCAAGCAATAGAAACTTATCTAAAGCAGATGATACGAGAGGATTAGAGGCTAAGTTATTCTTTAGCACTAGATTTTTGTATAGGACAAATATCCGAGGGTCCCGAGAGGTTCGAGAGGATTGTGACAGAGTGACAATCCTTTGTACTCTTTTGAGGTCATGCTCAAGGAATTATTGGTCGGTTTTGCCAAATCTTTCTCTTTCGCCGTGGTTGCTTCGTTACCGTTATTTCGGTTTTCTCTACGAGATTCGTCTACTTCATTTTTAATAGTGTGCACACTCATGTTGTATCTCATAAACTATGATCCTATTTGAGGCCTAAGCATCAGGAGAGGTATCGGAATAAGAGGATAACAGTATGGTTGGACCGCAAATTATTTAACGAGATCCTTTGTGTTTGTGTTGTGCAAACTGAAGCCGCGGCTGCGAAGGATCCATCCATAGGTGCGTTGGTCAGTTACACTTACAATGCACATTTCAGTATTATGTTCTGGTGTGTTTATCTCTTGTATTTGTTTCTTTCTGCCCAATGATTTGTCTTTGTTGATGGTTCAGGGTCTATTCGGAGTGCGATTTTCAAAGGAATCTGACATGATAAAATTGGGAGCCCAGTCCCAGCCCAATAAAATGTACTAGTGCTAGTCAATTAGGCGGCCCAATAATCGGTGAACCGTCGTCGTAGAGCCCAAGATCAGAAACAAGAACCCTAGCCCTCTCGCATCGCATCGCCCTCTCTCTCCCTCGCCCTCGCCGTCGCCTCCTCCGGTCGCCATCCCCGCCGCACCTCCTTCCTCTTCCTCTCCTCTTCGCTCTAGGGCTTTTGCGAGGCAGCACAGGCTGCGAGTAGAAACAGCCGTCATCGAGTCAGTCTTCCAAGGAGTGGGGATCAGTAAAGGCAGCAGGAGGGGAGAGGAAGAACTGAGGAGGAGGTAAGCAATCGAGCGGAAGATAAGGGAGGATGGTTTCGCTGTCTACATGGTTCCGCTACGCCGCCCACAAGTTCGAGTACTCCATCTCCCTCTCATGGAAGGTTGGTGCTACCTTGCTACCTCTATCTCTTGATCCATGGCATGCTACTATCTATTTTCTTTTCTTGTCGCCTTCGTATAGTTGCCCTGCCTGCCTGTCTGTCACTCGCTCGTCGATTATTCTCGATTTGGAGCTAACTAAGCTGACTACAGGTAAAGAACAAAATCATAGGAAAGAACATGAAATGAATTCATCACATGTCTTATTATAGCTTGCAACCGTCCATCCAACCCTTGTTTCATCCATCTATTCACACACATTATCTTGTCTTGCTCATTGTGGATTTTCATGCCGGTCGGATCCATGGAGAAAAACGTGCCGTAGCAACTCAATTGTTACACCATCTTTGTCTAAACTCTAAATCATGAACAACAGGGTAGACCAATTTATATGCTTGTTTATTCTCTCCGTTCATATTTTGCTTTTTGTTCGTCTTAATGCAGAAGTATAGTGTCGGCCATATTAGCAGCACAGAGCTAACTGATGCTATATGGAAAAACTTTTTCCAAGGCAAGCTCACATTCACGCATTGGAGCAAAGCGGGCGAAGCCATGGCCCCCATCGTATCTGCAACTGGAGGAACCCTACTTGTCAGAAAGCTCGCCAATTTAACCCCAACGTAATCAATTACCTACTTCCCTTTCTCCTCTTCCCTCTCTTTCTAATCTTGCCAATCGCCAGCATGCTATTGCTTAGCAAGCAATTTATGCTTTTGCTTAAGATTTATATTGTAGTTGAATGAATCTGTGTAGCCTAGTTCTATAATTGAATAATAGGGAATGGTTCAAGTGAACATAGATAAAATACTAGTCCATTCCATAAATTTGATCACAATCTTAGCAGTATCATTCTTTTGATGCTTTACTCCTATAATTTTGCTTTAGAAATAACTTCTGTAACTTTTAGTCCTTGCTGATCCTCTTAACATCTAAAACCATTAAACTAATCTGTACTGTATTATAAGGATTGAGCGCTGAAAGTGTTTCTGCCTCAACAACTAAGTGTTCCGACTTAAATTTTTCATAAATATATTTATATGTTGGCCTATATTTCTCTTCCCGTATTGAGATTTTTCCAATATTGCTGTTGGTACTGCCCACCAATTGTGTGAACACTGAATCAGGGTTGCCTGATTTTTATGACGTAGAACTTCTAATGCAGTAGTCAACTGATGAATAAGTCTCTGTACTATGGTCTTTGTGGGGTGGGCACATGGTTCTTGTGACCCTGATGCATGGTGGTTGTTTGCTGCCCCATCTAGGACAGGTTGTTAGCATCTTAGAGGACAGCATCTAGGACAGGTTGTTAGCATCTTAGAGGACAGCATCTAGGACAGGTTGTTAGCATCTTAGAGGACAGCATCTAGGACAGTTTGTTAGCATCTTAGAGGACATGTTGTTAGCATCTTAGACTAGCATCTTGGCATATGCTTGGCTGATTAGCAGCCTATAAATATGTATCCCCAACCCTTCAGGTTGGTATGGCATTGTGTAAGAAATAAACCAAGAAAAATTTGCCCCGTCTCCGAAAGTGTCATCCTCTCATGAGAGTAAGGATCTTGCTATCACCAAGAGCAAGAGTCCAGCGACTAACAAGTGGTATCGAGCTATACTATCCCGTAGCCCGAGCATCTCCTCGCTCATCTCCTTCTCGACCTCGCGGCGGCCCAATGCGCATGCGGCGCGGCTCGGCATCCCTCGCCACTCCTCTCCGGAGAGCGAGCAGCGCTGCGTCGAAAGCGACCCTCTCCACGCAATGCAGCCATGTAGCGCGCCATGTCCGCGGCGATCTCGCGTCGATGCGCCTCGAGCACGCGGCGTCGTGACTGGCCGAGCTTCGCCGCGCAAAGCAGCGTATGGCGAGTGGCGGCGGCTACGCTGCAGCCGCGAAAGGCGTCGGCGGCGGCATGGGCGGGCGGCGGCGAGGCGAAGGGCGAGCGGCGGCGAGATGCTGTACGGCGGCGGCGGCGGAGGTCGAGGCTGCTGCGCGGCGTCGGTGAGCTCCATTTCGGACGATAAGCGTCGACGCGAACCTCGACCTCTTGGCGAGGAGCCACAGCGAGCGGCGCGCGATGGCGGCCGCGCACGCCCGCGGCTTAGCGGCGATCGAGATAGGCGCTCGCCGCGGTGGCGCTATGGAGGAGGCGCGCGACGGCGTGGCGGCGCTCACGGAGGCGGCGCTCGGCGGTGGCGCTCTGGAGGCGCGCGACGACAACGGCGGCGACGGGTCGATAGAGCGCGCGCCTTCACGAGCGGCGTGGCTCTCTCCCGGACCCGTGCAGTGGTTACCACGGTTCCGGTGTTGTCGAGGGCGGCCCGGCCCGTGGGTGGTAACTACCCCACCAAGGCCAACTTCGTCCGAGTGGGCGCGGTGATGAAGTGAGGCTCGAGTGCGGCACATGTGGGAGCGATCCGATTCTGGCGGCGTCGACTACGACCGAGATCGGCAGGCGCCGGATGCCCTCTGATGAATAAGTCTCACATCGTGGTCTTTATGCATCTTGTGGTCTTTGTGGGGTGGGCACATGGTCCTTGTCTGTACAGCATCTTTGTTAGCTTTAGGACAGCATCTAGGACATCTAGCTTTTGACTAGCATCTAGGACAGGTTGTTAGCATCTTAGAGGGCTGACATCTAGGGACGAAGTTGTTAGCATCTTAGACTAGCATCTTGGCATATGCTTGGTGATTAGCAGCCTATAAATATGTATCCCCAACCCCTCAGGTTGGTATGGCATTGTGAGAGAAATAAACCAAGAAGAAAAATTTGCCTCATCTCCAAGTGTCATCCTCTCCATGAGAGTAAGGATCTTGCTATCACCAATAGTAAGAGTCCAGTATATAACAAGTGGTATCGAGCCATACTATCACGTAGCTGAGCATCTCTGCTCATCTCCTTCTCCGACTAGCTAGCGGCCCGGTAGTGCGGCGGCGACTCGGTATCTGCTCGCTCCCTCTCCGGAGACGGACAGCGGCTCGTCGGCGACCCTCTCTCCACGCACCGCCACCCACGTAGCGCGCTATGTCCGCAGAGCGATCTCGGCCTCGGCCGCCTCGAGCCTGCGGCGTCGTGGCCGACGGCCAGCTTCGCCGCGCAAAGATCTGTGGCGGCGGCGAGACACTGCAGCGGCGGAAAGAAGCGTCGGTAGCGGCGGCAGGCGGAGGTGGAAGCGGCGGCGGCAAGAAGGCTGCGCGTCGCGGCGGCGGAGGTCGAGCTGCGGCGGCGTCGGTAGCTCATTTCGGCGACGATAGCATCGCCGCGAACCTCGACCTCTTGGCGAGGAGCCACAGCGAGAGCGGCGGCGCGATGGCGCACGCGCACGCCTACGAGCTTAGCGGCGATCGAACAGCGCGTCGCGGCTGGTGGCGCTCTGGAGGAAGCGCGCCGCGGCGGTGGCGCTCTGGAGGAGGCGCTGGCGGTGGCGCTCTGGAAGAGCGCGCGCGACAACGGCGGCGACGGGTCGATAGAGCGCGGCCTTCACGGCGCGTGGCTCTCTCCCGGACCGTACCGTGGTTACCACGGGTTCAGTGCTGTCGTGACGCCGCCTCATCTCCAAGTGTCATCCTCTCCATGAGAGTAAGGATCTTGCTATCACCAAGAGCAAGAGTCCAGCGACTAACATCAACTAACAGTGTTTCATGTGACTTGCTGCCTGGTCAGTGTCCTACTTGGCTACTCCTACCAGAAAAAGCAAATATAAAATTAACCAAAGCAACCACTTAGGTTTGTTTGGCATTTCGGTGGCTTTTTAAAATCGCTTCTATTTTGCTATTTTTGGACACACTAAATAATAAAAAACCAATTTGTTAAAACCAAAAACAGACTCAAAATGTGAGCACAACTATAACACGTAATTCTGAAACTTAGGTTGAAAGTTTTCTACGAAAATAAGAAAATCTTACTCCCTCTGTCCACAAATGTACCTTTTTGACTTTCCACAGGCTCCAACGCAAGACTTTAATTATGTTTTTTTTATCATAATTTATTAACAAAAATAATGTATATTATGAAAGTATTTTGCAAGACAAATCCAATGGCATTGTTTTTATGTAGTCAATCTGTATACTTTAACATACATTAACGGTCAAATTTTCAATTGCTTGATCCCACAGAACCCACGACGACCTACATTTGTGGCAAGAGGGAGTACATATTTATGAAGCTAGTGACTTGTGGTAGTAATTCCATAAACAAGCCAGGTCTCCTAAACAGTTAAATGTACTGGATTTTTGTTGTTTGGCTTGCTGTTGGCAGCAGCAACACATGTGGTGAATTATTCAGTATGTGGAGTTGGAATCAGACTGATGGATGGCCCGGATGATTGTGTACACATCTTGCTTATTGGAGACAACTAGGATATGGACCAGGGATAGGATTTGGTGTACACTTAGCCTTGGACCATATCTGCACAACAGATGACTCTGTTTCTACATGTAGTCCTGATTATTCTTAAATTGTAAATTATCTGAATGATCGACAAAATCAGAACTTCAATATATACCCAGATTCTATGGAAAATTGATATACACAGCCTACTCCCTGGTCCGCCCACTAATTTTGCCGCCAAATGATGAACTAGTACATACAGAACATTGTTTCATGCTAATAAGTAACAAATAATGATTCTGCTTAAGGTTGTAAGTAGTAACTCTGAGATTTCCTTGAAAGAAAGAGAGAAGTTATTCACATTGTGCGCAACTGCACTTAAAGTTGTTACCTGTTTCTCTCTTTTGAGATTAAATGTGCTGTCTTCACTCCTTGTTATTTTTGTTGTATCATGATACTCCGATCTTACACCTTTATGATTATCGGTGCTATTTGTTAAGATGAAGTATTGATGAGCAGATCATTTTAGGGACTGGATATTTTGTTTATTGATCTCGTTTTCTATCTGTTTAGAAAAGCTGATAATTTTTAAATTGTGTTGATTATATGAAGTGTAATTATATCTCAAGGCTCTATCATGATGCGATATGTTTTGGACTGACTGATACCTGATATCTCTTTTTAAATCAACTGGTCGGTCTCATAGAATAAACATTGTCATGCATTTGTATGAAGTTTGGCATCATCTATTGCTTGAACCCCTTTCTGAATAGAAATAGTCAAAGAGAGTATATATTGAGTCAGCTTTAAATCAGTTTTTTTTGCATCAAATCATCTCCACAGACAAGTCTTTGTTGGGGATATTGTCTTGTTAAAAGACCCAGAGAAATCTGATGATTTAATTGTTCGACGATTGGCATGTCGGTGCCTTTTTAAAATCACTTCTATTTTGCTGTTTTTGGACACACTAAACTAATTAAAAAACTCTATTTTAGAACCTAAAACAGATATATTTTACTAGAGTTGGTAAAGATACCCTTGCCTTAACTAACTATATTGCACAACATAGCTGCACAACATGGCAAAGTGGCCCTTACCTGTGGTTCTAAATTCTAATTGGGTTTTTGTACCTGGGCAACGTGAAAGAAGGTACAGCCAAGATAACCAACCAAAAAAAAAGGCATGCACTCAAAACTCAAGCAGGCGAACACAGCTAAAAAAGTGATTATGAAATTTAGGCTGAACATTATCTAGGGTTTATAACAAAACGTCAAAACCTTATTTATGGAGCTAATGACTTGGTGTAGTAATTCCATAGATAAAGCAGGGCTCCTAAACTATCAAAAGTAATGCATTTTTTATGTTTGGCTTATTGTTGTCGGCAGCAACGCATGTTGTGAAGTTATTCAATACATGGAATCAGCTTAATGGTTGACCTGGATGATGGTGGACACATTTGCTCATCGGAGAGAACTAGAATATGGACAAGGAATAGGATTTTTTATGTAAGCTTAGCTTTGGACCATATCTGCACGGCACATGGCTCCGTTTCTACATGCAATCCTAATCAGGGATTAAAATCCCGGCCGGTAACCGCTTACCGGAGGGGGGCCGGGATACGGGATCCCGGCCGGTAATCCCGGGCTTTTCAAATTCAAATTCAAATTCGAATGATTTTTAATCAAATTTGAACGAATTTCATTTGAAAAAAAACCGGTTTGACCGGTAACCGGTACCGGCGGCTGGCCGGGATCCATCCCGGGACCGGGTTTCCAATCCTTGATCCTAATTATTCTTAACTTGTAAATTATTTGAATGATCGAGATAATAGTAGAACTTCAATATATACCCAGATTCTATGGAAAACTGATATACAAAGCCTGCTCCCCTGGTTCACCTACTAATTGATCTGCTATATGATGAACTAGTACATACATAATATTGCTTCATACTAATAAGTAATGAATAATGATTCTAGTTAAGGTTGCAAATCTGAAATTTCCTAAAAAATAAAGAAGATAGCAACATTCTGTGCATCTGCACTTAAAGTAATACATGCAATTACTCGTCAGCTGTTATTTTGAGATTACATGTGCTGTCTTCACTTCCCTTGTTATTTTTTAAGCATTATGTATACTCTGATCTTACATCTTTATGATCACCAATTTTGTTTTTTAAAATGTTGTATTGATGAGCAGACCATTTTAGAGACCCGATCTTTTGTTTATTGACCTAGTTTTCTGTTTGTTTATAAAAGATGATAATTTGCAAAATGAGTTGATTATCTGAATTAATTATCTCTCAAGGTTCTATCATGATGCGATATGTGGTGGACTGACTGGTACCTGTTAATGATATATCTTTTTAAATTAACTGATGGATCTCATATACATTATTCTTCATTTTTATGAAGTTTGGCGTCATCTCTTGCATGGACCCTTTTCCGAATAGAAATAGTCAAAGAGAATAGGAGTATCTGTTTAGTCAGCTTTAACATTGATATCTCCATATATTGTAATCTTTTATGCATCAAATTATCTTGACAGACAAGTCTTTGTTGGGGATGTCGTCTTGTTAAAAGACCCAGAGAAATCTGATGATTTAATTGTTCGGCGATTGGCTGCCTTGGAAGGCTATGAGATGGCCTCTAGTGATGAGAAGGACGAGCCTTTTGTACTTGACAAGGATCAATGCTGGGTCCTGGCAGACAACCAATCACTAAAGCCAAAGGTATGTATGTTATTGATCAAGGATCAAAAAGTCGGTACCAGGGGAAATCCCGCCGGGCCGCCGGTAAAAAAAACCGGGCGGTAACCGGTTTTCTCGGGAAAAATCCGGTTGAATTTCGTTTGAATTTGGTTAAAAACCAGCCGAAATTCGAAATTCGAAATTTGAACTTGCAAAACCCGGGAAAACCGGCCGGGATTTTGGATCTCGGACCCCCGGCGGTAACTGGTAACCGGCGGTTACCGGCCGTTTTTTCCCCTGTTATTGATGCATCAAGCAATAATATGCATAATTTTGTTGATTGTTGTTTTACCATGATATCTTCATATTTTAGTTGTGTAAGAGTGAGATATGGGCACATCCTAATTGTAGATGCATAAAGCATAGAGCGTGGCTTAACGAATGAGCATTTTGCATTTCAGCAAAGGCCTTTTTCACGAGTGTTTCGTGATTGTTTTGGTGGCAGGAAGCTAGGGATAGCCGCTTGTTTGGACCTGTCCCTATGACTGATATCCTTGGCAGAGTGATATACTCTTTAAGAACAGCTGTTAATCACGGTCCAGTGGAGAACAGGTAGGATCCTTACTTCCTTCGTTCAGTTCAGCGCCCCCTCAAATCTCATACCATACTTGGGCATGAACTGAATGTTTGTTCCTGCTGTTTCTGCAACAGTCGTATGGCCATGAACCAGGATTCACCGGTTTTGGCAGTAGAGCTTGATGTGGAAGAGATGGCAAAGAATAATAAAATGTAGATAATTAGTGCTTTTGTTTCCCTCCTATGGATTTTGTTATTTGAAATTAGTTGCTTCGAGTAGAACCTCCATCTGAATGTTATTCGCTATTTACTTTTGGTGAAGTCAATAATCATCTTGAGAAATAACAATACATGTTGCTGAATTATGATCTTTCCCAAGTTGAGTTGTCCATTTGGTGCTGTCGTTGTGGGTGTAGTATCTGGATGATTAGATGTTTATGTAACAAGGCGGAAATTAAAGTGTAACGAAAGGCTTCGTATCGGTTACATCTTATGGGGATTGATAGATTGGGTTGTGTCACTTAAGAAGAATGGGAGAAACCACCTAGAAGATGATTTGGCTTATCTGCATCGCGATCACACGCTTGGCGTATCATATAATTCAAGATTCCAAGTAACATACACCGATCGAAAAGAGAGAGAGAGACACTAAGAAACGCGTATTCTAAGGTAGAAGAGGCGCATAATGCGGCTCCCAGGAATTATTCTCTCAACTCTTGATCGTACAAGTCTTAAGGGCTACATGTATATATGATCCTCATTACCGTGAATTACAGTGTGTTGACACAAAAGACATAACAAATCCTGTAAATCAAACTTGAGTGAAAAATGTTAAATCCTATCTATAGATGTTTATCTTCACTTCAGTTTCAGACTCAGTGCAAATTTAACAGTATCAAAATGGATTGATAGAAGAACCAAGACACCAGCGCTCAACAGTCTCAGTTCTTGTGAGCTTCCTCAGGGTGCTTCTTATCCGCGACATCGCTGGGCAGATCAAGTCCGGCTGGTATCTTTCCAGGGTAGTTGCGGTTAGGGGAAACCGATCCAAGCATACTGCAGCGTTGAAAAGATCATCAACGTCACAGCAGTGCAAGACATCATTTGCAAAACAATCACCCAAGAGAAGCAAAGCGTGCCATTCACACAGGGAAGTAAAACTGACCTTCTGTCTACCAACACCATCGACCGGAGCTCACAGTTGGCAAAGCTGTAAACAACCAAGTGAAAGTTAGCAGCACGCTCTTCCGATGAAATCAACCATGGTTTGAACATTTTAGCATTTAGCGCAATAATCATCATAGTGAAATTGTAAAACGAACAAACAAAAACTCAAAACAGTAATCCTATTTGGTCATATTATCATGAGACAAAGCATAAGAAACTTTCTTTTTTTTAAAAAAAAAAAAACTACTCCAATTTGGTTATACTATTTGGTCATACTATTTGGTCATATGTTGTGAATATAGTAATGTCATGGCAACAATATATCTGCATAAGTTCGCAGGATATTGCTGGGCTGATTAGTTGACAACTACCAAGGCAAAAAGATTGTCAAAACACTTACTGCTTGCCCACTTCCTGTCTTATGGTTGGATGACACTCCTTGCTGTACATGTTCAAGGTGTGATATAAGAAACCACTATGGCTGACAATAGCTATCTCCGTCTCTTCTCTTGTCCATAACCTGCAAGTATATTAGAGGAATAGTTCAATTGAATCCAGCCAGAAAAATAAAGTTACTGGTCGACACAATGGGTCATTCAATCGTAAGGTTTTTCCTTTTCAACATATGCCACACCTAAAAGGTTCTGGTGCTCCTGCATCTAGGACCTTTCTTATATCAAGTAAGTCACTCCACTCTGTGAAAATTAACTGGTATATGAGAAACAAGCATTCAAAGCAATCATATGAGGTGTAGGGAAAGTAGAGGATATATCCAATGCAGAAACTTCCGTTTTGTGCACAATCCTTCACGATCAGTTCTAGTTTTTTTATCTAGATTTTCACTAAAATGTCAAACAAATGTTGATGTAAATAAAGTAAGATATATGGTCAGTTTTAGGTCCTTGTGTTTTATGGTTACATTGCGAAATTATTAGGCATCACCAGTTTCAAGACATCAATTAAAAGGAACTAATCGATCTTATAAAAGAAAATTACCAGTCAATGAACTTCATGCCCCTAGCTGCAACAGACTCATTTGCTTCTCTGACATGAGGTTCCCAAAGAACATCTTCATCATTCTCTATCTGCAATGAAAGCCAGCACATATATGTTATCACACACAATTGCAACGCTGTTATAAACGGAGAGGTTCCATGAATCGACTCATGAATTAGCAACACTAGGTACTTGCCAAGGAAAAGTCAATGGCAGGAAAGAGACTCCGATATTCTGTTATGCTCCTCCTCTTGTCACAGGGATGAAGACCCTGCATTTTAAAATAAAATAAAATTGAAATATTAAGAATGTTTATTAAAAAGAATTCATTAAGACATTACTAATATGAGAGAACCACAGAGACAAACCAAAGCATCCAATTTCTCAAACAAGGATATTCTACTTAGAAGTTAGAATATACTCCCTTTGTTCAAGAATATATGATGTGTTGGACATCGATACGGTCTATAACATGCAACTTTGACTATTACTTTTTATATGAATATATTCATAAAATAATAAAAAATTATTATATTATAATAATATTTTTCATGACTAATCTAATGATATCATTTTCACATGATCAATACAAATATTATATATATATTAGTGGTCAAAGTTAAGGAAGTTTGGTTGCACACTTTCTAAAACGTCATATATTTCTAAATGGAGGGAGTAGTATGCTGAATAAGTTATCCTATCAACTGCCAAAATAGTCTATTTTAGTTAACACAAACCAACGTAAATGAGGCACTAAATGATGATATTATTATTTAGCAAGATATGTACAATAAGAACTTCATAACCAAATGATTTTAAATGTGTTTTTCAGGAGAAGTAAATACCACGTGCTCCCTGCAGGCCTCAACTGCAAGGAACGGTGGGCAGTTCAAACTTGAAATTGCCAGACGTCCACTATGTCCAGCATTTTCCACCATTAATGGTGGTGCACCTACTCCATCAGTATAGTTTTCACCACCAAAGACCCCCACCGCAGTTTGCATAGTCCTGTGAGATTAGTTCAGGTGAAATACAGTGAGGCTCATTTAATAATTACATACTACTGCAATGCACCGTCATGTATCTTTACTATTATGAAAAAAGGACTTGGTGGTGATAGTGAATCTGTCATCTACCTTCTCCCCTCGTAAGTTAGTGAAATCTTTTATGGATAGATATGTACATATATGCATATGTTACTATAAAGATCTTCTGTGGACAGTTAGATCATATTCATATTTGGTTTATAATAAGATTATTTGTGGCTTGTTGATCGGATAAGAATTTTGTATACAACTTTTAGATGAAGGATAATTACCTTCTGCATATTGGTTTTTCAAGTTTAGAACATATATATGTTTATTTGAAATCCGTTGCAACACACAGGTACTCGGTTAGTAGTATATTATGTCTCAGAACAGTTTTGATAAGAATCTATACCAGGGATCAGCTAACCGTTCCCAGGTTGGATCCTGACCCCCCTCCGGTACCGGTAACCGCTCCGTAACCGGATTTTGTTCGGCCGAAATTCGTTCAAATTTGATTAAAATTCATTCGAAATCTGAAAAATTGATTTTGGATTTGAAAAAACCGCCGGGATCTCATTTCCTGGCCACCCTCCGGTAGGCGGTAACTGGCCGGTAACCACCGGGTTTTCTATCCCTGATCTATACTAAATAGCAAATTGAGTAGCTATTGACACGAAGGACGTGATTAAGGGTGCAAAAAAAAAAGAGAGCTTGAAGTGAATTTTATCTGTACTAGGTCCTATACACATGGGTCATGCAAACCATACAGCAAGAATATACAGACAAAAAACATAACAAATCCTGTATATCAAATAAATCATACTTGAGTGACAAATGTTAAATCCTATATGCAGATGTTGAATCAAGCTTGTACGCAAGAATGTACATCTAAATCTCATAAATTTACTCCAATCATGTGAGCCAATGCTCCACAGTTTTGACTCTAACCCCAAACGGGAAGCCATGTTTTGTTACATATGTACTACCAAGGAGTGAATGTGTATAGTTCTATGGTAAAACCGACATACATAGCAGAGAGGCTCACGGAATACAGACATAATTTACAGGCCTTCAAAATACCGTTCAGTTCAAGGAAAGGAAAAAGGAAAATATGGTTAGGAAGATCGACCTAGTCTCTAGGTTTAAGCAGTGCTACAATTTATCCTAGTAACTGAGATAATATATTCTCAAAAGAACAGCAATGCCAACACTGAAGAACACCATTTCTCAAACATAACGAAGCCTAGAAGAGGATCCAGAACACTAAAAATATACACAAGAAGGTCAAGGAAAGACAATACCTCAATAGAGGGGAAGTAATAACCAACTCAATCCTTTTGCAAGTTCACATTTTTCACATGCTCTACAGAGCAATCAACCTACAAATGCATGTAAAAATCAACATCCATGGAACTTGAAAACACCACATGAAAGCAATTGAGTGATATTTCAATCAACATTATATATCAGGCCCAGAAAGAAATTCAACTAATGTACACAATGACAGATGACAGACTTCAAATTGAACATGATAAAAAAAATGGTTCAAAACCGTAAAGGAATAATGAGATGTCATTTTACAAGTTATTCACTAAGGCAGCTCAATGTCATCCAAAAATAGATGCTGTCATTATTTTTTGATGCAACTAGGGTTAGGACCGATATATTTTATCCGAAATTGATGCTAACGATAGGAACCTTGTCAATTACTTACAATAACATAAGTTTTTGCATCTAAAATAGCTGTGGAGATTAAGAACTTTCCACCTTCCATTAGTACCATAATATTATTCATGGTAGATAAGAGGCAATCCCTCCAGAATTCAGCCATAGAGGGTTCAAAGAACAATCTGTGAAGGTAATTATAGACAATTTTTACATAGACACAAACATTGAACATTGCAATAACACTGCTAACTGCTGCAATTGCATTTTATTGAAAATGTAAAAATCCAAAAGTAGTTGTAATAACGAAAATACATGATTGAATATCATAAATGAGGATTTGTTTACTACGGGAGGTGAGTGAATCAAGTATCCAACACTTTATTACAAAAAAATGTTTTTTTAATCAATAAAGCATCATGACATGATGCTACATTTGCATTTTCCATTTGAACCATCTTAATGGTTGATTCTATTTTATCATGGACGTGCTTGACAGCTTGAGCATACCAAATGAGAGTAGAATGTAGGCTACCATCCAATCCTGTGGTAATTTTGTCATGTCATGATTGGACAACAATAAATACAAAAACAATGGGAAGGAGATGGGATTTTCATCCGTGCTTAGCGAGCATTTGTGCTTCACCTGTATCTTTTAGTACATTTATATTGCTCATTGTAACAAAACAGAGGCATTTTGGATCTAACTTCTGAGGTGTAGATGAACTTAAAATTTTGACAAAAGCAGAACTTTAGCTGACCACAATGTGCACCTTTGTTAGAACTGATAGCCCTAAGAACAGTGATTGAAATGCACGGGGATCAATTTCCGAAAAAGAAACAAGAAACCTTACTTGGCTCCAGCCCAAAGGGGTAAGGTGAGCATCAAACAGCGCAGGTGACATGTACGCACTGTGATCCTTCTCTCCCTCCACATTGTGAATACCCTGGGCATGCCTCACCTGCACACATCAATTGGTTGCAATCAATCATATTCAACATTATTTGTATCTTCATTACAAGTTTACCATCCAGTATTGAGGAAGTGTAGTACCAGGTATATGGTTTTGCAGCGGTGCAGAGGATACATAGCAGTGCCAGCATTGGCCTCCATTTCTGCCGAAGATAAATAAATAATCCATTGAAGCTTTAGGCAGAGAACAATAGTAAGAGCAAACTGCATCGTTGCAACCTGTACATTTCTAAAATTGCAAATCCCCAGCGGTACTTTAAATTCTGCCAATTCACCACCTATACTTTTGAGTTGGTTCAAATACCACCTGTAATTTTAATTTTGGCAACTTGCCAACCGTACTTTTAAATTTAACACTATTTACTAACTATATTATTAAGTGAATGACAATAAATCAGTTGTTTTATTGGTTAAAAAATGAGTTGTTTTCTTGATTAAATTTTGTTGAACGGAATTAAAATATTGACTAGTGCAAAATGATACATTAAAAAAAGTAGGCATGCTCATACCGGCACATATCTTCTGCTATATTTGCAATGTTTCATGAAAATGAAGAATTTTCATGGTAATAACAGATGTTCATTTTCTCTTGATTTGGAAAGCATAGGTGGCAAATTGCTAAACTTAAAGCACAGGTGGTACTTCATTCGCATCAGATGGAAAACATAGGTAGTGAAATTGCCAAGATCAAAAGTGCGGGTGTGGAGCAATCTTCTGAACTCCAACTCAGTCACGCCAGTGCATCTGTTAAAAGAGGTGTGTAGCTCTGCTTGCAGGAATCCTTGGCGTGCGAGATCCAGAATGTGAAATACGAGTTTCTTTCGTGATCAAGATTTCTTTTTTTAAAAAGGTAATGTGGCAAAAAAAGGTGGTGAACAGCCAATCACAACATCTATTGTATTTGTCATGATATATATATATATATATATATATATATATATATATATATATAGGGGGCGTATCTAGTACTAATGGATAATTCAGTGCTAAGGTGTTAATATCAATCTTGACCGTTGGATCTGAATTGAACAGCCAAAATTAATGCAGGCTCCCACCTCCAAACCATTTAATCACCTTGCATGCTTCCACCTTCAATGCACCTTCATTAAACACCTTGCATGCTTTTACATCCAACGGTCAAGATCTAGATTCAACGGTCAAGATTAGCATTAACACCTTAGCATTGAATTACCCATTAGCACTAGATATGTCCCCATATATATATATATATATATATATTTATCACTTTCGATATACTTAAATATCAATTATAAGATACTCCAATGTGACTTCATTGAAAAAATTTCATTAGAACCCTTTCTTTTTGCTATATACCCTTTTTCATATATAAAAGAAGTATATACACAGATTTTGGTATAAAAAGTGGATTTTCATGAAATTTTTCATGGAACTCACTTTGGGATATCTTATAATCATTATTGGAGTATATTCAAATTGATAAAGAGATATTATTATACAATTTAAGTGGTATATGAGAGGTGAAAGTACGTACTCCCAGGAGTACCATACCATTTTTCTATATATCAATAACATCTGGGCGGAGGAGGAGGAGATACATTAGCGAGCGAGAATGAAATCTGGTGAGGTGGAAAAGGGGGGAAAGAAAAAGAAGCGATGATGCCATGCAGGATGGCAGGGAGGGAGAAGAGGAGCAGAGGAGTGAAGAGGGCAATAAGGCAATAACAATGGACAATCCTTGCAATCCAACAAATGACAGGACCGAACCTAGCTACGAACGGAAGTGGAAGGAGAAGAGAGGCTTCCCTGTTAAATAGTAATACCTGATGAGGAAGATTTGGAGCAGCGAAGGGGCCGGGAGATGATGGTGGATTTGTTGGTGCGGCGGGAGAGCCGCCTGACGGAGGAGATGAATGCGGCAGCGGAGGAGGAGGAGGAAGAAGCAGAGAAGAAATGGAGGAAGGCGGCCTGATGCTGATGGCATCCTGCGGAATATCCATCTGGGGTGGTGGTAATACCGTAAACTAGTACTAGTCATGCAACTTGCGAGTGATTTGCTCTGTAAACTACGGCAGGGCAGGCTGCGGTTCCAACTCTTCATTCCCTTGTTCTCTTTCCGCGTTGCATTGCCTTCTTCAAAATCGAGTATTATGGATGCATTGATACAGGGCCAGAGCATACAGACGTGTAAGTTTGTCAAATATTTGGGTTTTTTTTTAAAAAAAATAATATTATTTTTAAAGATATTTACAAAAATAAATAGCCGTTTAAAAAATTACAAAAATGTGCCTCACCGCCGATTGAATCTGGCGATTCATTCTGTCGCGGTTCAATCGGCGGCGAGGACTATCCCCTCGCTGTTGCGATTGAGGAAAGAATCGCCGATTGAGCTGGCGACAGATCTATCGTCGATTGAACGGACGATTCATTCCCAACCCTAGCCGATTTTGATTTTCCTATTTCACTTAGGCGGTTGTGATTTTCATACATTTTAAGCGATGCAAATCATTGGACTCGTAATAACATTTTATCATCATCCTATGTTGTTCTACTACGGTTAATTTTGGAGAATTTAGCGAGAACGTTTGAGGTATGAACGATTCAAAAAAGGAAGATAAGTGATATTGCCATTCCCAACCCTTATTTTCCTATTTCACTTAGGCGGTTTGTGATTTTCATAAATTTTAAGCGATGCAAATCATTAGACTCGTAATAACATTTTATCATCATCGTATGTTGTTCTACTACGGTTAATTTTCGGAGAATTTAACGAGGAAGTTTGAGGTATGAGCGATTCGTAAAGGAAGATAAGTGATATTGCCATTCGATCGGAATTGTGCTCGATATTACGAAACTTGCGGAAGAACGTCATAACACTTAACTAAAATGATAATTGACAACATTGATAATAATATTTTTGTCGTGGTCGCGGCGTCAACGTCTCCCATGTGGATCGCCTCTAGTGGGGCGCGGATGAGGTCCCGTGGTGACGTCCGAATGCCGATGTCTCCTTGGTCCTGAGTATTTCGCGTGGGGCATGTCTTGAAGGTGTGGCGAGACTCCCTGCAAATGGAGCACTTCTTCGTGCGACGTCCGGCTTCTGCCTCGTCCATATCGTTCCTGATGCGTCGTACCTGTCGCCGGCCAACCTTTCCTTTGAGCCTACCAATGTCCGCGGCCCAGATTAGTTGCTCCCAGGATGGATGGCCAGTGAAATGGCCAACAACGGCGTAACCATACATCTCTCCACCCCATGTTTGCATCACGCCTCCTTGGTGAAATAGTGAGAGAGTATTGGCCGGGATGCTGCGCCACCGTCGAACAGCCGGCCATGACATGGGAGCAGGGCCTATGCAGAAGAAGGGGCTTGTTACAAGTGCAAACGCAGCTATCGCGGCGTAGCGTGCACTCATGGGTGATCCTCTCGCGGTTAGTCCCGCGGCGCCTTTATCCTCGCACATTATCTCGGCGAAGCTCCTCGTGCCCATCTTGAATGCGGTGCATCTCACCCTTCTTGCTCTTCTCCTCCATGTATGCGGTGATCATGGCGGAGTAGAGTACTCATCATTGCCATGGTGGCGACGCATTGCTGCATCTGTTAACAAAGTAGTTTGTGGTACGCGCGAGAATTGCCTCCACAATACCAACAAAGGAGGCACCGCGCCGCGCATGACCCGTTGTAGACCTCGGCTAGGTTGGTTGTCATGATCTGTGTCGAGCACCACCCCTGTCATGCAGCAGCGACCACTTCTCCTTAGGCTCGTGCTCAATCCAGTCTGAGAAGCTTTTGACCTATGCCCTAGTCTTCCTCGTGACACTAGGAGTGTCTGTGGGTAGCTGTGGCAATGCTTGGGGCACAGTCGGCGCTTGGGCCGGCCCTTGTCGATGCCTCCCTTCTGTGGGTTTTTGTCCGGTCGTCCAGAATCTTCCAGAGTGTGTCGAACTTACGCTGCTGGTTCTGGTTGCACAGGCGCTTGAACATGTTCATCAAGTCCTTGTTGCGGAACTGCTTATAGAAGTTTGCACCCAAGTGCCTCATGCACCACCTGCTCTGTAGATCCGGCCATGGAAGTGGAACGTTCTCTCCTCGTTTGTTAGGCGTGTTATTGCCGCAGCAGGCCGCGTCTTGGTCATGTATGAGGCATACGTTGGGGCGGTCCTGCACATGAAAATCCTCACATTCTTCAAGAACCACAACGACTATCAGTGTTCTCGCTTTCAACGGCGAATGCCACGGAAGAACTTGATTGTTTCCGTCGTCGCTATTGCGGTCGATGTCGGCCCTTGTACCGCCCGATCGGGAATGTGCCATCGATACACAAGATTGGGCGACGATCTTGGAATGCATTGATGCATGGACCAAACGCGAAGAATGCTCGTTGTAGTACCTCTTATTAGGCCGCCGGATGCGTGGCGTCTTGAATGTCGACATGAGTGCCGGATTCTGTCTTGTATGACTCGGAGTTGCCGGGAGGTTGTGGTAGGAATCCTCGAGCGTGCGAACCTTGATTCCAATGCCTTCTGTTTTGCCCTCCAAGCCTTGGCATAGGCGATAGTGTCTTGGAACCTTACCTCAATGGCGAATGATGGATCGTGGCTCAAATCTAGGTTGTCCACGATCTCACCGTACATGAGATTGGCAATGAAGCACGATGCGAGTTTCGGTGGGGCTGGCACGACTCAGCGACGACGCATGTGTGAGGACCACTATGGAGCACTTCCGGTAGGTATCCCACTTGGGCGGCGTGCAGCGCCAAGGGCATCCTCAATGCCGCACTTCACGTCGTAGCATCTTGGGGTAGACTTGGCGACGGTGAATGTGCGTCGGACCGACAATGCCCGGTTTGACCGCATCTTGCACGGCCTCCTTGCATTTGTCACGTAGCTCCTAGTCGACCTCGCTCCGGTCGTACTCCCATGGTACATGGGAACCTTCGTTGACGACGAGGTTCTCGAACTGGTATGTGTTCCACTCGGATGGAACCGCTTCGCTGTCCGCATCATCGTCGTCATCGGAACCTTCATCTTCTGGACAATGCCATGTAGTCTTGGTCTTGAGCTCCATCATTTCCACGAGTCTTCGGCTCCTCCCCTCGTCGACAAGCCCACTAGCTTTGTCTCCTTGAATGAGGTAACTCAGCGACATCAACAACCTCTTGCCCTTCTGCCATTGTGTGCGGCGCGCTGGAGTCACCTATTTCTTCCTCGGTGTCAGCAACTCCTACTTGTTCTGACGCAGATGCAGGAGTGGATTTTGCAAACGCCTGGACCAGAAGGACCAATTTCCACCCCCTCTCCCTCGCCATGCGTACATACGACCGCCATGAATTTGTTCCCTTTAGTTGCACTAACTCCCAATCGTGGTTTGTCCGCCCGGCGAGGCGACTCAATGTCGATCGTGAACATCACGGTCCACTTGGAACGTGTGGAACAACCACCGCATCACGCCGGCAAGATGTCGTTGCTCGGTCTTGGTAGGGTGGCGTCGGCGTGTCGAACTCACCTCCGCATGTCCGGAGGTGCTCCCCCGCCACCCGGCGTGCCCGCCACGTGCGGATCGAGGTCGTGTCCTACCACCTCGGTGACCCTCGTCCTCGGTGCTTTCGGTCCACCGGGTCGGTCGGCGTCGACGATCGCGATCCGCACTCCAGCGTCTTCGCTGCCTCCACGATCCTGTGCGAGTCCTCGATCTCCCGACATTGCCATGTGCTTTGCGAGTCTACCATCTCGGCGACCTCCGGTGAAGATCCACTTGCGGGTAATCATGAAGTTGTACACGTAAGTATGTCAAATTAAATATGAAATATGTAATATTGAGTACGTCTGCTGCGGTGGAAGCGAGTCGATCGGGTGGGAAGTGCGTGTCGGACGTCGTGGCCACATGTCGGCGGTGGTCGACCACGACCGGACGCAGCGTAGCCTCGTCCGAGCCGAGTACCACTCCATGTAGTGCTCGTGCACGTCTCGGGTCGTAGGCCTCGTCCCGCAACCTCGACGAGGTCTCGTGCGCGCACTCCAATCGCCACCCAGGGCCATCTGTCCGACCAGACATCGTGCCTGAACTCCCTTCCTAGTGTACTGTGGGCGGCAAAAAATATTTGGTTGCGATGTAACACATATTGTACGAACATAAAAGTCAACGATGAACTTATGCGTGTCGTGCCCGGCACCGCCTCCCCCAGGGTGGGACCTCTGTCGCATCCAATCTGGCGCATAACCCGTCGTATCGGTACTCCTCCACGAAGATGTCGTGTACCAAGGCACTCCGCGTGTACCGGTACGTAGTCTCGCGCGTGCGCAGCAGCGGCGGCCCGTTGAGGCGCGCGCGATCACCCGATCGTCAGCATGTAGGTCCAGATGACGCGGTCGTCGGTCAGCTGATCGAACATCGCAACGTACTCCGGGTAGGAGCCCTGCGAGGTGATCGGCGTGAAGGTGACCTGTGCAATACAACACTGCAAACTAAGCACACGAGAATAACGATTGCAAAATGAAAATAACAAATGATTACGAAACTAACCCGTCGGCGGCACCACAAAGTGCCCATAGTCGGCCGGTCCAGGTCGTCCTGCGGGGCGTACAAGCCGTCCCCATACGCTCTCAAGTCCACATGTGGTCGTCCGATCTGGAAACGCTCCAACGACCACGGTGCGATGGGCGGGCATCCCGAGAGGATGGGCCGCCACGCCAACGCCGCCACGCGTCGCAAGGTCGCGTGATGCGTCGCGCCGCAACCGCGGCGGACCCCGCAGCGTCTGCGGATCCGCTCGATCGGTGACTCCGCCATCTCCTGCGCGCTGCGGATGTAGTGCTTGTCCACGCCGCCGCGTGGGAGCTCGGAACATCACCCACCCGAACAACCACGGCGGTAGGCCTCGAAGTGCCTCGTAGCGATGGCGCGCGCCTGCGTCGCGACCATACGCTCGGTGCAGAAGACACGTAACGTCGGCAGGGTTCACAAGCGAATTGTTCGAGAAAAATAGTTAGGAAAACACTTACGTGAACCGGCGGATCCACTTTCGCGTGGGCGTGCGGTGTTGTTGAACTCGGCGTCTGTATTGCTGGCGGCGGGATATCGCGGAACTCGCTAAGAAGTGCAGTGCGCCACGTGGCGGGGCGTCGTCGCGCCACCATCGGAGCGCTGCGCGGGGGCAACCCGGTGAGTAGCTCACATCCTGCAGGCGTCGGCGTCATCTCCCGCACGGAGATGGGCGTGTGGGTCTCGGCCTCGGCCGTCAACCGGCGCCGTCGGTGGGGGCGGTCGTGACGGAAACGTCTGAGCGTCACGACCAGCACGCGCGGGTCTGATCGTCCTCCACCGTCGCCTCCACCATCCTCGCGAGTGGAAGGAGGCTGCCGCTCTCAACTGCGTCCAAACGATTAGCACAAACAAGAGTCAACGCAAAATAATCGACCGTCATTGAGTGCATGAAGGACACAACTTCACGTACCTGGAATCCGATCTCGGTGCGACCTCCATGCCACGATGGGTGCGTGGCAACGCCCCAAGCTCTATCGGCGCTGGCCCTCGGAGGACACGATCTTGGCGGCTACGGTGTGCTGGTCAATCATCAGGTCAAGCAACTCATACCCACTCGCGTCGGCCATACACGAAAATGCACGCAAGATAGAAAGTTCATATTTTTCCATGCATCTTTACATAGCCTATGTAGCAACTACGAATTTTCTTTACAAATTTAATACATGTCATGCTACTTTTCTAGTTAAGCGGTGTTTCGGCACTAACGAGATATTGACCGCACTAATACAACTAATAACAGCGTACTAACAGGATATTGACGCGCGCTAACACAACTAATAACCGCGCACAAATATTCTCATTGTTTTTAGACCTAACAGCTACTCAGTGTTTTCTCACAATTCAAAAATGTATCGTGCATCAATTATGTTACTACTGGTCAACAGCGCCATACTCAATTCTATGTCGCTTTTGTCGCAATTCTATGTCCAACTCAAAATATGTACTACAGTTCGGCTACATTTATGTAACCTACTCGATTCTATATCGCTATTGTCGCATTTCTATGTCGCTACACAACTCAAAATATATCTTTACATGATTCGACTAAATTTATGTAACCTACTCAATTCTATGTCGCTATAGTCGCAATTCTATGTCGCTAATCAACTCTAAATATGTACTACGAGTTCGACTACATGTATCTAACCTACTCAATTCTATGTCGCTATTGTCGTTTGCTAACCTACAAAGTTTGGACGTAACATACGATTTGAAAAATTTACTGCAACACAAGATGATCGATCAAGCGATGCTCTATCAATCTCTCTCACCGCCACGAACAAGCGAGGCTTCGCGCAATTTCTTCTCTCCCTCTCCAACCTCTCTTGTTTTTCGGAATTAAAATGAATTACGGATTGATTTTTCGGGATTTTATAGTCTATCCTCATGCCGATTCAATCGGCGATAGGTAAACGGCCGTGCGTGAGTGGTGACGGTTCCACTATCGCTTGATTGAAGCTAGCGATAGGTTCTGTCGCCAGAATCAAGCTAGCACAGAGGCACATTTTTGTAATTTTTTTAAACGGCTATTTATTTTTGTAAATATCTTTTAAAATAATATTATTTTTTTAAAAAAATTCCAAATATTTATGTATAATTTTTCAAATTTATGACTGAAAAAGTTAGAGCCACAACTTAGCATGGCTAAATGAATCTTGCCACAACTTATTGGGTCTATAACATAGCAAGATGTAGCTTAAAAAAGTTTGACATGTCTAACTTGAGGCTAGAAATCAAGCACTAGTCTAACTTGGTTAAACTTGTCAAAAAACATTTGTGGCAACCTTTGGCTTCCAACTAAATATGCCTATATCATCTTTATGCATGGATATATCCATCTTCTCAACATACCGAGAGAGAAATAGAAAGAGGGGAAAAAAAGAATAAGTCACATAGACTTCTAAGTTTGTCAAACATTTTTGCATAATTTTCAAAGTTATGATCGAAATAATTAGAGCCACAACTTAGCATGGCTAAAGGAATATTGCCATAACTTTTCTTAGGTAATAAAAGTTTGACATGTCCAACTTGTGACTAGGAACTAAACACTAAAAGTTTAGCATGTCTAACTTATGACTAGAAACCAAACGAGCAGTTTTTATTTTTTAATCCTTTTTTAAAAAATATTTTAAAGATAGCCTTTTCTTAACTTTATTTCTAATTCTAACCCTTTTGGTCACGCCATCTACCACGGCGTGACCAAACCTGCCAGATAAACCCCCAAGCCAACACGCGTCCGTGTTCGGGCTAAATCTTGTCACGCCAAGAGGAGTGACGTGACAACACTGATTTGCCACGCCAAGAGGAGTAGCGTGACAACGTGCTTTTGCCACGCCACGCGTGGTGGCGTGGCCAAAGGGGTTAGAATTGAAAATAAAGTTAGAAAGAGATTATCTTTAAAATATTTTTAGAAAGAGATTATTTTTAAAATATTTTTTTAAAAAAGATTAAAAAATAAAAACTGTTCAAACCAAACACTAGCATAACTTAGTTAAACTTGTCTAAAACACTTGTGGCAAAGTGTGGTAACCTTAGACTTTCAACTAAACATGCCCATATCCTCTTTAGTCTTTATGCATGGATATATCCTTCTGCTCGACATACTGAGAGAGAAATACAGAGAGGAAAAAAAGATGAAGCAATCGACTGTATTGGTTTGGTAACTAGTACATTCGGTCCAGCTCTTCTTCAACTCCTTGCGAACGCTGTCGCTCAGTTTTGCTCCTGCGGAATATCCTCCGTCCCTCCCTCCCCCACATGCGATGCGCACACTAATAGGGGAAAAAATCTGGCACATGCCCCACTCTCAATCAGATTGGATATCTCATTCCTTCTTTCAAATTTCTTTCCTTTCCTTTTTCCTTTTTTAATGAAATCGGCAAGAGGACTGCCCGTTATATTAATAGAGGAAGTGTTTCTTTTTCTTTTTCCGAACATACACAAAATGTATATACAGATTTGCTTTTTCTAAGTTGTCAATTTTCTAAGTTTAAATCAATTGTTGTGACCATTGGATTTGTATCAAGATTGATGTATTATATGATTAGATATTGATCCAATGGATAAAATATGTGACTTATGCTTAATAAAAATTCGATCGTCTTACGAATAGACAATCTCTTTTATATATACCTATATATATATATATATGCTGCATAACTCATGAAATAAGCGAGCCGATGGATTTCCCTTCCCCTTTCCATTAATTGTTTTATAGAACACGCAAGAATATTGTATTGTATGTCATTCCATTAAGAAGAAAGTAGGTTACACATAACAAGTGTGAATGCTAGGTGGGTCAGCAGGGGGGAGGTTTTCGGCGATGGCCTAACATCGCGACTCCAGACTATGGATGCTGTGCAGGTGGAGGGGAGAATGCGTCCTCTGAAACTCCAGGACAGAAGTGACAGTCATGATTGCATACCCATCCTAGATCGAAGAGAAAAGATTTGGTTCGAGTTTTCTGGTGCCTGAGAATCCAGAAGAATACTAGAACCTTTTTTGGTGTGAAATTGTCCAAATTGAATTTCTGAAGGGGAAGGCTGCAGCCGGTGCTGTGCATCATCCGATATATTGAACCCACTCTGAACCCCTCGCTGTCCCCCAGGCAAAGGTTCTTGTAAGATTGCCAACTCCAAGGTTGCCTGAGTCGAGAGGCGGGTTGCCAGTTGCCAGCGCTTCTGCCACTGTCTGGGAGGTACTGAAGCAATGGGAGTAGATGGCTGGGAGAGCTTGAGCAAGCGGTCCTAAAGAGGACCAATTATCATGCCACAATGAGGTGGTTGAACCAATTATCTTGAATACTAGAAAGCAAAACATATAGTTCTACCGGTGACAGTTATTATCATGTTGTGGGTGAGGGTTGAGATATGATAAAAGGTTCAATTCCCAAGTCGTGTTCCGTTTATGCATTTTACTAGCTTGGCAATTGTCATCGAACAAAAAAAAAACTTGTATGCATGACCAATTAATCTCTTGAAACTAGATTGTTTGAGTGTACATCGGTTGCTCTTGTAAAGTTTCAGGATTGCGTGCGTGAGCTCAAAGGTTTGGCTATCAGATTGTTCAAGCTTTTCTCTTCCTTGGCCAACTCAATGTGTGAATGCAGACAATATTTCAGTTTCAGGGAGAAGCAGCTAAACTAGTCATGTAGTACATTGCAGCATAACAAGGATGTTGTGTTATATTTCTGAGGGTCTTTTGGGTATTTCTCATTTGATAAATAGAAATGGGGAAAGGAAAAGGTAGTGGGGCCTCCTTGTCATTGGGAGATGATAAGGTTGAGACCCAGTCTCAACCAGCGAAAGCACCTTCTCAGATGGGATTTTCCTAATCTCGAGCAGGGACACAGGCATGGAGGTCGGCAATTTGTTCGCTGGCCGTTGGCATCGTGCGCTGGCTTTGGCTCTCCCTCCTTCTTAAGTGGGGCTCCCTTCCTTTTGGATTAGGCTGAAAAAAATCAAGTGAGTCTGATCTTTGGTACCTACGGTTATCCGATTGAGATTTCGATCTGGATTTGGCTTGTGCGCCGCCGGTTGGTCTGGGATCTGTTGGCAGTGAGGTTTGGTTCATTTTCAACATTGCATACTCCAATTTCTCCCTTGCACTGTCCCTCCCGGTGATTGTGCCGTGAGGAATTTTGGGGTTTTGCTGTGTTGTCTTTGGACTCGGATAGCTCCTGGTTGATTTGATTGAGACTCTTGGTTGATTTGGCAGTGAGTTCCCTCTGATCTGTGGTGATCTCGTGCTCTGTTGATGCTTTGGCCGAAGCATCTTCTCGTGGTCTTGTGTGGCTCCTCCTTAACCTCAACTTCTTTCTTTGATATATTCAAAAGAAAGGAGAGTGGCATTGTATCTCCGAATACCTTGGCAATAGGTTTTCTGGGACAGCGTCTATTAGACGTGCATTGCCTTGATCTTCACTGTGGTTTTGAATACCACTGGCTCAGTGAGTATTTCTTTATCACAATTACAGAGTATCTCTTTACATATACTAATGTGCTGGGCTGAGGATTCTTGATCTGTGATTATTGTTAATCATTGTGACTAGCTCTGTGGGATATTGTAAAAGAGATATTGGTGGGTTTTGATCTGCTCAGTGATGAATTGACAAAGAAAATGAAATTGAATGTGAATTGGTATATAGATTAAGCCTTGAGTTGTGGATTGTCTTGCCGTTTCCTACAACTGTGAGCAATTTATTTCAACCTGTTATTCATGCCGTTCCTGTAGCTATATTAGTCAATACTTCTTTCTATTCTGTATCATTTCAGTGCATTCTTTCTGTTATCTGTGAATTTTGTAAGTCTCTGGATTGCCTTTTGAATAGAAGAATATTGTCGATTTCTGCTCCTGTGGTCCAGTATAGGTAAAGTTGATTAAATTTACTTGAATCTGTTTGATTTGAATAGCAAGTTGTAAAATTGAGCTCAAGGCCTAATCTATAATAGTCATATTCTTTTGGTGATTACTTTTGTCATAAGGGCTGTGATGGCCAAGTTTTCATCTTATCCATCTAACCTTCGGAGAGCAATATTCAAACAATTAAATATAAGCTTTATGCTGATTTTAATTGTACACTTATCGTGTGTGGTGAGCATATTGTTCCTTTTAAATGACTTGATTGATTTTCAAAGTCTTGTGTCTATTGTGTCATTTAATTGGTTAGGGAACTATGCTTTATTCATAATTATTTATGCTGGAATTAATTCTGCAATTTTGCTAATACTGCCCTATTTGCAACATATTGCACAAACCACACGCACAATTAATCATTACCATCGTTCATAAGTACTGGAGTAAATACTACATCGGTCCATAGTTGAGAAGTCACACGCTCACACGCACAACACAACACAAACAAAAGAGCACAGCAGCAACTTGCTCACGCACAAGCTAGCTGAGCGCCCTTTATAATTATTTCTCTCTCACACACACAGACACACATACCATCTATCTATCCAACGAGCTAGATGATCGATCGATATATGGTTTATTTTGACGAAGGGATGGATGGATCGAGCAATTAAGGTCGACCAAACCAAACCAGAGTAAATTGGCACCGGCACTGGCACACCATGGCACGCAACTCGCAGGAAGGCAGGGGAAGCAGCAGCAGGTGAGACCGTGAGAAGCAGAGGAGAGCAGCTGTTGCCTCTCAGGCAGCACAAACATCATACATAGTTGAAGGGAACTGCATGGGTAGCTGCAGTTCAAGGAAGGAATTACCTGCAGGATGAATCCAACCGAAGCATGCATGTGTATATGTCAGTGAATAAGCAGGCTATAATAAATCCTATCATATCGAGCTAGGAAAGGATGAATGAATCTTTCTGCATGCATGACTAAGCTAGGCAGTTGGCATATATGGATGTATCGATCGATCGACGTAACTGTACATGTAACATATAGACGCATCATATGATAGCCAAATCGTGCATAATTAGTGGGTAGATTAATTAAATGTTAAACCTCAGTGCGGAATGGATGGATGGTTGGTTGAATTATATATGCAAGATAGTAGTAACTAAGCTATCTAGCTAGAGGATTGCTTGCTCTTATATATGTTCACAGGAGGGCTCACCTCACCTGAGGATGGATCCCTTGGGCAGCTGGGTCTTCTTGTAGTAGCGCGAGTGGCTCGGCCGGTAGAGGGAAGGGTGGTGCTTGGCCTCCATCCCGTCCCACTTCAGGCTGTCCCACCACTCCTTTTCGCAGTCCACCAGAGGAGGTTCGGTGTCCTCCTCGTCCACCAAAGGAGACTCGGTGTTGCCGCCAATGGCAGGCAGACGGCTGAGGTTCCAGCATGCCTTGATGTTGACAGTCTTGAGCCTGGGCGCTGATATCCTACGCCCGCAGATGCGCTGCAGCATGGGGAGCTCGTGCAGGTGGATGTGCCGCAGACTGGGGAATTCTATTTCTATTCCCCGCTCTTGGCGCTCAGGGTCCAAAGGGAAGAGCTCCCTGAGATCGCCGCAGCACACGATCTCGAGGGTCTTCAGGCTGAGCAAGGTGGCCACGCGCAAGGGGAGCACGTGTATCAACCTGGGGCAGCAGTCTAGGTGCAAGAATCGCAGGCCTATAAAGGGAATTTCAGCGAGCTGGGACATTATACTTGGCCAGTTCCAGACGTAGCACGCCGTCGGGAGCTGGGACGCCAGAATGTCCACAAGTAGAAAAAGAAGGGCTCATCACTGCCCTGAGGAGTAGCGAAGACGGTGTGTACCTTGGGGCACCTCTCGACTCGGCACCATCCTAGCCTATCCCAGCTTGCTCCTTCCGGTGGTGTAGGGACACTTGTGATGGACAAGTTGTCGTACACGTGCAGCGATGTAGCCGCGTTACATATGAAATCAGGTAGTAATAAACCACTCGTGCTAGTGCTAGTACTAGCACTTTGAGGAGCACCCTCCAAGAGTTTGCTGCTTCCGTGCGTTATCACGTGATCAACTCTATGATACAACTGCTCGAGTATTTTGTCCAAGGTAGCGGCATCTCGGGGCAGTCCCACATCATCATTGTCACTGATACTGTAGCCATATCAGCATAGTTATTATTAGCCGGAGCAGCCTCTTTGAAGACATCTCTGTACTTGAAGTCCACCATAGGAGTACTTGTATGCGGTTGGACTATGCTATCACCAACAGTAGCTGCAGGCTGCAGCACATATATCAATATGTAATTTACCCCCAAAAATAACCTTTTACGGGCAAAAGCGACCTAAGGAGCCTTGCGTCCGTCAGAGAAATACGCCACTTATTAAAGGATTCTTGTTTCTTCGCTTGGAGTCGACCGCCATGTGGTACTGATGATGATCCCACAGCAGCTGCAGCCAAGTTTTCTCCCCCTCCATCAGCTGGTACAGTATCATCGGGAGGTGGTGTCGATGCGCAGCAACTCCAAATTTCCAGCATTTATGTCCTTATCGGGTGGCCACAGTATTGCGCGGAGCTTCTGGCAGCCTGATAGGAGGAGCCGCCTGAGTCCCGGGGCTCGCAGTGCACGGAGGTCGAGGGTTTTCACTGCTGTGCCCGAGATGTCCAGCTCCTCGAGGCTCCCGAACAATCCTCTCAGCAGTAAGCTCTTCAACCGAGCACAACCCCGGAAGGACATGCTAGATATCTTTTTGGTACCAACGGAGAAGGTAAATGACTCGAGTGATGCGGGCAGGGCGTCGGGGCAGACTTGTTGCAACCCAACGCAGCCGTCAAGGACGACTGTCTTAAGGCTGCTCGCGCTGGACAGGTTGGCTCGGCTGTTACTAGGAGCTTCACAAGATTAAGCAGCCTGCAGCTTCCCCGTAAATCACTTATGCTCCCATGCTTGATCACCTTTACATTCAGCTCCCTGAGGTCAGCCATCTCTTCTGACAGCAACCAGTACCAGTCTGTATAACTCAGGTCCAGCACCCATAACTTGCGGAAACATGATGCCCTCCATGATGTTCCGCTCTGGCTGTGGGTTTGGACGTGCCCCTTCTCCTCTGCACCATGATCACGGGGAGTAGTACCAATCTCTGTGATACTAGTTGTGTGATCGTCGTCGTCGGCCTTGTCATCTTTGCAGTGGTCGAGCAGGAGGAATCTTAGGTCGCTGCAACAGAGGAAGGGAGGGGATGCAAAACTGAAGGTGCACCGGGAGAGATGTAGCACACGCAGCCTGCTGCCTGAATGTTGGAACATGCCAGCGGGTAATGTCGTTGTATGAGTAGATGCTGCTAGGAAGAAGGAAGTCACCCCCGGAGGCACACTAGTAATTTTGGAAGAAGAAGAAGAGAGGCAGCAAAACGGTGTCTGTCGTGGCGGCTCATGATCATGCTGCAGATGAGTAGCTGAGAAGGGAACGGCACGATCCATGTGCCTCCAATTCCAATCCAAGCGTATATATCTCTGCAGAGCATCTCCAATCTCCCATGCTGATGTATGGGTGCCGCCGCATTGTATGATCCCGTCGCATACCCAGTAGTTTGAAGCATGGGTTCCCCAGTCGATGATGCCGTCCTCAGCCATGCCTCGCAGTGCCCACATATGCAAAGTAAACTGTTCATTATTCATGCAACGATCTAAAGTGCAATGAGCATCCTCTTTTTCATGTGATCTACCGATCAGCTTGGTTGGTGATTTCAAGTCGGCTCACGGTAGATCAGAATGAATTTGCATCGTAGAAAACAATCTAGAACAGGAATTACATAAGGCAAAAAAACATAGGAACCGCAGCATGCAAGTAGTGCGAGAACAGAGCGTGTCTATGAACAAAGAGTAAGACGGTTGACGATAGAGACGCAAAGGAAACACGCGAACAGGAACGGGAAAAAGCAAGGAGTAGATGAAAACCAGGGAAAAAGGGGCGGTCTTTTATGGAAGAACATAAGCACACTATACACAAAGGGTCATTACAGACGGGAAATCGTCTGGATTTATGTGTCTGTGATAACAGGCGGTCATCACAGATGGTTTCTGAATCTTCTAGATTTATGTGCCTGTGATAATAAGCGGTTATCACAGACGGTTTTCATACTATCACAGACGGTTCTTGTTCAGAACCGTTTGTGATAGTTTTTTTCACAAACAGTTCTGAACAAGAACCGTCCGTGATAATCAGAACCGTCTGTGATAGTTTTTTCTATTGCAAAAAAAAAATAAATCGGATTTTGAATGTTTCATAGTTGGTACCATCACAGTTCTAACTTGAACCTTGAAGATAAAATATAAGGTGTCTTAGACTGAACAAGATACTAAATGTATATATGAGATTTCTATCTTCAAAGACTCTTGAAAATACATGAAAAAGGCATCACTCCCATACAAAAACCTTCCTGACCTCCCCCTTGCGGCCTGTGAGCACCCTGATGCTGCCCATCTTGACCATGGCGTCGGCAAAGTCCTGCCGGAAGTAGGGCCCGAAGAGGGTGCTGAGGAGGCCCGAGTAGGAGTCGACAACGTCGATGGTGGTGGTGTCGTTGTAGAGCACGACGTCGGAGGCGATGACGGCGAAGCTGTTGTGGATGTTGCGGAGGATGGAGGTGTTGAAGGCGCGCTGCACCCATTTACCATTTACGTACATGGACCCATAGGTTAGCTACCATGATCGATCGACTCATCGAGGAAGAAGAAGTTTGTTTGCTTACAACTGAGGAGGACGAGGTCCTTGTCGTCGAGGCCTACGGCGGTGAACTTGGACCAGAGCACGTCGACGGAGTCGTGCACGTCCGGCAGCACGTCGGTGTCCCATAGGTTCGACACCCTCCCCAGCGCGTCTCGCCTCGACTCGGCTATAATATATAAGGACTACCGTGGCACCGCGGTAGGGTTTGGGCAGCCAATCCTCAGCCGTGCCCCTGCCGTGGCACCCCATCCTCTGCTGTGCCCCTGCCATGGCACCCCATCCTCTGCCGCACCCCTACCATGGCACCCCAACCTCTGTCGCGCCCCTGCCAAGCCCTGCCGTGGCAAGCCGTTGCCCTGCCAAACCCTACCGCGGTAGAGGATTGGGTGCCACAGTAGGGGCGCAACAGAGGATTGGCTGCCATTACAGGGGCATGGCAGAGGATTGGTATTTCAAGTCATGGTAAAATCAAAGAGTTAGTGATTGCAAGTCATGGTAAAATCAGAGAGTTAGTGATTGCAAGCCATAGTAAAATCAAAGACACCGTTTATGATATTTGGAGACATCACAGACGATTTGTAAATAGAACTATCAATGATAATTCACAGACGGTTTTTAACAATAATTGTCTGTGATGTCTGCGATTATCATAGACCATTTGTAAATTATCACAGATGGTTCTATTTATAAACCGTCTGTGATAGTTACGTATCACAGACAGTTCCAAAGTCTGTGATAGTTACGTATCACAGACGGTTGGAACCGTCTGTGTTGTAGGAACCGTCTGTGATAAGTACAACACAGATAGTTCCAAATAAATCGTCTGTGATGAGTTGTTCAGTATAGCTTGTTTTGTAGTAGTAGCATCGTCTAAAAGGCGGAAGAGGTAGAGCTTGTGCGGCAACAACAACGAAACAAACAGGCAGGGAGCACCTAAAATAAATAAATGGACGAAAAAAGGCTACGGAAAGAACAAACTGCAGACGTAATGGTGGTGCACCTACTCCATCAGTATAGTTTTCACCACCAAAGACCCCAATCGCAGTTTGCATAGTCCTGTGAGATTAGTTCAGGTGAAATACTCATTTAATAAATTACACACTACTGCAATACACCGTCATATATTTTTACTATTATCCATCTACCTTCTTACCTCATAAGTTGATGGAATCTTTTATTGATAGAATGATAGATATGTGCATACATGCATATATTACTATAAGGATCTTCTGTGGATAGTTAGATCATATTCACATTTGGTTTATGATAACTTTTTGTGGCTTGTTGATCGGATGTGAATTTTGTATGTAATTTTTAGATATCATTTTCACATGAAAATATTTTACACACAGGTACTCGGCTAGTAGTAAATAATCTATACTAAATAGCAGATTGAGTAGCTATTGACAAGAAGGACGTGATTAAGGGTGCAAAAAAAGAGCTTGAAGTGAATTTTATCTGTACTAGGTCCTATACACATGGGTCATGCAAACCATACAGCAAGAATATACAGACAAAAAACATAACAAATCCTGTATATCAAGTAAATCATACTTGAGTGACAAATGTTAAGTCCTATCTGTAGATGTTGAATCAAGCTTGTACGCAAGAATGTACATCTAAATCTCATAAATTTACTCCAATCATGTGAGCCAATGCTCCACAGTTTTGACTCTAACCCCCAACGGGAAGCCATGTTTTGGTATGTACTACCAACGAGTGAATGTGTATAGTTCTATCATAAAACTGACATACATAGCAGACAGGCTTACGGAATACAGACATAATTTACAGGCCTTCAAAATACCGTTCAGTTCAAGGAAAGGAAAAGGACAGACTTCGAATTGAACATGATAAAAAAATGGCTCAAAACCATAAAAGAATAATGAGATATTTTACAAGTTATTCACTAAGGCAGCTCAATGTCATCCAAAAAAAGATGCTGTCATTATGTTTTGATGCAACTAGGGTTAGGACCGATATATTTTATCAGAAGTTGATGCTAACGATAGGAACCTTGTGATCCTTCTCGCCCTCCACATTGTGAATACCCTGGGCATGCCTCACCTGCACACATCAATTGGTTTTGATTGCAATGAATCATATTCAACATTCTTTGTATCTTCATTACAAGTTTGTCATCCAGTATTGAGCAAGTGTAGTACCAGCTACCAGGTATATGGTTTTGCAGCGGTGCAGAGGATACATAGCAGTGCCAGCATTGGCCTCCATTTCTGCTGAAGATAAATAAATTATCCATTGAAGCTTTAGGCAAAGAACAATAGTATTAAGAGCAAATTGCATCGTTGCAACCTGTACATTTCTAAACTTGCAAATCCCCACCGGTACTTTGAATTCTGCCAATTCACCACCTATACTTTTGAGTTGGTTCAAATACCACCTGTACTTTAAATTTTGGCAACTTGCCAACCGTACTCTTAAATTTAACACTATTTACTAGCTATATTATTAAGTGAATGACAATAAATTAGTTGTTTTATTGGTTAAAAATTGAGTTGTTTTCTTGATTAAATTTTGTTGAACGGAATTAAAATTTTGACTAGTACAAAATGATACATTAAAAAAAAGTAGGAATGCTCATACCGGCACATATCTTACACTATATTTCCAATGTTTCATGAAAATGAAGAATTTTCATGGTAATAACATATGTTGTTTTGCTCTTGATTTGGAAAGCATAGGTGGCAAATTGCTAAACTTAAAGCACAGGTGGTACTCCATTCGCATCAGATGGAAAACATAGGTAGAGAAATTGCCAAGATCAAAAGAATGAGCGGGTGTGGAGCAATTGCTCTGGTATTGAACTCCAACTCAGTCACGACAGTGCATTTGTTAAAAGAGGGGTGTAGCTGTGCTTGCAGGAATCCTCGGCGTTCGAGATCCAGAATGTGAAATATGAGTTTCTTTCGTGATCAAGATTTCTTTTTAAAAAGGTAATATGGCAAAAAGGTGGTGAACAATCACAACATCTATTGTATTTGTCATGATCTTTTTACATACATAATATATATATATATATATATATATATATATATATATATATATATATATATATATATTTCTACTTAGAGAGGTGATGTTCTTGGTGATCTCAAAGCTAATATAAGAGAGGAGAATGCAGCCTAGGAATGAGTTGCTGTCTCCATCCTATCCTAGGAAAGAGGGTAAGAAGAAGAAGAAGAAGAAGAAAGACAGATGGTGCGATCCACCTGACCAATCCAATGTTGATTAATCCTATGATTATTTCTTGTAACGTTTTTCGGTTTCCGTTTGCATGGCTAACTGATAGTCATTCGCATTAAGTATTTCAGTTTTTTCTTTGCATGGCTGAATAGCAGCTATATGCATTGATGTTGCATGAAATGCGTAGTCTTCAGTTACCTCTTTCACGTGAGAATAAAAGGAGGGAAAGAAAATAGGAAATGCTGTGGCATTTAGCAGCACAAAAAAAGTTGTATTTGTGTTCACTTGTTCACCTCTGTTGATTGGTGTACCAGGCGAGTGTGTGTGCATGCGGCGGCCGCGGCGAGCAGAGCGCGCAGCGGCAGTGTAGAGGGCGACGGCGGCTCAGGTGCGCACTTCGGCTGCTAGAGGTTCATGCGAAGGCACCGCGGTGGCGCGCGGTAGGGCCGGTGGCGGCAGCTTCGGCCTAGGGCGGCGCAGGACGGTAGCTCGGCCCAAGGCTCGCGTGAGTGAGCTCAAAGATTTAGCTATCAGATTGTTCAAGCTTTTCTCTTCCTTGGCCAACTCAATGTGTGAATTCAGACAATATTTCAGTTTCAGGGAGAAGCAGGTAAACTAGTCATGTAGTACATTCCAGCATAACAAGGATGTTGCACAAACCACACGCACAATTAATCATCACCATCGTTCATAAGTACGGGAGTAAATACTACATCGGTCCATAGTTGAGAAGTTACACGCACACACAGACAAACAAATAAAAGAGCACAGTAGCAACATGCTCTTGAAGAAGCTAACTGAGCGCCCTTTATAATTATTTCTGTCTCACACACACACTGACACACACGGTCGATACCATCTATCTATCCAATGAGCTAGATGATCGATCGATATATGGTTTATTTTGACGAAGGGATGGATGGATCGAGCAATTAAGGTCGACCAAACCAAACCAGAGTAAATTGGCAGGCGGACGAACCGGCACCGGCACTAGCACACCATGGCACGCAACTCGCAGGAAGGCAGGGAAGAGCTTCTCGCAGCCTGATAGAAGGAGCCGCCTGAGTCCCGGGGCTTGCAGTGCGCGGAGGTCGAGGGTTTTCACTGCTGTGCCCGAGATGTCCAGCTCCTCGAGGCTCCCAAACAATCCTCTCAGCAGTAAGATCTTCAACCGAGCACAACCCCGGAAGGAGAAGCTGGATATTTGTTTGGCACCTTCTTTAGCAGCATCAACCGAGAAGCTAAATGACTCGAGTAATGCGGGCAGGGCGTCGGGGCAGACTTGTTGCAACCCGATGCAGCCGTCAAGGATGACTGTCTTAAGGCTGCTCGCGCTGGACAGGTTGGGGAATGCTGCTGCTATTGCTGATTGTGCTTCATCCGTTGGCTCGGCTGTTACCAGGAGCTTGACAAGATTAAGCAGCCTGCAGCTTCCCAGTAAATCACTTATGCTTCCATGCTTGATCCCCTTTACATTCAGCTCCCTGAGGTCAGCCATCTCTTCTGACAGCAACCAGTACCAGTCTGTATAACTCAGGTCCAGCACCCATAACTTGCGGAAACATGATGCCCTCCATGATGTTCCGCTCTGGCTGTGGGTTTGGGTGTGCCCCTTCTCCTCTGCACCATGATCACGGGTAGTAGTACCAATCTCTGTGATACTAGTTGTGTGATCGTCGTCGTCGGCCTTATCATCTTTGCAGTGGTCGAGCAGGAGGAATCTTAGGTCGCTGCAACAGAGGAAGGGAGGAGATGCAAAACTGAAGGTGCACCGGGAGAGATGTAGCACACGCAGCCTGCTGCCTGAATGTTGGAACATGCCAGCGGGTAATGTCGTTGTATGAGTAGATGCTTCTTCAGCAGCTGCTGCTAGGAAGAAGGAAGTCACCCCCGGAGGCACACTAGTAATTTTGGAAGAAGAAGAAGAGAGGCAGCAAATCGGTGCCTGTCGTGGCGGCTCATGATCACGCTGCAGATGAGTAGCTGAGAAAGGAACGGCACGATCCATGTACCTCCAATTCCAATCCAAGCGTATATATCTCTGCAGAGCATCTCCAATCTCCCATGCTGATGTATGGGTGCCGCCGCATTGTATGATCCCGTCGCATACCCAGTAGTTTGAAGCATGGGTTCCCCAGTCGATGATGCCGTCCTTGGCCATGCCTCGCAGTGCCGACATATACAGGACGCACTCCTCAACCAGCCTGTGGTCGATGATGTTCCCTGCAACTGCACCTGTGTAGTACTTGGCAAGCTCCTCGGCCTCTTCATGCACTAAACCCCACCATGTACTACTGTCACTGTCCTCTTTAGGTCTGGCAAAGAGACCAACACCGGTATTTCCCAAAAACTCTGCAACTTTATCATCGGCCAGTATGTCACTGGGCGCAAACCTCCCCTGCTCAGTCCACAGCACCCTGTTACGCAGGTATCCATGCACGGGTACACCAAAGTCAATAAGATCAATATAGCTGTCGCTCCCATTGTGGAAAACCACCACAAATCTGTGGCCAGACAGATTCGTGAAGATCTCCTCTGTGACGTCCCGTATCTCGCCCCTGGAGCCCTCGTCCACCCCCTGGAAGTCATCCTCCTCGTCGCGCTGGTCGAAGATGGCCATCACCCGACGTGGAAGCTGCAGCTCCTCCGCGACCGCCTTCTGCAGGGCCCTCCTGCTTTTCCAGACCGAGCAATCCACATGGATAACCTTGTCAAACTTCAATCCTGGACCAGCTGACCCAGATTCCAGGCGTTGCGCTACCACCCTGAGAGCAGCGGATGCCCCCAATCCATTCCAGCCTTCGAAGTACATCACATTTGCTTTGCTCGTATCCTCCACAACACCAAGTATCTCTCCTGCAGCCGCATTGACGTTGTCTGCCTCGATCTGGATCGCCTGCATCGTTTAATCGAAACAAGATAAGGCCGATCACTTCTAGTCTTTTTTTTTTCACTCCTTCGTTGGAAACTATATTTGGCTTGATCGCATGAAAATAAGACGAGTCGAATTGGCATCGAAAGTATTTCCATAAAAAAAATCTACGAATGTTTTGCTTACATATAAACCCCCAAAAGAAAGAAACTATGGTCAAATGCGAGTACATAGAAAACCATGCCAATACAGGGAGTGATGGCTGTTTAATCGATCACTGAGTGAATAAATAAATAAAAGTGAATACACTACAAGTCTACAACTCTGCTATAGATTGTTAAAACTTTAACATCTAGCAATGATATGTAGAGTAAATGCACTCTTCTCCTCAAACAAAAAAACCAACTATGGTAAGCATACATGTATGGCAAAACCCACCAAACTAAAGCCACAAAGTGTACAAGCAAAATATATTAATAAATGCAAATATCAATTAAGCTCTCTAGCTAAAGAAACCAACTATAGTAAATATATATTAAATACTAGTAACAAATCTGCAGCATTAACAGCTGAAGATCGAGGTGCATGATGGATTATTACCTCGAAACGCAGGATGAATGGAATCGATCGAGTGAAGGTCGCGATGACCATATCGATCTGTACTGGCTGGATCTGCAGCACCTGCAGGTTTGGAATTGAAGCTTGGCCGGCTCTAACCCATGGATCGATCGATCTGCACGCAGCAAGCTCCTGCAGGTTTAGAATTGCTGCAACTGCAAGAATTATATTGATGTCAGTGGGGACCAATTGTATAATACTAATCATCAACCCGTGCATCCGCACGGACATAACATTTTTTTAATATTATTTTCAGGGCTAACAATTTTTGTAACTTTTAGCTCCTAACTAATATGAATTTTTGACATATTTTTTAGTTCGGAATTATTGCTCAAAATTCTAAAAGTTTTAAATTTATACAGTTTAAAATTTTGTTTTTATATTTAAGTGACAAATCTATATATTTTCGCCTTCGATTTTTCGTGAGTCCAGATTATAACGCTATAGATTTAACGTTAATCTTAATATCTCATTTAGTAAGTATCCACATCCTACAAGGTTATTTGGTGAAGCTATGTACATTCAAAACGAAAACGCCACGTACGTTTGGATATTGGAATGTCAGAGTCCAACTCTAATTTGTAAATGCAACGTAGATCAATCAGCATGCCTACATGTCGGCTAAAAAAATAAATCCAAGCCACAGGTTATACCACATGATAAATTGAATGGTTATGATTTTCTCTTTTTCTCTGATTAATGTGGGAATTTCTAGCTTTTTTTTTCTCTGATTAATGTGGGAATTTTTAGTTTTTTTTTTCTCCGATTAATTTGGAAATTTCTACCTTTTACTTCCTAGGATTAATATGAGGGATTCTAAGAGAGCCTCCGATTAGTATAGATATAGATTATAGTATTACTACATAGTATGTTTCTGATTCGACCTATCGACATTGTGATTAATTGCATCAGCTACTCAATATATAGGATATATACTACCTTCCTATAGAAGTAACACGCACAGTATATTATGATCCTCTCGTTTATCGAAAGAAAGGACTAATAAAAGCTAGCTTATATAAATTTGGAGAAGCTAGCAATATCAACTCTAGCTCTGCAGATATATAGACGATCGATCAATGCATGTGAATTGATTGGTGTAGATCGATGTACTAGTTAATTACCTTGATCACGCGCGGCGCCGTTGGACCGAATTCCTACGAGCTCAGCTAGATAGAAGGCCAAATATATCCCGAGCGCGATCAGGTTGACGACGAATTAAACTAGAAGCTCAGCTCGCATGCACCTGCCTGCCCAGACTGCTTTGCTGCTTGCTCGTATAATTTGCTTTTTGTAAAAAAAAAAAGCTGCAAATGAAGCTGCCTGCACACTCCATCCATCGTCAGATTCTTTGCTTGCAGCTAGCTCTGGAGTTTAAAGATCATAAAAGAATAAAGGTAAAGATAAAATTGGGCTGTTCCTTTCGTTTGCTTTGCTGCCTGCTCCTATAATTTGCTTTCTGTAAAATAAAGCTGCAAATTAAGCTGCCTGCACACTCCATCCATGTTAGATTCTTTGCTTGCAGCTAGCTAGCTAGCTAGCTTGGGTTTAAAGATCCCCTATTGTCGCTGCTGTGTGTGGTATTCTAAATGCTGTGATTTTTTTCTTCCAAATGTTTGACCCGTGGGGATTTTTTTTTTCTTTAAGGAGACTATAGGTTGGAAAGTTTGGGAGTTTATTTTAGGATTTTTTTTTGGAGCATGTATGATAGTAGAGAGGACTGTTGTCTATAAGTGGCATGCATATTACAAACAACCATCTATTAGTAAAACTTTACTAATGATGTTGGTACGTTCATTAATGTTACAGCAAGTCAAGTAAGTATAATAGCAAAACCGACCATTATAGCATCAATCTGAAGGTTAATTTTACTAATTCATGAGGAGCCAATATACATCCTAGTTCATGAGGAGCAAAGCTATGGCTAGGCATGACCAGTTCGATCTATCATGTGTTCAAAAGCGATGTTAGAACCTGTCAAAAAAACTATATTAGCTGTAGCTCGTCATATAACTGTGCGCAAGAAGGCGCAGTTTGTAGCTATAGCTAGCATGGCTGGATCTGCAGCGAAGTTACGGCTGCTGCTGCCAAGGATTCAATCAATCATGAATACATCTACATCTACATTCATATTCAATCGATCGTGAATATCTTTTTGTGGTGCTCATGAGCAATCATGCTCCTGGTAGCTTACCAAGGATTCAATCAATCGTGAATACATCTACATCTACATTCATATTCAATCGATCGTGAATATCTTTTTGTGGTGCTCATGAGCAATCATGCTCCTGGTAGCTTACCAAGGATTCAATCAATCGTGAATACATCTACATCTACATTCATATTCAATCGATCGTGAATATCTTTTTGTGGTGCTCATGAGCATCTCGTAACCAAGGATTCTGAATTCAAAAAGGATTGCAGGAGAATTGGTAGCTTGCCAAGGATTCAATCAATGCCCAGTTTGATATGCTCCTGGCGGTGTGGAGGCGTCGGGCGGCCTGGAGGCGTTGGGCGGCCTGGGGCATCAAGAGAAGGAGGAGATGGAGGGGGAGACGGAGGGGAGGCGTCGCGTGAATAGGAGGTTGTACCTTCGGATCGAGGAAGGAGGCGAGGGCGGGCTGCTTGCTGGAGATGGCCGGAAGTGCGAGCTCCCGTGGAGGCCGGATCCGCTCGGGTGGAGGCCGGAGGAGGCGCCGCAGGGGAACGGGAGGGCGCGCCATGGAGGCCGGATCCGCTCGGGTGGAGGCCGAAGGAGGCGCCGCAGGGGAACGGGAGGACGCGACGTGGAGGCCGGATCCGCTCGGGTGGAGGCCGGAGGAGGCGCCGCAGGGGAACGGGAGGGCGACGGGACGGCCGGGAGGCGCGGCATGGAGCGAGTGGCGCCGCTAGGTTTACGGGCGCGGGGCGCGAGTGGGGAAAAAACGGGAGGGCGGCCGAGAAACTTCAGGGGTATTTGCGGGTAATTAGTTCGGAACTTCAGGGGTATTTGCGGAATGCCGACTGAGGAAGCTGCGGGAAGCTGCGGGAGACCGGCCGGAGGAAGCCAAAGAAAAAGCGGCCCCGTTTGTTTCGGCTTCAGACTTTTCCGACTGAAAAACCGAAGGCGAAGCCAAAACAAACAGGGCCTGGCTCGGATGGGATTTTCCTCACCTCGAGCAGGGACACAGGCATGGAGGTCGGCAATTTGTTCGCTGGCCGTTGGCATCGTGCGCTGGCTTTGGCTCTCCCTCCTCCTCCTTAAGTGGGGCTACCTTCCTTTTGGATTAGGCTGGAAAAAAATCAAGTGAGTCTGATCTTTGGTACCTACGGTTATCCGATTGAGATTTCGATCTGGATTTGGCTTGTGCGCCGCCGGTTGGTCTGGGATCTGTTGGCAGTGAGGTTTGGTTCATTTTCAACATTGCATACTCCAATTTCTCCCTTGCACTGTCCCTCCCGGTGATTGTGCCGTGAGGAATTTTGGGGTTTTGCTGTGTTGTCTTTGGACTCGGATAGCTCCTGGTTGATTTGATTGAGACTCTTGGTTGATTCGGCAGTGAGTTCCCTCTGATCTTTTCTGGGACAGCGTCTATTAGACGTGCCTTGCCTTTCATCTTCACTGTGGTTTTGAATACCACCGGCTCAGTGAGTATTTCTTTATGACAATTACAGAGTATCTCTTTACATATACGAATGCGCTGGGCTGAGGATTCTTGATCTGTGATTATTGTTAATCATTGTGACTAACTCTGTGGGATATTGTAAAAGAGATATTGGTGGGTTTTGATCTGCTCAGTGATGAATTGACAAAGAAAATGAAATTGAATGTGAATTGGTATATAGATTAAGCCTTGAGTTGTGGATTGTCTTGCTGTTTCCTACAACTGTGAGCAATTTATTTCAACCTGTTATTCATGTTGTTCCTGTAGCTATATTAGTCAATACTTCCTTTTGTTCTGTATCATTTCAGTGCATTCTTGCTGTTATCTATGAATTTTGTAAGTCTCTGGATTGCCTTTTGAATAGAAGAATATTGTCGATTTCTGCTCCTGTGGTCCAGCATAGGTAAAGTTGATTAAATTTGCTTGAATCTGATTGATTTGAATAAAAAGTTGTAAAATTGAGCTCAAGGCCTAATCTATGATAGTCATATTCAATTGGTGATTACTTTTGTCATAAGGGCTGTGATGGCCAAGTTTTCATCTTATCCATCTAACCTTCTGAGAGCAATATTCAAACAATTAAATCTAAGCTTTATGCTGATTTTAATTGTACACTTATCTTTTGTGGTGACTGGTGAGCATATTGTTTCTTTTAAATGACTTGATTGATTTTCATAGTCTTATGTCTATTGTGTCATTTAATTGGTTAGGGAACTATGCTTTATACATAATTATTTATGCTAGAATTAATTCTGCAATTTTGCTAATACTGCCCTATTTGCAACATGTTGCACAAACCACATGCACAATTAATCATTACCATCATTCATAAGTACTGGAGTAAATACTACATCGAACCATAGTTGAGAAGTCACACGCACACGCACACGGACACACAACACAAACAAAAGAGCACAGCAGCAACATGCTCATGCAGAAACTAGCTGAGTGCCCTTTATAATTATTTCTCTCTCTCTTACACACACACTGACACACACGGTTGATACCATCTATCTCTCCAACGAGCTAGATTATCGATCGATATATGGTTTATTTTGACGAAGGGATGGATGGATCGAGCAATTAAGGTTGACCAAACCAAACTAGAGTAAATTGGCAGACGGACGCACCGGCATCGGCACACCATGGCAGTGCAGATGGGACACGACACACGAGCAACTCGCAACTCGCAGCATCAGCAGGCAGGGGAAGCAGCAGCAGGTGAGACCGTGAGAAGCAGAGGAGAGCAGATCTTGCCTCTCAGGCAGCACAAACATCATACATAGTTGAAGGGAACTGCATGGGTAGCTGCAATTCAAGGAAGGAATTACCTGCAGGATGAATCCAACCGAAGCATGCATGTGTATATGTCAGTGAAGAAGCAGGCAATAATAAATCCTATCATATCGAACTAGGAATGAATGAATCTTTCTGCATGCATGACTAAGCTAGGCATCTGGCATATATGTATGTATCGATCGATCGACGTAACTGTACATATAACATATAGACACATCATATGATAGCCAAGTCGTGCATAATTAGTGGGTAGATTAATTAAATATTAAACCTCTGTGCGGAATGGATGGATGGTTGGTTGAATTATATATGCAAGATAGTAGTAACTAAGCTAGCTAGAGGATTGCTTGCTTATATATGTTCACAGGAGGGCTCACCTCACCTGAGGATGGATCCCTTGGGCAGCTGGGTCTTCTTGTAGTAGCGCGAGTGGCTCGGCCGGTAGAGGGAAGGGTGGTGCTTGGCCTCCATCCCGTCCCACTTCAGGCTGTCCCACCACTCCTCCTCACAGTCCACCAGAGGAGGGTGGTGCTCCTGCGGGCCTTCCCAGTCAAGCAGAGGCCGTCGCACTCCAACGGTGGGCAGGCGGCTGAGGCTCCAGCAGCCCCTGATGTTGACGGTCTTGAGCCTGGGCGCGGCCATCCTACGCCCGCAGATGCGCTGCAACATGGGGAGCTCGTGCAGGTGGATGCGCCTCAGACTGGGGAATTCTATTTCTATTCCCCGCTCTTGGCGCTCAGGGTCCAAAGGGAAGACCTCCCTGAGATCGCCGCAACACACGATCTCGAGGGTCTCCAGGCTGAGCAAGGTTGCCACGTGCGTGGGCAAGGGGAGCACGTGTATCAGCCTGGGGCAGCAGTCCAGGTGCAAGAATCGCAGGTATTCAAAGGAATCTACACGATCGAGCTGGGACATTATAGCAGTACTTGGCCAGTTCCAGACGTAGCGCGCCGTCGGGAGCTGGGACGCCCAGAATGTGCTCAACGAGTCAAAGATAACCACATCACTGTCCCGGGGAGCAGCGAAGACGGTGTGTACCTTGGGGCACCTCTCGACTCGACACCATCTTAGCTGACGCCACCTTGCTCCTTTGGGTTGTGCAGGGACACTGGTGATGGACGAGTTATCGTACACGTGCAGCGATGTAGCAGCATTACATACGAACTTAGGTAGTAATAAACCACTCGTGCTACTGCCCTGCCCCTGCGTGATCAACTCTATGATACAGCTCCTCTCGTCGCTTGATGAAGGTAGCAGCATCTTGGGGCAGCCCCACGTCATCATCGTCACTGGCACTGCAGCCACATCAGCATAGTTATTATTAGCCGGAGCAGTTTCCTTGAAGACATCTCTGTACTTGGAGTCCACCATAGGAGTACTTGTATGCGGTTGGACAATGCTACCACCAACAGCAGCTGCAGCACAGATATCAACATGACATGCGTCCGCTGACTTAATATAACCTATTACGGGCACAAGCGACCTAAGGAGCCTTGCGTCCGTCAGAGAAATACGCCACTTATTAAAGGATTCTTCTTTCTTTGCTTGGAGTCGACTGCCATGTGGTACTGATGATGATCCAGCAGCAGCTGGTGCTGATCGGGAGGTGGTGTCGATGCACAGCAATTCCAAATCATATAAGTCCTCATCGGGTGGCCACAGTATTGCGCGGAGCTTCTCGCAGCCTGATAGGAGGAGCCGCCTGAGTCCCGGGGCTTGCAGTTCGTGGAGGTCGAGGGTTTTGACTGCTGTGCCCGAGATGTCCAGCTCCTCGAGGCTCCCGAACAATCCTCTCAGCAGTAAGCTCTTCAACCGAGCACAACCCCGGAAGGAGATGCTAGATAGGGAAGCAAATTTGCTGGGGGATCCTGACTTTACACGGCGGAGGTGGCCGAACGGCCTCGCATCAACGGACAAGCTAAATGACTCGAGTGATGCAGGCAGGGCGTCGGGGCAGACTTGTTGCAACCCAACGCAGCCATCAAGGATGACTGTCTTAAGGCTGCTCGCGCTGGACAGGTTGGGGAATGCTACTGCTATTGCTGATTGTGCTTCATCCGTTGGCTCGGCTATTACTAGGAGCTTCACAAGATTAAGCAGCTTGCAGCTTCCCTGTAAATCACTTATGCTCCCATGCTTGATCACCTTTACATTCAGCTCCCTGAGGTCAGCCATCTCTTCTGACAGCAACCAGTACCAGTCTGTATAACTCAGGTTCAGTACCCATAACTTGCGGAAACATGATGCCCTCCATGATGTTCCGCTCTGACTGTGGGTTTCGACGTGCCCCTTCTCCTCTGCACCATGATCACGGGGAGTAGTACCAATCTCTGTGATACTAATTGTGTGATCGTCGTCGTCGGCCTTGTCATCTTTGCAGTGGTCGAGCAGGAGGAATCTTAGGTCGCTGCAACAGAGGAAGGGAGGAGATGCAAAACTGAAGGTGCACCAGGAGAGATGTAGCACACGTAGCCTGCTGCCTGAGTGTTGGAACATGCCAGCGGGTAATGTCGTTGTATGAGTAGATGCTGCTAGGAAGAAGGAAGTCACCCCCGGAGGCACACTAGTAATTTTGGAAGAAGAAGAAGAGACGCAGCAAAACGGTGCCTGTCGTGGCGGCTCGTGATCACGCTGCAGATGAGTAGCTGAGAAAGGAACGGCATCATCCATGTGCTCCCAATCCCAATCCCAATCCAAGCATATACATCTCTGCAGAGCATCTCCAATCTCCCATGATGATGTATGGGTGCCGCCGCATTGTATGATCCCGTCGCATACCCAGTAGTTTGAAGCATGGGTTCCCCAGTCGATGTCCATGTCTCGCAGTGCCGACATATACAGGACGCACTCCTCAACCAGCCTGTGGTCGATGATGTTCCCTGCAGCTGCACCTGTGCAGTACTTGGCAACCTCCTCGGCCTCTTCATGCACTAAACCCCACAATGTACTACTGTTACTGTACTCTTCAGGTCTGGCATAAAGATGATAAACACCGCTTTTTCCGTCCTCTTTAGTTCTGGCATAAAGATGATATCCCCTGGGCGCAAACCTCCCCTGCTCCGTCCATAGCACCCTGTTACGGAGGTATCCATGCACGGGGACACCAAAGTCATTAAGAGCAATATAGCTGCCGCTCCCATTGTGGAAAACCACCACAAATCTGTGGCCAGCCAGATTCGTGAAGATCTCCCTTGTGACATCCGGTATCTCGTCCCTGTCCTCCTCGTCCACCCCCTGGAAGTCATCCTCCTCGTCGCGCTGGTCGAAGACCGCCATCACCCGACGTGGAAGCTGCAGCTCCTCCGCGATCGCCTTCTGCAGGGCCCTCCTGCTTTTCCACACTGAGCAATCCACATGGATAACCTTGTCATACTTCAACCCTGGACCAGCTGACCGAGATTTTAGGCGTTGCGCTACCACCCTGAGAGCAGCAGATGCCCCCAATCCATCCCAGCCAGAGAAGTACATCACATTTGCTTTGCTCGTATCCTCCACAACACCAAGTATCTCTGCTGCAGCCGCATTGACGTTGTCTGCCTTGATCGGGATGATCTCCTGCAGCGTTTAATCGAAACTAGATAAGGATGACCACTTCTAGTCTTTTTTTTACTCCTTCGTTCGAAACTATATTTGGCTTGATCGCATCAAAATAAGACGAGTCGAATTGGCATCGAAAGTATTTCCACAAAAAAATCTACAAATGTTTTGCTTACATATAAACCCCCCAAAAGAAAGAAACTATGGTCAAATGCGGGTACATAGAAAACCATGCCAATACAGGGAGTGATTGCTGTTTAATCGATCACTAAGTGGAAAAATAACTAAAATTGAATACACCACAAGTCTATAACTCTGTATGGCAAAACCCACCAAATTAAACCCACAAAGTGCACAAGCCTAAAAAAACCCCCACAAAGTGTACAAGCAAAATATATTAATAAATGCAAATATCAATTAAGCTCTCTAGCTAGAGGAACCAACTATAGTAAATACTAGTAACAAATCTGCAGCATTAACAGCTGAAGATCGAGGTTCATGATGGATTAGTACCTCCCAAGCCATGATGAATCGAGTCGATCGATCTCCTGGATCAAGCTAGATGCCTTGCTTAGAAGGAGGTGACCATATCGATCTGTACTGGCTGGATCTGCAGCACCTGCAGGTTTGGAATTGAAGCTTGGCCGGATCTAACCCATGGATCGATCGATCTGCACGCAGCAAGCTCCTGCAGGTTTAGTATTGTAGTATTACTACATATATAGTATGTTTCTGATTCGACCTATCGAGATTGTGATTAATTGCATCAGCTACTCAATATATAGGATACTACCTTCCTACAAACTATAGAAGTAACACGCACCTATACTAAGCACATTAATTATGTATGATCCCCTCGTTTATCGAAAGAAAGGACTAACAAAAGCTAGCTTATATAAATTTGGAGAAGCTATCAATATCAACTCTAGCTCTCTGCAGATATATAGACGATGGATCAATGCATGTGAATTGATTGGCGTAGATCGATGTGCTAGTTAATTACCTTAATCACGCGCGGCGCCGTTGGACTGAATTGGTACGAGCTCAGCTAGATAGAAGGCCAAATAGATCCCGAGCGCTATCAGGTTGACGAGGAAACTAGAAGCTCAGCTCGCATGCACCTGCCTGCCTCACGTACTAGTACATTATTCCTTTGCTTTGCTTTGCTGCTTGCTTCTATAATTTGCTGCAAATTAGATTCTTTGCTTGCAGCTAGCTAGCTGGAGTTTAAAGATCATAAAAGAATAAAGGTAAAGATAAAATTGATCTGTTCCTTTCGTTCGCTTTGCTGCTTGCTCCTATAATTTGCTTTCTGTAAAATAAAGCTGCAAATTAAGCTGCCTGCACACTCCATCCTTCGTTAAATTCTTTGCTTGCAGGCTTGCAGCTAGCTAGCTAGGTGGGGTTTAAAGATCCTAAAGAATAAAGGTAAAGATAAAATTAGGCTGTTCCTTTAATTTGTTGACCCGAATAACCCCGGGAAATTAAATCAATGGGGAGGAGAAGAAAGGGTTTTGATAGTTACCACCCGGGATGTTTTGTTGCCAAAAATCATCCAAGTCCTGGAGCGTCCGATCAGCATGGAGAAACGTGTGCTCTGTGACTGTGAATCGATGAAACGGGTCCGCTCACCTTAACGGTTTTGTTACCCTTACCCGATAGACTTTTGTGGGACAAATTGTATTTTGAATTTGTTTTGTTTCTCGATGGGCTCATAATGTCATTGCTTCCTCACTTTGTAACGGGTCCGCTCACCTTAACGGTTTTCTTGTTTTAATTATGAAATGAAAATAGTGTTAATTATAAACAACAACTCATACAATAGTATTTTGTGTTATATATCGGGTTGTCTCTTCTTTTCACAAAGAGACAATTAAACTCTCTCTTATCCTATTCTCTCCGATGTTAGCAAAAAGCAAAAATCATACCTGACAAAGCTTGTAGACAGATAACATCACATCATTGTATATGCTCTAATAGATCATTTGTGTTTCGTGTCTATTGTATAATTAAGAAAGTTTGCATACCAAATTGGATCATGTATATTCTTTTTTTTAAAAAAATGGATCATGTATAACATTATAACTGATTTTTCTATGGGACATTATAAGTGAGATAGAGGATGGTAGGGAGGTGTAAGGGACTTGAAATGTCAGTGTCACTATCCTTTTTTTTGGGGAAAATAGCAGGACCTCTGCCGAACCTTTGGAGGAATAGCAAGAGGCCAAGAGGGTAGACTAGAAGTAGCACTTAGTTCTGTATAGTAGTAAGTTTTTTTCTTCTAATAATGAATTTGAAACTGTAAGTTTTTTTCTTCTAATAACGAATTTGAAACTTTTATGTGTTTGGCAACCAGAAAAACGCATAGCATCAATGCTCGATCAATTTGAGCAGCAACAAACCACAAGCTTTACATGAAGGTTTGGATGTTTGGTTATGGGTATAGCCAATCTTTGACCCAATGAAAGCAGATCACTTGTTTCCAGAATTTTTGGCTAAAATAGCATTGTTGGCACGCGAAATAGCAAATCTAGTCTTCTCCATCATCAAAAACTAAAATAACACCACAAAACTCCGGAGACACGATACATAGCCTTATCCGCACCTCAGGAGACCGGAGTCGGCTTGTCCGTGCCCTGGGACCGGACTCCTCGTCCGTGCCCCTAGATCCTTGTCCCTCTGGTAACATCCTAAATATGGGTTTGTATTTTAAATGTATAAAAATGAGAAGAAATTAAAACTTTTGTTGCATCATAGAGTTATTTATTTTTTTTGGAAATTATTTCAAAGGATTTGTTGATTTCAAAAAAAAAATGCTTCAATGGACTAGAAGCATAATCCTTAAAGACTTTTAAAACAAATCCTTTGTGATCATCCTCTGAAATTATTTTTTCTAGGTTCTAGAACTTTCTAGTGACTCCTCTGAAAAATTTCATGATTTATATAAATTATTTGCTATTTTTAAGGGGCTAGTCAAACCAATTAGATCCTTAGTCAAACCCTAGGTCAGAACTATGAGAAATTTCTAGGGAAAAATTCAATGCATGAAAACCTCTGAAAATTTTATACAAGGTTAATCATAGAGTCAGGAACCTCATGTAAAACTTTTGGAATTTTTGGAGTTGTGAAACTCTATCTAAAAATTCCTCAAAGAATTACCCCTTTTTGCTTTCAAAACCTAGTGGCACTGTTCCTCGGACCCAGACCCAATCCACGCGGTTGAACCCAACCAACTCGCGCACGTTCAAACCGTGAGCCAAGCTAGCGACGCGATTAGGACTGTCCAATCTCGATTGGACCGTCCGAATCTCGTGGTCCGATCAGCCCTGGTCGGTCCGAACGTTCTGGCTCGGACCAACTGATCTGACCCAACCTGTTCGCTAAAACTGACCTAGCCACTTTCCTTTATGCCGCTGATTGGTGGGCCTCGTTGCGTAGGGCTTCTTCTCCATGTCGCCGCTCACTCCTCACCAGCGCTAAGCGCACGCCATGGCCGCTCCATGATCACCCAACGGCTCCGCCCACAGTTTTTGACGCACACACCCTTGGTTTCTCTACCTCGGCCGCAACATTCGTGTGTGCCCATGCTCCCATCGCTTCCCTGTCACTCATGCCCGTCCATGGCAGAGCCATGAACCGAGCTCACCTCCTCTGCTCCACCTCGCGAGTTCTTCGCCCCTGAGCTATAAGTAGCCCACCAGGAGCACCCTTGACCCTTTTCGTCATCGCCAAGCACTCCCCAACCCCCCTGTATCCTCCCTCCCACTAAATCGAGCGCTGGAGCGTGAGTGTAACATCCCAATTTTGGACTTGTGTTTCAAATGTAAGAAAAGGGGGTAGAAATTAAAACTTTTTCTTACATCATGTATTTCCTGTGAGTGCTAAACAATTCTTGTACAAGAGTTATGGAAATACATAGTCACAAGTCATTTGATCCAAATCTTGATCCTTCAAAAACAATCTTGTCGAATCTTTTGATCATCTCCTGGAAATATTTTTTCCTAAGTTCTTGGGATGGTTTGTGACCCCTTTGAAAAATTTCACAATTTTTAGAAATTATTTGAATATTTTTATAGGACAGTCAAACCTGTTTGACTTTTAGTCAAACCTTAAACCAGCACCTTGCAGAATTTTTGGAGAAAAATGCACTGCATAAAAACCTCTGAAAATTTTACACACGGTCAATATCTAAGTCGACTAGCTCCTATAAAAATTTCAGAATTTTTGGAGTTATTTTGATACCTCTAATAAATCCTCAAAAGTCTCTGTCCAATTTAAACCTCAAACCTGGTTGCACTGTTCCTTGGGTTCGAGTCGGGCCCGGGTTCGAGCCACTTGACTCGGTCGAACCACCTAACTGCACCCGAGCTCACTCATAGCGCGCGGTTGTTATCAGCCGTTGGATTTAAATCGCGCGGCCCGCTTTGATTGTGACATTCGGACCGCCACGATCATCCCATCCATCTGAGCCGTTCGTTTCCGATTGGACCGCTCTGATTGCTTGGAGTATTAGAAACCCTCCGCCGGATCCTTTTAATCCTGATCGTCCATTTTCAATCCATCGGTCACCGTTTTCTTTTCTGTTCTTCTTCCTCCTCTGTCTCTCCGTGCAGTGCGGGCGAGCAATGGCAGGAAGAGAGAGAGAGAGAGAGAGGGCGGGCTCGTTTTGTCAATTCGAGCTCGCTCTCGTCAACATCTCTCTGTGGGGCATTAAATGCGTCCCAGGCTTTCGGCTCCTCCATCCCGAGTCTCACTTGCCCCCATCATTTCTTGGTCCATGACCGTAGCATGAACCGAGCCCACCATGGACTCATGTTCTTGCTCGAAAACCCTAATCCTTCCTCTATATATTGCCCCCTTAACCTCTCCTGGTGTTCCTTTACACCACCTTTAGCTCCTTCTTCACTTTTGGGAGCTCAAAGCCTCAAAAACAGCAAGACACCGTTGTTGACCCGAGAAGCTCCATTGGTGATCTTGGTGTCCAGTGGTTCATCTTCGATCCTTCTTGTACCCTTTTTAGCTCCTCAACTTCCTTTACATTTCCCCTAACTTAATTTTGGGTTGCATTCACAGGAATCACTCAATTTTAAGTTTGGAAATTTTCGGCCGAGTTCACCCCCTTTCTTCTCCAACTCTGGTAAGTGGTTCTTTTTGCAATTACTTACTTGTGGAGCTTTTGGGATCCATAATGGAGCTATTTTGATCACCCACCGGTGTTCATTTTGCTCAGGTTATCATTGTCGTGTCATCTTCCTCGGCTCCGGTGAGCTTCATCGTGTTCAAGTCTTCCCTAGCCATCTTTGAAGCTCATCTGCGTTAAGGTAGCTTCTATTTAGTCCCTAGAAGTGTTGGCACTCGCTTCCATGGACTGCAGCGGAGCATTTTGCTGTTTTCGTGTTTTGCCGAAATGGCCTCCTTCTGTGTTGTCCGGCTCGCCGACGTTCTAGACCTCCACCGCCGGCGAGGTCATCACCATTGGGTCCGCAACACTATTGTGAACCCATTTTGGTATTTGGTTGGCGCTGCCGCAGCCGGAGTCGCCGGCGACAAGCCGTGAAATCCACTCGGTTCTTGTCGGCCGGGAGCTCCCGTTTTCGTCATTTCATTAGGACACAGTTAATGCTTAATCATTGCCAATCATTAGAAGTATTAATGGTGTCTTAAGCCGAGTCCCCGTACCCGCGCCAGTGGGCCTCACCCTAAGTCCACCTCTGTAAATCGTTAGGACACATTAATTACTAATCATCACAAATCATTGGTCATTAGTAGTTAATTCGCTGTCGTAAAATATTCTTGTGTCTCGCTGCCATGTGGGCCCCGAGCCCTGTGCACGTGTGTTAAAACTCGTGTTTGTGGCTCACAGTCACTGACATGCGGCCCCACATGTCAGCGCTCCATTTTGCACTTCGCTCCAAGGCCACCGTCCTTGTTGCGATCTGCGGCCCAGATCTGAGAAACATTCGGACCATCCGGTTCCCCTCTTCATTCTGGACCGTCTATCCCACGATCTGCGGCTGAGATCGTGTGTGCAATCGGACTCTCCGATAAGAGGTGTGCTCCGAGCCGTTCATCTTTAGATCTGCGGTCGTGGTTGGCCGAGGCAACCGCACCGTCCGAATGCATCTTTCCTCGTGAGCCGTTGGATTTTGATCCAACGGTGGGCTCCTTTTAGAGATCGCGCGCGTGCGCTGTTCCCGGCGCGCGTGGGCCGTAGGATGTTAGATCGAGGGCTCTCGAGCGTCCACGTTGTTTATTTCCGTTTGAGTTGGATTTCATTTCTGTAAGTATTATTTATCAACTGAAAATTGTATAAAAACTTTAGAAACTCATAACTAATTCATTTTAAATCCTTTTTAGATGTTCCCAGCTGAAATAAATTTTTATGCCTCTGAAGTTTAATATAAAAATGCATTTGGGCATGTTTCTGTCACAGAAAATTGTGTAACCCAAATAACTTGATTTCTGCCAATTTTGAATATCCCAAAAATATGATTAAACTGGTAAAATGCATATCTTTTTTTGTATAACTCCAAATTGTGCACAATCAATTTTGTTAGATTCCTCTGTTAGTATACTTTAATATGAAATAGGTTTTGAACATGTTTAGGTTTCTGGAAAATGTAATGTGCTAGGCTTTCAACTTAGAAAAAATCATAAGTAAATCATTATAACCCCAAATTTAGTAAGCTCAACTTTGCTGTCATTAGGATGTCATAAGCTACCTACCATAAAAATTTTAGATCTTAGATCATTCTAGAAATTTTCGCTATGAACAGTACCAGTAATTAATTTGGCGATTTAATAGGCTGAGAAAGTGTATTTTGGCTGTAACTTTTGCATCTTAAATCCATATTGCATGATTCTTGTTCCTAAAATTGTCTAAAAACAACCTCTAGCTGCTATGTAAATATTATGGGATTTGGATGTCTTTTGCTGTTGAGTTTTATTTGATGTTCTTCGTTCTTATTAGTTTTATCGTATTTTCGCGTTAGGTTCCGAAGAGTTTATTGAACCTGAGAATCCTCCTCTGCAGCAAGAGCAATTCCAGCAAGGCAAGCAGTTTGATCATGTTAATCCCTGTATTTTCAAGTATTTATGTTGTTTACAAATTCTATGTATGCATTGCTAGTTTGTGTTAAACTGTTGTCGATAGTTGACCTAGTAGATGCATTTCCTTAGGCAAATGATTATCCTTTACTACCATGAGCCTAGGTTATTGCTGTGATTTAGAGTTCGTGGATGAGCTCTTGTCACTTAGTAGTTTTGCAGATTAATTGCTTAGCCATGCTTAGTTTCCGGTAGAAATGGGCGGTTATCGACTTGTCGATAACCTTGATCACACAAATACTTACTATGTATCTGTAATTCGGCTTGATGCTATGTTCAAATTGCAAAAACCAAAACTAAAAGCAAAAAGATTTGGACTTGGGCACAATGGTAAGATGGTGTGATCTTGGGTGTGACTGGAATGGTGCCCGAGTCAATTAAGGACCGAACATCTTGTGAGTACCTGTTATCCAGGCAATTGGTGCGTGCTAACCACACTAGAGGGTATGGGACCTCTCTTGACTTAGTACTTTGGCGTGTATTGGCTTCGGGTCGCAGGGAGTCGCAGGAGGGATGGTGTTGGGAGCATTGTAGTGTCCGAAAGACTTCACCCGTGATGGGATTTGTTGTCTTTCGGCTTGCAATGTAAGCGTATGAGTTTCTATCCATACGAGCGGCCCGTAGTTAATACACAATATTGGAAAGCGTCTCAGAGGACTTAGCCGTGCGGCATACCTTCGTAGTGTGCTTTGTGGCTTAAAGGCGATGCAGGTGTGGGTACATTGGTACACCCTGCGCAGGGTTAAAACTATTCGAATAGCCTCGTCCTAGGTTATGGACACGCTTGGGTAAGCTTTTCAAGAGTTAGACTACAACCTTTTAATTAAAACTTAATGGGTGGTACGAATTGGGGATTCGTGCTATGTTGTGGTGGCTATTGGGTTAGTCACTTCCAGGTGGTTACTTGTATTTATCATTAATTCGTTGTTATTTCAACAACAGAACAGATTTGCAAACTTGCTTTTCAATGTATTACATTATTGCAAATAAAGTTGGCTTTGTGTAAAATGAGACTTACAACCTCCACTTAAATGAGCCTGCATGTAGCATATGAATAGGTCTGCTATTCCACACGTCAGTCTTGCGAGTACATTCGTGTACTCAGTTGTCTTGCTTAAATGATATTTGTTGCAGAGGAAGAAGGTGAGCTCGAAGGGCCTCACTTTTGTGAGCTGTGTTGTGGTAGTATTCGGGGCGACTAGCTTGGCGGCCCGGTCGGTTGCCTTGTGGGTTGTCTTGGCTAACCGGTCAACTTTTGTTCTTAGCCATCTTATGGCGCTTTTGCTTCCGCTGTCATTCTTGTATATTGTGTTATTTGGCCGGTCGGCTCTTTTGTAATAACTTTACTTTATGTATGTCGTTGTTGAACTTAGTGTTAAATGTTGTATGGAAATGATGTATAATTTTGTGATGATGAGCATGTGCTGCAATTCTGGGAAGCACATGTCCATCGAGGCTTAGGATATTTGATTAGTAATGCTAGAACCATATGGCGGTTAAGTATTACTAGTTAAATACCCCGGGTCCCCACAGAGTTGGTATCAGAGCCATACTGACCGTAGAAACCCCTAGCTTGGTCGCCTTTAGGATATTTTGAAAACTTACTTTCAAATGGTTCAGGAAGATTTAAGCAATTTCTCAGATTTTACTCCTCACCTATCTTAGCTTGCTCATCTCACCTTGCTCTCGATTAAGTTTGAAAAAGTTGTTCCTCTCTTCCTTTCAAAAGCTAGTCACTTATCGATTAAATTTGGTTTTGGAAAAACCATAAGTGTTGTAATTTGAAGGGTTGGCTGTCCATTAATGAAAGTGGGAGCTTCTGGAGTAGGAAATTTCAGCCAGAAGCTTAAAGAAACAGATTTGGACAGCTAGCTAGTAATTAGTAAAGGAGGTAGGAAATGAGAGGTTAATTCAACTAAAACTTGTGGGACTAAAAGGGTAAGAAGTGATATGAGTTAGCTAAATACCTAACGCTCCATTAGGTGGTTGTACCTTGATTTTTGGGCTGTTTAGAGCTAGAGTTGAGTTCTGAAATTTTGGTCTTCTCCAACAATTACTCGTTCTTTCCATACGGGTTAGTCGTTTTGGGAAGTCGGTTTGGTGACTTGTTGTCTTATGCTCTCTTGTGGTCATTCTTTGGTCATTTAATTGAGTTTGGATTCCGTGCTTTTGGGTCTCGAGTTGTACCTAACTTATCTTAGTGAAACAGGATGGCTGGCGGGACCCGTAGTGGTCGGAATCAGCCAGGTAGTCCCGATGAGGAGCTTCCACCTCCTCCGACCATGGCTGAAGTCCTTATGCAGATCGAACGCAACCGTTCGGAGGACCGCAGGGTGTTGGAGGTCATCGCGAGGAACACCTCCACTCCCTCTGGCGCCTCTGGATCGGGAGGTGGTGAACATCGCCTCGTGGGGGCTTGCGAGTTCCTCCGCACTCGGCCTCCTACCTTCTCTCGTCCAAGATCCTCGACGCGACGATCGGCTGCGTCGGTTGAGCGAAGCTCAACGTTGCTCGCGCCGAGCAGAGCGGGCACTTTTCGCATCCCATCAGTTGGAGGGTGCGGCACTCTCATGGTGGGAGAACTTCCTCGCCATGCAGCCCGCGGGACACGTGGTCTCGTGGGAGGAGTTCAGGTCAGCTTTTCGTCGGGCCCATGTCCCCGCCGGCCTGATGAAGCTGAAGAAGAAGGAGTTCCTTGCGCTCAAACAGGGGCGCAAATCTGTCACTGAGTACCTCCATGAGTTTAATCATCTTGCGAGGTACGCTCCTGCTGAGGTGGCCACTGATGAGGCCAAGCAGGAGAAGTTCATGGAGGGTTTGTCTGAGGAGGTTCAGGACAAGCTCTCCATTATTGACTTTGCAGACTTCCAGACCTTGGTGGACAAGGCCATCGTCGCCGAGCACAAGGTGAGAGCGCTAGGCGAGTCCCGCAAGCGCAAGTGGGAGGCCCATCAGTCGGCTTAGGCCGGCCTTGTTCGTCCTTGTGTTGGGCCAACACCAGGGGCCCATTCTCAGGCTGCACCACCACCGAGGCCTTCGGCACCAGCTCCACGCCCTCCGCAGGCCGTGATTCAGTCACGTGCGCCTGCGATCCAGCAGCAGGGTGTTCCCCGCAACCCCGCTGCCGACGTCACCTGCTTCTACTGCCACAACAAGGGCCACTATGCGAGTAGTTACCCTAAGAAGATTGGAGCGGCCCCTCCTCCTAATGGAGGACGCGGGCAAGGGAGTGGTCACCCACCTGACCAGAAGACCCAGAGCATAGGGAGCGGCCGAGTCAACCACATCTCGACTGAGGAGGCACAGGAGGCGCCCGACGTTGTGTTGGGTACGCTTCTTGTCAATTTACGTCCTGCTACAGTTTTATTTGACTTTGGAGCTTCGCATTCCTTTATTTCGAGATCGTTTGCTATGGATAGTGGTCTCCACTGTGTTCCTTTGGGGGTTCCATTGCTTATTCGCTCTCCGGGTTCGGAAATGAGAGCTGACCAAGGATGCCGGGACGTTCCTATCCACATCGAAGGAGTGGGATTCTTGGCGAATCTTATCCTACTCGACTCGGTGCTCCTGGATGTGATTCTTGGCATGGATTGGCTGTCCTAACACTTGGGGCAGATCGATTGTGCCAGGAAGGTTGTTTACCTCACCAGCCCTTCGGGTGAACAGGTTGGGTTTTCACCGCAATTGCGAGAGCCCCTTCTTTGTGCACTTGAAGTGAAGCCAGCCTTGGAGATCCAGGATGTTCCCACAGTATGCGATTTTGTGGATGTTTTTCCCGAAGAGTTGCCCGGGATGCCTCCCGTTCGAGACCTGGAGTTCGCTATTGAGTTGCTGCCCTGCATCGCCCTATTTCAAAGAGGCCGTGTCATGCCTCCTAATGAGTTGGAGGAGCTAAAGAAGCAACTAGGTGAGCTGCAAGAGAAGGTTTTTATCCGTCCTAGTTCATCTCCTTGGGGCTGTCCAGTCATTTTTGTGAAGAAGAAGGACAAGACCTTGCGCATGTGTGTTGATTACCGTCCGCTTAATGAGGTGACGGTGAAGAACAAGTATCCTTTGCCCCGTATTGATGATCTTTTCGATCAATTGACCGGAGCACGGGTCTTCTCCAAGATTGACTTGAGATTGGGCTATCATCAAGTCAGGATCAGGGCCGAGGACATTCCGAAGACGGCCTTTGCTACTCGTTATGATCTTTACGAGTACACTGTCATGTCTTTTGGCTTGACCAATGCTCCTGCTTTATTCATGAACCTTATAAATTCGGTATTCATGGAGTATTTGAATAGGTTTGTGGTGTTATTCATCGATGGTATCCTTATCTACTCTAAGAGTGAAGAAGAGCATGCTGAGCATCTTAAGCTTGTGTTGGGCAAGCTGCGCGAGCACCAGTTGTATGCAAAATTCAGCAAGTGTGAGTTCTGGTTGAAGGAAGTGGCATTCTTGGGCCATGTTCTTTCAGCAGGAGGTATGGCTATGGATCCTAGCAAGGTCAGTGATGTGCTATCTTGGGGTTAGCCCAAGTCAGTGTGAGGACCCCAGTTTATTTGGCTTGTAATGCTTAACCAACCACCTGGTCCTAGCATCACAAATCAAATAAACTAAGCCTCGAGACATGCATACTTCCCAGAACTGCAGTATGCACACCTCTTCACAAAATTATGCATCAACTCTATTTTGAACATAGAGTCCAAACATCACAGTACAAAACAGTAAACAACACAGTAGAGTTATTACAACAGAGGCCGACCGGCCAAATTACAGCAGATAACAAAATAAATAGCGGAAGCAAAAGTGCCATAAGATGGCTATGAACAAAAGTCAATCAGTGTGCCTTAGCCCACAAGGCAACCAGCCGGACCGTCAAGCTAGTCGTCCCAGAACCCGCACATCTCACAGAAGTAAGGCCCTTGGGGCTCACCTGCCTCCTCTGCAACAAAATATTAAGCAAAGCATATGAGTACAAAAATTGTTTTTGTAATCGCAAGACTGACGTGTGGACTAGCAGACCTATGCATAACTACATGCAGGCTTATTTCAGTGGAGGCTGTATGGCTCATTTTAGCATAAAGCAATGTTTATTTGCAATAATGTAATACAGTTAAAAGCAAGTGTGCAATTCATTTTTATTTTTGAACTAACAGCAAGCATCCCAAATATAACAGTAGATAAAAGACAACATCCTGGAAGTGACTCACCATAAGTCACCACAACAATAGTATGAACACCTGTTCATACCAACCCATCAAATTTTAATTTAAATGTTGTAGTCTAGTTCTTGGGGGGCGTTTCCGAGCGTGTCCATAACCTAGGACGAGGCTATTCGAATAGTTTTAACCCTGCAGGGGTGTACCAATGTACCCACACTTCAGACCGCCTTTAAGCCAAAGCACACTTCCGAAGGTATGCTGGCACGGCTAAGTCCTACGAGACGATTTCCAATATTGTGTATTAACTACGAGCCGCCCGTATGGATAGAAATCCATATGCTGACATGGTAAAGCCGAAAAGACAACTACCCACTCAGGATAAAGCTTTTCGGACAACTACCATGCTCCCAACACCATCCCTCCTGCGACGTCCTGCGACCCGGAGTCAATACACGCCAAAGTACTAAGTCAAGAGAGGTCCCATATACTCTAGTGTGGTTAGCACGCAAAATGCTCAGAACGGTGGCGCAAGTAACTCGGTCCTTAATCGACTTGGGCACCTTTCCAGTCACACCCAAAAGCACACCAATCTTACCATTGTGCCCAAGTCCAAATCATTTTATTTTCATTTTTAGTTTTCACAAGTAATAAAGCAAAATGCTGAATCATAAAGTTTTAATAATTTTTGTGTGATCAAGGTCACCGACTAAAGTCGATAACCGCCCAATTCTACCGATAGCTAAGCATGTCTAAGCAAAAATGACACGGATCTACTAAGTGACAAGAGAACATCCAGCGATCTCTAATCACAGCAAATAACCTAGGCTCAGGTAGTAGAGGTATAACATTTGTCTACAGATTATGCAACTAAAAGGCTCACTACCCATATTTTAACAACAAAATAGCAATGCATACATACAAGTTGCAAACAAAATATTAGTTTGAACATAAAGGAATTAACATGATCAAACTGCTTGCTCGTTGTCGTTGCTCAATATCTTCTTGAGGCTCACTCTCGATAATACCAGAATCGTCGCAATCTATCGATCAAGCAAAACGAGCAAATAAGAACAAATAACACCGACAAAAGCCAAACTTCAAATTAATCCAAAGGCACAAATTTCACACAGCAGCTAAAACATGATATAACAAAATTTTATAAACAGAGAACAATATTTTTGGAGCTATGAAGAATTTTCTAAGTTAAACAATACATAAAAGCATCATTTAATTATTTATCAAAATTTATGAACAGAGACATATCTAAAACTTATTCTGATAAATAGTACACTAAAAATGAAAATTTACAAAATTGGTTTCACTTGATTTGGATAAAAATTGAATTAGTTATGAATTTTCTAAGTTTAATTGAATTAACAGTGCAAAAGAAATTCAATTCAGAAATTCTAAAGGCATTGAAAACCTTTCCTCACAGGCCAATGACCCACGGTCAGCGACAAAGGGACCGGCGAGCGCTAACCAGTCGACCGACCCACTTCGCGAAGGTGACGTCGAAGGCGTATTCTAAGAATACATCTTCGGCTTATCAACACGTAATCCTAACTTATTCGCACAGAGAGATACGTTTCCTAAAAGAGAAAACGTATTTCCGAAGTTTACACAAACACTTAACCGGTAATATGGGCCCGCATGTCAGTGATACAGACTAAAAGATGATTAGTACTAATGAGGAGGATTAGACCTTAACGCTGCCGGCGGCTCGACGGAGTTCCCGCGCGCGGCCGCGACGGCGAGGTGGAGGATCTGGAGCTGGAGTGGTTCCCTAGACTCGCGAGTGGCTCCCCTAGGTTCATCAGCACCTCGCGAAACTGATGACGGCGACACGGGACCTCGAGGATGCCGGCGGCGAGCTGGCGGCGAACGGAGGCGGAGAAGAAGACACGGCTCACGCGGAGATGACGCTACGGGCGACGAGAGGCTTCAGGAAAGAGCGCCTCAGCTCCGCCTTGATCCCAGGAGCAAAAAGCACAAGATGATGACGACGAAGGAGGTCCGAGACGGCCGGAATCACCACGGCGGCGAAACACCGAGCTCGGGGAAGAACCGGTCGTATGCCCTCAACAATGCACCAAAAGCAAGAATGAACCTACCATAAGTCTCAGTGAAGAAATGCGATCACGAGGGACCAGGTGCCGAGGTTAAAGACTCACCAGAACACCCAAACGGCTGCGGAGCTGAGGCTGCCGGAGGCGGAGACGATGAAGTCGCACTAGATGATTCACTGGACGTCAAAGACCGGAATGGGCAAAATGGAGGCGGCAACGAGCGTGGATCACGGCGGTGCGGTCGCTGGCTAGAGGGCGGCGCTGCTCTCGGCTTCTTCTCCGGCCGGAACCAAGAAATGGGCGGCGAGGGTGATAGAGTGAAGGAAACGAGGAATGGGTGGGTGCGGTGAGATGATGAAGACCCGGCGACATTTCAGAGAGGGACACGCGTCCACGAGGTGGCAGCGACGAGCTGCGTGGCACGCATGCGATCGCCAGCGAGCTCCGGTGAGACGCGGAGAAGACGAGGGCGATACTTGTTGGAGATATGCCCTAGAGGCAATCATATTGATGATGATATTTCATTGTATCCATGATTTAATAAATGTTCCTTGAATATTGCCTTTGTGTTGATTAACAAGTATGTGACTTGTTTGTGAAACTCTTTACTTGTATGGTTATTCTAAAGTTGTCCCTAGTCGGAGTTCATGTGAGGACACACGTGAATGATGGATTAGCACATGTATCGGTTGATGACCATGTTTCACAGGTCATAGACATGGAGATGTCAAACCAATAATGTGGACACATGTTTAGAACATGGGGTTGGACCGACCCAACATGAGACATAGTAATTATTCTTATGGTTCTCTCTACACAATGTGTACGCCTTGTCCTTAGACCTGAGATTGTCGCATGTACTTGAGATGTGAATCGACCTACTTAGGGGCTATCAAACGCTACTCGTGAATCGTAGTTATAAAGGTAGCTTTCGGGTTTGTCATGAAGCATGCTCGCGAGGCATGGTCGATCGAGATGGGATTTGCCCCTCTCTACCCGAGAGATATCTGGGCCTCGAGTGATCGGATCCGTAAATGCATGGCCATGCTACTTAAGGTTAAGAGTTAACCTAGTAAGGGATTCCGGATCACAGGATCGAGAAAGAGTGGTCAGCTTGGAGCTCGACCAAATATCGTGAGGCAAAGGGATTGGCATGTACATAACGTTGTGATGGTTCGTCCGATATGATCTTTACGTATGTTTAGGAGTTGGCACGCCTTGCTAGAGGCCGCTACCAACTATTGACCAAGTATGTGTACTCGCGTCATGTCTAAACATATGTGAACCATAGGTCACACACTTAAGTGAAGCCTAATTCGGATTGGATCCGACTAGATCGGGCATTGAGTCCTAATGGGCCTCTATTCGTAGAAGCCCATTATAAGGACGCCTATAAAAGGAGGGCAGGCGCGCTGGTTGAGGGTTGAGTTTTTCGTGACATCCCCAAACCCCGCCGCCACCCTCCCACGCCCTAGTCGCCGCGCGGATCTAGTAGTCCGGCGTGCGTCGCTTCCTCCCGTGCGTGTGGATACCTTTGAAGGCGCCGCATCGTGGCGTTGGGACGAACCGCAAGAAAGGAGTCAGACGTGGGGCGCCACGACGAGGACGAGGAAGTAGTACGACTACTCGCCCGACGCATCGCATCAACTTGGTACGACTACACCGCCCGACGCGCGCATCAACTTCCGCACTGCGCGTCTAGTGGTAAGACCGTGATCTATAATCGCGGTGATCTTGGTTTACGGGTAGAATTTTTTAATTTGCGCTAGTGTAGCCTACCCGTTTCCCAACGGTGGTATCGAGCGGTTCTTTGTCATGTTATAGGTTCGTGATTTGCATATGGCGATATGTAAATCGGTATGATCGATGTGATCGATTGTATAGTTACGTAATGGATTGGTCCGGTTTCGTGATCATGCCGCTAAGGTCGTGAAACAACATACCCTACGGTCGGATTCGCCATCGGGTAGAGCGGTGACACGTAAAACCGGTTGCGGCATGCGAAGATCAATATGATTGATCGAATCGAACCTAGATTAATAATCGATGTACCGTGATCATGTCGCTAAGGTCGTGAAACAACATACCCCTACCGGCCGGATTCGCCATCGGGTAGAAGCGGTGACACGTAAAACCGGTTGCGGCATGCGAAGATCAATATAATTGGTCGAATCGGAACAGTAGTCGATTTGTGGTAAATATGATTTGCCGATCAAAATCCTATGTAAAAATTGCATAGATTGGATCTCTGTATGTGACCAGTATGGCCTAATGTGTATGTGATGCATGTTTGTAATATTTGCATGACCTGCGTGTCGTGGGTACGACAACACGGCTGGAGCCATTGTGTTGTCAAAGTATTGTATTAACGGCCTGCGTGCCGACTTGTGATGATTCCTAGTATCCATGTATTTTATTACTAGCTGTTATGAGTAATAGCTTATAGTAGTACTCGGAGGACACATCACTTGGAGGGATGGCACACATGAACCATGGAGATGGAGATCATTATGGTGGACAGATTCTATGGCGATGGAGATCACCATGAGAAAATGGGCCATACTGAGTCACAACTGTGTGAATGCTATTCCTATTGTTTTACTCCTATGCATGTTTGAATGGTAGAAGTATAGCGATCCCTCACAAAATGTTAAGTTAAACATATGCCCTCCCAATTAAACTTTGCACCATCCCATGTCTTGTAAATTGATGGTGGGTCTATAAAATTAGGGCACCATCAACTTTCCTTGACTAGATGGGTTTTGTATCGGATACTTACATGCATAAGGATTGGTGAACTTAACAAGGTTATCATAAAGGTTATGGGCCTTGGGGCATAAGGTTGGGCGCGGGGCATAGAGATGTCACCCAACAACAAGAGTCATATAGAGATATGATTAGCAAGGTGTTGCTTACGAATTACCTTGTCTCCTAGCGGTGATGCAAAAGCTCACTAGTAGACTCGTTAATTGCGGATCTTGAATCGCTAAGAATCAACAGAGGGATGTTGATTTTAGTGGGAGTACATTCTATTAAATTTGTTTAATACAGCTTTACTCTATCATGGTTTTATTTGTCTTAGTATTTTGCATTTCCTATTGTAGATCAATGGCATCTAGCAACCACGCACACCCTTTTGCTTTGCGATCGATTCTTGAGAAAGAGAAATTAAATGGAACAAACTATTCGGATTGGTCCGTAACTCGAGAATTGTTCTCGTGGCGGATAAAAGGAAAACGTTCGACACCCCAATCCCGAAAGAACTCGCTAACAATGCGTCTCTGCTTTGTTAAAAATGCCTACAAGAAAGCATGTGATGACTCTCTTGAGATTAGCTGTCTTATGCTTGCATGCATGGAACCTGACCTTCAAAAGCAGTTTGAGGATCAAGAAGCGTATGATATGATCATAGCGCTTAAGGACATGTTCCAGACACAGGCCAGGACTGAACGGTTCAATGTCTCTAAGGCTTTTACGGAATGCAAGTTAATGAAGGTGCACCGTAGGCCCACATGTGATCAAAATGGTTGGTTCTGATCGGACTTTGGATAAACTTGGTTTTCCAATTGGCCAAGAGTTGGCAAGCGATTTCATTTAGCGTCTCTTCCACCTAGCTATGGGCATTTCATTTCGAACTACCATATGCATGGGGCGGATAAGGGCCTTAATGAGCTTTGTGGGATGCTCAAAACAGAGAGTGACATTAAGAAGTGTGCGGGGCCTAGCCATGTGATGGTGTGTGAGAACAAGTCTAGCTTCAAGAAAAGGGTAAGAAGCCATGGCCAAAGAATAAGGGCAAGGTTAAAGATATGATCTCGAAGCCAACGCTTAAGCCTAATCTGGACTCGAGTGAGACAAGATGCTTCTATTGTAAAGAAATCCCACTGGAAGAGAAACGCAAGAAGTACATGGATTCCGATGAATGCAAGAAGAAGGTTGGAAGTAAGACTTCTACCCATGGTACACTTGTCATAAATGTTTTAGACATTTTTCTCGCAGATTCTCCTATTAACTCTTGGGTATTTGATACCGGATCGCTTGCTCACATTTGCAACTCGATGCGAGGGCTAATAAGAAGTAGAGGAGTCGCAAGAGGTGAAGTTGATTTTCGCGTCGGAAATAAAGCAAGGGTTGCTTGCGTTGACCGTCGGCACCATGCAACTTCAGCTTCCTTCAAGATTTATTATGGAATTGAATAATTGTTATTATGTTCCTAGTATGAGTCGAAACATTTTATCCCCTCATGTTTGATGAGAGATGGTTATTCATTTGCAAGTAAAGACAATGGTTGTTTGATCTCTAAAATGGAATGTTTATGGCTTTTAGCCCATTGTGAATGGGTTATTTATTTTAAATCTTGATGATGCGCCTATCTTTAACATAAATGCTAAAAGACTTCGACCTAATGATTTGAATCCCACCTATGTTTGGCATTGTCGTTTGGGTCACATAAGTGAAAAGCGCATGAAGAAGCTCCATGTCGATGGTCTTCTAACTTCGTTTGATTTTGAATCATACGAGACATGTGAAGCTTGTTTGCTTGGTAAGATGACCAAATCACCTTTCAAAGGTTCTTTTGAGAGGCGTCGGACTTGTTGGAAATCATACATACCGATGTATGTGGACCAATGAGCACGATCGCTAGAGGTGGATTTCATTACTTCATAACTTTCATCGATGATTTTAGTAGATATGGCTATGTCTACTTAATGAAGCATAAGTCTGAAACTTTTGAAAAGTTCAAAGAGTTCCAGAATGAGGTTGAAAATCAACGTGCCAAGAAAATCAAGGCTCTGCGATCTGATCGTGGTGGCGAGTATTTGAGTCATGAATTTAGCAATCATCTGAAGAGTTGCGGAATTGTTCCACAGCTAACACCGCCCGGAACGCCTCAAAGAAACGGGGTATCCGAGCGGCGTAATCGGACCTTGTTGGACATGGTTCGATCGATGATGAGCCAGTCAGATTTACCATTATCCTTTTGGGGTTACGCTCTAGAAACGGCAGCTTTCACACTTAATAGGGTACCGTCTAAATCCGTAGTTAAGACACCATATGAGATATGGACTGGGAAGAGTCACAGTTTGTCTTTTCTAAAGATTTGGGGATGTGAGGCGTTTGTCAAGCGACTACAGTCGGACAAGCTCACACCCAAGTCGGATAAATGCATTTTCGTGGGATATCCGAAGGAAACCTTTGGATATTACTTCTACAACCGACTAGAGGGCAAAGTGTTTGTCGCTCGAAGTGGTGTTTTCCTAGAGAAAGAGTTTCTCAATAGGGAGACAAGTGGAAGAACGGTGCAGCTTGAAGAAGTTCAAGATGAACCAATCGGGGAAGACTCGACGAATGATGCCCATGTGGCAGAACAAGTTGAGGAACCCATGGCAAAGGAAGCACCACCACCACGAAGGTCGGAAAGGCTCCGCAATGCGCGAGATATATTATTGTTAGACAATGATGAGCCTCGACCTATGCGAAGCAATGATGGACCCAGACTCGAGAAATGGCATAGTGCCATGAGATCCGAGATAGCATCCATGGGAGACAATCAAGTTTGGAATTTGGTTGACCACTTTGATGGTGTTAAAACCATAGAGTGCAAATGGATCTATAAAGGAAGATTGATATGGATGGAAATGTTCATATCCATAAAGCTCGACTTGTCGCAAAGGTTTCGGCAAGTTCAAGGAGTTGACTACGATGAGACTTTCTCACCAGTAGCGATGCTTAAATCAATACAGATCATTCTAGCTATTCTTTGCATATTTCGACTATGAGATATGGCGATGGATGTCAAAACGGCTTTCCTTAATGGAAATTTAACCGAGGACGTGTATATGATACGGCCGAGGGTTTTGTCGATCCAAACAATGCTAGAAAAGTATGCAAACTTCAAAAATCCATTTATGGATTGAAGCAAGCATCTCGGAGTTGGAACATTCGTTTTGATGAAGTGGTCAAAGGGTTTGACTTCATCAAAACGAAGAAGAATCTTGTGTTTACAAGAAGACAAGTGGGAGCTCACTCGTATTTCTAATCTTATATGTAGATGACATATTACCGATTGGAAATGATATTCCTATGCTCGAGTCCGTTAAGACCTCACCAAAAATAGTTTCTCAATGAAGGACTTAGGGAAGCGGCATATATTTTGGGTATTAAAATCTATAGAGATAGATCAAAAGGCTAATAGGATTAAGCCGAGTACTTACATTGACAAAGTGTTGAAACGGTTCAACATGGAGGAGGCAAAGAAAGGGTTCTTGCCCATGTCTCATGGCATAAATCTTGGCAAGACTCAGTGTCCTTCGACAACTAATGAGCGAGATCGCATGAGTAAGATTCCATATGCTTCGGCCATTGGATCTATCATGTATGCTATGATGTGCACTCGCCCGATGTTTCCTATGCTCTAAGTGTTACGAGCAGATACAGTGATCGGTGAGAGTCATGGACAGCGATTAAAAACATCCTCAAGTATTTGAGAAGAACTAAGGATGTGTTCCTAGTCTACGGAGGTGAGGAAGAGCTCGTTGTAAATGGTTACACCGATGCAAGCTTCCAAACCGACAAAGATGATTACAAATCGCAATCGGGTTTTGTGTTCCTTTTGAGCGGTGGTGCGGTAAGTTGGAAGAGTTCCAAGCGGAGATCTGTCGACTCTACAACGGAGGTCGAGTACATTGCGGCTTCAGGCGGCAAAGGAAGGTGTTTGGATAAGGAAGTTCATAATCGAACTAGGTGTGGTTCCTAGTGCGTGCGATCCTGCGGATCTTTCTTGTGATAACGGTGGGGCCATTGCGCAAGCCAAGGAGCCGAGGAATCACCAAAAGAACAAACACATACTGCGGCGTTTCATCTCATTCGAGAGATCCTTAATCGAGGAGATTTAAAGATATGCAAAATACACACGTTTGAATATTTGAGATCCTTTGTGAAGCCTCTCCCACCCTAAGCATGAGGCGCACACAAGAGCTATGGGTATTAGATATCTTCTAGATTGACTCTAGTGCAAGTGGGAGATCATTGGAGATATGCCTAGAGGCAATCATATTGATGATGATATTTCATTGTATCCATGATTTAATAAATGTTCCTTGAATATTGCCTTTGTGTTGATTAACAAGTATGTGACTTGTTTGTGAAACTCTTTACTTGTATGGTTATTCTAAAGTTGTCCCTAGTCGGAGTTCATGTGAGGACACACGTGAATGATGGATTAGCACATGTATCGGTTGATGACCATGTTTCACAGTCATAGACATGGAGATGTCAAACCAATAATGTGGACACATGTTTAGAACATGGGGTTGGACCGACCCAACATGAGACATAGTAATTATTCTTATGGTTCTCTCTACACAATGTGTACGCCTTGTCCTTAGACCCGAGATTGTCGCATGTACTTGAGATGTGAATCGACCTACTTAGGGGCTATCAAATGCTACTCCGTGGCTCGGTAGTTATAAAGGTAGCTTTGGTTTGTCATGAAGCATGTCATGAGGCATGGTCACGAGATGGGATTTGCCCTCTCTACCGAGAGATATCTCTGGGCCTCGAGTGATCGGATCCGTAAATGCATGGCCATGCTACTTAAGGTTAAGAGTTAACCTAGTAAGGGATTCGGATCACAGGATCGAGAAAGAGTGGTCACTTGGAGCTCGACCGAATATCGTGAGGCAAAGGGATTGGCATGTACATAACGCTGTGATGGTTCGTCCGATATGATCTTTACGTATGTTTAGGAGTTGGCACGCCTTGCTAGAGGCCGCTACCAACTATTGACCAAGTATGTGTACTCGCGTCATGTCTAAACATATGTGAACCATAGGGTCACACACTTATGGGTGAAGCCTAATTCGGATTGGATCCGAATTAGATCGGGCATTGAGTCCTAATGGGCCTCTATTCGTAGAAGCCCATTATAAGGACGCCTATAAAAGGAGGGCAGGGCGCGCTGTTGAGGGTTGAGTTTTTCGTGACATCCCAAACCCCGCCGCCACCCTCCCACGCCCTAGTCGCCGCGCGATCTAGTAGTCCGGCGTCGCCGCTCCTCCCGCACGTGTGGATACCTTTGAAGGCGCCGCATCCGTGGCGTTGGGACGAACCGCAAGAAAGGAGCAGACGTGGGGCGCCACGACGAGGACGAGGAAGTAGTACGACTACTCGCCCGACGCATCGCATCAACTTGGTACGACTACACCGCCCGACGCACCGCATCAACTTCCGCACTGCGCGTCTAGTGGTAAGACCGTGATCTATAATCGCAGTGATCTTGGTTTACGGGTAGAATTTTTAATTTGCGCTAGTGTAGCCTACCCGCTTTCCCAACGGTGGTATCGAGCGGTTCTTTGTCATGTTATAGGTTCGGTGATTTGCATATGGCGATATGTAATCGGTATGATCGATGTGATCGATTGTATAGTTCGTAATGGATTGGTCCGGTTTCGTGATCATGCCGCTAAGGTCGTGAAACAACATACCCTACCGGTCGGATTCGCCATCGGGGTGAGCGGTGACACGTAAAACCGGTTGCGGCATGCGAAGATCAATATGATTGATCGAATCGAACCTAGATTAATAATCGATGTACCGTGATCATGCCGCTAAGGTCGTGAAACAACATACCCCTACCGGTCGGATTCGCCATCGGGTGAGACGGTGACACGTAAAACCGGTTGCGCATGCGAAGATCAATATAATTGGTCGAATCGAACGATGAGTCGATTTGTGGTAAATATGATTTGCCGATCAAAATCCTATGTAAAAATTGCATAGATTGGATCTCTGTATGTGACCAGTATGGCCTAATGTGTATGTGATGCATGTTTGTAATATTTGCATGACTGCAGTGTCATGGTACGACAACACTACCGGAGCCATTGTGTTGTCAAAGTATTGTATTAACGGCTGCGTGCCGACTTGTGATGATTCCTAGTATCCATGTATTTTATTACTAGCTGTTATGAGTAATAGCTTATAGTAGTACTCGGAGGACACATCACTTGGAGGGATGGCACACATGAACCATGGAGATGGAGATCATTATGGTGGATGATTCTATGGCGATGGAGATCACCATGAGAAAATGGGCCATACCGAGTCACAACGTGTGAATGCTATTCCTATTGTTTTACTCCTATGCATGTTTGAATGGTAGAAGTATAGCGATCCTCACAAAATGTTAAGTTAAACATATGCCCTCCCAATTAAACTTTGCACCATCCCATGTCTTGTAAATTGATGGTGGGTCTATAAAATTAGGCACCATCAACTTTCCTTGACTAGATGGGTTTTGTATCTGATACTTACATGCATAAGGATTGGTGAACTTAACAAGGTTATCATAAAGGTTATGGGCCTTGGGGCATAAAGGTTGGGCGCCGGGGCATAGAGATGTCACCCAACAACAAGAGTCATATAGAGATATGATTAGCAGGGTGTTGCTTACCGAATTACCTTGTCTCCTAGCGGTGATGCAAAAGCTCACTAGTAGACTCGTTAATTGCGGATCTTGAATCGCTAAGAATCAACAGAGGGATGTTGATTTTAGTGGGAGTACATTCTATTAAATTTGTTTAATACAGTTTACTCTATCATGGTTTTATTTGTCTTAGTATTTTGCATTTCCTATTGTAGATCAATGGCATCTAGCAACCACGCACACCCTTTTGCTTTGCGATCGATTCTTGAGAAAGAGAAATTAAATGGAACAAACTATTCGGACTGGGTCCGTAACCTGAGAATTGTTCTCGTGGCGTATAAAAGGAAAACGCTCGACACCCCAATCCCGGAAGAACTCGCTAACAATGCGTCTCACTGTTAAAAATGCCTACAAGAAAGCATGTGATGACTCTCTTGAGATTAGTCGTCTTATGCTTGCATGCATGGAACCCGACCTTCAAAAGCGCTTTGAGGATCGTGAAGCGTATGATATGATCATAGCGCTTAGGACATGTTCCGCATACGTGCCAGACTGAACGGTTCAATGTCTCTAAGGCTTTTCTCGAATGCAAGTTAATGTAAGGTGCACCGTAGGCCCACATGTGATCAAAATGGTTGGTTACAATGGACTTTGGATAAACTTGGTTTTCCAATTGGCCAAGAGTTGGCAATCGATTTCATTTTAGCGTCTCTTCCACCTAGCTATGGGCATTTCATTTCGAACTACCATATGCATGGGGCGGATAAGGGCCTTAATGAGCTTTGTGGGATGCTCAAAAGCAGAGAGTGACATTAAGAAGTGTGCGTGGCCTAGCCATGTGATGGTCTGTGAACAAGTCTAGCTTCAAGAAAAAGGGTAAGAAGCCATGGCCAAAGAATAAGGGCAAGGTTAAAGATATGATCTCAAGCCAACGCTAAGCCTAATCGGACTCGAGCCGAGACAAGATGCTTCTATTGTAAAGAAACTGGCCACTGGAAGAGAAACTGCAAGAAGTACATGGATTCCGATGAATGCAAGAAGAAGGTTGGAAGTAAGACTTCTACCCATGGTACACTTGTCATAAATGTTTTAGACATTTTTCTCGCAGATTCTCCTATTAACTCTTGGGTATTTGATACCGGATCAGTTGCTCACATTTGCAACTCGATGCAGGGGCTAATAAGAAGTAGAGGAGTCGCAAGAGGTGAAGTTGATTTTCGCGTCGGAAATAAAGCAAGGGTTGCTGCGTTGACCGTCGGCACCATGCAACTTCAGCTTCCTTCAAGATTTATTATGGAATTGAATAATTGTTATTATGTTCCTAGTATGAGTCGAAACATTTTATCCCCCTCATGTTTGATGAGAGATGGTTATTCATTTGCAAGTAAAGACAATGGTTGTTTGATCTCTAAAATGGAATGTTTATGGCTTTTTAGCCCATTGTGAATGGGTTATTTATTTTAAATCTTGATGATGCGCCTATCTTTAACATAAATGCTAAAAGACTTCGACCTAATGATTTGAATCCCACCTATGTTTGGCATTGTCGTTTGGGTCACATATGAAAAGCGCATGAAGAAGCTCCATGTCGATGGTCTTCTAACTTCGCTTGATTTTGAATCATACGAGACATGTGAAGCTTGTTTGCTTGGTAAGATGACCAAATCACCTTTCAAAGGTTCTTTTGAGAGGGCGCGACTTGTTGGAAATCATACATACCGATGTATGTGGACCAATGAGCACGATCGCTAGAGGTGGATTTCATTACTTCATAACTTTCATCGATGATTTTAGTAGATATGGCTATGTCTACTTAATGAAGCATAAGTCCAAACTTTGAAAAGTTCAAAGAGTTCCGAATGAGGTTGAAAATCAACGTGCCAAGAAAATCAAGGCTCGCGATCCGATCGTGGTGGCGAGTATTTGAGTCATGAATTTAGCAATCATCTCAAGAGTTGCGGAATTGTTCCACGCCTAACACCGCCTAACGCCTCAAAGAAACGGGTATCCGAGCGCGTGTCGGACCTTGTTGGACATGGTTCGATCGATGATGAGCCATCATTTACCATTATCCTTTGGGGTTACGCCTAGAAACGGCAGCTTTTCACACTTAATAGGTACCGTCTAAATCAGTAGTTAAGACACCATATGAGATATGGACCGGAAGAGTCACAATTTGTCTTTTCTAAAGATTTGGGGATGTGAGGCGTTTGTCAGCGACTACATCGGACAAGCTCACACCCAAGTCTGATAAATGCATTTTCGTGGGATATCCGAAGGAAACCTTTGGATATTACTTCTACAACCGACTAGAGGGCAAAGTGTTTGTCGCTCAAGTGGTGTTTTCCTAGAGAAAGAGTTTCTCAATAGGGAGACAAGTGGAAGAACGGTGCGGCTTGAAGAAGTTCAAGATGAACCAATCGGGAAGACTCGACGAATGATGCCCATGTGGCGTAACAAGTTGAGGAACCCATGGCAAAGGAAGCACCACCACCACGAAGGTCGGAAGGTTCCGCAATGCGCGAGATATATTATTGTTAGACAATGATGAGCCTACGACCTATGCGGAAGCAATGATGGACCTGCACTCGAGAAATGGCATAGTGCCATGAGATCCGAGATAGCATCCATGGGAGACAATCAAGTTTGGAATTTGGTTGACCTCTTTGATGGTGTTAAAACCATAGAGTGCAAATGGATCTATAAAAGGAAGATTGATATGGATGGAAATGTTCATATCCATAAAGCTCGACTTGTCGCAAAAGGTTTCGGCAAGTTCAAGGAGTTGACTACGATGAGACTTTCTCACCGTAGCGATGCTTAAATCAATACGCATCATTCTAGCTATTGCCGCATATTTCGACTATGAGATATGGCGATGGATGTCAAAACGCTTTCCTTAATGGAAATTTAACCGAGGACGTGTATATGATACACCCGAGGGTTTTGTCGATCCAAACAATGCTAGAAAAGTATGCAAACTTCAAAAATCCATTTATGGATTGAAGCAAGCATCTCGAGTTGGAACATCTGTTTTGATGAAGTGGTCAAAGGGTTTGACTTCATCAAAACGAAGAAGAATCTTGTGTTTACAAGAAGACAAGTGGGAGCTCACTCGTATTTCTAATCTTATATGTAGATGACATATTACCGATTGAAATGATATTCCTATGCTCGAGTCCGTTAAGACCTCACCAAAAATAGTTTCTCAATGAAGGACTTAGGGGAAGCGGCATATATTTTGGGTATTAAAATCTATAGAGATAGATCAAAAAGGCTAATAGGATTAAGCCAGAGTACTTACATTGACAAAGTGTTGAAACGGTTCAACATGGAGGAGGCAAAGAAAGGGTTCTTGCCCATGTCTCATGGCATAAATCTTGGTAAGACTCAGTGTCCTTCGACAACTAATGAGCGAGATCGCATGAGTAAGATTCCATATGCTTCGGCCATTGGATCTATCATGTATGCTATGATGTGCACTCGCCCAGATGTTTCCTATGCTCTAAGTGTTACGAGCAGATACCAAGCTGATCCAGGTGAGAGTCACTGGACAGCAGTTAAAAACATCCTCAAGTATTTGAGAAGAACTAAGGATGTGTTCCTAGTCTACGGAGGTGAGGAAGAGCTCGTTGTAAATGGTTACACCGATGCAAGCTTCCAAACCGACAAAGATGATTACAAATCGCAATCGGGTTTTGTGTTCCTTTTGAACGGTGGTGCGGTAAGTTGGAAGAGTTCCAAGCAGAGATCGTTGTCGACTCTACAACGGAGGTCGAGTACATTGCGGCTTCGGCAAAGAAAGGAAGGTGTTTGGATAAGGAAGTTCATAATCAACTAGGTGTGGTTCCTAGTGCGTGCGATCCTCTGGATCTTTATCTTGTGATAACAAGGGGCCATTATGCAAGCCAAGGAGCCGAGGAATCACCAAAAGAACAAACACATATCACAAGCGGTTTCATCTCATTCGAGAGATCCTTAATCGAGGAGATTTAAAGATATGCAAAATACACACTGATTTGAATATTTCAGATCCTTTGACGAAGCCTCTCCCACACCTAAGCATGAGGCGCACACAAGAGCTATGGGTATTAGATATCTTCTAGATTGACTCTAGTGCAAGTGGGAGATCGTTGGAGATATGCCCTAGAGGCAATCATATTGATGATGATATTTCATTGTATCCATGATTTAATAAATGTTCCTTGAATATTGCCTTTGTGTTGATTAACAAGTATGTGACTTGTTTGTGAAACTCTTTACTTGTATGGTTATTCTAAAGTTGTCCCTAGTCGGAGTTCATGTGAGGACACACGTGAATGATGGATTAGCACATGTATCGGTTGATGACCATGTTTCACGTGTCATAGACATGGAGATGTCAAACCAATAATGTGGACACATGTTTAGAACATGGGGTTGGACCGACCCAACATGAGACATAGTAATTATTCTTATGGTTCTCTCTACACAATGTGTACGCCTTGTCCTTAGACCCGAGATTGTCGCATGTACTTGAGATGTGAATCGACCTACTTAGGGGCTATCAAATGCTACTCCAGAATCGGGTAGTTATAAAGGTAGCTTTCGGTTTGTCATGAAGCATGCCGCGAGGCATGGTCACGAGATGGGATTTGCCCTCTCTACCGAGAGATATCTCTGGCCCTCGAGTGATCGGATCCGTAAATGCATGGCCATGCTACTTAAGGTTAAGAGTTAACCTAGTAAGGGATTCCGGATCACAGATCGAGAAAGAGTGGTCACTTGGAGCTCGACCAAATATCGTGAGGCAAAGGGATTGGCATGTACATAACGCTGTGATGGTTCGTCCGATATGATCTTTACGTATGTTTAGGAGTTGGCACGCCTTGCTAGAGGCGCTACCAACTATTGACCAAGTATGTGTACTCGCGTCATGTCTAAACATATGTGAACCATAGGGTCACACACTTATGGGTCAAGCCTAATTCGGATTGATCCGAATTAGATCGGGCATTGAGTCCTAATGGGCCTCTATTCGTAGAAGCCCATTATAAGGACGCCTATAAAAGGAGGGCAGGGGCGCTGGTTGAGGGTTGAGTTTTTCGTGACATCCCCAAACCTCGCCGCCACCCTCCCACGCCCTAGTCGCCGCGCGATCTAGTAGTCCGGCGGCGCCGCTTCCTCCGCACGTGTGGATACCTTTGAAGGCGCCGACCCGTGGCGCTGGGACGAACCGCAAGAAAGGAGTCAGACGTGGGGCGCCACGACGAGGACGAGGAAGTAGTACGACTACTCGCCCGACGCATCGCATCAACTTGGTACGACTACACCGCCTCGACGCCCGCATCAACTTCCGCACCGCGCCTAGTGGTAAGACCGTGATCTATAATCGCAGTGATCTTGGTTTACTGGGTAGAATTTTTTAATTTGCGCTAGTGTAGCCTACCCGCTTCCCAACAGTGGTATCGAGCGGTTGTTTGTCATGTTATAGGTTCGGTGATTTGCATATGGCGATATGTAATCGGCATGATCGATGTGATCGATTGTATAGTTCGTAATGGATTGGTCTGCTTCGTGATCATGCCGCTAAGGTCGTGAAACAACATACCCCACCGGCCGGATTCGCCATCGGGGTAGACAAGTGACACGTAAAACCGTTATGGCATGCGAAGATCAATATGATTGATCGAATCGAACCTAGATTAATAATCGATGTACCGTGATCATGCCGCTAAGGTCGTGAAACAACATACCCTACCGGCCGGATTCGCCATCGGGTAGACAAGGTGACACGTAAAACCGGTTGCGCATGCGAAGATCAATATAATTGGTCGAATCTAACGAGAGTCGATTTGTGGTAAATATGATTTGCCATCAAAATCCTATGTAAAAATTGCATAGATTGGATCTCTGTATGTGACCAAGATGGCCTAATGTGTATGTGATGCATGTTTGTAATATTTGCATGACTGCGTGTCGAATGGTACGACAACACTACCGAGCCATTGTGTTGTCAAAGTATTGTATTAACGGCTCATGCGTGCCGACTTGTGATGATTCCTAGTATCCATGTATTTTATTACTAGTCATTATGAGTAATAGCTTATAGTAGTACTCGGAGGACACATCACTTGGAGGGATGGCACACATGAACCATGGAGATGGAGATCATTATGGTGGACAGATTCTATGGCGATGGAGATCACCATGAGAAAATGGGCCATGTGTAATTTTTCCAGGAATTTTTAGGCACTGCAGTATTCCCAAAAAAATTCACAAGCTGCTGTCCCAACGAGTTGACCAGAGATTCAAACTGGTTTGGCTTGCTCATTTGAAATAGCAAACAAAATCTAAAAAATTGTGAAATTTTGCAGAGAGGTGACTAGGAAGGTTAGGAAGATAGGAAAAATACTTCCAGAGGATGATCATGAGTTTTTGGCTTCTTTTTCTCTTTGTGTTTATAATTTGTGTTGTATGTTTTCAATTATTTTCAAAATTTCAAAGACAACTTTTCAAACAAAAAAATTTTCAGGAAATTAATACATGCTCAAAAGTTTTTAATTATACTCATTTTCACACATTTGAAGTACAGGGTTAAATTACAGATGTTACAGTCAGTCACCGATGTGCGGAGTTTTCTTGGTTTGGCCGGCTACTATCGCCGCTTTATCGAGAATTTCTCCAAGATTGCGAAGCCTATGACCGAGTTGCTCAAGAAAGACAAGAAGTTTGCGTGGTCTGCTGCTTGTGATGTGAGTTTTCAGGAACTCAAGAAGCGGTTGACCTCAGCCCCAGTGCTTTTCTTCCTGATATCCACAAGAGTTTTGATATCTTTTGTGATGCTTCTCGTCAGGGTCTTGGTTGTGTTCTTATGCAGGAGGGCAAGGTTGTGGCCTATGCATCGCGACAGTTGAGGCCTTATGAACTCAACTATCCTACTCATGACTTGGAGTTAGCTGCAGTGGTTCATGCACTCAAGATTTGGCGGCATTATCTGATTGGTAACCGTTGTGAGGTGTACTCTGACCACAAGAGCTTGAAGTACTTGTTCACCTAGCCAGATCTGAACCTCAGACAAAGAAGATGGTTGGAATTGATCAAGGACTATGACATGGGCAACCAGTATCATCCCGGCAAGGCCAATGTCGTTGCGGATGCACTTAGTCGGAAAGTGTATTGCAACATGTTAATGCTCCAAGAGCAGCAGCCTACGCTCATTTCAGAATTTCAGCACCTCAATTTGGGTTTGATCGAGCACGGTTCTCTTGCTACCTTGGTCGTGCAACCAACCTTGGTGGACCGAATCAAGGCTGCACAGCGGGCAGATGTTGGTGTGAGTCAAATCAAGCTGAACATCAAGGATGGGACAGCCAAGTGCTTTTCAGAGGATGAGCACGGAGTTGTATGGTTTGGGCAACGTCTTGTCGTTCCTAAGGTCATGGAATTGTAGGATTTGGTTCTCCGCAAAGCCCATGATTCTCCTTTGTCTATCCACCCCGGGGCTACCAAGATGTATCAGGACCTTCGTCAGAGATTCTGGTGGACTCGAATGAAGCGTGAGATTGCCAAGTTCGTTGCCGAGTGCAACGTGTGCTGTCGTGTGAAGGCCGAGCATCAGCGTCCAGCAGGTATTCTTCAGCCTTTGCCTGTGCCAGAGTGAAAGTGGGATTCCGTTGGCATGGACTTCATCACCGGGTTGCCTCGAACTTCTTCTAGGAAGGATGCCATCTGGGTTGTCATTGATCGGTTGACAAATGTAGTGCATTTCCTGCTGGTGCGTACCAACCTCAGTGTCAATCAGTTGGCGGATATCTACGTATCTCGCATTGTGTGCCAGCATGGTGTACCACGAACGATTGTGTCAGATCGTGGTTCTCTTTTTACCTCTCGGTTTTGGCATCAGTTGCAAGAGGCCATGGGGACGCGTCTTTCTTTCAGTTCAGCTTACTATCCCCAGACTGATGGTCAGACGGAGAGAGTCAACCAAGTGTTGGAGGATATGTTCCGTGCTTGTGTTCTTTCCTATGGGAAGAATTGGGAGAAATGCTTGCCGTTTGCTGAGTTCTCCTACAACAACAGCTTTCAGGCTAGTCTTGGCATGGTACCATTTGAGGCCTTGTATGGGAGGAGATGTAGAACCCCATTGAATTGGTCAGAAACTGGTGAGAGACAGTTCTTCGGCCCAGATTCGATCAATGAGGCCGAAAGTCAGGTTCAGTTGATCCGCGAGCATTTGCGCACGGCCCAGTCCAGGCAGAAGAGTTATGCGGATCGCCGTCGCCGTGAGTTGAGCTTTGAGCCCAATGACCTTGTGTATCTCAAAGTCTCACCTTTGAAGGGCCATCAGCATTTTGGCATCAAGGGCAAATTAGCTCCTCGGTATATTGGGCCTTATCGCGTCGTCGAGAGAGTTGGGGCTGTGGCATACAGATTGGAGCTGCCAGCTACGCTTGAGGGTATGCATGATGTGTTCCATGTGTCCCACCTGAAGAAGTGCCTCCGTGTCCCAACTGAGGAAACTCCGTTGGAGGTTCTCGATGTGCAGGAGAATTTGACGTACCGCGAGCATCCTATTCGTATTCTCGAGGAATCTGAACGTAGGACAAGGAACCGCGTCATCAAGTTCCTTAAAGTTCAGTGGTCAAACCATTCTGAAGATGAAGCAACTTGGGAGCGGGAAGATCGCCTTCGTGCGGATTATCCATCTTTCTTCTCCGAGTAAACGGAATCTCGGGTCGAGATTCTTGTAAGGGGGGGAGGTTTGTAACATCCCAATTTTGGACTTGTGTTTCAAATGTAAGAAAAGGGGGTAGAAATTAAAACTTTTTCTTACATCATGTATTTCCTGTGAGTGCTAAACAATTCTTGTACAAGAGTTATGGAAATACATAGTCACAAGTCATTTGATCCAAATCTTGATCCTTCAAAAACAATCTTGTCGAATCTTTTGATCATCTCCTAGAAATATTTTTTCCTAAGTTCTTGGGATGGTTTGTGACCCCTTTGAAAAATTTCACAATTTTTAGAAATTGTTTGAATATTTTTATAGGACAGTCAAACTTGTTTGACTTTCAGTCAAACCTTAAACCAGCACCTTGCAGATTTTTTGGAGAAAAATGCACTGCATAAAAACCTCTGAAAATTTTACACAAGGTCAATATCTAAGTCGGCTAGCTCCTGTAAAAATTTTAGAATATTTGGAGTTATTTTGATACCTCTAATAAATCCTCAAAAGTCTCTGTCCAATTTAAACCTCAAACCTGGTTGCACTGTTCCTTGGGTTCGAGTCGGGCCCGGGTTCGAGCCACTTGACTCGGTCGAACCACCTAACTGCACCCGAGCTCACTCATAGCGCGCGGTTGTTATCAGCCGTTGGATTTAAATCGCGCGGCCCTCTTTGATTGTGACATTCGGACCGCCACGATCATCTCATCCATCTGAGCCGTTCGTTTCCGATCGGACCACTCTGATTGCTTGGAGTATTAGAAACCCTCCGCCGGATCCTTTTAATCATGATCGTCCATTTTCAATCCATCGGTCACCTTTTCCGTTTTGTTCTTCCTCCTCTGTCTCTCCGTGCAGTGCAGGCGAGCAATGGCAGGAAGAGAGAGAGAGGGCGGGTTCATTTTGTCAATTCGAGCTCGCTCTCGTCAACATCTCTCTGTGGGGCATTAAATGTGCCCCAGGCTTTCGGCTCCTCCATCCCGAGTCTCACTTGCCCCCATCATTTCTTGGTCCATGACCGTAGCATGAACCGAGCCCACCATGGACTCATGTTCTTACTCGAAAACCCTAATCCTTCCTCTATATATTGCCCCCTTAACCTCTCCTGGTGTTCCTTTACACCACCTTTAGCTCCTTCTTCACTTTTGGGAGCTCAAAGCCTCAAAAACAGCAAGACACCGTTGTTGACCCGAGAAGCTCCATTGGTGATCTTGGTGTCCAGTGGTTCATCTTCGATCCTTCTTGTACCCTTTTTAGCTCCTCAACTTCCTTTACATTTCCCCTAACTTAATTTTGGGTTGCATTCACAGGAATCACTCAATTTTAAGTTTGGAAATTTTCGGCCGAGTTCACCCCCTTTCTTCTCCAACTCCGGTAAGTGGTTCTTTTTGCAATTACTTACTTGTGGAGCTTTTGGGAACCATAATGGAGCTATTTTGATCACCCATCGGTGTTCATTTTGCTCAGGTTATCATTGTCGTGTCATCTTCCTCGGCTCCGGTGAGCTTCATCATGTTCAAGTCTTCCCCGGCCATCTTTGAAGCTCATCTGCGTTAAGGTAGCTTCTATTTAGTCCTTAGAAGTGTTGGCACGCGCTTCCGTGGACTGCAGCGGAGCATTTTGCTGTTTTCGTGTTTTCCCGAAATGGCCTCCTTCTGTGTTGTCCGGCTCGTCGGCGTTCTAGACCTCCACCGCCGGCGAGGTCATCACCATTGGGTCCGCAACACTATTGTGAACCCATTTTGGTATTTGGTTGGCGCTGCCGCGGCCGGAGTGGCCGGCGACAAGCCGTGAAATCCACTCGGTTCTTGTCGGCCGGGAGCTCCCATTTTCCTCATTTCATTAGGACACAGTTAATGCTTAATCATTGCCAATCATTAGAAGTATTAATGGTGTCTTAAGCCGAGTCCCCTGTGCCACTGCCAGGTGGGCCCTTAGTCCCTAAGTCCACCTCTGTGTAAATCGTTAGGACACATTAATTACTAATCATCACAAATCATTGGTCATTAGTAGTTAATTCGCTGTCGTAAAATATTCTTGTGTCTCGCTGCCATGTGGGCCCCGAGCCCTGTGCACGTGTGTTAAAACTCGTGTTTGTGACTCACAGTCACTGACATGCGGCCCCACATGTCAGCGCTCCATTTTGCACTTCGCTCCAAGGCCACCGTCCGTGTTGCGACCGCGCCCGATTCGAGAAACATTCGGACCATCCGGTTCCCCTCTTCATTCTGGACCGTCCATCCCACGATCTGCCGCTGAGATCGTGCGTGCAATCGGACTCTCCGATAAGAGGTGTGCCCCGAGCCGTTCATCTTTAGATCTGCGGTCGTGGTTGGCCGAGGCAACCGCACCGTCCGAATACATCCTTCCTCGTGAGCCGTTGGATTTCGATCCAACGTTGGGCTCCTTTTAGAGATCGCGCGCGTGCGCTGTTCCCTGCGCGCGTGGGCCGTAGGATGTTAGATCGAGGGCTCTCGAGCGTCCATGTTGTTTATTTCCGTTTGAGTTGGATTTCATTTCTGTAAGTATTATTTATCAACTGAAAATTGTATAAAAACTTTAGAAACTCATAACTAATTCATTTAAAATCCTTTTTAGATGTTCCCAGCTGAAATAAATTTTTATGCAACAACAGAACAGATTTGCAAATTTGCTTTTCAATGTATTACATTATTGCAAATAAAGTTGGCTTTGTGCAAAATGAGACTTACAACCTCCACTTAAATGAGCCTGCATGTAGCATATGAATAGGTCTGCTATTCCACACGTCAGTCTTGCGAGTACATTCGTGTACTCAGTTGTCTTGCTTAAATGATATTTGTTGCAGAGGAAGAAGGTGAGCTCGAACGGCCTCACTTTTGTGAGCTGTGTTGTGGTAGTATTCGGGGCGACTAGCTTGGCGGCCCGGTCGGTTGCCTTGTGGGTTGTCTTAGCTAACCGGTCGACTTTTGTTCTTAGCCATCTTATGGCGCTTTTGCTTCCGCTGTCGTTCTTGTATATTGTGTTATTTGGCCGGTCGGCTCTTTTGTAGTAACTTTAGTTTATGTGTATCGTTGTTGAACTTAGTGTTAAATGTTGTATGGAAATGATGTATAATTTTGTGATGATGAGCATGTGCTGTAATTCTGGGAAGCACATGTCCATCGAGGCTTAGGATATTTGATTAGTAATGCTAGAACCATATGGCGGTTAAGTATTACTAGTTAAATACCCCGGGTCCCCACAGTGAGCCCTATTTTTGGCTGACAAGCTCCCTCATCGTCGCTAGCGCTTCAGTGGTTTCCTTGCTCGTATCTTTGCGTCATTTTGGGCTCATGAGCACGAGGACCATTTTCCCTAATTTAATTTCAACTTTCATCCATAGGACCCATCGGATTCTGGATTTTCTTTTCTTCGACCGAAATCAGTCAACTTCTTCCCCGACTCTGGCAACGGTGAGTTAATACCCAATTGGTCATGGTTTAACCATCTATGCACCTCTCTGATGCTTCTCCTACCACCCAATTCCTTCTTCCGTCCTCAGGTCGTTCTCTCCTCGATTGAGTGATGCGTCGCCGCATCGAACATCGCCGTCGGCCTTCCTCCGACGAGCTCGACCCCTCCTCTCCACTCCAGTATGCTCCTTGATCACCCTAGTAGCTTGTGCCCACTTAAGCTAGGCAAAAGAGTTACCGAGCTGCATGTACCGTTTTGGCCATAAGCTCTCCTTTGCTCCATCTCGTCGCGCTGCTACTCCGGTCATGCTACGGCCAAATTCCGGCCACCACTAGGACCGCAATACTATTGTGAATCCATTTCAGGTCTTGGACCACGCCGTCGAGGACCATCGCGCCGATGACACGCCGAGCAATCTGGTGGCAGTGAGATGCTCTGTTATCGGGAAACTGACAACACTGTAGCACCATCATTCATTAGAGTTAATCTCTGGCATTAGGTTAAGTTGTCATTAGCCCTTAGTTAAGTACTCTTTTGTTTCATTGACATGCGGGCCCAGGAACGGATTTAGAGGAGGGATTTAAAACCAGGATGTTTTAGAGTCTATGACGCGTGGGCCCGAGGCCTAGTTGACCGAGTCAAGTTTGGCTGGGCAGTCCTCACACGTAGGACCCACTGGTCATGCGTTGTGGCTAGCTTAGTGCAGGTATAAAAAGTTTTATATGCTTATATGAAATTCAGAAATGGTTTATTTGTGTATTAAAAATTGTTTACACTTCAAAATTTCATAAGTAATTCATTTTAACACCTTTTTGGATGAATCAAATTTTGTTAGTTTCCATTTTAAATGTACTTTAATCTAAAATTGGTCTGAGTCCTTCTGTTCCAGAAAATATTGTTAGTAGAATTACTTTTGTTTTAGCAATATTTTTGCACTAAAAATTCATCTAAATTGGAAAATGCATAAGTATTTATCTGTAACTCCAATTTGAGTAAGCTCAAGCTTGTTGGGTTCCTCTGTTACTGTACTTTAATGTAGAATAGGTTTTGAGTATGTTACTACCTCTAAAAATCTTATTTTACATATGATTTGTGCACTACTTTCATGACTTTAAAAAATTATAAGAAATTCATTCTAACTCCAAATGAAGTGAACCAATTTTTTTGTTCTTAGAATGTTATGCTTTGTCTACCATTAAATTTTCACGTTCACAAACTCTCTGGAAATTTTTACATGGACAGTAACCGAAAGTAATTTCCTTGATTTTTCTTTCCCAGAAAAATTGTTTAGGCTATAACTTTTGCATACATTGTCCAAATCAAATGATTTTTGTTTCTAATTCATTTAAAAATATTCTCTACCTTATGTGCAAATTTCATGATTTTTGGATAAATTTGGATTTTTGAGTATTTTCGGTGTTATTTGTTCTTATTGTTTCTTCTCGAATCTTTCGATATGTTCCGATGAATCCATTGAGTACGAGAGTGATCCTCTGCAGCAAGAGAGTTATGTCTAGCAAGGCTAGCAGTTCTTCCTTTGATCATATTGATCCCATTACTTTCAAATTCTATTATCTTGTTTTCAAAGTGTATGCATGCATGCTCCATTTTGATGTTTAAACTATCGTTCGAGTGGTTGATCCTAAATAGTTGTATAAACTATAGGTAAATGTTCATCCTTTACCACTGAGCCTAGGTTTATATCCGCTGTGATGTAGGGCTCGATGGATGGGCTCTACTCACGTTACCTATAGGATACGAGTTGATCGCTTAGCAATGCTTAGAGCGGTAGCTTGGGGATCATCGCTTCGACGATGGTCATTATATCATCACTATAATTACTTGGGTCAAGGTACTTATGTATGTAATTGTATTTGAAAAACTAAAACTGAAAACAAAAAGATTTAGACTTGGGCACATGGTTGATGGTGTGATTATCGGGTATGTGGATGGTGCCTAAGTCAACAAGGACCGAACATCTTGTGTCACACTATCCAAGCATTTTTGCGTGCATCCACATCAGGGTATTGGGAACCTCTCTTGACTTAGTACTTTGACGTGTGTTAGCTCCGGGTCGCAGGTGGTGGTTGTTGTGTATAAAAAGGAATGTGTTGTTGTTGTTGTTGTTGGGTGTGCGGGGGGTGGGTTCCTGTCTAAGTTCTCCACACCGAGGAGCATTGTAGTTGTCTGAGGCTTTACCGTGAGGGGTAGTTGACCAAAGCTTTACAATGATTTCGACACAACATATGGGTTTCTATCCATACGGGCGACTCGTAGTTAATATATAATATTGGAAAACGTCTCGTAGGAAGTGTGCTCTATTGCATGGTGAAAAGGCCTAACATGTGGGTAAAGTTGAACACCCCTGCAGGGTTCAAACTATTTGAATAGCCTTATCCTAGGTTATGGACACGCTTAGTTAGATTTTGCAAGAGTTAAACTATAATATTTTCGATAAAACTTGAGATCGGGTGGTACGAATGGATAATTCGTGCTATGTTGTGGTGGCTATTAGGAAGTCATCTCTAGGATGTTAATTATGTTTAAAATTGTTCTCACTGTTATTTTAACAAATAAAAATAGATTTGTTAAATTGCCTTCAATCTATTACACTATTGCAAATGGAATATGGCTTTGTGCTAAAAATGAACCCTATAGCCGTCTCCTTTGATTTAGCTTGTATGTAGCTATGTATAGGTTTGTTATTCGTAAGTCTTGCGAGTATCAGTTGCATTGTCTAATTGTTGCAGAGGAGGTTGATCCCCAAGGGATCGACTATTGTGAGACCAACTTCGTGTAGGACGACTAGCTCGGTGGCCCGGTCGGTTGCCTTGTGGGTAAGGGAAAATTGGTTGGATTTTGTGGGCACGACGCGTCGTCGCGTGTAACAGCCCAAATTTCAAATTTCAGTTGAAAATAAAGTATAATTATTTTTGTGGTTTTTTTCTGAATTTTTAAAAGCTTTTACTTAATCAATTTAAAGCTAAACAAATTTATTTGCAAAATCTATTACCGAATAATATTTAGAAATATTTTATTTAAGTCCTAAATGCTCCAAAGAATTTCTGTGAATTTTCTCAGAATTTTTGGACTTAATTTGCTATTTTCTAAAGCCTAATTGAATTATCAGCAATTATTTAAATCAGAAATCAAAAGAAATACCCAAACAGCCGATGGGCCGAAACCCACCCGGCCCAGACTATTTTCCTGCGCGCGCGGCCCGCACCAGCCCAGCCGCGTTGCCTCTCCCTTCTCTCTCACTGACAGCAGGGACCACCTGCCAGTCTCTCTCCTCTCCACACGCGCGCCGCGGCGACCATTGTGAGCCGTTGGATCAAAATCCAACGGCCAGCATCCAATGCGACATTCGGACGACCGATCACCTCGATGATCTTACGCCGTTAGATCTAAATCCAACAGCCTTTGTGCGTCAGTCACTTAACCCCCCACTCGCACCTTCCCTCGATCTATCGCGACCGTTGGATTAAGATCCCACGGCTGCGCCCGATCCCCACTTACCGCTTCGCGTGATCTAATTTCGACTGTGGGATCAAAATCGGACGACCCCGAGTCGTCGTCTTCCTTTCCTTTCTTCCTCCTTCGCTTTCCTTTCTCGCCGCGCCGTCTGCCATGGAAAGGATTAAAAAACCTTCCATACTCGGTGGAATCCCGATCTAAATCCCGCGATTACGCGCGCATTTAAACCCCTGATCACCGCCGCGTCCATCACGGCCCGTTCTTTCCTTGCTCTCGCCGCGAATCCCCGATTTTGCTCCACCACGCCGCACAGACCTTCTTGCGCCCTACGAAGCTCCGGCCACGCCCGCGCCCTATAAATAGGACCGCCAGGACCGCCTTGACCTCCACAAGCCGTAACCATCACCCACAGCTCGCCTCCGTCACCGTAGCGCCCTAATTTCGGAGTTCCCCGCCGGCGAAGCTCTTCGGGTCATCTCCATTTCCGGCGTCACCGTAGCCCCTCCGTCCTCGCCGACCCCACCGTCATCACCGCCGCATCAATGTGAAGCCGACGCCACCACCCACTTCCTCGGAGGATCGCCGGAACCACTACTTCGTCGACGACCGAAGTTCCTCGCCGCCAATCCTCGCCACTGACGACCTTTCGGCCACGCTCCGTCGCTGTTTTGGTAACCCACACGTTCGCACTAACCTCCACTATCGTTTGCGCACAACCGTGTGGCTCGCCGCGGCGTGGAACGCCGGCGAGCCCATCACCGAGCACCTTCCCTCGCCGGAGCTGGCGTGGCTTGGCCACGTTGGCAACAAGTCAGTGCCACCGGGGCGCACACGTGTACGTGGCTGCCTATGTGGTGCCACGTCAACTCGCACCCGCCAGCTCACGCACCCGCACGCACTGTGCGGTGGACCGAGCCCACCGTGGGCGTTGACCGTCTCGTGGACCCAGTCCATTGACTATGGGCCCACCTGTCAGTCACTAGATTATTTTTCTGTAGGAAAATAAATCGGTCGAAATTCAATATTCCCGGCCGATGACGTCAGCATTGCGCAATAATTGATTTTCCAGTAGAAAATTAATTCGAGAAATTCAAATTAAATTCCAGATTTAGGTTAAAACTTCTAAAATTCATATCTTTTGCATCCGAACTCCAAATTGGGTGGTTCAAGTTGCAAAATTTGTCTAAAATCATAATCTTGATAACTAAACCAAAATATTTCAATTTGGAGATAATTTGAGTTGAGTTTTTGAATTTGAATTTGAATTTATCGTATTTTCGCGTATAGACTTCGACGACTCCAGAGAGTTAGATCCTTCTGACGATTTAGAGTTTCAAGACTTCAACGAAGGCAAGTTACACTATTGATCATATTGTTCCCAGTATTTTAATGTATTTAATTTCTGTCTCCAAAGTATTATTGCATGCATATGTTATATAAATGTCTGGATGTGCTGTTTTTGTACGTAGTTAATCCAATTATCCTTGTAAGGCCAATTTGATGTTTGAATATGAATACCTTGTGACCTTTAGGTAAAATACTATTAATTAATCAAGTGCTTAGCCATGCTTAGATCACAATCATGAATTTGGGAGGTTTTTTAGCCAAGTCTTTCACAAAGTTGATTCAAATATGATTTTGGTGGTATTGTATTACCACAAAAAGTTTATAAAGAGAGTTTTACTCTAAATAAAATAAAATAGGTTTGGACTGGGGCGAGATGGATGGATGGTGGGTGCAGGTTAATGCACGGGCTTAATCTGGTTAGGATTAAGGCCCATGGTAAATGGAAGTCACCCTGGTCAGTTAAGGACCGGCCTTTGAGCCGCTTTTTGCTACGCCTTACCTACCACCACATGTCCTGTATGGGCAGGATTTGGGTAAATAATTTGTGGCGTCTTAGTGTTATTTGTGCTATGTTATATGTGTGGGTGTTGGTTAGACATTAGTCCCACCTGGCGCAAGAGGGGGCTCCCGGAGGATGGTTAGTCCAATGGTAGCGAAACCTTAGTGGGCATAAATACATTGAGACACTGCTTTGTAAAGCTCTCATGATAATTGCTTAGTCACACGCCTTCGGAAGCGTGCATTGGCCGGCATTAAAAGCATATTATCTCGTGTGGGTAAAGCTGTACAATCTCTGTAGAGTAGAAACTATTCGAATAGCCGCGTCCGCGGTCATGGACATGCTAGCAAGGCCACTCTAAGTTAGACTCGTTTTTGGTTTATAAAATGATTTCAACAGATAATTTTAGGATGGATAATCCTATGGTAAAAATTTGGGCGGTTAGCCAAGTGATAGGAGGGTATCCTTCACCATTCATTTAATAGAGGTTATCCACTATTCATTATCATTTTAATCACTGATTTTAGTTATAATATAAAAACTGGCCTTAGAAACTATTATTGGTATTTAACCTGAAAATGCTGCTTATGCAAAATAACCCTGCCATTATCCTTTGTTTGCTTTATGCATGCATAAACTTTCAATATTGGGTGTAACTTGCAAGCACGGTAGTTGTGCTTACTCTTGCTGAATAATCTTTATTCAGGAGAAGACTTCTATCAGGACGGTGAGGATCTTGACGACTAGGCTATGCCCCCAAACGATTGCCTGTGGCAAGTCGTGTGGTCTACCACTACTCTATTTCCGCTGTGTTATTTCTTTTCTATTTGGCCTCAGGCCCCTTTTGTAATAAACTCTGAATTATTAATAAAATGTGTGATATGATTTTGCTATCACTTTTGTATGACTGTGTGCACTAGAAATCCTGGACTAGTGTATAGACACAGAGAATTCGAGATCCTTCGCTCCCGGGTTCGACAAAAGTGGTATCAGAGCCATATCGACTGTAGGTCGTGGGCCCACAATTGTCCTAAGGACTTATTTTCAAAAAAACTAAAACTATTTTGAGTCTATCCAGAGTCATCTCTCAACCCTTCTCTTTAAAACGGTTACTGACTCATCTCTTCCTCAAAATTATAGATGGCCGAGGTACCGGACGCTATCTCCCACGGAGTTCTCGCTGGACACTAGGCCGAGCTTCTCTGGGAGATGATGCAACATTTGGACTACAAGAAGAGGCCAACATTCCAGGACTATCGGTACAAGGTGGGAGAACGACGTCTCTGGAGGGTGGAAGTGCTGATTTACTCCGATCTGTCGCCGAACACAGTCTTCCACACTTTCCACGCTCCAATCAAACGCGACACCTTCGCCGATGGCATTCAAGATGCAGCAAGAGAGGCAGTCCGTCGTCTTCGCCACATCTACGACCGCTACCTCGTCGGCACCGGGTTTCACTATTACCCGATGCATCTCCCGACCAGACTCGACAGCACCTTCCGCAACACCAAGGAAGAAGATTCCCCTGAGCTGACGCATCAGGTGGACTTGACAAAGGCACTGGACTATGCCTATGGGAACACCTTAGAGGATTTACGCACCGTCCAAGATCGCTTGGAGTACACGGAGGCAAGGCTGAAGGCTGTCGAAGGAGAGTTGGCTAGCTACAAGGCAGGCGAAGCGAGCTCTAACGAGATAGATTATACCCCTAGTACCCCATAGATGCTTTCCTTTAGTTCGGATTTTAGATGCGAATTATGAGCTATCAATTACTCCTGTGATAGCCATAATCAATCAATAAAATAAATGAATAAAAGGACTATTTTGAAAAGTTGATTATTTGTCGTGTGTTTATTGGTTCTTGTGCTATTTTAGATTTATTCCCCTTAGAATTCCCTACCATCTTATCTAAATCCTTGGAGGATCCAGTAGATGGTGACCACCCACAAGAACGGCAGCGGCAGCACCGACGGCCAAGGAAACGATCAGGCGGATTACCAGGACAACCATGTCCCGCAGCCACCACCACCGCCGGCAGAAGGACCCGACTGGCGCTAGATGATGGCAAATCAGACCCATCTGATTGACCTCCTTGCCCAGTCACTGCAGAATGTTCAGAACGCCCAAACCGCTACTGCAGCAGCAGAAGACTCGCCCACCCCACACAATCGAGGTCGACCATGTCCGACCATGAGGATGCGTCCGCCAACCTTCTCAGCGAGCATCAACCAATGGACGCCGATGACCGCCGCTATCGGAAAAATCTGAACATCACGCAGTGCTCTGACCGTGAGAGGGTTCTGTTTGCCTCTCACCAGTTGACCGGTCCCGCATCAGAATGGTGGGACAATTATCATCGCCCATAATGATGCTCAATCCATCACATGGGCCGACTTTGTGCGAGCCTTCCGCCATTCCCACATCCCGGCAGGGATGATGACGCTAAAGAAGGAGTTCCATGCACTCCGTCAGGGCAACCGTACGGTGAATGAGTATTTTCACCGCTTCAACCAACTTGCCCGCTACGCCCCGGCTGACATAGCCAGAGATGAGGACAGACAGGAAAGGTTCCTGGAAGGATTAAACAATGATATGTCTGTCCAACTTATTTCTCAGAATTTCACCGACTTCCAACAGTTGGTGGATAAAGCAATCAGGCAGGAGGTCTACCTAAACCTCGCATCTCCACACCGCAGCTGCTGCAACGTGGGAAGTTTCAATCTTCCACGTCCTGCACTCCGTCACCACCGCAGCGCTCCAACCCCTCCAACTTCCGTGGCACTTCATCTGGAGGGCAGTTGCAGCAGAAGCACTCTACCTTCTCAGCCTCTGGAGTTACGTGCTTCCACTGCAACGAGACAGGGCATTATGCCAATAAATGCCCGAAGAAGCAGCAAGGTATGGCACCGGCAAAGCCAACCTCGGAGTTTCACATCGGCGGTACCACAAGACCAAGAGAGCCGCTCACCAAGGGACGGTGAACCATGTCACCGCCGAGGAAGCTCGAGCATACGCGATGTTGTTCTCGAGACGCTCGTTAATTCGATACAAAGATCTGTCCCTATTTGATTCTGGAGCTTCACACTCTTTCGTGCCAAATAAATTTATGGGAAAATATGGGTTACCTATATCCTCCTTAGCCACTCCCATGATAATCCATTCCCCGGGCTCGGAAATGAGAACCAGTTCTCTATGCCCCAATCTTACCCTTGAGATATCCGGTGTATTCTTCCAAGCAGATCTGATAGTATTACACTCCCAAGGTTTGGATGTAATACATGGAATGGACTGGCTGGCCAAAAACCACGGCCAAATAGACTGTGCCAATAGGTCTATCACCCTCACCAATGAACAAGGCATATCTGTCGAATTCAAACCGAGACCCGCACTGGAGGGAGTTCCATCCTCACCAGTCTGAAGGAAGTAAAACTCGAAGATATACCAGTAGCACGGGAGTACCCCGATGTCTTTCCGGACGATCTACCCGGCATGCCACCGGATAGGGACATAATGTTCCTAATTGATCTAGTTCACGGGATAGCTCCGATCTCGAAGCGGCCCTACAGGATGCCAGCCAACGAGTTAGCAGAACTGAAGAAACAAATCGAAGAGCTGCGAAACAAAGGGTACATTCGACCTAGTTACTCACCATGGGGAGCCCCAGTACTATTTGTCAAAAAGAAAGACAATAGTATAAGAATGTGCGTAGATTACAGATCACTCAACGAGGTAACAATCAAGAACAAATACCCGTTGCCTAGAATTGACGATCTGTTTGATCAGCTAAAAGGAGCAAGTGTCTTCTCGAAGATTGATCTGAGGTCCGGTTATCACCAACTGAAGATCAGACCGGAAGATATTCCGAAGATCGCCTTCACCACCAGATATGGACTGTACGAGTTTACAGTAATGTCTTTCGGTCTGACCAACGCCCCTGCTTACTTCATGAATATGATGAACAAGGTGTTCATGGAATTCTTGGATAAATTTGTGGTCATCTTCATTGACGATATTCTCATTTATTCGAAGGATGAAGAAGAGCATGAGAAGCATCTCCGGATGATCCTGGACAAGCTCAGGGAGCACCAACTGTATGCCAAATTCAGCAAGAGTGAATTTTGGCTAAGTCAAGTTGCATTCCTTGGACATATTGTATCCGCGGGAGGAATTGCGATGACCCCCGCTAAGGTTGAAGCGAAGAATGGACCGAAACAACCCGCATCGCCATCGAGGTGAGAAGTTTCCTTGGACCGGCAGTTATTACCGCCGTTCATCAAGGTTTTCTAAACTTGCAAAACCCATGACTCAACTTCAAGAAAGAGAAGAAGTTTGAATGGTCAAGCGCATGTGAAGAAAGCTTCCAAGAGCTGAAAAGAGGCTAGTCTCAAAGACCGTGTTAATTTTACCGACATCCGCAAGGATTTTGAGATCTTTTATGACGCATCCCGTCAAGGCTTCGGATGTGTACTAATGCAAGAAGGCAAGGTTGTGGCTTATGCATCCCGGCAGTTGAGGCCACACGAAGGGAATTACCCGACCCATGATCTGGAGTTAGCAGCAATTGTGCACGCTCTGAAAATCTAGCGGCATTATCTCATTGGTAACCGCTGCGAGATTTTCACGGATCATAAAAGCCTGAAATATATATTCACGCAGTCCGAACTCAATCTCCGACAGAGGAGATGGTTGGAATTGATAAAGGATTACGACCTCGAAATTCATTATCATCCAGGCAAAGCCAATGTGGTGGCAGATGCCTTGAGCAGGAAGGCATATTGCAACACCATCATGGTGCAACAAAATCAGCCAGAGCTGTATGAGGAGCTGAAGCACTTGAACCTGGAGATTGTCAACCAAGGTTGCGTAAACGCTTTAGAGGTTCAACCAACTCTTCAGGATCAGATCAGAACAAAACTGTTAGAAGATGAAGACATCCAGGAAAACAAGAAGAATATGAGAAGAGGCAAAGCCCTAGGTTTCTCCGAGGACGAGCAAGGGATAGTGTGGTTTGGAGACCGCATCTGCGTACCCAACCAGCAGGAGATAAAATTGTCAATTCTGAAAGAAGCTCATGAGTCGCCATACTCCATTCATCCGGGTAGCACCAAGATGTATCAGGACTTAAAAGAAAAATATTGGTGGGTTAGCATGAAGCGCGAAATTATTGACTTCGTCGCTCGTTGTGATGTCTGCCAAAGAGTCAAGGCAGAGCACCAAAGACCCGCTGGTCTGTTGCAGCCCTTACCTATTCCTGAATGGAAATGGGAAGAAGTCGGTATGGATTTCATTACCGGTCTTCCTAGGACCCAATCGGGATATGACTCCATCTGGGTGGTAATTGACCGGTTAACTAAAGTAGCCCACTTTATTCCCATCAAGACCACATACAGAAGCAATAAGCTAGCAAAATTGTATATGGCCAGGATCGTCTGTTTACACAGAGTACCCAAGAAAATCGTGTCTGACAGAGGTTCCCAATTCACATCAAGGTTTTGGCAGAGCCTGCATGAAGCCTTAGGAACCAGACTCAATTTCAGCACGGCATATCATCCCCAGACCGATGGTCAGACAGAGCGCACCAATCAAGTCCTTGAAGATATGCTTCGAGCCTGTGCCTTAGATTTCGGAAAAGGATGGGACAAGGATCTGCCATATGCAGAATTCTCATACAATAATAGCTATCAAGCCAGTTTGCAAATGGCCCCCTTTGAAGCTTTGTATGGTAGGAAATGCCGAACTCCGCTCTTTTGGGATCAGGTAGGGGAACGCCAACTCTTGGGACCTGAGTTGATCAAAGAAGCTGAGACTAAAGTAAAGACTATACAGGAACGGCTGAAAGTAGCTCAATCCCGATAAAAGAGTTATGCCGACAACCGTCAGAGGGAATTAAACTTTGAGGTAGGAGATTTTGTCTATCTCAGAGTTACCCCACTCAGAGGTGTGAGGAGATTCCAGATAAAAGGTAAACTCGCACCCAGGTATATCGAACCATACAAAATCTTGGCAAGACGTGGAGAAGTAGCTTATCAATTAGAGCTGCCAGAAGCCTTGTCAGCAGTACACAATGTCTTCCACGTGTCACAATTAAAGAAGTGCCTGCGAGTGTCAGAAGACCACACCCTCCTAGAAAGCTGTGACCTTCAAGAAGATCTCACCTATGTGGAGCGACCGATTAAAATTCTGGATGTCGCAGAACATGTTACCAGAAGTAGAATCATCAGATCATACAAGGTACAATGGAGTCACCATCCAGAAAGTGAAGCCACATGGGAAAAAGAAGAAGAACTCAAGGCCAACTACCCTGATCTTTTTGCAAACCAAGCCTGAATCTCGGGGTCGAGATTCCCTTAATGGGGTAGGTTTGTAACAGCCCAAATTTCAAATTTCACTTGAAAATAAAGTATAATTATTTTTGTGGTTTTTTCTGAATTTTTAAAAGCTTTTACTTAATAAATTTAAAGCTAAACAAATTTATTAACAAAATCTATTACCAAATAATAGTTAGAAATATTTTATTTAAGTCCTAAATGCTCCAGAGAATTTCTGTGAATTTTCTCAGAATTTTTGGACTTAATTTGTTATTTTCTAAAGCCTAATTGAATTATCAGCAATTATTTAAATCAGAAATCAAAAGAAATACCCAAACAGCCGATGGGCCGAAACCCACTCGGCCCAGACCATTTTCCCGCGCGTGCGGCCCGCACCAGCCCAGCCGCGCTGCCTCTCCCTTCTCTCTCACTGACAGTAGGGGACCACCTGCCAATCTGTCTCCTCTCCCACACGCGCGCCACGACGACCATTGTCAGCCGTTGGATCAAAATCCAACGGCCAGCATCCAATGCGACATTCGGACGACCGATCACCTCGATGATCTTACGCCGTTAGATCTAAATCCAACGGCCTTTGTGCGTCAGTCACTTAACCCCCCACTCGCATCTTCCCTCGATCTATCGCGACCGTTGGATTAAGATCCCACGGCTGCACCCGATCCGCACTTACCACTTCGCGCGATCTAATTTCGACCGTGGGATCAAAATCGGACGACCCCGAGTCGTCATCTTCCTTTCCTTTCTTCCTCCTTCGCTTTCCTTTCTCGCCGCGCCGTCCGCCATGGAAAGGATTCGAAAACCTTCCATACTCGGTGGAATCCCGATCTAAATCCCGCGATTACATGCGCATTTAAACCCCTGATCACCGCCGCGTCCATCACGGCCCGTTCTTTCCTTGCTCTCGTCGCGAATCCCCGATTTTGCTCCGCCGCGCTGCACGGACCTTCTTGCGACCTCGGCTCCGCCACGCCTGCGTTCTATAAATAGGACCGCCGGACCGCTTTGACCTCCACAAGCCGTAACCATCACCCACACCGCCTCGCCACAAGAGCGCCCTAATTTCGAGTTCCCGCCAAATGGCTCTTCGGTCATCTCCATTTCCGGCATCACCGTAGCCCCTCCGTCCTCGCCGACCCCACCGTCATCACCGCCGCATCAACGCGAAGCCGACGCCACCACCCAGTTCCTCGCAGGATCGCCGGAACCACTACTTCATCGACGACCGAAGTTCCTCGCCGCCAATCCTCGCCACCGACGACCTTCCGGCCACGCTCCGTTGCCGTTTTGGTAACCCACACGTTCGCACTAACCTCCACTATCGTTTGCGCACACCCGTGTGGCTCGCGGCGACGTGGAACACCGGCGAGCCCATCACCGAGCACCTTCCCTCGCCGGAGCTGGCGTGGCTTCGCCACGTCGGCAACAAGTCAGTGCCACCGGGGCGCACATGTGTACGTGGCTGCCTATGTGGCGCCACGTCAACTCGCACCTGCACGCACTGTGCGATGGACCGAGCCCACCGTGGGCCTTGACCGTCTCGTGGACCCAATCCATTGACTACAGGCCCACATGTCAGTCCCTAGATTATTTTTCCGTAGGAAAATAAATCGGTTGAAATTCAATATTCCCGGCCGATGACGTCAGCATTGCGCAATAAATGATTTTCCAGTAGAAAGTTAATTCGAGAAATTCAAATTAAATTCCAGATTTAGGTTAAAACTTTTAAAATTCATATCTTTTGCATCCGAACTCCAAATTGGGTGGTTCAAGTTGCAAAATTTGTCTAAAACCATAATCTAAAACTAAAATATTTCAATTTGGAGTTAATTTGAGTTGAGTTTTTGAATTTATTTGAATTTTAATTTGTCATATTTTCGCGTATAGACTTCGACGACTCCAGAGAGTTAGATCCTTCTGACGATTTAGAGTTTCAAGACTTCAACGAAGGCAAGTTACACTATTGATCATATTGTTCCCAGTATTTTAATGTATTTAATTTCTGTCTCCAAAGTATTATTGCATGCATATGTTATATAAATGTCTGGATGTCCTGTTTTTGTACGTAGTTAATCCAATTATCCTTGTAAGGCCAATTTGATGTTTGAATATGAATACCTTGTCACCTTTAGGTAAAATAATATTAATTAATCAAGTGCTTAGCCATGCTTAGATCACAATCATGAATTTGGGAGGGTTTTTAGCCAAGTCTTTCACAAAGTTGATTCAAATATGATTTTGGTGGTATTGTCTTACCACAAAAAGTTTATAAAGAGGGTTTTACTCTAAATAAAATAAAATGGGTTTGGACTGGGGTGAGATGGATGGATGGTGGGTGCAGGTTCATGCACGGGCTTAATCTGGTTAGGATTAAGGCCCATGGTAAATGGAAGTCACCCTGGTCAGTTAAGGACCGTCCTTTGAGCCGCTTTTTGCTACATCATACCGTACCACCACATGTCCTGTATGGGCAGGATTTGGCTAAATAATTTGTGACGTCTTAGTGTTATTTGTGCTATGTTATATGTGTGGGTGTTGGTTAGACATTAGTCCCACCTGGCGCAAGAGGGGGCTCCCAGAGGATGGTTAGTCCAATGGTAGCGAAACCTTAGCGGGCATAAATACATTCGGACACTGCATTGTAAAGGTCTCATGATAATTGCTTAGTCACACGCCTTCGGAAGCGTGCATTGGACGGCATTAAAAGCATATTATCTCGTGTGGGTAAAACTGTACAAACTCTGCAGAGTAGATACTATTCGAATAGCCGCGTCCGCGGTCATGGACATGCTAGCAAGGCCACTCTAAGTTAGACTCGTTTTTGGTTTATAAAATGATTTCAACAGATAATTTTAGGATGGATAATCCTATGGTAAAAATTTGGGCGGTTAGCCAAGTGATAGGAGGGTATCCTTCACCATTCATTTAATGGAGGTTATCCACTATTCATTGTCATTTTAATCACTGATTTTAGTTATAATATAAAAACTGGCCTTAGAAACTATTATTGGTATTTAACCTGAAAATAGTGCTTATGCAAAATAACCCTGCCATTATCCTTTGTTTGCCTTATGCATGCATAAACTTTCAATATTGGGTGTAACTTGCAAGCACGGTAGTTGTACTTACTCTTGCTGAATAATCTTTATTCAGGAGAAGACCTCTATCAGGACGGTGAGGATCTTGACGACTCGGCTACGCCCCCGCACGATTGCCTGTGGCAAGTCGTGTAGTCTACCACTACTCTATTTCCGCTGTGTTATTTCTTTTCTATTTGGCCTCAGGCCCCTTTTGTAATAAACTCTGAATTATTAATAAAATGCGTGATATGATTTTGCTATCACTTTTGTATGACTGTGTGCACTAGAAATCCTGGACTAGTGTATAGACACAGAGAATTCGGGATCCTTCGCTCCCGGGTTCGACATCGCGGGGAGGGGACGACGTCCTCAATGCCTCGACTGCATAGAAGGGAGAGGGAGGGAGTGCAAGGATGGGTAGGTCGAGATGAAGGCGAGGACGACCGGAGCTTGCTGGGTCGGCCGTGAGACCCGTCGGGGTGTGGCGACCGAAGGACAGGGGCTCATGCCTCACTCTCGTTTGCTGGATGGAGGAGGGAGGAGAAGGTAGGCGAACGTGTTGCAATGCTCGGGTGCGGCTTAAGTAGGATGCGCTAGGGCACGAGTTCTCTCGTGAAGCTCGGTGAGACGGACAAGCAGTGAGTGGGGCGCGTGAGGCGTAGCTGTGCACGGTGACACATGCATAGGGGCGACGACGAGATGAGGGCAGGTGCAGGGCGTGGGCGCAGTGATGGGAGCAAGTGGCATGCATGACAGGGGTAGTTGGCGGGATGTGGCAACATCGGTGGCATGGTGCCAGTACTGGCGCTGTTAGGTGAAGGAAGCAGGGGAGGCAAGGGACGAAAGGATGAAGAAAGGAAAGAGGCTTAAGGGTGCACCTAGGGATGGCAACGGGGCCATTCCCCGTCGGGGAGTAGCGGACCATCCCCATCCCCGTGACAAAAAAAATCCCCATCCCCGTCCCCATCCCCATCGTCGGGTACTATTTTTCCCCGTTCCCCGTCCCCGTCGGGTTATCGGGGCCCCATCCCCGTCCCCATCCCCGTCATCGGTACTGCCATTTCTAGATTTCAGCTACCGCAAAGAGAAATTTCTCATGCTATGAATTCATGGATACACTCATCCAGACTGTCATACACATACAAAGATTGCATGAATCTAACAAAGCTCATATTAATACACATAACACATCCATGACCTCGGGCTGTTGGAGGAGGAGGTGTCGGTCTCGGCTTCGGCTTCGGAGGAGGCGGCCTGGAGGAGTCGGCGTCGGCTTCGGTGGCGGTGTCGGAGGAGGCAGCAGCAGCGTCAGCTTCAGCGTCGGGCTGTTGGGGAGGAGGAGGAGGAGTCGGCGTCGGCGGAGGCAGGGTCGGCTTCGGTGGCGGCGTCGGAGGAGGCGGCGTCAGTGTCGGGCTGTTGGGGAGGAGGAGGAGGAGTCGGCGGAGGCGGAGGCCGGGTCGGCAGAGGCGGGGTCGGCGGAGGAGGCCGGGTCGGCGTCTGCGGATGCGAAAGCCGAAGGCGGAGGAGGCGTCGGGCCGTCGGCCTCTCGGCCGACCGATGGGGCGGTGGGCGAAGGCGAGGCGAGGTCGCCTACCGGTGTCGGCCGGGAGCACAGGATCGATGGGGCGGCACCGCGGCAGTGGCGTCTGCGGAGGGCCGGAGGCGAAGACCGAAGGTGGATGAGGCGTTGGAAGATCGGCAGTCGCCAGTCGCCACTCGGGCTCTCGGTTTCGGCTGGGAGAGTGGGAGAGTTGGGAAGGGAATGAAGAATTGAAGATGGGGCGGCGGCTGGAAGGGAATGAATGGATGGAAACTAGGTTATGCCGCATGCTTTAGGGTTGGGAACAATAGTTGGGCTGGGCTAGGGTTGGGAACAATAGTTGGGCTGGGCTATGACTATGAATTTATGAAGTATCGGGGGCCCATCGGGGAACGGGGATGGGGAGCAGGGGAATAGCCCCGTCCCTACCAAACCCGATGGGGAATGTTTTTTTCATATTACTGTCCCCGTGGGGAATGAAGTAGTCCCAAACCCGCCCCCTAATAGATGAATTCCCCATCGGGGAATGGGGAATAGGGCCCCATTGCCATCCCTAGGTGCACCGGGAGGAAAAAAGAGGAAAGTAAAAGTGAAAAGAGGAGGAAAAAGGAAAAATAAAGGAAACAAAAAGGAAAAGAAGGAAAAAGAAAGAAAAAGGAGCTGGCTGGACTGGCGGGTTTTCGGCCCATGCTGATTTCGAAGAATTCCTTTCTATTTTCTTAATTCAAAATTCTAATTTTCAATTCAATTTTCTATTTTTGGGGTTGAGGTTTCAAATTACAACCTAGAAATTGAAACATAGATGAAGCGGAAATAAAAAAGTTTTAATTTTTTCACATTTTTAAAAGATTTCAAATGCGTAAAATTTTTGTGGTTGTTACATTGTCATTGTGTTTTATCTCTCTAAGGCGCTAGTGGTTTTGTTTCCATAGAAGGTTAATTTTGTCAGGTTTTGTAGGGTTTACTATCCCCTACTGGCTTTGTTAGGTTTGACCTAGGTCCATCATGATTCTAAGTCCCTACATATTAGACCTGTTCAAACACCAGGCCAGGCCAGACCGGGCTTAAAAAGGCCCAATCTATAATGGCCAGGCTCGAGTCGATCCATCAACGTCGTCACCGATATGTCTCCATCAACCAAACATTCGTGCATGCCCTAAATGCTACTAGCTTACATAAGGGCTAGGACATCAATGTATAGTCCGTACTTTGCTCCATCAACGTCGTCACCGATATGTCTCCATCAACAAAACATTCGTGCATACCCTAAATGCTACTAGCTTACATAAGGGCTAGGACATCAATGTATAGTCCGTACTTTGCTCAAATTTACCGCTTTGATTAGTGGAAATAATTATTGGTGTAAGTAACTCTCCACTCTCGTTGACTTTGGCCACTAATATTGGCAATGGGCGCGCATCCAAGATTGGAATGGCTAGGCACAAGAACAATGTGATAACAAAAGGAAGGCTAACTTTTTATCGTCATCTCGTGATGGATAAATAATGAGTAAATCTGTTTAGTGCCATCGCAGTCATTCGTGACTCGTGAGTTACAAAATACCATCATGAACGAGGTCAACTGAAAAATACCATCGCAAACACGAAAAACTTTTGAAAATATTATTTCTGTCACGTTTTCCATCCAAAGGTACGGAATGACTTTTCTACACTCACTTTTCTTCTATTTCTTTTCTTTTTTTGCTAAGGTCGGTTCCAGGTGTCATTCTATCCTTGCCTATGGTGAAGGACAGTGGTGGTGTAACATCCCAAATATCCCAATTTTGAAAAAGTATAATGAAAATAAGTGGAAGAATGATTTTGATCATGTTTTTGTATAGAAAACTATTTTAGCATGATTTTTTGGGCATTTGCATAAATCAAATAGTAAAACTTCATGCAAACGGCAAATTGTAAGAATTTTCATGGAAATAGCAAAACAGATAAAATCCTGAGAACTTTACACAAGAAACTAAACGGTGTCAAAAGCCCCCAAATTTTTTTTTATATTTTGGACCTAGTTTGCTAAGTACAAAAATTCGGAGAAACTTCAGCCAATTTTGGAACAATTCAAAAGCTAATTCTAATTTCCCGCCTCGCCAATGGGCTGAAACTGCCGCAGCCCATTTTCTCTCTCATCACTTCAGCCCGTGCCAACGCCTCGCCCTATCTCTCGCTGACATGCCAGGCCCGCATGTCAGCACCTTTCTTCCACCTCTCGCTCTCGCCCGTGCGCCAGCTCGCTCTCACCAGCTCCACTGCTCACCCATTGGTTTCGACCGCCGCCCACCATTTTGCGATTTCACCTGTCTCCATCACCTCCACCAGCCCTCGCCCATACTATCCACCCCATTGATGGTGCCCTTTTCTCGGGCGAACGAAGGAACCCGAGAGCTTCCGCGAGAATCTCGCGTAACCGCCGTTGTCTCGCCGATTCTCACACGAATGCTCTAGCTATTTAAGCAATCGAGTGCGCACCTTTCTACTTAGCTCACCACTATTCCATTTCACGCAAACCCGAGTTCGATCGCTCCTTTGTTTTGCGGGATCATTAGCGTCGTCCCTGATGCTAATGAGCATGCCTCCGCAACTCCGCCGCTCTGGTGAACTTCCTCACCCACGACACTTGCATCATTTTGATCCTTTCCCATCACTCACTCCTTTCCTTTGCTCAATGCCACTTCTGGAGTCTCGTAGCACGATCGCGCTTGCCTTTGTCCCCGACTCCAGCGTGCACCAAATCTTCGCCCACCCATTCACATCGCTCTGATGAGTTCGAGCTCACCCCGAGCACGTCACAATGTGTTCAATACCCCCCATTGATGCTATTCCCTAACTCAATGCAGGCAAACTCGTCGTGAATCTGAGTTTCACCGCTATCTTTCTCTCTCACGGCCGCCGCTACCATTTTCGTTCTCCTCCGAAGCCTGGTGAGCCTCGGGCCGATTCCTTGTGTCTACACCATCTCTAGCACCTCAGTAACCAAACGTGACACTCATTGTAGCTTCTCCGTTGCTGCAGTGAGCCACCGCCACCACCATAGCTTCGCCCAGCGTCTCTCTTTCCATTCCGCTGCTCAATGTCACCGCTAATTGCGCTATTCGCTGGCGGCAAGCTCGCCAAGGCACTCGGCCATACGTGTAGCGCTGCTGCTTCCTTTCTTTGATCGGTGGGACCCACTTGCATTTAGGATTTAGTTAACACTAAATGACAGTAATTAAGAGTACTAAGTGTATAACAAGTGGGACCAGCCAAAAAGATTAACAGAAATCTAATTTCAAACGTAATTAGAATATGTGTCGTTGACATGTGGGATCACGTACTATTCTTGGTTTAAAACACGTTTTAAAACCCGAGAGACTGACATGTGGACCCCAGCTACCAGTTAAATAAAATCAAAAATAGTTTAATCATTTAGTTAATAAATGATGAGTCTATGACATGTGAGATCACCTATGTTTTATAAATAAAAATCCAAAAAATAAAACTATAAGTCAGTGACAAGTAGACCCCACGTTTAAGTTAATAAAATTCAAAAAAATGAGAAAAGACGCTTTCAGTTGAGAGGAAAATACGTTTTCTCTGTTGGAAAGCATAAACCTCAATAGAACTCAAAGGAAAAGACGCTTTCTCTGTTAGAAAGCGTAAAACTCAGAGAATATGCTTTCGACATCACCCTTTTTCTTAATTTCTGAAATTTCCAAACCAATGCAATTTCAAATGTTAATAACTTTTGCATATGAACTCCAAATCGAATGAATATTTTTTTTAAATTCATCTAAAATCATGCTGTGTCCAAATATGCAAAAATATTTGGAGTTTGTTGCTGTTAAAATTATTTTTTCTATATTTAATTTGCTATCAGCTCTTTTGATTAGACGTCGATACATCAAACTAAATTTACGACGACCCTTTATCCTCTTATTCAGAGCAAGCAGAACAAGGCAAGCACCTCCTTTGACCATGTTGATCCTACTAATTTAATTATTGTACTTCTTTTTGCAAAATCTATTATGCATGCATGTATGTTTGCTTAAAATTGCTATATTTGGGGATAACGGTAGTTATAGTCCTATTCGATGTATGATCCTCCTTGAAATATTCATATCCTTATTGTTGTAGCCATTAGAGTATGGTTTAGAAAATAAATGATATCGAATAGTGTTTTTCAAATGCGAATATCACATAAATGCTTAGCCGGACTTTAGTCTTTACTAAAATTGAAAAAAAAATGGATGACATGTTGAATATGAGTTTGGGAGATTTTCAAATGATGGTTCAAAGGGGTTTACCTATGTTATTTTGTATAAAACTAAAAATAAAAAACTTAGTTTGTGACACGGGCAAGTTATATTATATTGTGAGAAGTGTGAGAGGGTGTATCTCACAAGTAGATAGGGCGAGATCCTCACCAGCGTCAATTAAGGACCGAATGTTGGTGCTCTCAATCGCCCAAGCGTACAACCACATGTGCTGGTATGGGATGACTTAACTAATTAAGTCATTAAAAACTAGCCTCGCACGTTGGTAGGTTGTAGTAGTGCAAGCATGACTGGTGTAGGCATATTCGAATGGGCTCCGTTCACCATGGTGTCAGGAACAAAGCTTGCCGACACAACGGTGAATGTCTCACTCAGACGGGGGTGTACCTGGATGAAGTGAGGGTGTTCATTCGCTGGGCTAGTGCAATGTTAGGACTAGGTGATGTAAAGGCTTTGATGCGTGCTCTAGACTGCTTACCAAAGGATAGTGAGCGGTGGTATCGATGGATTTCAAATAAACTAGAGAATTCATATACTGTGGGTAATGTTGTACACCTCTGTAGAGTATAAATCTATTTAAATAGTCGTACTCGCGGTCATGAGCGTGCTTGGTGTGGTCCATCGGGTATAGTCTTGGTTTTTGCATAAACTGTTCTTGTTGGAAAATGAGGGAATGGTTTTGTTGTTGATTTTGAGTTGAGTGCCATGTCTATGGCTGGAATTAAGATATGGATAGCAGCCGAGGAGGGTTGTGATTTGCTATTTATTCAAGTATTTACTTGTTGTTCTATATCTATTTAACTGCTCTTTAACTTTTCGTTGTAAAGTACTATGTATTGATATTGCAAATAAAACTTGCTTAATGCTGAAAATAACTTGTAGCATAGAGCCTCATCCCTTGTTAGCCATGCACATATATAAATTTTACGATACACTACAATTCTTGCTGAGTACACAATGTACTCAATCTTGCTTAAATTATTGTTCAGAGTTAGAGGATGTGTCTATGCCGGACGACGCGCTCTTTGCACCTGGTACCGGAGGGTTCGGTGACGGGTCTTTCTAGGACTTGTTCCTTGTCGGTTGCATGTGGGTTTGGGTGGGCATACCACTATACTTTTGCATCTAAGTTATTATATTTCTACTGCTACTTCTGATACTTGAACTTTTATTTGGCCGGTCGGTTCTTGTGATGTAAACTTTATAATCGCTTAAATTATATCCATATTTGTTTCATGTTGTATGTATGTATGCCAATGTTGTGGACGTATGTACTAGCCACTGATCATAGGATTAGTACGGTACACACAAGAGAATTTCGGGTATTCAAAACCCGGGGTCCAACCTCGTTCGCGATGTTATTTGGTAACTCGCGAACGATTACGATAACACTGAAAAAATTTACCCATAAATAATTGTGATGCAAGTGTAATACTAACAAAAATGTTTGTAGCAAAAGAGTTACAATAAAAGAAATTATATTACTAGTACAAAGTATAAGATGCCTAGCTGCATTTGAACCATTTCGTGTGATATAGGTCGGCCTACATTTTTTGCCAACAAAAAAGAAAGAGAGAACCGCTCTGATCTGATATTTGCTGCTCTGCTTAGGAGAGAGCGAGAGAGAGAGGCCCAATTATTTACTGGTACCACTACTACTTGTTCGATTCATTGTTGACTTTGTTGGAGAGAGAATCTCAATAATCCCATCATCGCCGGCTGCTAATATAAGTTGCTGGTGGTTGTTACTCTATCATCGATCTCGATCATATGGCAATTAGAAATCTCCAAGTTGCCTGTAAACTAGTACGAGTACAGTATGGTATGGTCGTCCAAATCCATTTCCATTCCAAATTGCTGACAAACTGCGATATGATGGAGCCGGCATTTTGTGGAAGGATGATTCTTGTTTTTCTTTCACCACTGATCTACAGTTTCAGGTGAGATCGAAGAATCCATTCCTTGAATTCGGCGAGAGAAAATGCAGAGGAAGTGGAGGAAAAGTGAAAAAGGGTCGATGCAATCGCGCAGATGGGGACAAGACTTGGAATTAGGCCGTACCTCATATTTGCAGATGCCCTGAAGGCAGGGGGAAAAGGAAAGCATGTTATGAATTAGTATTCATGTAAAAAAAAAAAGGCAGAGATAGAAGAAACAGAGATTAACAAGAGAAAGGCAAGTATTTAGTGCAGATGATGCCGAAGATGCAAAGGGGGAAGAGAGGAGAGCAGAGCAGGAGGCCAAGCAAACAAGAACCCAACCAGGCAACCAAATCGAAGGAGTGGACGGATATTGTAAGACGATATTGGTCGCAAGGAACCCAGATTGGATCCGTGTATGTATATATAGCGATGGTGTACAGATTACAATCCGAGCAGCAACCAAAGAAGGAAGGCGCAGCGGAAATAAAGGGAAGAATCCCATGCCGGACAGTGAATAGTACAACCAGCAAAAGAAGATAACATAGAATCAAAACAGATTACAGAGAATCTATCCAAAACAGAACATGTTGTGCAGATTGCGTTAACACCGCGCCGCAGTTGGAGCGTCGTTCAGACGAATGCTCAAACTGGACCGAAACTCAAGGAACAATGCTGTTGGGATCCCCTTTGTCATCACGTTAGCGAACTACGCACCGGAAGGGACATGAAGAACTCGGAGCTCTCCAAGGGCAACTTTTCACGAACAAAATGAATGTCCAACTAGATGTGCTTTGTACGATGATGTTGGATGGGATTAGAGGACATATAAACACAGAGACATTGTCACGGTAAACAATTGTTGCCTTTGCAAGAGAACGGTGTAGCTCGGCCAAAGGCTTTCGGAGCCAGCAACACTCGGCGACTGCATTGGCGACAACTCGGTACTTGGCTTCGGTGCATGAGCAAAAAACAGTAGGTTGCCGCTTGGAAGACCAAGAAATCAAATTTTCACCAAGAAAGACACCATAACCGGAGGTGGAACGACGAGCGTCGGGACAACCCGCCAGTCGGTGTCATAGTAGGCAATGAGCTCAATGGACAGTGTGGCGTGAAGCTAAAGACTATGACCGAGAGGACCTTGAATATAACAGAGGATCCGTTTAATAAGGGCCATATGACAATCCCGGGGGATCATGCATGTGAAGACATACCTGTTGAACCACATAGGCTATATCGGGACTTGTCAGTGTTAGGTATTAGTGAGCACCTACGAGACACCGATAAAGGGAGTCGTCGAGCAGTGGTGTACCACTGGCAAAGGAGTGTTTGGGATTAGTGTCAATGGGGGTGGTAGTAGGCTTGTAAGATGCCATGCCAGCACGGTCGAGAAGCTCTTCGGCGTATTTTCGTTGGGAGAGAAAGAAACCCGCATAGGAGCATTTGACTGAGATGCCACGGAAGAAGTGGAGAGGGCCGAGGTCCTTAATGGAGAATAGGCCATGGAGAAGGGATATGGTTTTCTGTAGGAGTTGTGTGAAAGACGTTGTGAAGACGATATCATCGACATAGAGCAGAAGATATGCGAGGTCATCGCCTTGGCGTACAAAGAAGAATTAGAGATTGTTGGAAGAAAGCCAATGGACCAAATGTATGTGGTGAAGCGGATATACCAGGCGCGAGGGGCTTGTTTCAAGCCGTAAAGGGATTTGTTGAGAAGGAAAACGTGATCCTATTTAGAGGGGCCAATGAAACCGACTAGTTGCTAACAATATATTGTTTTGCCTTCTCGTGATACTGTTTTTTTAGATTATTGTGAAGAAAAGCATTCTTAACATCCAGTTTCGGTGAGATTTGTTGAGAAGATGTTGCGAAATTCTTCTTCGATGTAGATGGCCCTGGTGAGCTTGTTGTTGTGGAAGATGGATTCAATGCTCATCCAGACAGAACAAGCATTGTCGTTGGGCTGCATGACAATACCGAGGATCTCTGAGGAGATGGTAGTGTGCAGCCACGAAATGACACTGAAATCATCCTACATCCAAGCGGTGGTGTTCGGTTCAGGATCAAAGCCATCAACATGATGGGTGAGACTGAACTTGCCAAGCACCATGTCGCAGAACTGGCGCCACTGGGAGTAGTTTAATTCCTTTAGATCCAAAACAATCATAACATGAGTTCGAATGTTGACAGAGGAGGATGGTAGATGAGGGAAAAGCAGCCGCGGACACAGAGGAGAGTGGCACTGATGAAGAGGAAGTGGAGGTGGTGGAGGAAGGAGATGAGAAGCCGGAGTCGGCGCTCATGTCGACAGAGTAGGAAGAACAAGATGGCGAGTGAGGCAAAGGAAAACGCACAAATCACTGAACATATATTTTCTTTCTTACCACTACTACAAAAAGGCTAATACTGGACGTCTCATCACAGACGGTTTTGGTTTAGAGACCGTCTGTGTAAATGGATGCGCTAAAAACCGTTTGTGAAGAGAAAATATCACAGACGGTTCATGTTTAAAACCGTATGTGAAGTATCACAGACGGTTCGTAAAAATAACTGTCTGTGAAGTAAACCATTATCACAGACGGTTTGTAACAAACAACCGTCTATGAAACTTCCAAGACGGTTCTTTTAACTAACCGTCTTTGATAATGGTATACTTCACAATCGTCTTTTTATAAGAACTGTCTGTGATAATTAAATGTTTTAGCTCCCGCGCGTTATGCATACGTCTCTTCATCTCCAGCGCCGACGGGCGCTGATGCGTCTCTTCGTCTCCCGCGCCGACGACGCCGATGCGTCTCTTCGTCTCGCGCGTCGACGTTACGATGTGTCTCTTTGACATTTTATAAGAGTGATATTATCGCGCGCCATGGTGAGCACACATGGTATTAAATAGTACACCACGGTGAGCATGCAGAGCATGACGGCGAGGACCAAGCGGGCGAGGAGGTTGGCGATCGTCGTCCTTGATCTTCCTGACGAGGTCGTCGTCCACATCGTCGGCCTCGTGGCCGCGAGCTCTCCTCAGCCCATGGCTGACCTCTACAGCCTATGAGCCACGTACGTATTCTGTTCTTTTGTTTTTGGTAGGTCTGGTTATAGAGTGACCAGTTTGTGAAGATGACTGTAGCATACAAAACCGAAAAGTCGTATCATGATACGGCGCAAAAAATAAAATCTCGTGATGATTTCATTTTGTGTCCAAAATCCAGTAATTAATTCTTGTATTAAGATTCTATCGTGCCTTGAATTTTAGTTGCAAGTCCATGTACAAGGTATCCAAGGCGTGCGTCGTGGGGATGCGCATGGCGCTGGAGCGGGAGGAGGCGATGAAGTGGCAGGACAATGAGTGCTACCTCACCGTCGTCAATCACCTGGCCAGCGCTAGCAACCTGGAGGCCTGCTTCATTGTCGGCCTCGCGCTTGTCTTCGCTCCCCAAGACATGCAGCGCGGCCTCTTGTTCCTTGAATGGGTGGCCGACGCCATCGTCGGTCACAAGGCCGCAGCCTATGTGCTCGGCCTCCTCCTCTACACGGCCAGCGAGACGCACGACGTTGGGAAGCACTACATCAGATAGGTCGAGGGTGAGCCGGCCGACGGTTGGTGCGAGACGGTCAAGAGGACCAACCGGGAGTGCAGGCGGTGCCAGAGGCTCGCCGCGAACATGATCCGGGCGGCGGCGTGGGGGGATGGCTGGGCTGGGTGTGGGCACTGTCGGAGGACAGCCACCGGTGCACGAGCACCGGCTGCGGCGTGTCAGGGTGGGACGATTACGCCGTCTTCTGCAGCGATGACTACAGGATTAGGCATGAGTATGCCAATTTCTTCGTAGAGGTGTTGGACTACTTGCCATAAAATTAGCGATTTTAGCATAGTTTTAGATCATATTTTCTCACCGTTAGATCAACATTCTATGACCCAGATTGTCTCTTTATTAAATAGACAAAAGTATTAATAGAAAAATACAAAAAACTATTCACAGACATATCACAGACGGTTCTATTATGGGACCGTCTGTGATACGTATCACAGACAATTATATTGTCGACCCGTCTGTGATATGAGACCATATCACAGATGGTTCTATTATAGACCTGTCTCTGATACTTATCACTGACGATTCCATAATATAACCGTCTGTGATATACCTTTATTAATAGGAGCCCGCGCGCTAGGGTTTGCGCCCTAACTCGCCACTCCCCAACGCGCGCTAGGGTTCGGGACTTTGGCCGGGATCCCGCATCGCGACTCCCCTGCCGCCGATTCGACCTCGCCGCCATCTCCCCCACGGAATCGAGCTCGCCCCGCCATCTACACCGCTGAATCAAGCTCGCCGCCATCTCCCTCGCCGAATCGATCTCTTCCTACCATCTCCCAAGCCGAATTGAGATCGCCCCGCCATCTATGCCGCTGATTCGAGGTATGCCGCTCCCCTCTGCTCCCTCAGCTACCTCACCTTGGCCAGATCTGCCTCTCTTTCCTGGATGTGGGTTGTGCTGGTGGTGGCTGGTGTTTGCCGCCATTGCCGCGTCGTGTCTACACTGGATCATGATTTCTTTAATTACCATGGACATCTAAGAAATCTACCAAGCAGCATGAAGAGGATGAGACAGCAGCCATAGATATCCTGCCTGCACGAACTGCCTCATCAGCATGAATTGATGTCACAAATGCAATTAGATGTGATATTGTGTATAGATTAATTGTGTCTTGAGCTGTTAGATTAACTGTTGTTATGTATTGTGTACAGATTATGCCCTTTGGATGATACTTCTATGATGAATTGATGTCACAAATGCAATTGGATGTGATATTGTGTATAGATTAATTGTGACTTGAGCTGTTAGATTACCTACTGTTATGTATTGTGTATAGATTGTGCCCTTGGATGAAACTTCTATGATGAATTGATGTCACAAATGCAATTGGATGTGATATTGTGTATAGATTAATTGTGCCTTGAGCTGTTAGATCATCTGTTGTTACATATTGTGTATAGATTGCACGCTTGGATGATACTTCTATGATGAATTGATGTCACAAATGCAATTGATGTGATATTGGGTATAGATTAATTGTGCCTTGAGCTGTTAGATTACCTGTTGTTATGTATTGTGTATAAATTGTGCCCTTGGATGATACTTCTATGATGAATTGATGTCACAAATGTAATTGGATGTGATATTGTGTATAGATTAATTGTGCCTTGAGCTGTTAGATTACCTGTTGTTATGTATTGTGTATAGATTGTGCCCTTGGATGATACTTCTATGATGAATTGAGGTCACAAATGCAATTAGATGTGATATTGTGTATAGATTAATTGTGCTTTGAGTTGTTAGATTACTTGCTGTTATGTATTGTGTACAGATTGTGCCCTTGGATCTCTTCTCTATAAAGTCTCTAAGCAGTGTCTGCTTATGCCTTTTAAAACCGGCATCATATATATATTATGTATATATTGTTCGTAGTCTCTCAGCCACTTTCGGGGGGTCATCCACGCAGTATGAGGAGGATGAGACAGCAGCCACGGACAACTTCATTGAACACCTGCAAGTTCAAGAAGTATAACTGCCGAGAGAGCGTCAGGACATCCAATTACCTGGATGTCGTCAATAGGTAATTGGACGTCGCTGTGTGTAGAAAGTGACGTGGACGCACAACTACTCCGACTGGTATCAGCCACATTACTTTCTGAACACAGTGACGTCCAATTACCTGTCGACGACATCTAGGTAATTGGATGTAACATCCCAAGTTTAGACTTGTGTTTCAAATGTAAGAAAATGAGAAGAAATTAAAACTTTTTCTTACATCATATATTTCCTGTATGGTTTGAACAATTGTTGTAAGAAGTTATGGAAATACAAAGTCACAAGTCTTTTGATCCAAAACCTTGTCTTCCAAAAACTTTCATCTCAAATCTTGTGATCATCATTGGGAAATATTTTTCCTAAGTTCCTGGGATGGTATGTGGCCCCTCTGAAAAATTTCACAACTTTTAGAAATTATTTGAATATTTTTAGGAGGCAGTCAAACCTGTTTAACTTTTAGTCAAACCTGTTTGACTTTTAGTCAAACCTTAAATCAGAGCCTTGTAGAATTTTTGGAGAATATTGTACTGCATAAAAACCTCTGAAAATTTTACAAAAGGTTAATATCTGAGTTAGCAAGCCCCAGTAAAAATTTCATAATTTTTAGAGTTGCTTTGCTATCTCAAATAAATCCTCAAAGTCCCAGTTCTATCTAAGACTCAAAACCTAGTTTCACTGTTCCTTGGGTTCGAGTCAGACTCAGGCTCGAGCCACTCGTCTTGGTCCAGTTAACTAACTGCACTGAGCCTCCTTTAAAAGTGCGCGTCTAATCTCCACCGTTGGATCCTTATCGCGCGGCCCATGTTCGTGTGAGCGTTCGGACTGTGCGGATGCTTAATCCCTTTTGAACCGTTGGATCCCCATCCAACCGTCCTGATTCTCCGAAACATTCGGACCTTCCGGTTGATTGGTTTGAATCTGAGCCGTTCGTTTCTAATCTGAGGGCTCCCGTTCTATTCCTTTGTTTTCAAATCTCAGAGGCGTGGCGCGTTGTCAGCCGTCCGATTAAAATCCAAGGGTCCTTATTCGCCCGAGCTTTTTCTCTGGTCATCTTCAACCTCCGGCCGTGCGTGCACAGTGTAGGGCATGGGGGTGTCATTTCGTGCTCCCTACGGCCGCCCTAGTCGACATTAAGAGTCGCGGGAGACACTTTCGGCCATACCTTGCCCTAGTGCACCATCTACTTCCTTTTCTTTGTCGGCCATGCCTTGTGCTTTGAGCTTTGCCTCCCGAAAAGCTTTTTGGCAAAACCCTAGTATCTCCAAGCCTTATAAGCGTCTTCAACGCCTCCTGGTGTTTCTTTAGGCTACCCTCAAGCTCCATTTACAGTTTTGGAGCTTAACTCCTCAAAACCCCCAAACCGCCATTGTTGACCCGAAGAGCTCCATTGGTGTTCTTTGTGTTTCAGCGGTTCTCCTTCACATTTCTTTGCACCCATTTAACCTCCTCTCTATTTTGAACATATCCCCTCACTTAATTTTGGATTTGATTCTCAGGAATTATCCAATTTGGGGTTTGTTCAAATTCGGTCGAATTTGATCATCTTCTTCCTCAGCTCAGGTGAGTACTCTATTTTCAAATTGGTTGCTCATGTAGCTTCTAGGAGTTGTAACGAAGCTATTTTGACCACCAGTGGTACTCATTTTTGCTCAGATCATCGTTTTCATCGTTTTCTTCCTCGGGTCCGGCGAGCTCCACCGTGGAAAAGCTTCTCCGGCCATCTTTGAAGCTTCCCTTCATTAAAGTAGCTTCTTATTAGTCCCTAGAGGCTTTGGCACACGCTTCTTTGGACTGCAGCGGAGCTTTTTGCTACTTTCGTGCTTAGCAGTAAAGGCTCCATTTTTGTTTTTTTCGGCTAGCCGGCGTTCTGGTCCCTCACTGACTTGTGGGCCCACTCATTAAAATCCCTCCCCACGCACTTAAACCCCGTGCATTGTTCTTTGTTGATCCTGGACCGTCGATCTTGTGATCAACGACCCAGATCTAGTATGCATTCGGACCCTCCGGTTGCCTAAATCATTCTAGGCCGTCCGTCGCTTGATCTACGGTCGAGATCGTGAATGCAATCGGACCATCCGAAGGGAGGTGCGCTCTGGGCCGTCCATCTGCAGATCTGCGGCTGTGATTGGCCCAGGCAACCGCGCCGTCCGAATGCATCCCTCCTCGTGAGCCGTTGGATCTTGATCCAACGGTGGGTTCCTTTTAGGGATCGCGCGCGTGCGCTGTTCCCGGCGCGCGTGGGCCGTAGGATTTTAGATCAAGGGTTCACGAGCGGCCACGTCGTTTTATTCCAGTTGAGGTTGATTTCATTTCTGTAAGCATTTATTTATCAACTAAAAATTGTAGTTAAACTTTAAAAACTCATAACTAATTCTTGTTAACACCTTTTTAGATGATTCCAACTGTAATAAATTCGGTTGTCACTAAAGTTTAATATAAAAATGCATTTAGGCATATTTCAGTATCAGAAAATCTTATAACCAAAATAACTTGATTCCTGCCATTAGAATATTCCAGAAATAGGATTAAAACTTGAAAAATGCATATCTTTATCTGTAGATTTCCAATTTGTGCAAAATCAACTTTGTTAAATTCCTTTGTTAGTGTACCTTAATATGAAATAGGTTTTGAGCATAGTTATAATTCTGTAAAATGACTTGTATTAGATTTACAACTTAGAACAATCACAAATAAATCACTATAACTCCAAATTTAGTAAATTCAACTTTGTTGTTATTAGAATGTCATAATCTACCTGCTATAAAAATTTTAGACCTTAGATCATTCTAAAAATTTTCGCTATGAACAGTACCAGAAAATAATTTGGTAAATTGATAGGCTGAGAAAGAGTATTTTGTCTATATCTTTTGCATCCTAAATCCAAATTGCATGATTCTTGTTCCTAAAATTGTCTAAAATTATTCCCTAGCTGCTGTATAAATTTTATTTTGATTTGGATGTCTTTTGCTGTTTGAGTTTATTTGGTGTTCTTCGTTCTTATTGGTTTTATCGCCTTTTGCGTTAGGTTCCGAAGGTAATTTTGATATTGAATCTGAGCCACAGCCATCAGATCCTGCACTCCAGCAAGGCAAGCAGATGTAGCATCATTTGATCATGTTGCTCCTACTATTTTCAAATTCTAATATGTTGTTTGCAAATTCTATGTATGCATTGCTATGTTGTTTTAACTATTGTCGATAGTTCACCTAGTAGATGCATTATCAGTAGGCAAATGTTTATCCTCTACTACTGAGCCTAGGTTTATTTTGTTGTGATCTTGGGTTCGTTGGATGAATCCTTGTCACTTAGTAGTTTACGAGTTGTTGCTTAGCCATGCTTAGTTATCGATAGAAATGGGCGGTTATCGACTTGTCGATAACCTTGATCACACAAATTTATTATGACTCTATGTTTCGGCCTTGTGCTATGTCTAAATTGCAAAACTAAAACTGAAAATGAAAACAATTTAGACTTGGGCACAATGGTAAGACGGTGTGATCTTTTGGGTGTGACTGGAATGGTGCCCGAGTCAATTAAGGACCGAACTACTTTTGAGTACCTGTTATCCGAGCATTTATGTGCGTGCTAACCACACTAGAGGGATATGGGACCTCTCTTAGCTGAGTACTTTGGGGTGTGTTAATTGATGAGTCGCGTGGTGGGTTGCACATTTAATTATGTGCAACATGGACATGTTTGTGGGGAGGAGCACCACGAGGGCGGTGTATCTGCTCCACGTATGGGTCCTTGTGATCCATATTTCGTCGACAGGTCACTAAGGATTAACCCCCATACGTGCGTCTCTTGATTAGCATATTCCATTGGAAAGGATTCGTAGGACTTAGCCGTGCCGGCATACCAAAGGAAGTATGCTTAATAACTTGGCAAAAAGCGATGCAAGTGTGGGTACATTGGTACACCTGCAGGATTACAAACTATTCGAATAGCCTTGTCCTAGGTTATGGACACGCTTGGGTAAGCTTTTCAAGAGTTAGACTACAACTTTTTAATTAAAATTTGACGGGTGGTATGAATCGGATTCATGCTATGGCCTCTTTGTTTAGGCTTAGGCTTTTGGCTTATAGCTTAAAGCGACTTTTTAAGTGGCTTATAAGCTAGCTTTTAAGCCAACCGAGGGTGTTTGTAATCGGCTTTATGGATGATTGGCTTTTTTGTTCGAAATGTCAAAAATATCCTTGATCATGTCTTGATAATACTGACATATTTTTGCAACCAACAATACCAAATTATGATATCAAAGTTCGAGGACGTCGATTGAGACCAAATTCACACATCACAGTTCATCATATTTTTGTTGGGAAGGATTCGATGGAAAAAAGGAAACGATTTATATTTATATACGATGGCAATTTGAGGTAATTTTAACGGTTTGGTGGCAAACATATATTCTATTCGTAAAGCCAAAAAGCACCTCTCCCGGCTTATGGCTTTTAGGCTTAAATTGGCTTAAACTTATTATAAGCCAAACAAAAAGCACCCCCTTTGTTTAGGCTTAGGCTTTTTTGCTTTTAAGCCAGACAAAAAGCCTAAACAAAGAGGGCCTATGTGTGGTGACTATTGGGTTAGTCACTTCTAGGTGGTTACTTGATAATTATGTTACTCGATGTTATTTCAATGCTTAAAAACTGATTTATTAAAGTGCTTTCAATCTATTACATTATTGCAAATGAAAACTGCTTTATGCGTCCAAAGAACCATATAACCAATTCCCTTTGATATAGCTTTCATGTAGCTGTGTATAGGCTTGTTACTCGTAAGTCTTGCGAGTACATTTTTGTACTCACCTGCATTGCTTATTGTGTGCAGAGGAAGAAGGTGAGCCCGAAGGGCCTCACTTCTGTGAGTTGTGCTGTGGCAGTGTGTGGGGCGATTAGCTTGGCGGCCCGGTCGGTTGCCCTGTGGTGTTATGTGGCAAGTCGGTCGTCTTTTGGTTTAAGCCATCTTATGGCACCTTTTGCTTCCGCTGTTATTTGATACTTATGTCATTTGGCCGGTCTGCTGTTCTGTAATAACTTATATTAAGTATGTCTTTTGGTAGACTTGTTATATTCTGTTGTATGGAATTGATGCTTGCTTTGGTATGATGTATGTGTGCTGCATTTTCTGGGAAGCACATGTTCATCGAGGCACGGGTTATTCTGTTTGTGATACTAGAACCAGTGGAAGGTTAAGTATTACAAGCTTAACAAACTGGGGTCTCACATTGGATGTCCTTACGCTCTCTTGGCAGCCATGCTTCTTGAACTTGCAAGGGCTCGATGAAGTTGTCCATGGCTGCTGTCTCATCCTCCTCATGTTGCGTGGGCGACCCCCAAAAGTGGATGAGGATATATATATATATATATATATATATATATATATATATATATATATATATATATATATATAGGAAAATGGTATGGTATGTACTCACAGAGTATGTACTCCCACCTCTCATATACCACTTAAATTGTATGATGATACCTCCTTATCAATTTGAGTATACTCCAATAATGGTTATAAGATATCCCAAAGTGAGTTTCATGAAAAATTTCATGAAAATCCACTTTGTATACCAAAATCCGTGTATATACTTCTTTTATGTATGAAAAAGGGTATATAGCAAAAATAAAGGGTTCCAATGAATTTTTTCGGATTAAGTCATATTGGAGTATATTATAATTGGTATTCAAGTATACTGAAAGTGATAAAGAAGTATAATATATTCGTTTAAGTGGTATATTGGAAGTGGGATTACATACTCCTGGGAGTACGAAACGGGTGTCTATATATATATATATATATATATATATATATATATATAAGATGTCAGTTTTAAAGACACAAGCAGCCACTGCTTGGAGACTTTATAGAGAAAAATCATCACAGACGGTCTCAGCTACAAATTGTCTATAGAGAAAAGTCATCACAGACGATTTCAGCTACAAACCGTCTATAGAGAAAAATCATCATAGATGGTTTCAGCTACAAACCGTCTGTGATAGTTACCTATCACAGACGGTTCTGAGTTAATAATCATCTGTGAGTTTGAAAAACCGTATATGATGACTCATATCATCACTGACCCTAGACTTAGACGTCTCACGAAACCGTCTGTGACGACGTTTTCTATAGTAATATACACACGTACGACACGGTGCATGCTGACCCGACCGTCGACACGCCTCGCTAGGGAAGGCACAGCATGCATCACCGGTGAGCTGAGTTGGGAGAACTGCATGCGGATTGTTGGAAGGAAGCCAATGGACCGAATGTATATGGCGAAGCGGGTGTACCAGACGCGAGGGGTTTGTTTCAAGCCGTAAAGGGATTTGTTGAGAAGACAAACGTGATCCTATTTAGAGGGGCCAATGAAACCGGCTGGTTACTGACAATATACTGTTTCGTTGAGATTGTCGTGAAGAAAAGCATTTTTAACATCCAGTTTCGGTGAGATTTGTTGAGAAGATGTTGCAGAATTCTTCTTCGATGTAGATGGCCCTGGTGAGCTTGTTGTTGCGGAAGATGGATTCAATGCTCATCCAGACAGAACGGGCATTGTCGTTGGGCTGCATGACAATACCGAGGACCTCCGAGGAGATGGTAGTGTACAGCCACGAAATGACACTGAAATCATCCTGCATCCAGGCGGGCAGTGTTCGGTTCAGGATCAAAGCCATCAACATGATGGGTGAGACCAAACTTGCCAAGCACCACGTCAAAAAACTGGCGCCACTGGGAGTAGTTTGATTCCTTCAGATCCAAAACAATCGGAACATGAGTTCGAATGTTGACAGAGGAGATGGTAGATGAGGGAAAAGCAGCCGCGGACGCAGAGGAGAGTGGTGCAGATGAGGAGGAAGTGGAGGTGGAGGTGGAGGAAGGAGATGAGAAGTCGGAGTCGGCGCTCATGTCGACAGCGTAGGAAGAACATGATGGCGAGCGAGGCAAAGGAAGAAGCGCGGATCACTGAACATATATTTTCTTTCTTACACACGTACGACACGGTGCATGCTGACCCGACCGTCGACACGCCTCGCTAGGGAAGGCACAACACGCATCACCAGTGAGCTGAGTTGGGCGAACTGCGTGCGGAATATTGGTGACTGAATGGAGAGGAGATAAACGACGTCGACGTGAAGGAATTATGGTCTGTGCGTATGGTGATCTGAAGACAATTACAGTGAAACAGAGGGAGTAGTACGTAATAACATGCTGCCCGTAAGGAGATAAATATTGGACATACATGAAGAAATCCACTAAATTTTCTAACAGCCGCAATTCCTAGGAAAGAGTTTTATTCCCACCAACTATTGTGCACAATGCTTTTTTGGAATTTGAACCTGTGACATGTCCTTAATAATTAAAGATGACTACACCAACCATACTGCATATAAGAAAAATAATAATAATCAAGAATCCCGGCACTTTCGAGTAAACTTACAATTATTCATTGATCACCAATTACTGTCATGGATGGACGTGCCTAATCATTCACGTATGATAGAAGGATCGATGGATACAAATACCGAAGAATCCAGACAGGTCAAATTAAGCAGGTAAAATAAAAGAGATGGAGTATGAGCATGAGGGCAAAATAAATATGCATGGCATGGCAATAGCTCGTCTGCCATGTTGCGACATCTTTAGTTACAGTGAACTGACTCTGCATGCTATCTATCTATCTATACCCATCAACTACTCCAAATACGTAGTACGGTATATACATGTGTTGTGTGTACGCACCACGAAATGACAGGAAAGAAAAGTTTGCTTCGAATACTCCGCAAGGCCAAAAAAATAGTGGCTCTACTGTTCTGAAACTCACCGGGCTGACAATGGAGGTCCCACCCGGATCCACCGCGATACATGTGCATGTCGCCGGGCTAACAATTAAGTGAGTAATGAAAAAGCGCAGACAAATGAGAAGCTTAATTTGGAATAGTGCTATGCCAGCTTGGATTCTACCCCCTTTGGTTTCTTAAAAAAACAAATCGTTTTGGACATTGATATGGTCCTTAAGATACAACTTTGATCACTAATTACTATTGTAATATATTTATAAAACCCAATAAAATTATAATATTACAAAAGTACTTTTCGAGATGAATCTACACATGTGATTTTCATGTATCTAATCTAAATATTTAAAAATATATCAATGACTAAAGTTTATAGAGTTTGACTCCATGCATTCCAAAACGACTAATTTTTTGAACCAGAGGGAGTAGCACAGAAAAAAAAAAAGACCAGTTTAACTGCTCCCTCCAGTCACAAGGGAATATGTGCTTTATCTGCAATAAGAATGACACAACAATGATCAAGGTATAGCTTATTCTTGCTGTTGTGTACTCTGATGTAGAAACTAGAAATACTACTCATGCAAATTCAGTGCACATACATGTATATATGGTAATGTTTTCCTCAATATGATTCTGTTGTTTACAGTCCTAACACTATATTTTGCATTATCAACTCCAAAAGATCCAAAAGAGTCAGACCGCTAAATGACTATTAGAAGTAATGGAGGACTCAACCAAATACGTCCTGGAGTAAGTTCATGACACCAAAACTCAGTTTTTAGCTTCATGTTAGAAGTAATGGAGGACTTTTACTATTTTACCATACAGATAAGTTTTGCTATTTTGGCAATGGATATAATTAGGTTACTGCAACGATTATAAGTGTGTAGAAGTCAAAGTAAAAAAAAAATCATTATCGGTCATAGCATTGTTAAAAAGAACACTCATATATTATAAACAAATTATTGCATTACACAGAGAACCATCCACATAAGACATGATATAAATATTTTACTTTAACATCATTTCCTAACAGAATGAAATCTAAATGTAATGAAGATCTTAAACATCATTTCCTAACAGAATGTAATCTAAATGTAATGAAGATCATCTGTCTATGTCACCATTCTCCACCTTGCATTGAACATGTCATCCATAACATCATCCATTTATCTTATAACCTACAATGAAAAATTAGAGCCCATTAATACACTATTAGGAAAAAAAACAGAATCACAATATTAAAGTAACAAAATTAAGAGGAGCACTATACATAAGTTGATAGCCACGCAATATCAGCTCCTACTGCATGACCAATTAATTTGTAGCCTTTGTATGGCCATATCAATTGTTACCACATCTAATTTTGTTCAGGACTGATACATCGAAATGGCAATGATACAGTATAAAAATGAGCTCGGTTATACACTACCCATCAAATTTTCTTGTATCTGGGCATATAGCCCAGTTAGGTGTATTGTTGAGTGGGTGATAACCTAAAACAACATGCCTAAAATAGATCCTGATTAAAAGCAGATTGGAAATAGATAATGAGATCCTAAATGAAACACAATGTCATCACATAAGCATGTTGGAGCATAGAAGGCAGACAAGATACTCAAAAGTAAAAGAAATTAATTGACCTTTGTAAAAATCTTCTCGATGTCTTGCAATGGCTCTGTGTGATACATAAATGATGTCAGATATTCCAAAATATGCTTAAAGTATTCTCTGTATTGCCTGCCAAATTAAAGAAAATGGAAGATAAACAATCTTTACAAAACTCAAATGGAAGATACTCAAATGGATGATGTCTAGCAGAAGGCAGTTGCTGCTATCCTCGCAGACAAGATTGCAGCATCATCAAACTCTCAACAGATACTCTAGTCTGCACTTTCCAAGTTTGCCGCAGAGGAAGCCAATAATTCATCGGAAACACGTCCAGATAAAAGGCTAAAAGTGAAACAATCCTCACAGGTGACAGGTCCCAAGCATTGCAAATGCTGCTTTTGTTCCAATGCCAGCAATGGCTGCCATACAGAAATGAGACCAATTCACCATAACTTCATCGAGTGTGTAATGAATTTATTTATTTTTATTGAAAAACAGATATCAGTGTATAGGAGTATCAATATTTGGTAGCTTGCCAAGTTCCATTCTTCTTCTTTTTATAGGTAACATAAATATATAAGGTTCAACTTCTAAAGTTGTGTCTATATTATATTTTCAAACAAGCATATATGGTTATTTATTATCAGGAACTGGCATGGAGCCTTACATTATGGAGATTATGCCATTGATTTCAACTAAAAAAGATAAAGCTAAATGCATTGTCTTTTTTTAACAACCTTGGCTCCTCTAATAATCTAGTAATGACAAGTTTCTCAAATGCAAATATTGCCCAGTTCACAGTTTCTCAGAGGCTATTCCCTACATGGAGGCACAAACTTCAAGGTTACCAGAAGCCAAACCATATAGTCAGCTTGAGCAACCAGGAAATACTCCTTAGTCCTTACCAATCCATTCCTAATATTTTGAGTTTTCAGGAAGGAGGGTGCTGCTAGGTGGAATCTTCCTAACACAAAGGCAATTGTGCGGGAATAGGATTTTCATCTATATCCTCAATAACAAGCAGTTGAAGATACACATCAGAGTGATAACCATCAGAGTGATTAACATGTAAGAGGCTATCTTTGAGATCAACTGGCAAAAGGGAGTCCATAAAAACAAGACAACATATGTAGTGAGTAACACCACAAATTGAGGAAACACACCTGAATCATTCCAGGATGATCACGAATGTTGTTTCCAGGCCAGGGACTTCCATCCTGCATTGCCCACCCTTCATCAGGAACTTTCTGGGCTTTAGCAACCAACACATTGATTCTAACCTTGAATTCCTCATAGTCTCTGAAAAATTCAAGCTTGGCCTAATTAGCGTGACTATCAAATAAAGGACCATAACAAAGCATTACAGGAGAGACCAAATAATGCACCTTCATTGCTCTCCTCTGCCTAACAAAGTTTGGTGCCACCTTATCTTCAAGGTAGCCTATCTTTTGTTGGAAGTACCACTCTTTAGCATGCGGTTCAATGCAATACTTTTTGCAGAAAGGAACCCATTTCTTTGCAAATTCAGATGTTTCAGACAATGCTTCAAATGTTAGCATTGCAGCACCATCATCAGAAACATAGCAAGAAACCTTATCAAGTGGGTAATCCACCGCGAGAATAGATAGAACAGTATTGCAATTTATGGGAGACCAAGAACGGATGGAGAGAAACGGGAGGAGGGCACGTACTGACGCCGTCGACCTCCTCGACGCGGGTGAAGTAGAGGTCGCCGAGGAGAAAAAAGGGAGGAAGAGAAAGCTGAGCTGCTCGGGTAGAAGCCCACCAGCACGGGGTGCCCGAAGAGGCTATTCAGCATGGCCGTCTTACCGGCGGCCCTGCACGAACAGATCAGAACGGATCAGATCGGAGCACGAGCGGTGGCCGATACTTACGACGTTTCCCAGGGCAACGGCGTTGAGGAAGGTGGAGGGGTGCCGCGACGAGGCGTCGTCGGAGGGGTCGGCGGCGGCGATGAGCAAGGCCGCCTGGCACATGGACTTGGATAGCTGCGACAGCTCCTCCATGGCCTCCATACTCGATTTCTCCAGCAGCGGCGGTCGCGGATCTTGCGGGATCGGGAGCGGCGACGGAGCCTTGGACGCGGATTTGAAATCTACGAGGACGGGATGGGGTGGCATGGAAGAGACGACAGACGAGATGTGGGGGTGGTGGATCTGGGCGAGACAGAGACATGCGGACGACAGGTGAGGGAGGCGCGGGGCGGCGGTTTGGCGAGGCGTGGGAGGCGGTTTGGCGCTGGCCATTGGAGGAGGGGAGCGGCACTGGGAGGAAGTGTTGGGAAACAGGTAGGCTACACTAGCGCAAATTAAAAAATTCTACCCGTAAACCAAGATCACTGCAGTTATAGATCACGGTCTTACCACTAGACGCGCAGTGCGGAAGTTGATGCAGACGTCGGGCGGTGTAGTCGTACTCGATTGATGCGATGCGTCGGGGCGAGTAGTCGTACTACTTCCTCGTCCTCGTCGCGGCGTCCCACGTCACGCTCCTTTCTTGCGGTTCGTCCCAACGCCACGATGCGGCGCCTCAAAGGTATCCACACGCGGGAGGAAGCGACGCGCGCCGGACTACTAGATCCGCGCGGCGACTAGGGCGTGGGAGGGTGGCGGCGGGGTTTGAGGATGTCACGAAAAACTCAACCCTTAACCAGTGCGCCCCTGCCCTCCTTTTATAGACGTCCTTATAATGGGCTTCTACGAATAGAGGCCCATTAGGACTCAATGCCCAGTCTAATTCGGATCCAATCCGAATTAGGCTTCAGACCCTTAAGTGTGTGACCCTATGGTTCACATATGTTTAGACATGACGCGAGTACACATACTTGGTCAATAGTTGGTAGCGGCCTCTAGCAAGACATGCCAACTCCTAAACAAACGTAAAGATCATATCGGACGAACCATCACAACGTTATGTACATGATAATCCCTTTGCCTCACGATATTCAGTCGAGCTCCAAGCTGACCACTCTTTCTCGATCCTGTGATCCGGAATCCCTTACTAGGTTAACTCTTAACCTTAAGTAGCATGGCCATGCATTTCTGGATCCGATCACTCGAGGGGCCCAGAGATATCTCTCTCAGGTAGAGAGGGCAAATCCATCTCGACCGACCATGCCTCGCAGCATGCTTCATGACAAACCCAAGCTACCTTTATAACTACCCGATTCACGAGTAGCGTTTGATAGCCCCTAAGTAGGTCGATTCACATCTCAAGTACATGCGACAATCTCAGGTCTAAGGACAAGGCGTACACATTGTGTAGAGAGAACCATAAGAATAATTACTATGTCTCATGTTGGGTCGGTCCAACCCCATGTTCTAAACATGTGTCCACATTATTGGTTTGACATCTCCATGTCTATGACACGTGAAACATGGTCATCAACCGATACATGTGCTAATCAATCATTCACGTGTGTCCTCACATGAACTCCGACTAGGGACAACTTTAGAATAACCATACAAGTAAAGAGTTTCACAAACAAGTCACATACTTGTTAATCAACACAAAGGCAATATTCAAGGAACATTTATTAAATCATGGATACAATGAAATATCATCATCAAAATGATTGCCTCTAGGGCATATCTCCAACATCTCCCACTTGCACTAGAGTCAATCTAGAAGATATCTAATACCCATAGCTCTTGTGTGCGCCACATGCTTAGGTGTGGGAGAGCTTCGTCAAAGGATCGAAACATTCAAATCCGTGTGTATTTTGCATATCTTTAAATCTCCTCGATTAAGGATCTCTCGAATGAGATGAAACCGCCGATATGTGTTTGTTCTTTGGTGATTCCTCGGCTCCTTGGCTTGCGCAATGGCCCCACTGTTATCACAAAGAAAGATCCGGAGGATCGCACGCACTAGGAACCACACCTAGTTCGATTATGAACTTCCTTATCCAAACACCTTCCTTTGCCGCTTGAAGCGCAATGTACTCGGCCTCAGTTGTAGAGTCGACAACGATCTCTGCTTGGAACTCTTCCAACTTACCGCACCACCGTTCAAAAGGAACACAAAACCCGATTGCGATTTGTAATCATCTTTGTCGGTTTGGAAGCTTGCATCGGTGTAACCATTTACAACGAGCTCTTCCTCACCTCCGTAGACTAGGAACACATCCTTAGTTCTTCTCAAATACTTGAGGATGTTTTTAATCTGCTGTCGATGACTCTCACTGGATCACCGTATCTGCTCGTAACACTTAGAGCATAGGAAACATCTGGCGAGTACACATCATAGCATACATGATAGATCCAATGGCGAAGCATATGGAATCTTACTCATGCGATCTCGCTCATCGGTTGTCGAAGGACACCGAGTCTTGCCAAGATTTATGCCATGAGACATGGGCAAGAACCCTTTCTTTGCCTCCTCCATGTTGAACCGTTTCAACACTTTGTCAATGTAAGTACTCTGGCTTAATCCTATTAGCCTTTTTGATCTATCTCTATAGATCTTAATACCCAAAATATATGCCGCTTCCCCTAAGTCCTTCATTGAGAAACTATTTTTCAGTGAGGTCTTAACGGACTCGAGCATAGGAATATCATTTCAATCAATAATATGTCATCTACATATAAGATTAGAAATACGAGTGAGCTCCCACTTGTCTTCTTGTAAACACAAGATTCTTCTTCGTTTTGATGAAGTCAAACCCTTTGACCACTTCATCAAAACGAATGTTCCAACTCCGAGATGCTTGCTTCAATCCATAAATGGATTTTTGAAGTTTGCATACTTTTCTAGCATTGTTTGGATCGACAAAACCCTCGGCCGTATCATATACACGTCCTCGGTTAAATTTCCATTAAGGAAAGCCGTTTTGACATCCATCTGCCATATCTCATAGTCGAAATATGCAGCAATAGCTAGAATGATCCGTATTGATTTAAGCATCGCTCTGGTGAGAAAGTCTCATCGTAGTCAACTCCTTGAACTTGCCGAAAACCTTTGCGACAAGTCGAGCTTTATGGATATGAACATTTCCATCCATATCAATCTTCCTTTATAGATCCATTTGCACTCTATGGTTTTAACACCATCAGTGGGTCAACCAAATTCCAAACTTGATTGTCTCCCATGGATGCTATCTCGGATCTCATGGCACTATGCCATTTCTCGTGTCCGGTCCATCATTGCTTCCGCATAGGTCGTAGGCTCATCATTGTCTAACAATAATATATCTCGCGCATTGCGAGCCTTCCGACCTTCGTGGTGGTGGTGCTTCCTTTGCCATGGGTTCCTCAACTTTACGCCACATGGGCATCATTCGTCGAGTCTTCCCGATTGGTTCATCTTGAACTTCTTCAAGCTGCACCGTTCTTCCACTTGTCTCCCTATTGAGAAACTCTTTCTCTAGGAAAACACCACTTGACGACAAACACTTTGCCCTCTAGTCGGTTGTAGAAGTAATATCCAAAGGTTTCCTTCGGATATCCCACGAAAATGCATTTATCCGACTTGGGTGTGAGCTTGTCCGATCAGTAGTCGCTGACAACGCCTCACATCCCCAAATCTTTAGAAAAGACAAACGTGACTCTTCCGGTCCATATCTCATATGGTGTCTTAACTACGGATTTAGACGGTACCTATTAAGTGTGAAAGCTGCCGTTTCTAGAGCGTAACCCCAAAAGGATAATGGTAAATCTGATCGGCTCATCATCGATCGAACCATGTCCAACAAGGTCCGATTACGCGCTCGGATACCCGTTTCTTTGAGGCGTTCGGCGGTGTTAGTCGTGGAATAATTCCGCAACTCTTGGATGATTGCTAAATTCATGACTCAAATACTCGCCACCACGATCGGATCGCGAGCCTTAATTTTCTTGGCACGTTGATTTTCAACCTCATTCGGAACTCTTTGAACTTTTCAAAAGTTTCGGACTTATGCTTCATTAAGTAGACATAGCCATATCTACTAAAATCATCGATGAAAGTTATGAAGTAATGAAATCCACCTCTAGCGATCGTGCTCATTGGTCCACATACATCGGTATGTATGATTTCCAACAAGTCGACGCCTCTCAAAAGAACCTTTGAAAGGTGATTTGGTCATCTTACCAAGCAAACAAGCTTCACATGTCTCGTATGATTCAAAATCAAGCGAAGTTAGAAGACCATCGACATGGAGCTTCTTCATGCGCTTTTCACTTATGTGACCCAAACGACAATGCCAAACATAGGTGGGATTCAAATCATTAGGTCGAAGTCTTTTAGCATTTATGTTAAAGATAGGCGCATCATCAAGATTTAAAATAAATAACCCATTCACAATGGCGCAAAAGCCATAAACATTCCATTTTAGAGATCAAACAACCATTGTCTTTACTTGCAAATGAATAACCATCTCTCATCAAACATGAGGGGATAAAATGTTTCGACTCATACTAGGAACATAATAACAATTATTCAATTCCATAATAAATCTTGAAGGAAGCTGAAGTTGCATGGTGCCGACGGTCAACGCGACAACCCTTGCTTTATTCCCGACGAAAATCAACTTCACCTCTTGCGACTCCTCTACTTCTTATTAGCCCTTGCATCGAGTTGCAAATGTGAGCAAGCGATCCGGTATCAAATACCCAAGAGTTAATAGGAGAATCTGCGAGAAAAATGTCTAAAACATTTATAACAAGTGTACCATGGGTGGAAGTCTTACTTCGACCTTCTTCTTGCATTCATCGGAATCCATGTACTTCTTGCGTTTCTCTTCCAAAGGCGGTTTCTTTACAATAGAAGCATCTTGTCTCACTCGAGTCCAAAGATTAGGCTTAGGCGTTGGCTTGAGATCATATCTTTAACCTTGCCCTTATTCTTTGGCCATAGCTTCTTACCCTTTTCTTGAAGCTAGACTTGTTCCGCACGACCATCACATGGCTAGGCCACCGCACACTTCTTAATGTCACTCTCTGCTTTTTGAGCATCCCACAAAGCTCATTAAGGCCCTTATCCGCCCCATGCATATGGTAGTTCAAATGAAATGCCCATAGCTAGGTGGTAGAGCGCTAAAATGAAATCGATTGCCAACTCTTGGCCAATTGGAAAACCAAGTTTATCAAAAGTCATTGTAACCAACCATTTTGATCACATGTGGGCCTACGGTGCACCTTCATTAACTTGCATTCGAGAAAAGCCTTAGAGACATTGAACCGTTCGGTCGGCACGTGTGCGAACATGTCCTTAAGCGCTATGATCATATCATACGCTTCGATCCTCAAGCGCTTTTGAAGGTCGAGTTCCATGCATGCAAGCATAAGACGACTAATCTCAAGAGAGTCATCACATGCTTTCTTGTAGGCATTTTTAACGACGCGTGAGACGCATTATTTGCGAGTTCTTACGGGATTGGGGTGTCGAACGTTTTCCTTTTATACGCCACGAGAACAATTCTCGTGTTACGGACCAGATCCAATAGTTTGTTCCATTTAATTTCTCTTTCTCAAGAATCGATCGCAAAGCAAAAGGGTGTGCGTGGTTGCTAGATGTCATTGATCTACAATAGGAAATGCAAAATACTAAGACAAATAAAACCATGATAGAGTAAAGCGTATTAAACAAATTTAATAGAATGTACTCCACTAAAATCAACATCCTCTGTTGATTCTTAGCGATTCAAGATCCGCAATTAACGAGTCTACTAGTGAGCTTTTGCATCACCGCTAGGAGACAAGGTACTTGATAAGCAACACCTTGCTAATCATATCTCTATATGACTCTTGTTGTTGGGTGACATCTCTATGCCCCGCGCCCAACCTTTATGCCCCAAGGCCCATAACCTTTATGATAACCTTGTTAAGTTCACCAATCCTTATGCATGTAAGTATCCGATACAAAACCCATCTAGTCAAGGAAAGTTGATGGTGCCCTAATTTTATAGACCCACCATCAATTTACAAGACATGGGATGGTGCAAAGTTTAATTGGGAGGGCATATGTTTAACTTAACATTTTGTGAGGATCGCTATACTTCTACCATTCAAACATGCATAGGAGTAAAACAATAGGAATAACATTCACACAGTTGTGACTCAAGATGACCCATTTTCTCATGGTGATCTCCATCGCCATAGAATCATCCACCATGATGATCTCCATCTCCATGGTTCATGTGTGCCATCCTCCAAGTGATGTGTCCTCCGAGTACTACTATAAGCTATTACTCATAACAGCTAGTAATAAAATACATGGATACTAGGAATCATCACAAGTCGGCACGCAGCCGTTAATACAATACTTTGGCAACACAATGGCTCAGTGTGTTGCCGTACTCTACTACACGCAGTCATGCAAATATTACAAACATGCATCACATACACATTAGGCCATCTCGGTCACATACATCCTGCAAAAACAAGTTTATGCATAGAATCGCAATCTCGGATAGGGGTGAGGGGTTTCCCCCATGGGTTCGAAGGCGCGCGCCTATCAGTATCTCGGGCGTCCGGAAATTCGTAAAAAAAGATCCAATCTATGCAATTTTTACATAGGATTTTGATCGGCAAATCATATTTACCACAAATCGACTCTTCGTCCGATTCGACCAATTTGTATGATCTTCGCATGCGCAACCGGTTTTACGTGTCACTATCTACCCGATGGCGAATCCGACCGGTAGGGTATGTTGTTTCACGACCTTAGCGGCATGATCACGGTACATCGATTATTAATCTAGGTTCCGATTCGATCAATCATATTGATCTTCGCATTCATGGCGGTTTCACGTGTCACCGCTCTACCCGATGGCGAATCCGACCGGTAGGGTATGTTGTTTCACGACCTTAGCGGCATGATCACGAAACGGATCAATCCATTACGAAACTATACAATCGATCACATCGATCATACCGATTTACATATCGCCATATGCAAATCACCGAACCTATAACATGGCGAAGAACGCTCGATACCATCGTTGGGAAACGGTAGGCTACACTAGCGCAAATTAAAAATTCTACCGTAAACCAAGATCACTGCGATTATAGATCACGGTCTTACCACTAGACGCGCAGTGCGGAAGTTGATGCGACGACGTCGGGCGGTGTAGTCGTACTCGATTGATGCGATGCGTCGGGCGCGAGTAGTCGTACTACTTCCTCGTCCTCGTCGCGGCGTCCCACGTGCAGCTCCTTTCTTGCGGTTCGTCCCAACGCCACGGATGCGGCGCCTCAAAGGTATCCACACGCGCGGAGAGCGGCGACGCGGCCGACTACTAGATCGCGCGGCGACTAGGGCGTGGGAGGGTGGCGGCCGGGGTTTGAGGATGTCACGAAAAACTCAACCCTTAACGGTCGCCCGCCCTCCTTTTATAGGCGTCCTTATAATGGGCTTCTACGAATAGAGGCCCATTAGGACTCAATGCCCGATCTAATTCGGATCCAATCCGAATTAGGCTTGAACCATAAGTGTGTGACCCTATGGTTCACATATGTTTAGACATGACGCGAGTACACATACTTGGTCAATAGTTGGTAGCGGCCTCTAGCAAGACATGCCAACTCCTAAACAAGCGTAAAGATCATATCGGACGAACCATCACAGCGTTATGTACATGATAATCCCTTTGCCTCACGATATTCATCGAGCTCCAAGCGACCACTCTTTCGATCCCGTGATCCTAATCCCTTACTAGGTTAACTCTTAACCTTAAGTAGCATGGCCATGCATTTACGGATCCGATCACTCGAGGCCAGAGATATCTCTCTCGGTAGAGAGGGCAAATCCCATCTCGATGACCATGCCTCGCGGCATGCTTCATGACAAACCCGAAAGCTACCTTTATAACTACCCGATTCACGGAGTAGCGTTTGATAGCCCCTAAGTAGGTCGATTCACATCTCAAGTACATGCGACAATCTCGTGTCTAAGGACAAGGCGTACACATTGTGTAGAGAGAACCATAAGAATAATTACTATGTCTCATGTTGGGTCGGTCCAACCCCATGTTCTAAACATGTGTCCACATTATTGGTTTGACATCTCCATGTCTATGACACATGAAACATGGTCATCAACCGATACATGTGCTAATCAATCATTCACGTGTGTCCTCACATGAACTCCGACTAGGGACAACTTTAGAATAACCATACAAGTAAAGAGTTTCACAAACAAGTCACATACTTGTTAATCAACACAAAGGCAATATTCAAGGAACATTTATTAAATCATGGATACAATGAAATATCATCATCAAAATGATTGCCTCTAGGGCATATCTCCAACAGGAAGGGGGCGCGGGGAGGAAGGGGGCGGCACTGGGAGGAAGGGGCAGCGCTGCTATGGGGAGGGTGGCAGAAGGGGGCGGCGCTGGGACGAAAGGGGGGGTGGGGAGGAAGGGGGCGGTGCGGGGAGGAGGGGCGGCACTGGGGAGGGTAGCAGCCGGGGAGGAGGGGAGGCGCGGGGAGGGTGGCGGCCGGGGAGGAGGGCGGCGCTGGCCGCTGGGTGGGGGAGGATGTTTGGGAGGGGAAGGGATTGTGCGTGAGAGGAACGAGATAAGGTGGAGAGTGATCACGCGTTCACATTTTCATTTGGCGCTTCGTTTTTTATTTCGCGCTGCATTTTTCGTTTGCCCAGCGGATACGACTTTTTCATTTGGCGCTATTAATTTGTCTGGCTTTTCACCGGCAAATATGAGGAAACACGATATGAAGAGAGAAAAAAACAACAAGAGATTTGCATTACATTGACCGTGCATATGCAACAGAAAAGAAACAAGAGATTTGTATTACAATGGTATTTTGTAGGTAAGCAAAAAGAAAAAAGGAAAAACTAGGCATTTCAAATGTTTGCAACGTATAAGGTTGCAACGCGTGTTATCTGTAGCTATTAACATGATTTACGACGAATAGGTTTTGCAACATATATTATGCGTAGCCATAGTATTACTTTGTAACGCATGCATAAAGCGTTGCAACGTATGCGTTGGCAAAGGGGTGTTCATGTTGTAGTGCGCCACTGCCAAGCTAGGCAGCTGGCATATATGGATGTATCGATCGATCGATGTAACTGTACATGTAACATATAGACGCATCATATGATAGCCAAATCATATGATGCTCGGTGTGGCCGACGGCGGGCAGGCGGCCGAGGCTCCAGCAGCCCCTGATGTTGACGGTCTCGAGCCTAGGCGTGGACATCCTGCGCCCACAGATGTGCTGCAGCATGGGGAACTCGTGCAGGTAGATGCGCCTAAGATTGGGGAATTCTATTTCTATTCCCCGCTCTTGGCGCTCAGGGTCCAAAGGGAAGACCTCCCTGAGATCACCGCAACACACGATCTCGAGGGTCTGCATGCTGCGCAAGGTGGGCAAGGGGAGCACGTGTATCAGCCTGGGGCAGTAGTCCAGGTGCAAGAATCGCAGCTCTTCAAAGGAATCTGGATGGAGCTGGGACATTGCAACAGTACTTGGCCAGTTCCAGACGTAGCGCGCCGTCGGGAGCTGGGACGCCCAGAATAGCAGGACCTCTGCTAAACCTTTGGAGGATATGGAAGAAAATAACTAGAGGGTAGACTAGAAGTAGCATTTAGTTCTGTATAGTAGTCAGTTTTTTTCTTCTTCTAATAACGAATTTGAAACTTTTGTGTATTTGGCAACCAGAAGAACGCATAGCATCAATGCTCGATCAATTTGAGCAGCAACAAACCACAAGCTTTACATCAAGGTTTGGATGTTTGGTTATGGGTATAGCCAATCTTTGGCCCAATGAAAGCAGAAGCTCACTTGTTTCCGATTGTGCTAGTGAGCCAACATTCCGAAACACTGCTCAATATACTAATCATGATGTCTTGTACGCCGACCGTATTGGTTTTGTAATCTTAGAATAGTAGGTTTCACTGATACTTTGTTCTGTACGCATTATGAATCACCTATAATTTGTTGAGTATAGTGTAGTTGTGATAAAATGGCTGCATGTTGCATCCAAGTTAGTGACACATTGCAAATTTGCATTCCAAGTTCCAGTCCAGGTACTACACTACACTACAGTAGTACAAAGCATCACATGCTCACAGCCTCTCATTAGTCCAATATACAGGGCACAGATAACTTAGTATTGATGCATGAGTTGCGTTGCTTGCTGTCATGTCACAATACTCTGAATCAGGTGCATACATGAATCACATAGATACGGCTGAGCAAAGCGGGTAAATGAATGGGCTCTGCGTCATGGTATATTTTGAAATATGTCACTCTTCAGTTTGTGATTTTGAAATATATCACTCCTCAGTTTTTTTTTTGAAATATGACACTCCAAAGTGTAATGAGGAGTGGCATTTTTCAAAGAAAAAACTAAGGAGTGATATATTTCAAAACCACAAATTGAAGAGTGACATATTTCAAAATTCCCCTTGCATGGTGTAGCTTTAAAGGTAAGTGCACATGTGTCATGAATTCTGCTGCTTGTGATGCATCAGAATAGTTGTTCTGGTAAAATAGCAGGCAGAGACAAAATACGAGTTTTTGGGCTAATATAGGGCAGACGCGCTAAATAGCAAATCCAGTCATCTCTCGACACAATTGCAAAAATAGCACCGAATTCGTGCCCTAGGGAGGCATACCTCTCCTTCGCATGACACGTCGGGCCGTGTCTGTGCCCTAGGCTCACGGACGACCCTCCGCGTGCCACGTGGCCCGAGTCAGTGCCCCAGGTGCAAGGACGAGATGGGCCCGTTGTCAGTGGGAGAGAGGGGGAATAGAAGAGAAGAATAGATGAAGGAAAACAACGGAAGTGGCGGCATGGCTCGGGCGCACAACGCTGGTGGTGGACGGCGACGCGGCGGACGGTTGGTGAATGCCAAAATGGGTCCTCCAAGGCTCAAGGAGGCAGTGGCGTGGGTGGAGTGGCACCGTGGCAGCGACGGTAACAGTACGAGCGACGCGGGCGCACAAGCGGGTGACGTCGGCGACGTCGAACGGAAGATGGCGCGAGCATGGGCTCAGCACCGACGAGGGGGTCATGCCGGGTTGCTCAGGGAGGCGTAGCGGCTGAAAGAAGGTGGGGGAAGATGGAGGAAGGTCGGGAACACATCATGACGCACATAGGACGACAAAAAACTAACTTGAGAGGGATATCGACGCATCAGCGTAGTTGCGAGTGTGGCTCAGGCATGGGCAAGCACGACGTGGCTCGGGCATGCACCGGCGCTGGTGCAGGCAAGCACGGTGCGGCGCATGCATGGGCGAGCGGCTCGTCCATGCGCCTTGGGCATTGACTCGGGTCATGTGTGTCGAACTCGGATTTCCAAATCCAGAATCCTCTGTGAAAATACTGTGCTATTCCCTGGATCAGTAGATAGCACGCACAGATACATTGCTGAACCATTTCATACATAGCATAGAACCATACCATTCATTAATTAACACAAAGGAGTTCACATAGACCTCGTCGGGTCAGGTTTTACAAAAGAGTCGATCAGGCCAAATTAATTACATTACAAAAGAGCGACGGTAGCTAAAGCGGAAGCAAAAGGGTGAGAGCTCATCTCTGCACAGGCAAGCGACTGGGGCAACCTGTGTACAACTGATATTAACCAAGGGCCTGGATAATATCGGATGTACGCAAGTACCAATGAGTCCGCTAGACTGGGACGAGACCTAGACTATAGAACCTAGACTATTCTTCATCGACTCCATGCCCATGGACTTCTGGTTCCTCGTAGTAGGCATAGCCTCCTTCATCTGCGTTATCTGAAGGGTTTGGGGGAGAGCGAGAATGAGCACAACTTCCGTGCTCGCGAGCCAACACACAATGCAATAATATACATGCAAGGCTTAACAAGGATGGCTCGGGTTATTTTATTTGCTAAAGCAATGTTTCCAAAATAGCATAACTACAAATTCCTATCACTTAGCATTTTAACAAATTGCATTTGGTTAAAGAGAATAATTGTGCAATATTTATATCAGTAGAGGTTCCCTCCACCTTCATGCTTATTTCGATTGTGGTTACATCCACCACTAAACAACACTGGGTAAGGGGACCCAGGAAAAACGATCTCAGGGCTAGGTGAGCCCGCCACAATTTTCATACCACCCAACAAGGTTTTTGAAAATTAGAACTAACTCAAGTTAAGTTCTCATGTCCGCCTTTGACCGTAGGCACGGCTGTTTAAACAGTTTATAACTCTGCAGAGATTGTACACTTTACCCACAAGAGACAATTAACTCGTTGCCCTACACGATTCCGTAGTCGTGTAGTTGGGAGGTTGTCACAATAACTTTTCTAAATATCTCGTCCTTTCCATCATCTCACCCATATGGGGTTGCGCCCATACGTTGCGCGGGATGTCCACCTCGGCCGATCGTGGCGTGGCTACACCTCGTGATCGTGAACTTCACCCTTGACTCGGTGTCCCATCGGCCCGACATACCCGAGCTTTTGCCCTTTGTCCCTCCAAAGAGGTGACTTTGAGATTTGATAAATGTACTAAGCCAAGTCGCAGCTTTGTTGCGCACTTGTGGTTGTACTGTTATACGGGAGGTCGTGACAAGATTAAGTTCTTAGGGTTCCGGGCGGCTCAACCACATTCCCGCCATTCTCGTGCTCGTCGCACCCACCATCTTACCATCCGCCCAGACGAGGTATTAGCAGTTTAGGGTTTTTGAGAAGTAAAATACAACAATTCAACCATCTCAGTCATTTACCCGCAATGACTGCCCAAATCATTTTACGTTTGAGATGATGATGATTAGGACATTTTATGTCCCGTACTTAAGCAAGTCTAGCATGTCGCTTAAGTACTGACCTATAACTAGTATTACCATATAGTTACTAGGGTGACAATGGAATTTAAGGGATTCAAGTTGTCAAGGATGGCATAATAATTAGTTAATCATCAAACGGGTATTAACTACCTTAAGCTTTAACATATGTTTGATTAAGGAATTAAAGCATGCAATCTGCTATTTTAAAAGAATGTAATTTGCATAAAATGTAGGCTCAATATGATCAAAGTATTGACTCGCCTTGGGTGAAGGCAAGAGGGTCTTGATAGTATTGGTCTTGATCAACTTGAGGATCACCGGCGTCTTCGAACTCTACGCGGGAGGAGTACCGGAAAAATAAACAACAAGCAAACAAGAGCAAATAAATACCAAAGGGACAACAAAAGAACTCTAAATGAAACAATACCTATGCCATTGGCAAGATCTTGATTTTACAAAATTTTAGAAACTAGTTTCATAATTTTTGGAGCTAGAATGAGGGAGATATGAATTTCCGAAGATTGAAATGGAATTTGAGAGAGAGAGGGAGCATTTGGTGCACAGCACAGTGCAAGGACTTGGTTCACACGCAAGGGCGCTGGTCCACGAGAACAGTGAAGGGGGGGGACGGCTCGCGGGCGCTGGCGGTGGGAGCTTGCCGCCGGCAAGGGCGGGCTCGAGGCGGCGGCCAAGCACCAAAAGGGGATGCCCTGGGGGAGAGGAAGCTGGTGACGGGGACGGCGTGGCCGGAAGATGGCCAGAGCGGCGGTGCGGAGGAGATGAGCGGCGGTGGCGGTTCGGCTTCAAAGCCAAATGGCGCTCCGGTGGTCCCTGGCGAAAATGGGTGAGAGCACGAGCAAGAGGGGAGCTCCAGGAACTTACCAAGCCAAGAAACGGGGAGGGAGGTGACCAGAGGAGGGAGATTAGCGGTGGTGAAGGTGGCGGCCAGAGGCGGGGAAGATGGCGAAATCCGACGGCGGGAGTGGACGATCTCCAAAGGGGCTTGAGGGGAAGTGGTGTGAGGACCCCAATTTATTTGGCTTGTAATGCTTAACCAACCACCTGGTCCTAGCATCACAAATCAAATAAACTAAACCTCGAGACATGCAGACTTCCCAGAACTGCAGTATGTACACCTCTTCACAAAATTAAGCATCAACTCCATTCTAAACATAGAGTCCAAACATCACACTACAATACGGAAAGTAACAGCAGTAGAGTTATTACAGACAATGGCCGACCGGCCAAAAGATACATAAATAACTGAAGAAAGACAGCGGAAGCAAAAGTGTCATAAGATGGCTATAAACAAAGCCAATCAGCGCGCCTTCAACCCACAAGGCATCTGACCGGACCGCCAAGCCTAGTCGTCACTCACAAAGCGGCAGCACAACTCACAGAAGTGAGGCCCTTGGGGCTCACCTTCTTCCTCTGCAACAAAAACATTAAGCAAAGCAACTTAGTACAAAAATTGTTTTTGTACTCGCAAGACTGACGTGTGAACAAGCAGACCTGTTCATATGCTACATGCAGGCTTATTTGGTGGAGGCCATATGTTTCATTTGCACAAAGCCAAGTTTTATTTGCAATAATGTAATACAGTTTGAAAGCAAGTTTGCAATTTATTTTTAATTGAAATATCAGTAAGGATAATTATACAAAGATTAAAGATAAAACAACCTAGGAGTGACTATCCCAATAGTCACCACACAATAGCACGAATCCCAGATTCGTACCACCCATCAAGTTTTAATTTAAACGGTTGTAGTCTAACTCTTGAAAAGCTTACCCAAGCGTGTCCATAACCTAGGACGAGGCTATTCGAATAGTTTTAACCTGCAGGGTGTACCATCAGATCCACACTTCGCACCGCTTTAAGCCAAAACACACTTCGAAGGTATCTTTGCACGGCTAAGTCCTACGAGACGTTTTCCAATATTGTGTATTAACTTCGAGCCGCCCGTATGGATAGAAATCCATACGCTGACATGGTAAAGCCGAAAAGACAACTACCCACTCAGGATAAAGCTTTTCGGACAACTACCATGCTCCCAACACCATCCCTCCTGCGACCTCCTGCGACCCGGAGCCAATACACGCCAAAGTACTAAGTCAAGAGAGGTCCCATATACTCTAGTGTGGCTAGTACGCAAAAATGCACGGATAATGTGTACTCACAAGATGTTCGGTCCTTAATTGACTCGGGCACCATTCGATCCACACCCAACAGATCACACCAACTTACCATTGTGCCCAAGTCCAAATCATTTTATTTTCAGTTTTAGTTTTAACAATTAAACATAGCAAAAAAATGCTGAAACAAAAGTTATAAAATTTTTGTGTGATCAAGGTTACCGACTAAGTCGATAACCGCCCATTTCTACCGATACTAAGCATGTCCAAGCAGTTGAATTCGTATCTACTAAGTGACAAGAGATCATCCAACGATCTCTAATCACAGCAAATAACCTAGGCTTATGTAGTAGAGAAATGTCATTTATCTGCAGATTATGCAACTAAAGGGCCCACTAACCATATTTTAACACAAAATAGCAATGCATACATACAAGTTGCAAACAAAATATTAGTTTGAATATAAAGGGATTATCATGATCAAACTGCTTGCCTGGCTGCTGTTGCTCAGGATGCTCAACCTGTTGCAGAGGATCGCTCTCGATAAAATCAGACCCGTCGCAATCTATCGATCGAGCAAAAGCAACAATAAGAACCAATAACACCAACAAAACTCAAAAATTCAAATACAACCACAAAATCAACCCTCTTATATGTTTTAGTCTTTTGACAGACTTTGATGGTGATTGTGTGCACATCTATTAGCTAAGCATCAAAATACCTTGTCTTATCTTAATTAACTAGTTATTCTATGTAACTTACAAAGTGATAAAATCATTTAGAGCTACAAGTTTGCTATAATAACACTAACTAGCTAAATATCCAATTATAAGATGCTAAGCAAAATTTTCTAACTAAGTTAGGGTTTTAAAGATACTCAGCTATTCACACTCCTAAGCATCACACCAATATATTGCAAGACTAACAAATTTCAGCATGCTACTACTACAAAGCCTTACCACACTGAAAACGCGAAACCAAAAGTATAGAGGCAAGACATCTAGTTCCATTAACAGCTTCTTAGATCATACAAGCCAACAAGTGATTTGAAACCTATAGAGACTAACTAATTAATTTCTTGCTAGACACTACTTCTAAAGGGAGTCATCAAGCACTAACAAGAATCAAAAGCATAAGCATGATACCAAAATCAAATTACTGACAACAGAAAAACGACAACAGAGAAACATACAGAGAACTAGCACTAAAATACTTTCAAACCTCAATTACCCATTTAGATCATGCATGAGAGTGAACTAATGAACAATCATAAGATTGATTAGCACTAACTACAAGGCTTAAGGAAGGTGGGGCCCACCGCGGTGAAACAGAGGAGACACACCAAGACGAAAAGGGCTCGGCCGCTCGGACTGGATTCGTCGCCGCGAAGGAGTGGCGGCGCGCAGAGTGACAACCAAAATGGGTTCTTGGTGGATCTGAAGTGAAGGTGGTCTCGAGGCGGCCGGGATGCATCAGAATGCGCGTGGCGACGGAGCGGCGGCGGCCGTGGAGGTGACAAGGGCGATCGCACGAGAGAAGAAGAAGGTGAAAACTAGCACGCGCATGAGCATCAGTGGGTTACCAGGAACTCACCGGGATGACGCGGAGCTAAGGTGGCTGCCGGAGATGGCCCGACGACGAGAGCCTACGGCGGCGCAAGGCGGTCAACGACGATAGGGACCTGAGGTGAACGAGAGAGCGAGTGAGTGATGGGGTAGGGTAGAGGGACACCAGAGGATGCTTACGGAGCTAGGAATCGAGCTCAAACTCGCTGGAGAAGACGCGCAATGGTGAGGCGAATCACCGAGTTGGAGAAGAAGGAGTGCGCGCAGCTCCACAGGCGATGAAACCCGAAATTTCTTGAGGGGTTCACTTCCTGGGGATGCGGAACACGCCGTGACGCGATCGACCGAGCTCGGAGATCGCCGGAGCAGCCGGAACGCTCGGAGGCGGCGAGGCGGCACTCACGGCTCCTGGAGCTCAGCGGAGGAAATGGACAGAGGAGGAGAAGGAAAACCAGGTAGGTGAAACCCTCGGCTGGCTTTTGAAGAGGAGGGCGGAGACAGCGAGGTGGAGGCGGTTGGGCGGCGAGGTGACCGGCGAGCCGTGCTGGCACGCATGCGGCGGGCGGTGGCGGCGGTGCGCGGAGAGCTGGCGCGAGCGCCGCGCGCGCGTGGAGAGAGGTCCGCGGCGGGACCGGGTTGTCAGCGAGAGAGAAGGGGGCGGCTCGAGTCAGTGTCTGGTGCGGCGACGAGTTGGTTCGACTCAATCAAAAACATGCCGACCGTTGGATCTAAGATGGACGGCCGGGATTAGTGTAAGCATTCGGACAGGTCGACGAGGCAAGCAATGCGGACCGTGCGATCTCCATCGGACGGTTGGCAACGATCGGGCGCGAGCGGTACAGTTAGGCGGTGCGGTCGAGCCGAGCGACGCGGTCGGACTCGAGCCTGAGTTGAGTCCGAGCCCGAGGAACAGTAGTTCTAGAGTTTGAATTCAAAAGGCTGAGCAGGTTTGGAGAATTTTTAGAGGTAGCTCCAGAGCTCCAAAAATTCTGAAATGTTTATGGAGCTTCTGGGACAGAGAACACCCTTGAATAATTTTCCAGGAATTTTTATGCATCAGTATTATTCCCAAGAAAATTCACAAGCTGCTGTCCAGAGGTTTGACCAGATTATCAAACTAGTTTGACTTGGCCATTTGAAATAGCAAACAAAATCTAAAAATTGTGAAAATTTTCAGAGAGGTAGCTAGGATGATCAAGATGATAGGAAAAATATTCCCAGAGGATGATGACAAGTTTAAGGCTTAGAATTTTATTGACAACAACTTCCATTCACAAGAATAAATTCTAGAAAATGGAAATTGCTAGGGAAAATTTAGAAAACTTCCAAATGATTTCATGAGGCGACAAAAGTTTTTATTTCTCCTCATAATTTTACATTTGAAATACAAACTCTAACTTAGGGCTGTTACAAATCTCCCCCCTTACAGGAATCTCGCCCCGAGATTCGGATCACTGGGAGAAGAAGGATGGGTAGTCTGCACGGAGACGATCTTCCCGCTCCCAAGTGGCTTCATCCTCGGAGTGATTCGACCACTGAACCTTCAGGAACTTGATCGCACGGTTCCTTGTTCTGCGTTCAGCTTCTTCGAGGATACGAACGAGGCGCTCCCGATAAGACAGATCTTCATGCACATCGATATTTTCCAATGGTGTTTCCTCAACTGGAACACGGAGGCACTTCTTCAACTGCGATACATGGAAAACATCATGCACTCCTTCGAGTGTAGCTGGCAACTCCAACCTATATGCCACAGCCCCAACTCTCTCGATAATGCGATAGGGCCCAACATAGCGAGGAGCTAACTTGCCCTTGATGCCAAAACGCTGATGGCCCTTCAAGGGTGAGACTTTGAGATACACAAAGTCATTGGGCTGGAAACTCAGCTCACGACGACGCCGATCTGCATAGCTCTTTGTCCGGGTGAGCTACGCGCAAGTGCTCACGAATCAAGCGCACTTGACTTTCAGCCTCATTGATTGAATCTGGGCCAAAGAACTGCCTCTCCCCACTTTCTGACCAGTTCAATGGGGTTCTGCATCGCCTACCATACAAAGCCTTAAACGGTGTCATACCGAGACTATCCTGAAAGCTGTTGTTGTAGGAGAACTCGGCAAGCGGTAGGCACTTCTCCCAATTCTTCCCATAGGAAAGAACACAAGCGCGGAGCATATCTTCAAGCACCTGATTGACTCGCTCCGTCTGACCATCAGTCTGAGGATGATAGGCCGTACTGAAGGTAACACGAGTCCCCATGGCCTCCTGCAGACTATGCCAAAACCGAGAGGTGAACAGAGAACCACGATCTGACACAATCGTTCGTGGCACGCCGTGCAAGCTCACAACATGGGATATGTAAAGATCTGCCAATTTACTGACACTGAGGGTGGTCCGCACTGACAAAAAGTGTGCTACCTTTGTCAACCGATCAATAACAACCCAGATAGCATCCTTCCCCGAAGAAGTACGGGCGGACTGATGATGAAATCCATGCCCACGTAATCCCATTTCCACTCGGTATAGGTAAGGGTGAAGAAGACTGTTTGACGCTGATGCTCGGCCTTGACACGACAACATACGTCGCATCTGGCAAAGAACCTGGCAATCTCGCGCTTCATGCGAGTCCACCAGAATCTCTGACGCAGATCTTGGTACATCTTGGTAGCCCCGGGATGAATAGACAAGGGCGAATCATGAGCCTCTTGGATAATCAAATTCCGCAATTCCGGAACCTTTGGAACCACGAGACGCTGCCCAAACCACACAACGCCATGCTCATCTTCTGTGAAGCACTTGGCTGACCCATTCTTAATGTTCTGCTTGATTTTACTCACCCCGTCATCGATTCGATTGTCTTTGCCTTGATTTGATCCACCAATGTTGGTCGCACAACCAAGGCAAAGAAGGAACCATGCTCAACCAAACCCAAGTTGAGACGCTGAAATTCAGAAGAAGTGCAGTTGTCGCTCTTGGAGCATCAAGGTATTGCAATACACCTTTCGACTCAGTGCATCAGCAACCACATTGGCCTTGCCAGGATGATACCAATACCCATATCATAATCTTTTATCAATTCCAACCATCTCCTTTGCTGAGGTTCAGATCCGTTTGGGTGAACAAATATTTCAAGCTCTTGTGATCGAATACACCTCACGGTTTCCGATCAGATAATGCCGCCAAATCTTGAGTGCATGAACCACTGCAGCAAGCTCTAAATCATGGGTGGGATAGTTGAGCTCATGAGGTCTCAACTGCCTAGATGCATCGGCAACTGCCTTGCCTTCCTGCATAAGAACGCACCCGAGTCCCTGACGAGAGGCATCGCAATAGATATCGAAGCTCTTGTGTACATCGGGAAGAACAAGAACAGGGGCTGATGTCAAACGCTGCTTGAGCTGCTGAAAGCTCTCATCACAAGCAGAGGACCACACAAACTTCTTGTCCTTCTTGAGCAATTCAGTCATTGGCTTTGCGATCTTGGAGAAGTTCTCGATAAAACGGCGGTAATAGCCCGCTAAACCAAGAAAACTCCGCACATCAGTGACTAACTTGGGCTGACCCCAAGATAGAACATCGCTGACCTTGCTGGGATCCACAGCTACGCCTCCAGCTGAAAGAACATGGCCCAAAAATGCCACTTCCTTCAACCAGAACTCACATTTGCTGAACTTCGCATATAGCTGGTGCTCCCGCAATTTGCCCAAAACAATCTTCAGATGCTCAGCATGATCTTCTTCAGTCTTGGAATAGATAAGAATGTCATCAATGAACACCACTACAAACTTGTCCAAATATTCCATGAATACCGAGTTCATGAGGTTCATGAAATAAGCTGGAGCATTGGTTAAGCCGAAAGACATGACGGTATACTCGTAAAGGCCATAACGAGTAGTGAAAGCCGTCTTCGGAATATCCTCAGATCTGATCCTGACCTGATGATACCCTAATCTCAAGTCAATCTTGGAGAAGATCTTGGCTCCAGACAACTGATCAAACAGATCATCAATGCGGGGCAATGGATACTTGTTCTTCACTGTCACTTCATTGAGCGGACGGTAATCCACACACATGCGCAAAGTCTTGTCCTTCTTCTTCACAAAGATCACCGGACAACCCCAAGGAGATGAGCTAGGACGGATAAAACCCTTCGCTTGAAGCTCACCTAGTTGCTTCTTCAACTCCTCCAACTCATTGGGAGGCATCCGATACGGCGCCTTCGAAATAGGGGCGGTACTGGGCAGCAACTCAATAACAAACTCCAGATCTCGAACTGGAGGCATCCCACGTAAATCATCAGGAAAAACATCCACAAAGTCACGAACTGTGGGAACATCCTGAATCTTCAAAGCTGGCTTTGCTACAAGTGCACAAAGGTGTGACCCTTGCAAACGCGGAAAAGCCGACACATTCACCTAATGCAGTTGGTAAGGAAAACCATCTTCTTGGCACAATCGATCTGTCCCAAGTGTTGGGACAACCAATCCATGCCAAGAATTACATCTAAGCTCGCTGAGTTGAGCAGGATGAGATTTGCCAAGAATCCCACCCCTTTGATTTCAATAGGAACATCCTGACATTCTAAATCAGCTCTCATTTCCGAACCCGGAGAGTGAATGAGCAAAGGAATCCCCAAAGGAACACAGTGAAGACCACTAGCAGCAGCAAATGATCTTGAAATAAAAGAATGCGATGCTCCAGAATCAAATAATACTGCAGCAGGACAATAATTGACAAGAAGTGTACCCATCACGACATCTGGCGCCTCCTGAGCCTCCTCGGCTGAAATATGGTTGACTCGACCGGTGCTCGCACCCTGAGTCTTCTGGATGATCTTCTGGTCAGGTGGGTGACCACTCCCCTGCCCGCGCCCTCCATTAGGACGAGGGGCCGCTCCAACACTCTGAGGGCAAGCGTTGGCGTAGTGGCCCTTGTTGTGGCAACAGAAACAAGTAACCTCGGCCGCCGGATTGCGGAGGCCACCTGCTGCTGGATCGCAGGCGCATGTGGCTGAAACACGGCCTGCGGTGGACGAGGAACTGGTGCCGATGGCCTCGGTGCTGGTGGAGCAAAAGAACGGACCCCTGGTGCTGGCCCAGCCCGAGGACGAGTGAGGTTGGCCTGTGCAAATCGGTGGGCCTCCCATTTGCGCTTGCGGGACTCACCCAGCGCCTTTGCCTTATGCTCAGCAACAATGGCCTTATCAACTAAGGCCTGAAAGTCAGAGAAGTCCACAATAGATAGCTTGTCCTGTACCTCCTCGGACAAACCATCCATAAATTTCTCCTGCTTAGCCTCATCAGAGGCCACCTCTCCCGGAGCATAACGAGCCAGGTTATTAAACTAGTATAGATACTCTGTCACAGATTTGCGCCCTTGCTTGAGCGCGAGGAATTCTTTCTTCTTCAGCTTCATCAGGCCATCTGGGATGTGGGCCCGACGAAAAGCTGATCTGAACTCCTCCCACGCTACCACATGGCCCGCGGGCTGCATGGCGAGGTAGTTCTCCCACCATGAAAGTGCCGCGCCCTCAAGCTGGTGGGGCGCGAAGAGTGCCTTATCCTGCGCCTGGCACTGAGCTATGTTGAGCTTCCGCTCAACCATGCGCACCCAATCATCCGCATCGAGTGGGTCCTCAGAGCGGGAGAAAGTCGGCGGCTGCGTACGGAGGAACTCCGCAAGTCCCCCGCGAGTCTGATGTCCGCCACCTCCAGATCCGGAGGCACCGGCAGGAGTGGAGGTATTCCTAGCAATAACCTCCAAAATGCGCGTCTGGTCCATACGGTTTCGCTCGATCTGAGCGAGAACCTCAGCCATAGTCGGAGGAGGGGGAAGCTCCTCATCCGAACCAGCTGGCTGATTCCGACCACTACGGGTTCCACCAGCCATCCTGTTCCACTAAGACAAATTAGCAACAAGCCTAAGAGCAAGAAAGCCAACATTCACTGAAACAGTCCAAAAGCAAGGTAAAGTCCTACCAACAAAATTTAAACACACAATTAACTCATTTTACACCTTACCCTATTATCCTCACAATTTTTAGTTGGATTAATCTTCATGGTTCTCCCAAAAACTAATTCAACCGGTAAATAACTATCTTTTGAAAAGAAAGAGAGAAACCAAGTTTTAAAACTCAAATTGGGGTAAGATGAGAGTAGAAGGCTAAGATAGGTAAGGAGTAAAATCTGAGAGTCTGCCTAGGTTTTTCATAAACCTTTTTATAGTTCGCAAATAAGTTTTTTCCAAAATATCCTAAGGACGACCATGCTTGGGTTACTACGGTCAGGATGGCTCTGATACCAACTTTGTGAGGACCCCAATTTATTTGGCTTGTAATGCTTAACCAACCACCTGGTCCTAGCATCACAAATCAAATAAACTAAGCCTCGAGACATGCATACTTCCCTGAACTGCAGTATGCACACCTCTTCACAAAATTAAGCATCAACTCCATTCTAAACATAGAGTCCAAACATCACACTACAATACGGAAAGTAACAGCAGTAGAGTTATTATAGACAATGGCCGACCGGCCAAAAGATACATAAATAACTGAAGAAAGACAGCGGAAGCAAAAGTGTCATAAGATGGCTATAAACAAAGCCAATCAGCGCGCCTTCAACCCACAAGGCATCTGACCGGACCGCCAAGCCTAGTCGTCACTCACAAAGCGGTAGCACAACTCACAGAAGTGATGCCCTTGGGTCTCACCTTCTTCCTCTGCAACAAAAACATTAAGCAATGCAACTGAGTACAAAAATTGTTTTTGTACTCGCAAGACTGACGTGTGAACTAGCAGACCTGTTCATATGCTACATGCAGGCTTATTTGGTGGAGGCCATATGTTTCATTTGCACAAAGCCAAGTTTTATTTGCAATAATGTAATACAGTTTGAAGGCAAGTTTGCAATTCATTTTTAATTGAAATATCAGTAAGGATAATTATACAAAGATTAAAGATAAAACAACCTAGGAGTGACTATCCCAATAGTCACCACACAATAGCACGAATCCCAGATTCGTACCACCCATCAAGTTTTAATTTAAACGGTTGTAGTCTAACTCTTGAAAAGCTTACCCAAGCGTGTCCATAACCTAGGACGAGGCTATTCGAATAGTTTTAACCTGCAGGGTGTACCATCGCACTGCACTTCGCATCGCTTTAAGCCAAAACACACTTCCAAGGTATCTTTGCACAGCTAAGTCCTACGAGACGTTTTCCAATATTGTGTATTAACTTGAGCGCCTGTATGGATAGAAATCCATACGACATGGTAAAGCCGAAAAGACAACTACCCACTCAGGATAAAGCTTTTCGGACAACTACCATGCTCCCAACACCATCCCTCCTGCGACCTCCTGCGACCCGGAGCCAATACACGCCAAAGTACTAAGTCAAGAGAGGTCCCATATACTCTAGTGTGGCTAGTACGCAAAAATGCCTGGATAACAGGTACTCACAAGATGTTCGGTCCTTAATTGACTCGGGCACCATTCCAGTCACACCCAACAGATCACACCAACTTACCATTGTGCCCAAGTCCAAATCATTTTATTTTCAGTTTTTAGTTTTAACAATTAAACATAGCAAAAAAATGCTGAAACAAAAGTTATAAAATTTTTGTGTGATCAAGGTTACCGACTAAGTCGATAACCGCCCATTTCTACCGATACTAAGCATGTCCAAGCAGTTGAATTCGTATCTACTAAGTGACAAGAGATCATCCAACGATCTCTAATCACAGCAAATAACCTAGGCTTATGTAGTAGAGAAATGTCATTTATCTGCAGATTATGCAACTAAAGGGCCCACTAACCATATTTTAACACAAAATAGCAATGCATACATACAAGTTGCAAACAAAATATTAGTTTGAATATAAAGGGATTATCATGATCAAACTGCTTGCACATTCGCTGTTGCTCAGGATGCTCAACTCATTCAGAGGATCGCTCGATAAAATCGGACCGTCGCAATCTATCGATCGAGCAAAAGCAACAATAAGAACCAATAACACCAACAAAACTCAAAATTCAAATACAACCACAAAATCAACCCTCTTATATGTTTTAGTCTTTTGACGACTTTGATGGTGATTGTGTGCACATCTATTAGCTAAGCATCAAAATACCTTGTCTTATCTTAATTAACTAGTTATTCTATGTAACTTACAAAGTGATAAAATCATTTAGAGCTACAAGTTTGCTATAATAACACTAACTAGCTAAATATCCAATTATAAGATGCTAAGCAAAATTTTCTAACTAAGTTAGGGTTTTAAAGATACTCAGCTATTCACACTCCTAAGCATCACACCAATATATTGCAAGACTAACAAATTTCAGCATGCTACTACTACAAAGCCTTACCACACTGAAAACGCGAAACCAAAAGTATAGAGGCAAGACATCTAGTTCCATTAACAGCTTCTTAGATCATACAAGCCAACAAGTGATTTGAAACCTATAGAGACTAACTAATTAATTTCTTGCTAGACACTACTTCTAAAGGGAGTCATCAAGCACTAACAAGAATCAAAAGCATAAGCATGATACCAAAATCAAATTACTGACAACAGAAAAACGACAACAGAGAAACATACAGAGAACTAGCACTAAAATACTTTCAAACCTCAATTACCCATTTAGATCATGCATGAGAGTGAACTAATGAACAATCATAAGATTGATTAGCAGCTAACTACAAGGCTTAAGGAAGGTGGGGCCCACTGTCAGTGAAACAGAGGGAGACACACCAAGACGAAAAGGGCTCGGCCGCTCGGACTGGATTAAATCGCCGCGAAGGAGTGGCGGCGGCGAGGTGACACCAAAATGGGTTCTTGGTGGATCTGCTGGCCGAAGGTGGTCTCGAGGCGGCCGGGATGCATCAGAGCGGCGTGGCGACGGAGCGCGGCGGCCGGCCGTGGAGGTGACAAGGGGCGACTGCACCAGAGAAGAAGAAGGTGAAAACTAGCACGCGCATGAGCATCAGTGGGTTACCAGGAACTCACCGGGATGACGCGGAGCTAAGGTGGCTGCCGGAGATGGCCCGACGACGAGAGCCTGCGGCGGCGCAAGGCGGTCAACGGCAGCGAGGACTGAGGTGAACGAGAGCGAGTGAGTGATGGGGTAGGGTAGAGGGACACCAGAGGATGCTTACGGAGCTAGGAATCGAGCTCAAGCTCGCTGGAGAAGACGCGGCGGCGGGTGAGGCGGAATCAGCCGGAGTTGGAGAAGAAGGAGTGCGCGCAGCTCCACAGGCGATGAAACCCGAAATTTCTTGAGGGGTTCACTTCCTGGGGATGCAGAACACGCCGTGACGCGATCGGCCGAGCTCGGAGATCACCGGAGCAGCCGGAACACTCGGAGGCGGCGAGGCGGCACTCACGGCTCCTGGAGCTCAGCGGAGGAAATGGACAGAGGAGGAGAAGGAAAACCAGGTAGGTGAAACCCTCAGCTGGCTTTTGAAGAGGAGGGCGGAGAAAGCGAGGTGGAGGCGGTTGGGTGGCGAGGTGACCGGCGAGCCGTGCTGGCACGCATGCGGCGGGCGGTGGCGAGCGGTGCGCGGGAGAGCTGGCGCGGTTGCACGCGCCGCGTGGAGGGAGAGGTCTGGCGAGCGGGACCGGGTTGTCAGCGAGAGAGAAGGGGGCGGCTCGAGTCGGTGTCTGGTGCGGCGACGAGTTGGTTCGACTCAATCAAAAACATGCCGACCGTTGGATCTAAGATGGACGGCCGGGATTAGTGTAAGCATTCGGACAGGTCGACGAGGCAAGCAATGCGGACCGTGCGATCTCCATCGGACGGTTGGCAACGATCGGGTGCGAGCGGTACAGTTAGGCGGTGTGGTCGAGCCGAGCGACGCGGTCGGACTCGAGCCTGAGTTGAGTCCGAGCCCGAGGAACAGTAGTTCCAGAGTTTGAATTCAAAAGGCTGAGCAGGTTTGGAGAATTTTTAGAGGTAGCTCCAGAGCTCCAAAAATTCTGAAATGTTTATGGGAGCTTCCTGGGACAGAGAACACCCTTGAATAATTTTTCCAGGAATTTTTATGCACTGTATTATTCCCAAGAAAATTCACAAGCTGCTGTCCAGAGGTTTGACCAGATTATCAAACTAGTTTGACTTGGCCATTTGAAATAGCAAACAAAATCTAAAAATTGTGAAAATTTTCAGAGAGGTAGCTAGGATGATCAAGATGATAGGAAAAATATTCCCAGAGGATGATGACAAGTTTAAGGCTTAGAATTTTATTGACAACAACTTCCATTCACAAGAATAAATTCTAGAAAATGGAAATTGCTAGGGAAAATTTAGAAAACTTCCAAATGATTTCATGACGCAACAAAAGTTTTTATTTCTCCTCATAATTTTACATTTGAAATACAAACCCTAACTTAGGGCTGTTACAAGTGGTCCTTGGATTCGGGTGCTCACGGTGACGGGGGTGGCGACGCCGGAAGGTGGCCGGAGCGGCGAATCGGCGGCGAGGTGGCGGCGGCCAAAAATGGGAAAACGGTGGTGCTCTTTGGTGGGCTTACCGGGATGAAGGGGGCGGCGTGAGAGAGCTCAAGGGGGCACGGAAGGAGCTTTATAGGCCAAGGAAGGGGGCTTGGATCCATTGGTGAGGAGGTGGCCGCGCGGTGTTCCGAGGCAGCGGCATGGGCGGGCTGCGCGCGGAGGTAACAAGGCACGGGGCAGGTGAAGCGCAGCGAGGAGCGGCGGGGACGGGCAGGTGGAAGAGGTGACACGGGCGTGCGTGCGCGACGCAGCACGCGAGCTCCTGGTTCGGACCGGGCATTGAGGTGTGGTACTCGGCGCGGCGGGGTGAGTGAGCGGCGAGGACGGGCACCGGCGGGAGCGGCGGGTCAAGGAGTGGGTGGCTCGGTGGCCAATGCTAACGCGGTGGCACCACTTAGACCGGGTGCGCGAGGGCAGCGAGGACGGCAAGGACAGCGGTGGCGTCACGGTTGCGCAAAGCCGAGTGACAAGGCGAGGGCGGGCTCCGAGGGTCTTCGGTGGCAGCGAGAGTTGGTGGAGGCGCCAGAGAGCACGCGGAGTCGGTGGCGGCAGAGGCGTCCAGGGGAGGTGGCGTGCGAGCTTGGCGCAGCTCACGGGAGAGAGGGAGATGCTACAGCGGCTTGACCGGGGGAAAGAAGGAAGGAGATGACCGGGTGGGGAGGAGCTGGGCCAAGGAAGAAGAAGGCCAGAGGGGCAGCCAGGCCAAGAAGGTGGGCCGAGCCCAAACAAGAACGGGCTGAGCCCAAGAAAAAGGAGAGAAACGAATTTGGAAAGAGGCCCAAATCCGAAAAAGAAGAATTCAAACACGGAATTTGAATTTAAGGATGCGGGAACGTTTGAAACACAAACCCGAGCAAGGAAGCTAGAAGAGAATTTTGAAATTACTTTGGTAATTTTGACATACGGCGGAAGAACGAAACGAAAACGGTAATTACTATTTGCCGTTCGACAAACCGAAAACGGGAATGTTACAACCCTACCCACCTTAAACAGAATCTCGACCTCGAGATTAGAGCTGCTCCGGGAACAGGGACGGGTAATCCTGCTTCAGTTGATCTTCGCGCTCCCAGGTGGCTTCTTTTGCGGAGTGATGGCTCCACTGGACTTTGCAAAGGCGGAAAGTCTGACGTCTTGTTTTCTTCTCGATGACATCGAGGATCTTGATCGGATGCTCCGGATAAGTGAGATCTGGTTGAAGGGCGACGGCTTCGACTGGAGTCTGCTCTTCAGGCACTCTAAGACATTTCTTTAGTTGCGAGGCGTGAAACACATTGTGAACGTCTGACAAATTCTCAGGTAGCTCTAGCTGATAGGCGACTTCTCCACGCTTGGCGGTGATTGGGAACGGGCCTATATATCTTGGTGTGAGTTTGCCTTTCACTTTAAATCTACGAGTTCCACGAAGCGGTGACACCTTGAGATACACAGCATCTCCAACTTCAAAAGTTAACTCTCTTCGACGGTTGTCGGCATAACTCTTTTGTCTTGACTGAGCGGCTTGAAGGCGATCTCTGATCAGTCGAACTTTTTCTTCAGCTTGCTTGAGAGTATCAGGTCCGAAGATATATCCTTCACCTGATTCTGACCAATGCAGAGGGGTTCTGCATTTTCTTCCATAGAGCGCTTCAAAAGGGGACATTTTCAGACTTGACTGAAAACTATTATTGTATGCAAACTCGGCATACGGTAGACATTTCTCCCGGTCTACGGTGAATTCCAAAGCACAAGCTCAAGCATGTCTTCTAGAATCGATTTGTTCTTTCCGTCTCGACCATCGGTTTGAGGGTGATCTGTTGTCGGAATCCGTGGGTTCCAAGGGCATCATGCAAACTAGCGCTTGAAATGCGAGGTAAATTGAGATCCTCGATCGGAGACTATCCTCTTGGGTACTCCATGTAAACACACAATACGAGCCATGTACAACTCGGCTAACTTGTCTCCTTTGTAGGTTGTCTTCACAGGATAAAGTGGGCGACTTTAGTCAATCATCAACTATAACCCATACCGAGTCACATCCGCACTGGTTCGAGGCAAACCGTAATAAAATCCATTCCGATTTCTTCCCATTTCCACTGAGGGATTTGTAGGGGTTGTAGCAATCCGACTGGTCTTTGATGTTTAGCCTTGATTCGTTGACATACGTCACAACAAGCTACATATTCGGCGATATCTCTTTTCATTCGTGGCCACCAATACAACATCTTCATGTCTTGATACATCTTAGTGCTGCCTGGGTGTAGGGTGTAAGCTGAGCTGTGAGCTTCCTTTAGAATCAAATCCTTGAGTTCCTTCTGGTGGGGAACAAAGAGTCGTTTCCCATACCATAGGATTCCTTGTTGATCTTCTAACATCTTAGGGGCTTTTACTTTTGCCATGAGATGCTTGAATCTCTGGACTCCAGGATGTCCTTCTTGAGCGGTCTTGATTTGCTCTTCTAAAGTTGGATGCGCTTCTATTGTGGCTAGGGTGCCTTGCTCTATTAACTCAAGGTTGAGGGCTTCAAATTCCTTGTAGAGCTCAGGCTGATGCTCTTGAATCATGACGTTATTGCAATAGGATTTACGGCTTAATGCATCAGCAACCACATTAGCCTTTCCAGGATGATAATGGACATTCAAGTTATAATCCTTTATTAACTCAAGCCATCTCCTTTGTCGAAGGTTGAGATCTGATTGGGTGAAAATGTACTTGAGACTCTTGTGGTCTGTGTAGATATCACAATAATTTCCAATCAAGTAATGCCGCCAAAATTTTAAGGCATGCACTACTGCTGCTAATTCCAAATCATGAGTTGGATAGTTGTCTTCGTGAGGACGGAGTTGTCTTGAAGCATAAGCTACAACTTTTCCTCCTTGCATGAGCACGCAACCAAGACCTTGGCGCGATGCATCACAATAGACTTCGAAGTCTTGATGTATATCCGGCAGGATCAATACTGGGGCAGAAGTTAACTTCTTCTTCAGTTCTTGGAAACTCCTTTCACAAGCTTCCGTCCATTCGTACTTATTTTCCTTTTTAAGCAGGTGGGTCATTGGCTTGGATAGCTTGGAGAACCCTTCTATGAAGCGTCGGTAGTACCCGGCCAAACCGAGAAAGCTACGCACTTCAGTTACTGAGGTGGGCTGCTTCCATTCCATTACAGCTTCTACTTTGGATGGGTCAACTGCAATTCCTCCAGCAGATACAACGTGTCCGAGGAAACTGATTTCATGAAGCCAAAATTCACATTTACTGTACTTGGCATAAAGCTGGTTCTCTTTAAGCTTTTCTAAGACCAATTGCAAGTGTTCGGCATGTTCTTCATCGGTCTTTGAGTAGATCAAGATGTCGTCTATGAACACGACAACAAACTTGTCTAAGTATTCCAGGAATACTTTGTTCATGAGGTTCATGAAGTAGGATGGTGCATTGGTCAAACCAAAGGGCATGACAATGAACTCATACAAGCCATACCGGGTGGTGAAAGCCGTTTTAGGAATATCCTCATTCCTAATCTTAAGCTGATGGTATCGACGACTCGAGTCTATCTTGGAGAAAATCGATGCCCTGCAACCGATCGAACAGGTCATCAATGCGAGGTAAGGGATACTTGTTCTTGATGGTCACCTCATTGAGTGCTCAGTAGTCCACACATACCGGCGGTGCCGTCTTTCTTCTTTACAAAAGCACCGCGAACCCTGGGGGATGAGCTAGGTCTAATGAAACCTTTTTCTTGCAAGTCTTCAATCTGCGTCTTCAATTCTTCAAGCTCGTCGTGCCATTCGGTATGGTCTCTTAGCAATTGGGGCTGTCCACGCTTCACGTTGATGACAAACTCGACATCTCCGCTCGGTGGCATGCACAGTAATTCTTCCGGGAAGACATCGGGTAAGCTTGAACTACGAGCGTTGTCTCTAGGGACAACTCTCCAAGGTGGTGGATTGTCCTATCCAAGGGAGGAACGGTCCACACTAACTCTTATTGTGGTCTCTGGGTTCTTGGTGAGCACCACTTTTCTGTTGGCACAATCTATCAATCCTTGATATTTGGCCAACCAATCCATCCCTAGGATGATATCCAACGTTTGAGATTCTAGCACCAGAAGGTGTGCTAGGAATCCGGAATGTTCCATAGCAATTTCTACCGGGTGGATCGAGGTAGCATAAAGGGTCCCAGGTGAACTAAGTACCACAGTTTCTTTAACTTATAGGTTGGCAACTTAAGCCTTTCAAAAAACTTCCTTGAAATAAAAGAGTGCGAAGCTCCAGAATCAAACAAAACTTGTGCGGGTACTGAATTAACAGGAAACGTACCCATTAGTACTCCTGATGCATCTTGATCTTCCTCGGCTGTGACGTGGTTCACACGGCCATGGCTTTGGGTTGGTGTAGACCTTGATGCTTGTGAAGTCCGTGACTCTTGCTTGGGGTGGGGTCCGCCTTGAATCTGGCGTTACTCTGTGTTGAGCCTTCTTTGAGCATTCGACGGGTAGGACAACGATTGGCGAAGTGCCCTTTTCTCCACAAGCGAAGCGATGGAGGTTTGTTCTTGGGTTGATCTGCTGGTTGTTACCCGGGGCGAGAGCACGAATCCACTTCCTTGGGGACGGGGTGGAAACTTGAGTTTTCGAGAGGAGGCTGCAGACGATCTGAAAGATGAACTGCCTTGGAATGTAGACTTCTGGGGAAAGCTACACTGTGGCCTCTGAAATGACATCTTCCTTTTGCGGCTAATCTCCGCAGTCTTCTCATTTTCACAAATGAGGGCTTTATTGACCAATTGCTGGAAGCTGGAGTAATCGTGGAGGATAAGCTGTCCTCTCATGTCTTCACGCATTCCTTCCACAAAGCGGTCGATTTTCTCTTCTTCATCAGCTACATCATTGGGGGCGTCGCGAGCAAGCTGGTTGAACTTGGTTAGATACTCATTTACTGACATCTGACCCTGCTTGAGAGCTCTGAACTCGTTCTTCTTCAATCTCATTGTTCCAGCTGGTACGAAGTTGGCTCTGAAAGCGGCTTTGAATTCCTCCCATGGGATTGGCTGCCATGAGGGTTCAATTTCTGCTTGTTGTATTTCAACAACTTCTTCTACTGCGGCGGTAGCGGCAGGGACTAGTGGAATTCCAGTCGCAGATGCTCCAGCTTCTAGTGCTTCCTCTGCTTCTTCTTCTTCTGGACTCTCAGCACCTCGGGCGGCGAGGTAATTCTCCCACTGAGCACAAGGCGGCGCTTTTCGGTGATGGGTGGCGAAATCCACCTTGTCTTCATTTGAGCAATGGGCAAGGCGAAGTTTCTTCTCAGTGTCCCTAAGCCAATCTTCAGCTTCCAGAGGTTCATTGGCTGCAGCAAAGGTGAGGGGTCTGGTCCTGAGAAAGTCTGCCAGCTTGGAGTTGCGGCTGGCTGGTCCAGTCTGCTGATTTCTTAGTAACGCCTGAAGAATCTGAGTCTGCTGAAACATGACTTGAGTCATTGTTGGGTTTGCTGGTGGTGGAGGAGGCAGATCCTGCTCCTCGGCCTTGGCCACGACCACGCCATGACCTCTTCCTCGACTGCGCGAAGGCTCCACTGGTGGGCGCGGCTCTCCTTGGCGGCATCCTGAAGAAACACTGAAGCTTAGGACTAGAGGGGAGTATATGAGGGTTCACTAGCCCTCTAAGGCACACACAAGAAAGAACAAACCAACCAAAAAGAACGAAACAAGTACAATACAAAGCCTAGAGCGGCTACACTATATTAAGGGGGTTAAGTGTTACATGACTCTCGAATAAAGCTTATACGCTAAGCTAAGTCATGACACAGAATACAAACACAACGTCTACAAAAGAAAGGAACAAAAGTACTTGCAACCAAAAGACTGCTTAGCAAGCACTGCTAGCTAACCTAAACTAATCGACAAGCGCTCTTAGGGGACTGACCACAAAGCGATGCGGCTTGCTCGGGAGCGGAACGAACGGCGGCTCGGCCAAGCTCGGCGAACAGGAGCAAGAACGTGAACGGCTGAGGTGGCGTCCACGACTGGACTCGTCAAATCCGGGAGGTGGACTGGGGCTGCGTCCACGGCTGGACTCTCGAGCGGCGGGCCGGCGGCGGCGGTGCACCTTCTGCGTCTTTGTGAGACGAGACGGGTCCTTCGACGGGAACGTCGGCTCGGCACTGGGAGGACGGGGGCGACGACGGGTGCAATCGGGGCTGGGGCAGGGACCGTAGCGGCGGCTCTGAGGCGTGCCAACTCTGCAAGAGCGGCGTCCCTCTCCTGTACTGCAGTGGAGTGAGCTTCATCACTCCTGATCATGTTGCTCCAAAGGGTGTCGGAGTGGGCATAGCTGCTGGTGAGGAGTGTCCGAAGCTGTCTGATCTCATCCATGGCTGCGGTGATAGTGGCTGTCATCGCCTGCGTAAGCTGGACCTGCTGCGTCATGCGGGGGTCGTCGTCTCTGGTGTCGAAAACTGCTGGGACACGCTCCTCATCAGGGAGATAAGGGTAGAAGCAGAAGGGTGACCTCAGCAGGAGATCCTCGTACTTCCAACACAAGCGGGTGGAGGCAACGCGTGCGGCGTCCTGAATGGCATCATGACGGCTACGCCGGGGTGCCTCGGCCCTGAAGAGGTAAGAAGTGAACTCGCCAACCCTGGCGGAGAGGTACACCTCCATCGTCCAGGATTCTCGGGTCTCGATCCTCGTCATCCTACCCCGGAACGTAGGCTGACGGGGAAAACCAAGGTACAGCATCAGCTGGCGAAGTATGTCCGCGAACCCTCCCTCGTTCTCTCCGTGAACGAGGAGGTCCCACGGGCCATCCGACGACGGGGTAGCCATCTACAAAATTTGAAAACAGGAGAAGGTCAGTAACAAAGTAAAACTTAAGTGAAGTAAAGACAAGTACAGAACTAAGAGTGATGAGTAGGAGCAGTAAATACACTATATTTTGTCAAAGTTTTTCTTAATTTTTGAAATTAAGACTCAAGTCCTTAAGGCAACGACCATTCTAACTAAGACTCTACAGTCGTATGCTCTGATACCAGCTCTGTCGAACCCGGATTTCCAAATCCAGAATCCTCTGTGAAAACACTGTGCTATTCCCTGGATCAGTAGATAGCACGCACAGATACATTGCTGAACCATTTCCTACATGGCGTAGAACCATACCATTCATTAATTAACACAAAGGAGTTCACATAGACCGCGTCGGGTCAGGTTTTACAAAAGAGCCGATCAGGCCAAATTAATTACATTACAAAAGAGCGACGGTAGCTAAAGCGGAAGCAAAAGGGTGAGAGCTCATCTCTGCACAGGCAAGCGACTGGGGCAACCTGTGTACAACTGATATTAACCAAGGGCCTGGATAATATCGGATGTACGCAAGTACCAATGAGTCCGCTAGACTGGGACGAGACCTAGACTATAGAACCTAGACTATTCTTCATCGACTCCATGCCCATGGACTTCTGGTTCCTCGTAGTAGGCATAGCCTCCTTCATCTGCGTTATCTGAAGGGTTTGGGGGAGAGCGAGAATGAGCACAACTTTCGTGCTCGCGAGCCAACACACAATGCAATAATATACATGCAAGGCTTAACAAGGATGGCTCGGGTTATTTTATTTGCTAAAGCAATGTTTCCAAAATAGCATAACTACAAATTCCTATCACTTAGCATTTTAACAAATTGCATTTGGTTAAAGAGAATAATTGTGCAATATTTATATCAGCAGAGGTTCCCTCCACCTTCATGCTTATTTCGATTGTGGTTACATCCACCACTAAACAACACTGGGTAAGGGGACCCAGGAAAAACGATCTCAGGGCTAGGTGAGCCCGCCACAATTTTCATACCACCCAACAAGGTTTTTGAAAATTAGAACTAACTCAAGTTAAGTTCCCATGTCCGCCTTTGACCGTAGGCACGGCTGTTTAAACAGTTTATAACTCTGCAGAGATTGTACACTTTACCCACAAGAGACAATTAACTCGTTGCCCTACACGATTCCGTAGTCGTGTAGTCGAGAGGTTATCACAATAACTTTTCTAAATATCTCGTCCTTTCCATCATCTCACCCATATGGGGTTGCGCCCATACGTTACGCGGGATGTCCACCTCAGCGACTGGCGTAGCGTGGCTACACCTCAGCGACTGGTGAACTTCACCCTTGACTCGGTGCCCCATCCAGCCCGACATACCCAGAGCTTTTGCCCCTTTGTCCCTCCAGTGAGGTGACTTTCAGGATTTGATAAATGTACTAAGCCAAGTCGCAGTTTGTTGCAAACTTGTGGTTGTACTTGTTATACACAGGAGGTCGTGACAAGATTAAGTCCTTAGGGTTGTCGGACGGCTCAACCACATTCCCGCCATTCTCGTGTTCGTCCGCACCCACCATCTTACCATCCGCCTGCATTTGAGGTATTAGCAGTTTAGGGTTTTTGAGAAGTAAAATACAACAATTCAACCATCTCAGTCATTTACCCGCAATGACTGCCCAAATCATTTTACGTTTGAAATGATGATGATTAGGACATTTTATGTCCCGGTACTTAAGCAAGTCTAGCATGTCGCTTAAGTACAGCCTATAGCTAGTATTACCATATAGTTACTAGGGTGACAATGGAATTTAAGGGATTCAAGTTGTCAAGGATGGCATAATAATTAGTTAATCATCAAACGGGTATTAACTACCTTAAGCTTTAACATATGTTTGATTAAGGAATTAAAGCATGCAATTTGCTATTTTAAAAGAATGTAATTTGCATAAAATGTAGGCTCAATATGATCAAAGTATTGACTCGCCTTGGGTGAAGGCAAGAGGGTCTTGATAGTATTGGTCTTGATCAACTTGAGGATCACCAGCGTCTTCGAACTCTACGCGGGAGGAGTACCGGAAAAATAATCAACAAGCAAACAAGAGCAAATAAATACCAAAGGGACAACAAAAGAACTCTAAATGAAACAAGACCTATGCCATTGGCAAGATCTTGATTTTACAAAATTTTAGAAACTAGTTTCATAATTTTTGGAGCTAGAATGAGGGAGATATGAATTTCCGAAGATTGAAATGGAATTTGAGAGAGAGAGGGAGCATTTGGTGCACAGCACAGTGCAAGGACTTGGTTCACGCGCAAGGGCGCTGGTCCACGAGAACAGTGAAGGGGGGGACGGCTCGCGGGCGCTGGCGGTGGGAGCTTGCCGCCGGCGAGGGCGGGCTCAAGGCGGCGTCCAAGCACCAAAAGGGGATGCCCTGGGGGAGAGGAAGCTGGTGACGGGGACGGCGTGGCCGGAAGATGGCCGGAGCGGCGGTGGCGGTTCGGCTTCAAAGCCAAATGGCGCTCCGGTGGTCCCTAGCGAAAATGGGTGAGAGCACGAGCAAGAGGGGAGCTCCAGGAACTTATCAAGCCAAGAAACGGGGAGGGAGGTGACTGGAGGAGGGAGATTAGCAGTGGTGAAGGTGGCGGCCGGAGGCGGGGAAGATGGCGAAATCCGGCGGCGGGAGTGGACGATCTCCAAAGGGGCTTGAGGGGAAGTGGTCCTTGGCTTCGGGTGCTCACGGTGACGGGGGTGGCGACGCCGGAAGGTGGCCGGAGTGGCGAATCGGCGGCGAGGTGGCGGCGGCCGAAAATGGGAAAACGGTGGTGCTCTTTGGTGGGCTTACCGGGACGAAGGGGGCGGCGTGAGAGAGCTCAAGGGGGCACGGAAGGAGCTTTATAGGCCAAGGAAGGGGGCTTGGATCCGTTGGTGAGGAGGTGGCCACGCGGTGTTCCGAGGTAGCGGCATGGGCGGGCTGCGCGCGGAGGTGACAAGGCACGGGGCAGGTGAAGCGTAGCGAGGAGCGGCGGGGACGGGCAGGTGGAAGAGGTGACACGGGCGTGCGTGCGCGACGCAACACGCGAGCTCCTGGTTCGGACCGGGCATTGAGGTGTGGTACTCGGCGCGGCGGGGTGAGTGAGCGGCGAGGACGGGCACCGGCGGGAGCGGCGGGTCAAGGAGTAGGTGGCTCGGCGGCCAATGCTGACGCGGTGGCACCGCTTAGACCGGGTGCTCGAGGGCAGCGAGGACGGCAAGGACGGCGGTGGCATCACGGTTGCGCACGGCCGAGTGACAAGGCTAGGGCGGGCTCCGAGGGTCTTCGGTGGCAGCGAGAGTTGGTGGAGGCGCCAGAGAGCACGCGGAGTCGGTGGCGGCAGAGGCGGCCAGGGGAGGTGGCGTGCGAGCTTGGCGCAGCTCACGGGAGAGAGGGAGATGCTGCAGCGGCTTGACCGGGGGAAAGAAGGAAGGAGATGACCGGGTGGGGAGGAACTGGGCCAAGGAAGAAGAAGGCCAGAGGGGCAGCCAGGCCAAGAAGGTGGGCCGAGCCCAAACAAGAACGGGCTGAGCCCAAGAAAAAGGAGAGAAACGAATTTGGAAAGAGGCCCAAATCCGAAAAAGAAGAATTCAAACACGGAATTTGAATTTAAGGATGCGGGAACGTTTGAAACACAAACCCGAGCAAGGAAGCTAGAAGAGAATTTTGAAATTACTTTGGTAATTTTGACATACGGCGGAAGAACGAAACGAAAACGGTAATTACTATTCGCCGTTCGACAAACCGAAAACGGGAATGTTACAATGTGGCACGCAGAGGGTCATCCGTGCGCCCAGGACACAGACACGGCCAGATCCGTGCCCCTGGGGCACAGACTAGGTGACGTGTCATGCGCAGGAGAGGTCCGGCCCTTTGGGGCACGAACTCGGTGTTATTTTTGCAATTAGTGTCGAGAGATGGCTGGATTTGCTATTTAGGACGTCAACAGTGCTATATTAACCAAAAACTCAACAAAATGCCTCACCAAATGAGTGTAGATGTAGGCTACCATCCATGATCCAATTCTATGGTAATTTTGTCATGTCATGATTGGACAACAATAAATACAAAAACAATGGAAAGGAGAAGGGATTTTCATCCGTGCTTAGCGAGCATTTGTGCTTCACCTCTATCTTTTAGTACATTTATATTGCTCATTTTAACAAAACAGTAGCGTTTTGGATCTAACTTCTGAGGAGATCAATTTAAATTTTTTGACAAAATCAAAAATTTAGCTGGCTACAATGTTGTTGAGAATGGGGGGCGAAATAGATAGGAATACAAGTGATCTTCCATAGGAGGTTTTTTTTTTCTTCAGAATTTGGGTTCTTTTGGTTTGTTCAGTTTTCGCCCGGTTTTTACCAAAAATACCGGACTCCCAAAATCAGCGTTTTTGGTCTACCGTACGGAACACAGCATACCGGACCGGTACGTATCGGTTCGTAGTGAAGTGAACAGCCCTAACATTTAGGGTATAACAATTTGGACATGCATGCCGAAGCTCTTCTTTCCACAAGAAATCGCCAAAAAAATAAACATATATCCACTATAGATCGATCGTGACAAATTTGTTGGTATTTCCATGTAAAGGAAACATCCACTTTTATTGGATTATGAGAATCATGCATCCCAAAGAAGGACCCAAACGGTTTTTTTTTTTTTTTTGTGTTATGAAAACTCCAATAAAACTCTAATTTCACATATCATTTAAGTCAAGTTATCATAAAATGTTTGGATGGTAGAATGGGTAGACTACTTGCATAGTCCCTATTTGTCACGCCCCAAACAGGGCCTAGACGCTTATGATTCAAGGGCCATAAACGTGCAAGGCTTAATTAAGCCGGCGCAAACCAGCATAGGCATTTTTTTGTTGTGTGGAATTCAGGCATGCGTAGGCATAATTCAGAATTGAAATTAACGTATACTCTGTACTACCAGCTTACATAAGGGCTAGGACATCAACGTATACTCTGTACTTTGCTCAAATTTACCGCTTTTATTAGTGGAAATAATTAATGGTGTTAAGTAATTCTCGACTCTCGATGACATTGGCCACTAATTTTGGCGATCGGCGCGCATCGAAGATTGGAATGGCTAGGCACAAGAACGATGTGATAACAAAAGGAAGGCTAACTTTTTATCGTCGTCTGGTGATGGATAAATTATGAATAAATTTTTTCAGTGCCATCGCAATCGTTCGCGAGTTGTAAAATACTATCGCGAATGCGGTCGACTGAAAAATACTTTCGCAAATACGAAAAACTCTAGAAAATATCATTACTTACCGTCACGTTTTCCATCCCAATGATACGAAATAACTTTTCTACCCTCACTTTTCTTCTATTTATTTATTTTGCTAAGGTCGGTTCTACATGTCATTCTACCCTTAGTTCTCCTCCACAAGCCGCCTCCTATGGTGAAGGACAGTGGTGGTGTAACATGCCAAATATCCCAATTTTAGAAAAGTATAGTGAAAATAAGTGGGAGAATGATTTTGAGCATGTGTTTGTATGGAAAAATATTTTAACTTGATTTTTGGGCTTTTACATAAATCAAATAGTGAAACTTCATGCAAACAACAACTTGTAAGAATTTTTGTGAAAATCACAGAATAGATAAAATCTTGAAAACTTTACAAAAGAAACTAAGTAGTGTCAGAAGCCCCCACAATTTTTTTCATAAATTTTGGACCATTTTTGCTAAGTAAAAAAATTGGGGAAACTTCAGCCAATTTTGGAACAATTCAAAAGCTAATTCGAATTTCCCGCCAGGCCAATGTGCCGAAACTACCGCGGCCCATTTTCGCTCTCATCGCTTCAACCCACACCAGCGCCTCACCTCTCTCTCTCTCTCTCTCTCTCTCTCTCATCACTGACATGCCAGGCCCGCATGTCAGCACCTTTCTTCCACCTCTCGCTCTCGCCCGCGCGCCAGCTCCGCCGCCTGTCGGTTTTGACCACCACCCACCATTTTGCGACTTCACCTGCCTCCATCACCTCCGCTAGCCACTGTCCATGCTATCCACCCCATTGATGGTACCCTTTTCCCCGTGGACGGAGGAACCTGAGAGCTTCCACGAGAATCTCGCGTAACGACCGGCATCTCGCTAATTTTTTTCACGCGAATGCTCTAGCTACTTAAGCAATGGAGTGCGCACCTTTCTACTCAGCTCACCACTGTTCCATTTCACGCAAACCCGAGCTCGATCGCTCCTTTGTTTCACAGGAGCAATAGCGTCGTCCCAAATCGCTCCTTCTATGACCATGTCCAGCTACGACCACATGCAATCGAATCCTTCTATGACCATGTCCAGCTACGACTACGTGCTGTCGAAGCCTTTTACAACCACGCAGTACTCGATAAACAGAACTCGTGATGAGTAGCATTCAAAGGTGAACAGTAATCGAAACTACAGTGCTCAAAGCTATAGTACTCGTAGTAAATAGTACTCATAGCTGCAACACTCGAAAATGCAATATCCGAGACTCGGGGCTACGATTTTCGAAATAAGCGATGCTCGATGCTCACAAGATCGTAATCGCAGTGCTTTCGAATCCAGCGAACGATGAAAAGCCAAACGGAACAACCAAAACTTTCCCAAAAGCAATTTCCAATACAACCCAAATATTAGTTATTCATCATCAAACCTATCCACATGGTCTAACAGCTTCTGCCACCATTTGGGAGGTACTGATGCAATGAGAGCAGATGGCTGGGAGAGCTGGAGCAAGCGGTCCTAAAGAGGACCAATTATCATGCCACAAGGAGGTGGTTGAACCAATTATCTTTTTTTTTTAAGGAAACGGCAAGAGTGCCGCTAATGCATTAAAGGGAGAAAAACGTATCAAAAGGGGTTACAAAAACGTATAAAAAAAGGCTAAAAAAAAACACGACGGGGTACTGATGGGTTGCTAATTATAGCGCTAGCAACCACCTATCTCTGAGGAGAGGCTCCCCTGTTTATGTCACTCTTGCGGGGTGTCTCAATTATCTTGAAATATACTAGAAAGCAAAACATGTAATTCTACCGGTGACAGTTATCATCATGTTGTGGGTGAGGGTTGAGATATGATAAGGTTCAATTCCCCAGTCGGGTTCCGATGATGCATTTTACAAGCTTGGCAATTGTCATCGAACAAAAAAAAAAAGCTTGTATGCATGACCAATTAATCTCGAGCGTACATCGGTTGCTCTTGTAAAGTTTCAGGATTGCGCGAGTGAGATCAAAGATTTGGCTATCAGATTGTTCAAGCCTTTCTCTTCCTTGGCCAACTCAATGTGTGAATTCAGACAATATTTCAGTTTCAGGGAGAAGCAGCTAAATTAGTCATGTAGTGCAGTCCAGCATAACAAGGATGTTCCACAAACCACACGCACAATTAATTATCACTATCATTCATAAGTACTGGAGTAAATAGTACTTCGGTCCGTAATTGAGAAGTCACACACACAGACACCTCAACTGAGGATGGATCCCTTGGGCAGCTGGGTCTTCTTGTAGTAGGGCGAGTGGCTCGGCCGATAGAGGGAAGGATCGTGCTGTGGGTCGTCCCACTCCAGTCTATCCCACCATTCCTTTTCACGGTCCACCAGAGGAGGCTCGGTGTCATCCTCGTCCACCAGAGGTAGGCGGCTGAGGCTCCAACAGCCCCTGATGTTGACGGTCTTGAGCCTGAACGCGGACATCCTGCGCCCGCAGCATGGGAAGCTCATGCAGGTGGATGCGCCTCAGACGGGGGAATTTTATTTCTATTCCCCGCTCTTGGCGCTCAGGGTCCAAAGGGAAGACCTCCCTGAGATCGCCACAACACACGATCTCGAGGGTCTCCAGCTGGGGCAAGGTGTCCACGCGCGTGGGCAAGGGGAGCACATGTATCAGCCTACGGCTGCAGTCCAGGTGCAAGAATCGCAGCTCTTGAATGGAATATTCACTGAGTTCGGAGATAGTGTGTACCTTGGGGCACCTCTCAACTCGGCACCATCTCGGGCGATGCCAGCTTGCTCCTTTCAGTGGTGCAGGGACACTGGTGATGGACGAGTTGTCGTACACATGCAGCGATTTAGCCGCATTACATATGAAATCAGGGAGTAATAAACCACTCGTGCTAGTGCTAGTACTAGCACTTTGAGGAGCACCCTCCAAGAGTTTGCTGCTGCCCTGCCCCTGCGTGATCAACTCTATGATCTTAGGCACTGCTTAGGCACATTCTGTACTTGGAGTAGCGGCATCTCGGGGTAGTCCCACGTCATCATCGTCTAAGGCACTGCAGCCACATCAGCATCCTACCGTTAAATCCTGGGAGCATCCTACCATTAAATCCTGGGAGCTTTCGGGCTCAGGGAGGCACGCTACGTCGCCCTTTTTTCTTCTGCCGTTCGATTCCCCGCTGCTATCCTTCACGACCCTCCGATTTTTTTTCGTTTTGCGCGCCACGATTCCTTCGCGTCGTCGCTGCTGCCTCCGCGGTCTCCTCGGGGCTACGTGCTCTCTGCGCTCCGCTTCTCTTCCTCAGCCCCTCCACTGCATCCCCTCCCTCACGGTTTCTCCGCCGCCGCCTCTTCTCCGGCCCCCGCCCCGCCCGCCCCGCCCGCCCGCCCCGCCCGCCCGCCCCATCCCATCCATCTTCCCCCGCGCTTCCATGCCCGTTCTCCGCTTCGCGTGACTCCTTCCCGCCTCCGCATCCTTCTCCCACGCCCTTCTTCCTCATCCCCTCCGCCCCATCGGATCGTATCCAAGCCACCACTAGGCACAGCCGTGCAGCCCGGATTCGCTCCGCATGGTGTTCTTTTTTCCTTGGAGAAGAAGAAGAGGTCAAAGCTGCCGCCTCCCTCCCGATCTGACCCGAGGAGAGAGCAAGAGCAAGGCAAGATGCGCTCCACGAATCTGCTTCTGGAGGAGCCCATCCGGATCTCTTCCACAGCACCACCGCCTCCCCAGGAATTTGCTTGCAGCCTTAAAGATGTGGTAAGCTAACCCTATTCTGTTGCAAGGTTCTTGAATGTTGTAGTTTCTTGATTGAATGCTGTAGTTTCTTGATTTGTTATGTTCGGATGTGATTTCCGAGATCACAACGCCAATGTGCAAATCTGTCACATCTTTGTTCCTCCTTGCTGCCTCGGTTCTTGGTACATGATCTTAATTGATCCGAGTAGTCCGTCAGGCTTGCGCCACCGCCGCCGACCACCACGTGCGTCGTCGCCGTGAAGGCGCCGCTGTAGTGGCTCGGCCCCTTGGATCCAGGCCAATCTCTTTCGTGGTTACCGGCTTACCGCTGCAAGAACAAATTAATATCATCACAAACATAGCATGAACATTTTCCCATCATGTTTTTAGTTCATTTCTATTGTCAACTGCCTTCCAACCATGTAAGGTACAGTGGAGGCAATGGGTTCAACCTGTGCAGTGAATTTATCCCACTGTGACAGATAACCATTTGCATAGTAGATGTCTCCAATATGGATTACCATATCGATATTCTTCAGGTCTTTAATTAGCTGGTAAGTACTCATTTGAGCCATCAACCTCAGCCTGAGCAAAGAGTGGAAATGCCACTTTTAAGGTCAAGCAGAAAAGGAAACCTCATCAATTTTTCTTGTGAATGCTTACTCTTGTACTTTTTTTTTCCTTGCTTGTTAGTTTGACTCGAGATGATGAAACTTATGAAGAAAACAGAACATAGCAAGAATTTTGTCATTACTAGGAGGAGGACTGGTACTTTCCAAAATTGAGAGGGATAGTGATTAGTAAGGAATTACTTGTGTTATATATGACCTTTGTTTGTTTCTTACATAAGATGAATTTCAAAAAAAAAAACATTACCTTATTACACATGTTTAGAGCTTTACCGTACGTTTTTGTTGGTTTGCTCAATTTATTACACATGGTGTTCTTCGGGTGTCTACTTGCGAGGTCCCGCGAGCCTCCCTCAGGTTCTGCATCCTCACCGACGCCCAGTGATTCGCCCCGAAGGGCAAAAGTAAGTAACTTTAGATGTTGTCACCACTACTTCATATGATATGTTGAAAAAAAAGAGAAACTAATATTTTTTCTTAATCACTTGTGTAGGAACTGGGTGGTTGTGTCGGGTGGTGGCGCACGCTCCCCCAATGGCATCCTGGGTCTTCTGTGCAGGCAACACTACCCCGGTATTGTCACGTACGCCGGGAAGGCGGAGCCGGCCTACTCGTTTGACCACTACGTCGTCGGCCCCGATCGCGAGTACCCCAACAAGGCGGCGCGGTTAAGGCGGAGTTTTGGGTAAGTCTCCTCGCACAACATTGCTCAATACATCGCATTCATTGGACTTTTCTTGAAATAATGAATGGATACATCGCGCTTGTATGCGCACTTATTTCGGATGCGATGAGGGATTTGAGGCCGGGCGGACGGTGGCTACCAAAGCTCGTAAAAACTCATCACCGACATGCATCACGAGGTGCGCATCCGAACCATCGTAACCTACCACGGGTCGAAGCTTGGAGAAGGTCACCAAGAAAGACGCAAGAAACATGACGCCGACCGGAGCGACCTTGAGGTAGATGAAGAACATTAATATTGATTCGCTTTGAGATTAAATACGTTTAATTTGATCTTCTTATATGTCAAATACTTGATGACGTGTAGATGATTCCCCGGTGGTGCCAATCGTATCCCGAGTCTTTGGCGATGATCGTCGACAAGTGGTTCACTGAGGAGTATCTCCGGATGCACAGTGATGCCCGGACCGTCGTTTGATGATGCAAGGTCCAAAGACACCATCAAGGCAACCGCAGCCTCTCCGCATACAAACAAGCATGGGTACACGAATTCATTTATCTATTGTGACGCTCAATTCGCACGATTTCTAATTATCTTGTTTGTCTTTCGCGATCGGCGTCACATAGTGCCCACCTTGCTCGGACTTTCGGGCATGGTGTATGGCCCACAAGGGCAAGGCGACGTCCGACGTCTCCTTCAACTCGGAGGACCGCCGAGGCATACACGAACCCGGCGTCCCACACCGCATCGGTGAGTACACGTCGGCGGCAAGGTCGGTCCATGGGCGGACCATGATCCGAGCACCCGGACTTTGATGGAGAGATCGTCATGAGGGTGGGACAAGGCAAGAAGCATGGGCGGTTCGCTTGGCAACGGCCTCATCGACACGCCTCTACTCCATCTCTCTCCGGATCCGAGCACGAGCACGAGCGACAACCGCCATACGCCCACGGGCATCACGACAAAGACCGGTCGACGCACTCGAGGTTATTCCTGTTTTACTCGTCGTACATTGATCTTTACACACCTTTATTAGCTTTGCATTACTGAAACATTGGAGTGAAATATTGCAGGCCCGGCTGGAACAAGAAATGAGGCAACGTCAGGAGCTGGAGGCCGAGCAGCAGAGGATGTCGGCCCAGCTGGAGGCCGACCGGGCCGAGCGGCAGAGGATGTCGGCCCAGCTGGAGGCCGAGCGGGCCGAGCGGCAGGCCCAGACGCAGAGCTTGGCGGACATGATGGAGTTCCTACAAGGTCTTGGGCAACATACGGGCTTCGCTGTGCCAGCTGGGCTGTTCGTTCAACCTCCGCCTACGCGTCTTGTAGCTGCAGCTACTCCTGTGAGTATGAAAGTTATTTGCTTTCGCTTGTGCTTTGCTTGTATGACCTATACCTTCCTAGATTAGGTATCTAATGTAATCTTGTCTCACATGCAATCTCTTCTCCTTTGTGCAGCCTCAATCGGCGGGTTCGAATAATCCACCTCATGCGCCTCCGAATGATGGAGTTTTTCCTTCACCACAGTCGCAGTGGCCACCTTCGAGATGAATGGTAGTTGTATTTTCATTTGTTGTTCACTTGGTGATGGACTTGTGATATACTTATGATGCACTTGTCGACTGTTATGAACTTGTGGATTTGTTTGGATGGACTTGAGCACTTATTGTTATATATGTGATGGATGTGATAAATATGTGATGGATGAGATATATATGTGATGGATGTGATGGATGAGATATATATGTGATGGATGAGATATATATGTGATGGATGTGATATATATGTGATGGATCTGATATATGTTTGGATGGATTTGTTTGTCATGATGGAATGTAAAAAACAAATAAAAAACGCAGTTTTTGGTCACTTTGCCGAGTGCAACACACGGCAAATAGGTCCTTTGCCGAGTGCCAGGGTCATGGCACTCGGCAAAGCTGGGAATGTGGGCACCTCAAAATCCCAGTTTTCCAGCTTTGCCGAGTGCCATGACCATGGCACTCGGCAAAGATTTTTTTTTTTTAAAAAAAATTAAAACTTTGCCGAGTGCCATGGCCAAGGCACTCGGCAAAGGATTTTCAAAAAAAAAAAATTTAACGTTTGCCGAGTGCCATGGCCAAGGCACTCGGCAAAATATTTTCAAAAAAAAAAATTTCACCTTTGCCGAGTGCCATAGCCAAGGCACTCGGCAAAGGATTTTCAAAAAAAAAAAAATCGAAACTTTGCCGAATGCCATCATTCCGACACTCGGCAAAGATATTTTCAAAAAAAAAACTTTGCCGAGTGCCTCCGGGTTGGCACTCGGCAAAGCGCCGTCAACAGGGTCGGCGCCATAACTGGGCCTTTTCTTTGCCGAGTGCCAACCCGGCACTCGGTAAAGCATTTGCCGAGTGCCCGAAAAAATACACTCGACAAAGGCTGCTTTGCCGATTATTTTTTTTCCGAGTGCCCTTTGCCGAGTGTCGCACTCGGCAAAGCCTTTGCCGAGTGTAAAGGAGCCTTTGCCTAGTGCCTGAGGCACTCGGCAAAGTGCCTGAGTCCGGTAGTGCTGGTAGATTCGCTTCAAAGGCAATTTTTTTACCTAAGCAACCAGGTGTGTCTGGAGAAGAAGCTGATGGTTATTTGATATTCTTTGTGCATGACGAGAATACAGGGTACTCCTTTCATTCCCTACCTCGCTCATGGCCGATGCACGATTACTTTTGTAAATGTCAACCCAGATAGCAAGCCTGAAATGTTATTAGTTGCTCTACTAATACACAATGCTTTTTATGTCAAAAAATGAACATACCAGCATCTTCATCTCTTATCTCTCAATTTTATAATTGCATTGTCACTAAGCTTTAATTTGACATGTGTGTGGTGGATGTAGGCAATCTTAAGTTAATGTGTTCAATGCAAAGACAATGTCTGCTGATCCAGTAGCATTTGTTGTGCTACCAAATCGGGTCCCTTACGGGTTCCATGCCTTCTTTGTAAAGAGGTACTAAATCTTTTTACTCCTTTTCTCTTCAGCTATAACCTATAATTTTTTTTTTTGTGCCATTTATGAAGTATAGTGGTTTCGGCAGCTACAGCTTTCTGCCATTTCTTGTGTAGTCACAAGTCGCAACTTGTGATTATATCATCAAGATAATTAAGCCTGAAATATCTTTTCAAATGGAGAGAAAAGATAACGCGCTATATCAGCTATGCCTGCATGAAATTATTTTGTGTTTCACTGTACATTTACCAAAAAGAGGTAACTGATTTTTCCCACACTTAAATGAGAGTAGTTCCTATATAAAAACTACATGTAACATATAGCCATGCCTTCCTTTGTTGTTAACGGCTTACATATCCTCACTGTACCACATGCAACAAGATATCCTTCGCCTCTATTGTTAGTATTATAGAAATAAGATAGTGCGCACGATTAGTGTTTTCTTACCTCCTAGAGGCTTGCAAGAATTCTTGGCACGCTTAATCCCAGTATATAATTTTTCCTTATTTAAACTACCCCTGATACATGTCGGTGGTGGTTACAGTTTTGTAACACCATTCTTAATATTTATTTTCTAGACTTTGTTATCGAACATGGAATACGCTGATGATGATGAGTCATTATTATACCCAAACTAACCATATACATCAAAGCCCAGGTTTTCTATGCCAAACAAGACTATTGTGTACAATTCAAAAACTAAGTACACTGTTTAACCACTCTCAAATCAAAGGCGCAGTATACAATTTGCTGTTTTTAACTCTGCAGCTTCAACAAAAAAAAAATGAAATTAGTTTAGAAACCATTATTTTCTTGATACATGATGTTTAACTGTTTTAGCTGGGCTGGAACCTTGCTTGTTTAACTGTTTTAGCTGGGCTGGAACCTTGCTTCTCTCAAACAATTTCCCAACATAGCCCAACAAGGCCTCGCTGTAGCTTACAATATCATATTCATTTTCCCCCTTTGAAAACCATGCCTACAGTGTATCCAATCTTAGATCACCAGCGCGGCGTAGCGCGCGTAATCTTCCTAGTTCAGGTTACTACTACTAGATTATTACACCAGTTCAGCGCCGCCCAGCCACGATGGTGTGTCCCGACGCTCACGACAACCAGAGGCTAAGATGCTCGCGAAAGAGACGAATAGAGGCTTCAGTGTCTAGTTCCTCGTTGTCAAAGGTTTTCCTGTTGCATCTCTTCCAAACAATCCAGAGTGAAAACAACAGAGTAGTGTGTGTCCAATGGCGGCGGGTCAGCAGGGGGAGGTTTTCGGCGATGGCCTAACATCGCGAATCCAGACTATGGATGCTGTGCAGGTAGGAGGGGAGAATGCGTCCTCTGAAACCCCAAGTGGAGGGGCATCGAAGGAAGAGGTGATCAATGGTCTCCTCTACTCCAGGATAGAAGGGACAGTCATGATTGCATACCCATCCTAGCTCGAAGAGAAAGATTTGGTTTGAGTTTTCTGGTGCCTGAGAATTCAGAAGAATACTAAAACCTTTTTTGGTGCGAATTGTCCCAATTGAATTCCTGAAGGGGAAGGCTGCAGCCGGTGCTGTGCATCATCCGATATATTGAACCCACTCTGAACCCCTCGTTGTCCCCCAGGCAAAAGTTCTTGTAAGATTGCCAACTCCGAGGTCGCCTGAGTCGAGAGGCGGGGCTAAAGTTCGAGCGGCAGCAGACCAGTCGCCAGCGCTTGAGCAATGAGAGTAGATGGCTGGGAGAACTTGAGCAAGCGGTCCTAAAGAGGACCAATTATCATGCCACAAGGAGGTGGTTGAACCAATTATCTTGAAATAACAAGGATGTTGCACAAACCACACGCACAATTAATCATCACCATCGTTCATAAGTACGGGAGTAAATACTACATCGGTCCATAGTTGAGAAGTTACACGCACACAGACACACAAACAAACAAAAGAGCATAGTAGCAACATACTCATGCAGAAGCTAGCTGAGCGCTCTTTGTAATTATTTCTCTCTCACACACACTGACACACACGGTCGATACCATCTATCTATCCAATGAGCTAGATGATCGATCGCGAAGGGATGGATGGATCGATCAATTAAGGTTGATCAAACCAAACCAGAGTAAATTGGCAGGCGGACGCACCGGCACCAGCACACCATGGCAGTGCAGATGGGACTTGACACAAAAGCAACTCGCAAGCATGTCTCTCAGCATCAGCAGGCAGGGGAAGCAGCAGCAGGTGAGACCGTGAGAAGCAGAGGAGAGCAGCTGTTGCCTCTCGGGTAGCACAAACATAAAGGGAACTGCATGGGTAGCTGCAATTCAAGGAAGGAATTACTTGCAGGATGAATCCAACCGAAGCATGCATGTGTATATGTCAGTGAAGAAGCTGGGAATGGATGAATGGATCTTTCTGCATGCATGACTAAGCTAGGCAGCTGGCATATGTGTCAATCGATCGACGTAACTGTACATGTGACATATAGACGCATCATATGATAGCCAAATCGTGCATAATTAGTTGGTAGATTAATTAAATATTAAACCTCAGTGCGGAATGGATGGTTGAATTATATGTGCAAGAAAGTACTAACTAAGCTAGCTAGAGGATTGCTTGCTTATATATGTTCACAGGAGGGCTCACCTCACCTGTAGCGCCCCTTTTCCTTCTTCCTCGGGTCAACTCCACCCCCCGCGCCGGACCCCCCTTCCCTCTGCCGCCCCGAACCGGTTCTCCCCTCCCTTTGTCCTCTTCCTCCTGGCCGTCTCTGCTTGTCCTGCCCTCTTCTCTCCTCTCCTCGCACGCCACCGCCTCTGCCGCGCTCGTGCTCGCCTGCCCTCTGCACCGTCGCCTACGCCCACCTACTTGCCGCCTTGTCACCTCCATGGCAGAATCCAGAAGATTTGGTTCGAGTTTTCTGGTGCCGGAGAATCCAGAAGAATACTAGAACCTTTTTTGGTGCGAAATTGTCCCAATTGAATTCCTGAAGGGGAAGGCTGCAGCCGGTGCTGTGCATCATCCGATATATTGAACCCACTCTGAACCCCTCGCTGTCTCCCAGGCCAAGGTTCTTGTAAGACTACCAACTCCGAGGTCGCTTGAGTCGAGAGGCGGTGCTGAAGTTTGAGCGGCAGCAGACCAGTCGCCAGCGCTTCTGCCACCGACTGGGAGGTACTGATGCAATGAGAGCTTGAGCAAGCGGTCCTAAAGAGGACCAATTATCATGCCACAAGGAGGTGGTTGAACCAATTATCTTGAAATAACAAGGATGTTGCACAAACCACACGCACAATTAATCATTACCATCGTTTATAAGTACTGGAGTAAATACTGCATCGGTCCATAGTAGAGAAGTCACACACGGACACACAAACAAACAAAAGAGCACAGTAGCAACATGCTCATGCAGAAGCTAGCTGAGCGCTCTTTTTAATTATTTCTCTCACACAAACACTGACACACACACGGTCGATCCAATGAGCTAGATGATCGATAGCGAAGGGATGGATGGATCGAGCAATTAAGGTTGATCAAACCAAACCAGAGTAAATTGGCAGGCGGACGCACCGGCACACCATGGCAATGCAGATGGGACTTGACACAAAAGCAACTCGCAAGCATGTCTCTCAGCATCAGCAGGCAGGGGAAGCAGCAGCAGGTGAGACCGTGAGAAGCAGAGGAGAGCAGCTGTTGCCTCTCAGGCAGCACAAACATCATACATAGTTGAAGGGAACTGCATGGGTAGCTGCAATTCAAGGAATCACCTGCAGGATGAATCCAACCGAAGCATGCATGTATATATGTCAGTGAAGAAGCAGGCAATAATAAATCTGTCATATCGAGCTAGGAATGGATGAATGAATCTTTCTGCATGCATGACTAAGCTAGGCAGCTGGCATATATGTATGTATCGATCGATCGACGTAACTGTACATGTAACATCATATGATAGCCAAATCGTGCATAATTAGTGGGTAGATTAATTAAATATTAAACCTCAGTGCGGAATGGATGGATGGTTGAATTATATACGCAAGATAGTAGTAACTAAGCTAGCTAGAGGATTGCTTGCTTATATATGTTTACAGGAGAGCTCACCTTACCTCACCTGAGGATGGATCCCTTTGGCAGCTGGGTCTTCTTGTAGTAGCGCGAGTGGCTCGGCCGGTAGAGGGAAGGGAGGTGCTTGGCCTCCACCCCGTCCCACTCCAGTCTGTCCCACCACTCCTTCTCGCAGTCCACCAGAGGAGGCTCGGTGTCCTCCTCGTCCACCAGAGCGGGCAGGCGGCCGAGGCTCCAGCAGCCCCTGATGTTGACGGTCTCGAGCCTGGGCGCTGACATCCTGTGCCCGCAGATGCACTGCAGCTTGGGGAGCTCGTGCAGGTAGATGCGCCTCAGACGAGGGAATTCTATTTCTATTCCCTGCTCTTGGCGCTCAGGGTCCAAAGGGAAGACCTCCCTGAGATCGCCGCAACACAAGATCTCGAGGGTCTCCAGGCTGCGCAAGGTGGGCAAGGGGAGCACGTGTATCAGCCTGGGGCAGCAGTCCAGGTGCAAGAATCGCAGCTCTTCAAAGGAGCTTCCATCAAGCTGGGACATTGCAGTACTTGGCCAGTTCCAGACGTAGCGCGCTGTCGGGAGCTGAGACGCCCAGAATGTGCTCAACGAGTCAAAGATGACCACATCACTGTCCCGGGGAGCAGCGAAGACGGTGTGTACCTTGGGGCACCTCTCGACTCGGCACCATCCTAGGTGAGTCCACCTTGCTCCTTCCGGTGGTGCAGGAACACTGGTGATGAACGAGTTGTCGTACACGTGCATCGATGTAGCAGCATTACATACAAACTTAGGTAGTAATAAACCACTCGTGCTGCTGCCCTGCCCCTGCGTGATCAACTCTATGATACAACTCCTCTTGTCGCGTGACGAAGGTAGCGGCATCTCAGGGCAGTCCCACGTCATTATCGTCACTAGCACTGAAGCCACATCAACATAGTTATTATTAGCCGCCAACAACTCCTCCTTGAAGACATCTCTGTACTTCGAGTCCACCATAGCAGTACTTGTATGCGGTTGGACGATGCTACCACCAACAGTAGCTGTGGCACAGATATCAACATGACATGAGTCCGCTGACTTAATATAACCTATTACGGGCTCAAGCGACCTAAGGAGCCTTGCGTCCTTCAGAGAAATACGCCACTTATTAAAGGATTCTTCTTTCTTCTTCGCTTGGAGTCGACCGCCATGTGGTACTGATGATGATCCCGCAGCAGCAGCAGCAGCCAAGTTTTCTTCCCCTCCGTCAGCTGGTGCTGATCGGGAGGTGGTGTCGATGCGCAGCAACTCCAAATCATATATGTCCTCACCGGGTGGCCACAGTATTGCGCGGAGCTTCTGGCAGCCTGATAGAAGGAGCCGCCTGAGTCCCGGGAACTTCAGTGCGCGGAGGTCGAGGGTTTTGACTGCTGTGCCCGAGATGTCCAGCTCCTCGAGGCTCCCGAACAATCCTCTCAGCAGTAAGCTCTTCAACCGAGCACAACCCCGGAAGGAGATGCTAGATAGGGAAGCAAATTTGCTGGGGGATCCTGACTTTACACGGCGGAGGCGGCCGAACGGCCTCGCATCAACGGACAAGCTAAATGACTCGAGTGATGCGGGCAGGGCGTCGGGGCAGACTTGTTGCAACCCAACGCAGCCATCAAGGATGACTGTCTTAAGGCGGCTCGCGCTGGAAAGGTTGGGGAATGCTGCTGCTATTGCTGATTGTGCTTCATCCGTTGGCTCGGCTGTTACTAGGATCTTCACAAGATTAAGCAGCCTGCAGCTTCCCCGCAAATCACTTATGCTCCAATGCTTGATCCCCTTTACATTCAGCTCCCTGAGGTCAGCCATTACGCTCATCATCTCTTCTGACAGCAACCAGTACCAGTCTGTATAACTCAGGTCCAGCACCCATAACTTGCGGAAACATGATGCCCTCCATGATGTTCCGCTCTGGCTGTGGGTTTCGACGTGCCCCTTCTCCTCTGCACCATGATCACGGGTAGTAGTAATAATCTCTGTGATACTAGTTGTGTGATCGTCGTCGTCGGCCTTGTCATCTTTGCAGTGGTCGAGCAGGAGGAATCTTAGGTCGCTGCAACAGAGGAAGGGAGGAGATGCAAAACTGAAGGTGCACCGGGAGAGATGTAGCACACGTAGCCTGCTGCCTGAGTGTTGGAACATGCCAGCGGGTAATGTCGTTGTATGAGTAGATGCTGCTAGGAAGAAGGAAGTCACCCCCGGAGGCACACTAGCTGAGAACGGTGTCCGTCGTGCCTGAATGTTGGAAGAAGAAGAAGAGGGGCAGCAAAACGGTGCCTGTCGTGGCGGCTCATGTTCATGCTGCAGATGAGTAGCTGAGAAAGGAACGGCACGATCCATGTGCCTCAAACTCCAATCCAAGCATATACATCTCTGCAGAGCATCTCCAATCTCCCATGATGATGTATGGGTGCCGCCGCATTGTATGATCCCGTCGCATACCCAGTAGTTTGAAGCATGGGTTCCCCAGTCGATGTCCATGTCTCGCAGTGCCCACATATACAGGACGCACTCCTCAACCAGCCTGTGGTCGATGATGTTCCCTGCAGCTGCACCTGTGCAGTACTTGGCAACCTCCTCGGCCTCTTCATGCACTAAACCCCACAATGTACTACTGTTACTGTACTCTTTAGCTCTGGCATAAAGATGAACACCGGTATTTCCGAAAAACTCTGCAATGTCATCCTTGGTGCAGGGAATATGGAACACATAGGTATTCTGTGTCGTCCACAGCACCCTGTTAAGCAGGTATTCATGCACGGGGACACCAAAGTCATTAAGATCAATATAGCTGCCGCTCCCATTGTGGAAAACCACCACAAATCTGTGGCTAGCCAGATTCATGAAGATCTCCCCTGTGACATCCGGTATCTCGTCCCTGTCCTCCTCGTCCACCCCCTGGAAGTCATCCTCCTCGTCGCGCTGGTCGAAGATGGCCATCACCCGACGTGGAAGCTGCAGCTCCTCCGCGACCGCCTTCTGCAGGGCCCTCCTGCTTTTCCACACGGAGCAATCGACATGGATAACCTTGTCAAACTTCAATCCTGGACCAGCCGACCCAGATTTCAGGCGTTGCGCTACCACCCTGAGAGCAGCGGATGCCCCCAATCCACCCCAGCCATGGAAGTACATCACATTTGCTTTGCTCGTATCCTCCACAACACCAAGTATATCTCCTGCAGCCGCATTGACGTTGTCTGCCTCGATCTTGATCTCCTGCAGCGTTTAATCGAAACTAGATAAGGCTGACCACTTCTAGTCTTTTTTTTACTCCTTCGTTTGAAACTATATTTGGTTTGCTCGCATGAAAATAAGACGAGTCGAATTGGCATCGAAATTATTTCCATAAAAAAATCTACAAATGTTTTGCTTACATGTAAACCCAAAAAAAGAAAGAAACAATGTTCAAATTATGCGCGTACATAGAAAACCATGCCAATACAGGGAGTGATGGCTGATTAATCGATCACTGAGTGAAAAAATAACTAAAAGTGAATGCACTACAAGTCTATAACTCTGCTACAAGTCTCAAACAAAAATGAAACGTAAGTATACAAGCCTAAAAAAAACCACAAAGTGTACAAGCAAAATATATTAATAAATGCAAACATCAATTAAGCTCTCTAGCTAAAGAAACCAACTATAGTAAATAATAGTATAACAAATCTGCAGCATTAATATCTGAAGATCTAGGTGCATGATTGATCATTACCTCGAAAGGCATGATGAATCGAATCGGTCGATCTCCTGGATCAAGCTAGAGGCCTTGCTTAGAAGGAGGTGACCATATCGATCTGTACTGGCTGGATCTGCAGCACCTGCAGGTTTGGAATTGAAGCTTGGCCGGCTCTAAGTACCCACGGATCGATCGATCTGCACGCAGCAAGCTCCTGCAGGTTTAGTACTGTAGTATTACTACATAGTATGTTTCTTATTCGACCTATCGAGATTGTGATTAATTGCATCAGCTACCCAATATATAGGATACTACCTTCCTACAAACACGCACCTGTACTAAGCAGGGGGATTGGATCATATACCCTCCCTGAATTTCAGGATTTACCCTCCCACCTCAATGACATGTGGGGTCACCATAGGTCAATGACATGTGGGCCAGGAGGGTAAATCCTGAATTTCCATCTAAAGGGGGTATATGATCAAATTTTCCTACTAAGCAGGGCCAGTTGGAAAACAGCACATTACTTATGTATGATCCCCTCGTTTATCGAAAGAAAGGACTAACAAAAGCTAGCCTATATAAATTTGGAGAAGCTACCAATATCAACTCTAGGTCTCTGCAGATATATAGACGATGGATCAATGCATGTGAATTGATTGGTGTAGATCGATGTACTAGTTAATTACCTTGATCACGCGCGGCGCCGTTGGACGGAATTAGTACGAGCTCAGCTCGATAGAAGGCCAAATAGATCCCGAGCGCGATCAGGTTGACGAGGAAACGAGAAGCTCAGCTCGCATGCACCTGCCTGCCCAGACTGCCTGCCTCACGTTTGCTTTGCTGCTTGCTCCTATAATTTGCTTTCCGGAAAATAAAGCTACAAATTAGATTCTTTGCTTGCAGCTAGCTAGCTGGAGTTTAAAGATCATAAAACAATAAAGGTAAAGATAAAATTGATCTGTTCCTTTCGTTTGCTTTGCTGCTTGCTCCTATAATTTGCTTTCTGTAAAATAAAGCTGCAAATTAAGTGTAACACCCCAATTTTCGGAATCAGGATGTTAATATTTAAGTAGGCGATCTAATAAATATTTGGCAATATTTTAAAATTTTCCGTATGTTTAATTCAAATGTTGCTTCTAAAATCGAATCGAGTTGTCTAAAAAGTTGTATAAACATAATAATAATAGTAGTAGTAATAGACATTATTAAATCGAATTATTCGAAAGACTGCATATAAAAATAAATAAATTATTTTGACTTCTTATTTTAGCGTGTATATCAAAACTCATGACATGTCATTCATTTATATCATTGCTGTCGCTTTCAGTTCGACCGACCGCAGGCGCAACGCCTACGTGCTCTTTAATTCTACTGCCATTTCTTTTCCCACGCTTAAAATTGTGCAGTGCAACACACTGCTACTACTATTAATCCACTACATATACTACCAGTAGCTGATAGTTGCACACATATATTGCACACATATATACATGCAAGCATGGTGCTTCACACACAGAAAAGAGAGACATGCAGCAGGGGAGCTAGTAGTATATACTTATATGCATAAGCTAGCTAGCTAGCTATGGGCACTCACTGCCATTTTATTAACCCAACCGAAGCAGCCCCATCACCATGCCATTGTTTATTTTGCTCACTGCTATTTCTCTTCCCCAGCTGCCAAACCGAATCAAAATCTCACCCACTGTCATTTTTCAGTTCCCAACAAAGCTGTCCACGCCATCTTGCTTGCCCCCAGCCGAATGCTCCACCATTTCACTTTCTCATCTACACACTCACTGCCTTCTCCTTTCTTATGTGAGCACTACACAGCCACTCATATAATCTTTACCTCCTCATTTCTTTATTCCCTCAACCCCACTGTCATCTCCTCTCACCTCCCACTACCATTTCGTTCTCAACACAAGGCAACACTTCTAGCCATTTTCTTCTTCCCTCAACAAGCAGCCATTTCTTCTTGTCCTTGAGCTCAAAAACAAAAACTTCTCTCCTTCCAAACCCCACCATTCATCACAAATCCTTCAATGCATGTTATGCAGCCGAGATCCCCATCACCTATGCTTCCCATCCATCCAAGTAGGTTTCGCATGCAAGTGTTTTTGAGTGTTTTGGAGGGAAGAGAAAGAAGAGGAGAGGCACTAGCTGGACTGGAGCACGAGCAGCAAGTAGTGGCCAGCAGCGGCATGATGGCCCAGAGCATGGCGGCAAGGAGGAGGAGAAGCAGGGCATGCATGCACAGCAGCTCGGAGGTGCTGCACAGCGGCTAGCATGGAGCAGCACCACGTGGCGTCCATCGGCGCGCAGCAGCACGGCGACACACACGGCCGAGGCTCGGCTCGGTGGTGGCCAGTGCGAGGCCAGAGCTGTTCGTGCAGCGGCACGACGCCTCGGCGAGGGCGAGGGCGATGGCGATGCATGTGAGCATTGGGGGTGGAGGCGCTGTCCAGCAAGACGGGGTCCTGCAGCGGCACGCGACGGCTTTGCCGAAGCAAGTGCTGCAGCGGCGGTGGCCTCATGCGAGGCGGTATGGCTCGCTGTCCAGCGGCTCGGCGTAGCCAGCGGTGCGTGCGTGCGCAGCAACGCAAGGCGATGTGGAGGAGAGGCCAGCGGCGGGAAGACAGCGGCATGGAGGAGCCGACCGAGAGCGCGGCGCATACATGCGACGGCCATGCATGCAGCGGCCCGAGCGAAGCGAGGCGGTATGGTGTGTCGTGCTTGAGCGCGGCGTCGGCAAGGTGACGTCGTGGGTGTGGCCGAGAGTGACGGCGACAATGCGGAGCGGGACACGGATGCGGACAGCGGAGGCTCGCTACGGTACGGTGGTACCGAGATGACGGACATGGATGAGGAGCCGGATGCGGAAACAGCGACGACTACGGCAGACGCGGAGTCTAGAAGACGACGCCCGGTGACGATTCGCGTGCCTAGCGTTGCGGTAAAACTCTTAGTGTTATTTATGTTACCGTGTTACATTTTTAGTCGTGCATGTTGCATTTTAGTCATGAGCATGACATCTAATTATGCATGTTTAATTATAAAAATGATTTGATAGCTTAAGACTGGTATAATTATCCGGTTAGGTCGTATTTGTGCGTAGGTGTGATTATGTGACGAAATATTGTGGATGCGGATAATTAGACCATTATAGCGGATTATATATTTTGTTGATGGATGGATGCTAGATTAATTGTATGATTGGATTATTTGATCGGACGATATTATTTTGAAGTTACATGGAAGTTAGTGATGATCTCTAGATAATACATTAATTGGAGATTTTCCCTCACGTTGGATTAGTAATTTTTGGAAGTTAGAACGCATAAGGATTTTATGATTTATTACTTGATGGATAGCTCTTGTGTGGATATTTATTGTGATATGGAGGTTGAATCGGACGATTTATTTAATCATGAGCAATTTGGTCGAATGCCTTAAGTAATATCTATGTGAGTTGTACATGCTAGAATTGGGAGAAGGTAGGAATGGATTATTTGAGTTCGGATAAATATTTGGATTGCCATATAATTAGTAGGTAAGTTCCATGTGCCGAGTTGATGCAATTGTACTCTCTATTGGATTAGTAGCTAAATGATTATTAGTCGATCGTAGAGACGCATATGTGATTGGATTGGTAGATGTTGTACATGACTAGTCCGGTGAAATGGATGTAAGTTGATTTACTAGTGAACTATTAAATGTTGGATGCGCAATTAATTTGTAAAGCTCGCTAGGTGTCAGTTAGTCAATTAAACCTCGATCGGTGGAAAATTGAGTGTATGCGATTGAGATTTGTCAAGGCGAGACTAGTAGAGCTAGATAGTTAGCATTATCTTAAATAGTATGTCGGAGAACGATCGATGGATTCAATCTTGGTCATATGCCCATGAGTCCGTGGATTTCGTGTAATTATCGGATAGATTGTATATTTGGAAGATCGTGAGTTCGGGCACCACACGATGGATTGACTACCTTGATAATGTTTTAGTGGAGGTTAGTATAGGATTTAGATCAAGATATGAGAATATGATTGGGGAGTGTTATGCATGTGTTTGGATTCAACACCGGAGAATCGGTTAAGTATATGATTATGAGAAGATTAGATTTGTCGGTAGATATTTTCCTTTAGAAAATAAATGGAAAAGAAAATAAAATACGAGGGCCCTATCTTTCATTGACAGAGGCTAGGTCAGCCCGTGTATAAAAAGGATTTAATTCCAATTTAAAATGCAGAAAAGAATTATTTTTACACTAGAAATTGAATTAACTTTGAAAATTCTTAGAAAATTCATATGAACTCCAAATGGGATGAATCCAATTGGGTTATCCATAAAATATTATTCTATATTTAACCATGTAGTTTTTATCTCCACTAGAATTCTGCAAATTTTCATAAAATAATTAAATTCGGGTGAACAGTAAACAGAACCACCATTTTTCAGTATTTTCTAGAAATCTGATTTCTCACCACATTATAAAGGAGTGAATATTGATTTTTCAGTGGGGAGTCTCCTAACCAAATATCTGCCCAAAACCTAGTTTGCATTCCATTTTTAATCTGAAATGAACCAAAACGAAAAAAATGATCTTTGATTTTCATTAAACCTGACCAAAATTGGGAAGTTCCAGGCTTATTGACCATCTATGAAAGACACTTTCCACCCAAATATTTTCTTTTTAACATAGATTGCCAAACACCTTCTTCATTCAATAATTTAAATAACCATTTTCCTAGTAGACTTTTGTTTTTCGTGTCTAGGTTCTGAAAGTCTAGACCGCCCTGCTCTTTAGGCGAACATACTAAACTCCACTTAGCAAGCTTATACTTTCGTTTATGACTATCGCTCTGCCAGTAAAATCGAGAGCGATAAAAATCTAATCTTTTGAGAACCTCCCTAGGAATCTCAAAAAAAGATAACATAAACATAGGCAAACTGCTCAGTACCGAATTAATAAGCACTAAACGTCCACCAATAGACATATTTTTTCCTTTCCAACAGCTAAGCTTCTTTTCAACTTTGTCCTCAACTCCTTTTCAATCACAATTCCTTAGTTTTCTAAAGTGAATCGGAATACCTAAGTATCTGAAAGGAAATGTACCTACTTCACAACCAAATAACTGAGTATACTGTGATTCAACCTCTTTGGCATTACCAAAACAGAAAATCTCGCTCTTATGAAAATTAAATTTTAAACCTGATAATTGTTCAAAGACACATAGAATAAACTTGAGATTTTTTGCTTGTTCTAAATCATTATTCAGGAAGAGGATAGTGTCGTCAGCATACTGTAAAATTGACAACCCATCATCAATTAAATGAGGAACTACTCTCGATAAAAGATCTTCTTCTTTAGCTCTAGAGATAAAGATAGCAAGCATGTTCACAACAAGATTAAAAAAAATTGGGAACAGAGGATCACCTTGCCTTAGACCATTCCGAGTTTGAAAAAAGGATCCAATATCATCATTGACTTTTATTCCAACACTCCCATCCTTAATAAAATTTTCTATCCAAGAACACCATTTAGAAGAAAAACCTTTCATTCTCCTGTGTATGCTTTTCCTTTTGTGAAACCTACATATGTATAGCACCGTTAACTTACACGCTGTCTACCTAACCACGCCTGTTCTCCTGCATGCGCATAACATTTTAATTGAAAGAGACTTGTGTTATCTTTCATTGCAAGATATCGCAATTTACTTGCTACTGACCATACAACCTATTTGAATCTAACATATAATCCACTATGTTGAGTTAAACAAACAAAATTTTTTCCGTAGCAATCGAGAATCAGCGGCGTAGCAACGCGCGCAATGCCTTCCTAGTAACCCCTCTTTAAAGCGGCTAGAATCGCCGAGCACAGAGCGAGGCCACGTCGCTCGCATTTTTTGGCCCGTCCGATCGCCGCGTCCCGCGCCGTTCAGCGCCCTTCAATCGCGACGTCCGCACTGGCTCCGTCTCGTGGACGTCCAATCGTGCGGCAGCAGCGGCCGCGTGCGCTCCAGCCGGACGGAGGCCCCTCGCGATTCCTTCCATCCCCTCTCGATTCTTCTCGCCCGCCGCCCTCGCGCGGCGTCACTCCACGCCGCCCCTTCACTTAGGCCGTGCTGCCCCGCCGCTTGCCTCCTCGCGTTCGCCTGCGCCACCCCAGGTAGGCGCTTCCCCTTCGCCCGTACCGCCCCCACTGCCCCCTTCCACCCACAACGCATCCTTCCCTTCGCCCACCCCACCCCTGCCACCCCCTCCTCCCCTTCGCCTCCGCCGCTCCTTCGGGAATGAGACAGGTTTGAGAACTTCGGGAATGAGTTGTATATACCTGCAATCTCAACCTTTATATTGATTCCCAGTTATGCAATTCTTGGTCTGATGTTATATTTTGTAGGTATGAGTTGAGATTCAACATGAAAAACGGCACTGCCTCACAAAAGCAACTGACTGTTTCTTCTGTAGATTTTCCTCCAATTAATGAGTGCTACACTGGCAGGTACTTCTATTGGAAGTTTCAATTTCAAGAAGCAATGATTCATTGTAGGATATCATGCGCAAAATGCTTATTATCTGTTGCACTAAATTTACCCCCTCTGTGATGCTCTATTATCAACTGTCAAGCACTATCAACTCAGCATCATGGAACTTGTATTAGATGTTTCATGGAGCTATCCTACTTTTTAGTTTGTTACTTTGTTGAACGAAGAAAGCAGCGGTACGTATATTACACTATACTGGACAGCATAGCAAAGGTGACTGCCATCATAAAATTTGATCTACATGCTGAACCAGACAGTGCCAAGAAACAACTTGAAGTGGGAGGAAATGTAAGAGGCATATATGACTTGGGACCTGGTAGATTCGCTTCAAAGGCAATTTTTTTACCTAAGCAACCAGGTGTGTCTGGAGAATACAGGGTACTCCTTTCCTTCCCTACCTCGCTCATGGCCGATGCATGATTACTTTCGTAAATGTCAACCCAGATAGCAAGCCTGAAATGTTATTAGTTGCTCTACTAATACACAATGCTTTTTATGTCAAAAAATGAACATACCAGCATCTTCATCTCTTATCTCTCAATTTTATAATTGCATTGTCACTAAGTTTTAATTTGACATGTGTGTGGTGGATGTAGGCAATCTTAAGTTAATGTGTTCAATGCAAAGACAATGTCGATCCAGTAGCATTTGTTGTGCTACCAAACCGGGTCCCTTACGGGTTCCATGCCTTCTTTGTAAAGAGGTACTAAATCTTTTTACTTCTTTTCTCTTTAGCTATAACCTAT